>CM035228.1:34873634-35615667 GCA_020226215.1 Sindora glabra | reverse complement strand
AGTGAATCACCAGGTCAAAGTGCTCAACCTTAGTTTGTTCATGTAAAAATAAGACGGTTTAAGAATTGCAACTGAATTGCTATCTGTATGAGCTCTATTTGTAGCAAAATTGGAATTTGTTTGGTCAATAGCAGGGCAAGCAACAACATACTTCTGATACAATCTAAGTCATACTTTGAGCACAGCTTTAGAGAAGGGAGCTTCTCCTTTGAAAATGGCCTTGTTTCTGAAGGACCAAAATGTGTATAAAATTAGTGCCATAGAACATGTAAACTCTCTAAGCATCTCAACATTTATATATCCCATTTGCAAGGATAACTTAACCAAATGAACAACATCCAAACTGTCGGGCCGAATAGAGAGTTGCGAGCCAAACCAAAGAACTCTTGCAAATGTGCATTGCATGAAAATGTGCTGACAAGTTTCATTCTCCACTCCAAAGAGAGAACATGTCCGAGGGACTTGAACATATCCAAAGTTGAGAACATTAGATGTGGGAAGTATATAATTGCACAATTCCCATTGGAATATGAACACCTTCGGTGTTAAGGGCAAATTCCATAACATTTCCCATGGGAAGTTTATGTGATTGTGCTAGGTTAAAATTATTCACATTTCTTGACCGAATAAATTTGCTTGGATTAATACAAAAAGAATAACTATAAAAGAAAATAAATTCAAAAAAATAGAAAAAATTTATTAAAATGAAAAGGTCATAAGCAGATTTTATATTAAAAAATAAGACTTTTTGAGAAAAGGAAATTTGAAATTTTTGTATGAATGTTGCTAAGGTTAGATAAAAGCTGTATATAAACCCTAGGTTTAAGATAAATTGTTAGATTAAATTTTAATATTATAGAATTGTCACTACAGCAAAAAAGACTTTTAGCGGCAAAATTTGTCGTCGCTAAAAAGTTCTCGGTCGTCGTAAAAGAAAAAGTCGTCGTTAAAAATGTCGTCGGCGAAGGTCCGTGCGTAAAAGGGTCAATAGCGAAGACAATTTGTCGTCGCTAAAAGTCAGCCCTTTTGCGACGACTCTGTCGTCGCAGAAAACAATTTCAAAATTCAAAAAAATTTGAAATTTGATTTTTAGCGGCGACAATTGTCGTCGCTGTAGGGTAAAAGTCGTCGCTGAAAGGCTAGCTTTCAGCGACGACTTTTGTCGTCGCTGAAGGTCCGGCCTTCAGCGACGACTTTTGTCGTCGCTAAAAGTCTGGCTATCAGCAACGACTTTTGTCGTCGCTGAAGGTCCGCCCTTCAGCGACAATGTGCGCCCTACAGCGACGACAATTGTCGCTGCTAAAAGTTTCTTAATTTTTTTTAAAATTAAATTGTCATATATTTCAAATAATATATATTTTAATTAACTTGAATTATTTAATAATTTTTTAAATTTAATTTAATATAAATTATACAATTATACATCAAAGTATTATTAATAATGTTTAGCAATTTGATCCAACATAAAAATTAACACTCATAAAACAATGGTAAAAAAATTTTATATGAATAAACTAATATATATACATCATCTATATAAATGTGCACATATAAAAAATATAAAGATACATAAACAAAATATACTACGGGGAAGTAGGGAGATGTCAATATCACAGTGCACCATAATCGTCGTCGTCATCATCATCATCATCCTGACTACGAGGCTGATAAAATGACGGTGGCGGCTGAGCGGTAGGTGCAGGCGCAAATCTACTCGGCCCAGGCGATGTAGCAGCAGCAAATGGAGGCGGCGGTAGGACAATACCCTGCTGTCTAAGGATCGAGGTCATCTCAGAAAGATAAGTCCCAAACTGCTGCTGCATCTGCTGCTGCTGCTGCTGCATCATCTCCTGCTGTGTATAATCTGCTGCTGCTGCTGATCAAGCCGCTGCTGCTGCTGCTCAATCAATCGCTGGCTCTGCTGAACCTGCTCCCGACTCTGGTGCAACTGCTCCTGCAACTCACCGAGCTGAGACACGGTCTGTGAGCTCGTCGCCGTGCTAGAAGTCCCCATGGAACGATAAGTCTGACCAGCAAGTACACGCCCAACAGCCTTCCTGTACCCTCGACGAGTGCCAAGTACCTCATCGGCAATGGCAGCCTCATCTAACTGTACAGGAGTCGTAGGCAAGCTAGTGGATGATACACTAGACTGTACATGCTGAGTCATGAGCTCAGTCATCCTCGCCTTAAATTATTAGAAAAAAGTAATAAGAAATCTACCTTGGAAGATATATTTGTAAAATTTTATTTAAAATATAAAATTCAAACAACTTACATGTTGCCCCTGAGGGATCGGATGCACCCACTCCCCCGACCTGTATGTATGTCGGTCCCTAAAGTTATCGGGCACCGACTGCAGCTCACCAGTATCTCTGTTTCTCTGTTCAATTTTTGTAACAAAAAAAAGGATGAAGGGTTGTAATGCTATTTAACAAATGGATATATTTAAAAAAGATAGAAAAAATTTAAATTACCTTATCAAAGCGATGTGCAGCAATAGACTTTGACCCATGCCGGTCATTCACGACCTTCTGTGCTCTATTATTTGTATTTCTTGCAGATAACTCCTGCAAATTAAGAGAAGAAAGTTAAATTTTAATGTTCATAATCTACTAATTATGAAATATTGTCATAATACCATAAAATATCATACTTACCCTGTACTCGTCACTATCAAAGAAATCCACACACCTCTGCCATGTCTGCGGTGAGACAGACCGAGGCACACAACGTCGAGCTCGATCCAGGTCATACTCCTGGTATCGATCACCTCCATGATCTAAGAAATACTTATTCAACCTGTACTTCCAATCTCTGTACAGGTCGGCAGCAGTCCGCATCAAACCAGAGAGCGCTCTATCCCGATCACCCTCAGAGACGCCCTGGAACTCGAAATGGGACTGCATTAAAAGACATTTAATAAATTTAGTAATATATTTAGAAATTTCAATCTCAAAGACATTAATTCAAAAGGAAATGGATACTTACGCAAACCTCCTGCACAACTCTATCTCGAATCTCCTGAGGTACAGCCCGCCATGACTTATAATAGGGCGGCACGTGGGCGCGGATCATGCTGCCAATATCACGAGGGAGATGACTGGCATTCTCACCAACCGCATGCCATGTACCAGTCGTATCAAACTGTACAGGCACCGGTCTGCCTCCACCCCTGCCAATCTTCTCATGCAATCTTAGGGACCTATTCGGCCCCCTCTTCTTAGCAGGTGCTACTTTATTTAATAAAGAAAAATATTAACAAAATAAATATAATATTTAATCAAGCTTAGGTATGCACAATTGATGTCAAATACCTGAGCCCTCACACTGAGCTGGAATCTGGCTGGGTCGCTCCGGTGGGTCACCTCCAGCGTCACCTCCGTGGTATCGTGCCTCGACATCCGCCATATCTAAAATAATACACATCATATAAGTAATTAAAAAGAACTCAATGTCCAGTTGAAGGATGAAATGGTTCAATCTCTTACAATCACATTTATTATTTTAATAATCATGCTTACATATTGGACAGTTGTAATTGTAGTTTGAATATGTTATTTTTCCCTAGTCAGAATCAGTGTCAGTGAACCTAACAGACTGATGGTCATCGGATTCTCCTTCATTATCAGATTGTGTGGGCTCCTCATCCATATAATCATCAATTGTTTCGTCTTCAAGGCTCTCGTCATCATCCATTAAGATGTCTTCTCCATGAGCACCAAGTCCAGCATTCCTGTGCGTTGGAACGATTGAAGGACTATTTCTTTCGTTACCTAGATGTACTAGATGGAAATCTCCCAGATCAACTGTGAGGTTGAAGTTGGACGAGTTACTATCCTGCAGAAATAACAGGTCTTGTGCATTATCTCCATCACTAGGTAGATCCCATATATCGCGATGTACCATATTATGGACGACCCTCCAATTTGGTCCATTAAGGAGATCCTCAATGTAAAACACTTGTTTTGCTTGAGTAGCAAGTATGTAAGGATCATCCTTGTACCATTGTCCGTTGATGGAGATACTTGTGATATTCTTGTCAGTATAAAGTTTCTTCTTTGTTGGATCAGTGTTATACCACTTGCATTTAAATAAAGTCACATTGTACTTATTTAAATAAGTCAACTCAATTATTTCTTCCAGTACACCATAAAACATGTTGCCATCAATCCCCGGGACAGAAATGCCACTATTTTGCGTTTTATGCTTCTCATCCCGAGCTTTGGCTACAAAACGTACTCCATTCACAACACACGCAGAGTATACCATGTTAGTGAAACTGGGACCGGATGCTAATGATAGTAACTCTTCGGTGGCCTCCGGGGAACCGTTCCTATGTAAATAGTACATCTACAAAAGTAGCAATTATTCCAAGAATTAAATTAAATTATCAACAAGACAAATGAACAATATTTAAGATATCCGTTCAATGGATTTGGGAAGAAAAATTCCTTACCTTCGAGTAAAACCAGGACGGGAATTTGGTTCTCTGTAAGTTATCAATATCTTCAGCACCACTTCGTTCGAGTTCCAATCGATGCTCACTGGTGAACATAACAATCTTAGTCTATTGTTATTAGAAAACGGAGAAGAACATAACTGAATTTTAAGATACTCACTGGAGATATTTTTCTATCTCAGAACAATTATTCAAGATGTACCATACTGCAATATCCCGATCCTTCCTATCAAAATGAGAAATTGTCTTCTTCCCTATCGGTCGACATTGGGACTGGAACACCGATAATGTCCTTCTTGTTTCGTGGGTCGTTTACATCTTGATTTCTATCAGAGCGATTGAATCTAGTTTCCACCCCTTCCAAATACATGGAGAAAAATGTTAACGCCTCATCAACAATATATCCTTCTGCAATTGAACCCTCCGGTCGAGCACGATTTCGAATGTAATCCTTTAACTTTTTTATATACCTCTCATATGGGTACATCCACCGAAAATGAACGGGTCCTCCTTCCAATGCTTCGTCTGGCAGATGCATCACCAAGTGAACCATTATGTCAAAAAATGCTGGGGGTATATCCTCTCAAGCTTGCACAAAATTATGATGATGTCTTGTTTGGCTTGCAGAATATCCTCCCTGTTGAGAGTTCTAGCACATATTTGACTGAAGAAATTGCATAACTCGACAAGTGGATAGGATAATTCCTTTGGCAAAAAAAGCCCGGACACCTGGTCCTAACAGTCTTTGCATGATAACATGACAATCATGTGATTTCAACCCCTTTAACTTCAAGTCACGATCTGTGACATTCTTACTAAGACTCCCAGCAAAGCCATCTGGAAATTTCACATTCTTTATATACTGGCAAAATCGTTTTCGCTCTTCTTGGTTAAGCGTATATCCAGCATGTGGCTTGAAAAGTTGACCCCTCTGCTCGTACAGATGCAAGTTAGGCCTTATCTTCATGTCTGCCAAATCTCGTCTTGCATTGTCTGTATCCTTTGTTTTGTGCTCAATCTCCAATAATGTACCTAAGATGCTATCACATACATTTTTCTCAACATGCATGACATCAATGTTATGCCTTAAGTTCATTGTTGGCCAATAAGGAAGATTAAAAAATATACTTCTCTTGCTCCAATTAAGTTCATCGGCACCTCTCTTTCGCTTTACACCACCAAATTCAGCATGTTTTCCTGGAAGTCTCTGTGGCACTTTGCCCAACTGTTCCATGATAACATTATTGGTAAGAGGTCGAGGAGGGGGTCTCCTCTCCGACCTTCCATTGAATTCCTTCATATTTCTCCATGCGTGACTTCTTGGAAGCCAACGACGATGACCCACGTAAGCTATTTTTCCTCTAACTCGAATCGACGGAGTATCCGAATTACATGTAGGACATGCTTTGTATCCTTGCCCGCTCCATCCAGATAGGCTACTTCGAGCAGGAAAATCATTAATAGTCCAGAGCAATGCTGCCCGCATATTGAACACTGTATTTGTATTTGCATCTCGAGTTTCAACTCCTCTCTCCCAGAGATCCCTCAACTCTTCTACGACCGGCTGCAAGAACACATCCATATCTTTACCTGGCGATTGCGGCCCTGGGATTAATAGGGTCAACATGAAGAAAGATTGGTTCATGCATATCCATGGTGGCAAGTTGTAAGTAGTTATAACCACTGGCCACATGCTATAAGATAGGTTCCTATCACCAAAAGGATTAAATCCATCTGCACTTAAACCCAACCTGACGTTTCGTGGGTCAGCGGAGAAATTAGGATACCTCTTATCGAACTCCTGCCAAGCTTTTCCATCCACGGGATGTCGCATTACCCCCTCTTCTTTTGATTTTCCAGTGTGATGCCATATCATGTTTTTGGCAGTATGTCTCGACCGATATAGACGCTGTAGTCGAGGAGTTAAAGGAAAATATCGAACCACTTTTTGGGGCACCTTCTTTCCTTTTGTAGTTTTATTTACCCATCGACTCTCCCCACAAATTGGACAATTATCTTTGGAAGCATGATCTTTCCAGAAAAGTGCGCAATCATGTTTGCATACATGGATTGATTCATACCCCAACCCCAACTTGTTGAGCCATTTCCTTGCACCATAGTACGATTCAGGCAATTTATTATCGTTTGGAAGTGCCTCTTTTAATAATCGAAGAAGAGCATCAAATGACTTGTTTGTCCACTTATGCAGAACCTTCAAATGCATAAGTTTCACCAAGAAGTTCAATGCTGAAAATGTTGTGCAACCTGGATACAACTCTGTTTCTACTTGCTCGAACAGGTTATCACAGTCACTATATTTTGTTCCAATGTCTTCGCCAGCCGCATTCTCACCCCTGTACTCGTCATTGTGAAAATCAACTTCAGTTGTCTCAGGGCCAATGAAATCATGTATAATATCTACCAGCTCATCTCTATTGTTAGGGGATATCTCACTAGTTCCTCTAGAACTCGAAACATCTACTTCACCATGATGTACCCAATTTATGTATAATGGATGAAATCCATTATCTATAATGTGCGCCTCCAATGTCAGTAATGTCTGGAATATTAAATTCACACACTTTTTGCATGGACATCTTACCATACCCCTTTCGTCGGTAAAGTTTTTTGCTCTTTCAACAAATCTTACTGCACCATTCCAATACTCATCTGACAATCGATTTGGTAGGTGTATCCAACTTTTATCGACAGACATTGTATCACTGAACAGGAAGGAAATTGCTTTAGGTGAAATAAAGTATGTTGATTAATGTTTGACATTCACCCTAAATGCACCGTATCACTCCAATTTTGAAGGGTAGGATCCTATCCCATTCGAGATATTTCTATAGTTATTATTTTTTTCAATTTATCCACGCTCATCGATTGACTCGTGCAGAAATTTCGGCAGCATCTCCCTATGGTTCTCCAAGTGCCTAAACTATACACTTGTATAGTTTATACCCGGAGAACAGTTAGGATGCTAAGATATTTCCACAATATCAAACAAGAGCCAGATAAATTGTTAATAATAACTACATGATAATATCCCAAACTGTCCAACTTTCAGGACAATTCAAGGGTTGACTGATGTTCGGAAAACAATCAACCCTTGAACGGGTCTAAGCTTAACATTTAAATGTAAATGTAGTTCTAATTTAAATTATTGTAAAAATATATTTACAATAATTTAAATTAATGATACAACAATTTATAAGTATCATTAAGTGTCAGTACTATTATTTACGTAACCTACTTGACTATATTGATGAGGTACACAATTCAGCTTCTTTATAGAGATGTCTATACTATGAATATGGACTTTCTAATTGTAAATTTAAGTAAGTTTGATTTTATAAGGTGTATATTATTTATAAGATGCACAATTCAACTTCTTTATTTAAGTAAATGTAGTTTTATCCAAGAGGGGTGTGATTTTTAGGTGAACTTCCTAATGTTTTGAAATTTTTAATTTTTATGAGACGTAAATATCATAAAAATTTAAAGGCTAGGGTTTCATTTTTATGTAGTCTCTAGTTTAATTGAATTTTTCTTAGTATGTGAGGTAAATACTAGAATTTGAATTGTTAAGTTTCAATCTCAATTAAAAAATAGACTATATTACTGTAATCTCTTACTGAACCTAAGATAGATTTATATATTTATTATAATTATCTATCTTACATTATTTCATTGAATCTAATAAGTTTGAAGTTTCCTAAATTGCATCACAAATGGATACATTTTGTGAATGGACTTCCTAATTGTAAATTTAAGTAAGTTTAGTTTTATAGGTGTATATTATTTATAAGATGCACAAACTCAGCTTCTTTATTTAAGTAAATGTAGTTTTATCCAAGAGGGGTGTAATTTTCATGTGAACTTCCTAGTGTTTTGAAATTTTTTAATTTTATGAGATTGAAATATCATATATTGAATTGTTATGGTTTCATTTTTATGTAATCTCTAATTTAATTGAATTTTTCTTAGTATGTGGGGTAAATAATAGAATTTGAATTGTTAAGTTTTAATCTCAATTAAAAAAGCTACATTATTATAATCTCTTACTTTCTAAGATAGATTTATATATTTATTATAATTATCTATCTTACATTATTTTATTGAATCTAATAAGTTTGAAGTTTCCTAAATTGCATCACAAATTTTAGATTTTATGAATAAATTATCATAACTATTTTATCTTAATTAGTTTAAATGAATAATATACACATATATTGTATACTTCAAAATTACAAATTGAATGATGCATAATAATAACCAAATTTATATTTATAAAATTAATGCTAAGTTAAATTCACATAAATAAATTTAAAATTTACAACATACAAAATTAAATAATACAAAATTTCATATTAAATTAAACACACTATCAATTCAAATTAAACATACTATCAATCTATTTATTAAACCCTAAATATTTGAGTAAATTAAATATATTAGTACAGAAAAAAATTATAATTTTTTATTTACGTACCTCAGTGGCAAAAATCTACTGATCAACTGTGAATACTCCTCGCAAACTACGTCAAGTACTAATAATAACTAACAAATTAAAAAATACAACATACAAAATTAATACATATAACATAAAAAAAAATAAATATACTAAAATTAGAAAAAATTAAAATAGAGAGAAAGTTTAGAAACTTACCTGAATTCCTGAAACTTCAAATGCACAAATGAGGAGGAGGAGGCGGCGCCGCGAATATAGGCGCTGCTTTCAGCGACGACACAAAAAATTCGGTCGTCGCTGAAGCTTTTAGCGACGACCGAATTTTTCTTCAGCGACGACATTGTCGTCGCTGAAAGTGGAACCTTCACCGGCGACAATGTCGTCGCTAAAGGTGAATTGTCGTCGCTGAAAATGAGGACTTTCAGCGACGACTTAGTCGTCGCTGATGTCAACCTTCAGCGACGACATGTCGTCGCTGAAATTGGACACTTTCAGCGACGACTATGTCTCGCTGAAGGGTGAAATTTGACCGTAAATTTTTAGGGCTTCAGCGACGATCGAGTCGTCGCTGATTGGTCCACCTTCAGCGACGACATGTCGTCGCTGAAAGCCTTATATTTTCAGCGACGACAATGTCGTCGCTGAAAGTGAATTTCTTCCCGCCCTTCCGCAAACTTTGCCGCCAAAATTTTTTTAGGCTTTTAGCGACGACAAAAGTCGTCGCTAAAAGCCTAATTCTTCCCGCCCTTGTTTCGATTTCCCTCTAAAAATTTTTGCATTTTTTACCGACGACTCTGTCATCGGAGATACTTTTAGCGATGACCGAAATTTTGTTGCCGCTAAAAGAGTCGTCATTATTGCTGCTTTTTGTTGTAGTGTGTATAAATAATTTTATCAAGATTAATTATAAATAAATCTTTACTTAAGTTTGTATAATATGAACTTATATATTTTCGTTGAAATTGTGCACGTGCACGTATATACATATCTCCTTTATATTGAGTAAATTTATAAAATAAAGAAGGAGAGGGTAACTTAAAAAGGAAAAAAAATCTCTTCGATTAAGGGTTAAGATGGATCAATATAATTTATTCTTATAATTATAAGGAAAATATAAGAAGCTTCCTATAAATGGATGGTCTGATTTTGCGATCAAATTCCATCTCGCTTTGCTTTAAATGACCAATGAAATTAACAAAACGACATGTAATTAAAGTTTTAGTTAAACATGGAGGTTGATCATTTATTGCAAAGATGTGTCAAGTTAAAATGATTGATTGAAAAAATTCGAAAGTCTGGAACTAAAATCCAACCTCTAGATTCAAGGAGATTGCGTATATATAATTTTTTTCTCATAATAATATAATAAATCAGCATGGCAATCTAACCTTTTGTTAGTCCTTGGCGGCTCATCTTCCGAATGAAATGCTGCTCCTATTTTCAATGCATTTCTTAATACCAACTCAATCGGTAGGATAATGTAAGGAAACTCAAATCGTACATCTTCCATCATACAATTATAGCTTTCCGGCCTTCCATAATTCCATTTTGCGCAACATAATTCCACCCCTTGTATAGATATTTCTCAACATCTTCTTCAACCACATTTTTGCGCAAGGAATCTTCAAGATTCCGCACTTCAACTTTGTTAATGAATAAACGTAGTCGGTAACGGTTTAAATCATTTCTGCTCCAGGTATATATATTTCCACACTTCTTGACTTTTTTATTACCTTTGACTTCAAAGCCAAAAAAAGTAATCATAACTGTCTATGCTTGAGGGTGTGTCTATGTTTGAAAAATTATCCTTTTTATTTTTTAAAAAGAAGTCTGTGAATTGAATTAAATATATTTACTCATTGTTTATTAGAACATATTTCTATTGTAACATGTATAATCATTTGAAGCAAAGACTTCAATTTGAGATAAAGGCAATAGTTCGTGCAACTCATCTACTTGTATGTGTCTAGTTATCATTTCTTCACATTAGCTATTGCCCTATTTCAACTTAATATCAACTTTTGAGTAATATCACGTGACCCTATTTTAATCAAACCGTTCTCTTAAATTTCCATCCTATTGCCTTATTTAAACTTTCTTTTTTATTGTCTAAATTCCATTTACCTTCAGGTAGGTTTAATATAAGATATATATGAATTCATTAACCTGTTTCACTAAGTAACGATTGAAAGCAAACAATTTCTCACAATAAGTCGGATTTTGCAATTTGACTTTAGGCTAATAATATTCACACACCTCTATGCATCCTCCGTTTACTACCAAATATTAAAAAAGTTACCTATCTTCCTGAGAAATATTACTATCACAAATTACTTGTCATCTTGATAGGCAAATTAACATCTTAGTATTTAAATTTTTGTATTCCACATGAGTTATTTAAATATTATGATATTATTTATATAATTAGTATTTTTAGTATTTAAATTTTTGTAAAAGATTGGAGTGTTATGTAGAACAATATTGAAATATGAGATAATTATTTTATTGAATTGGTTTTGTAAAAAGGATTGAATTCGAGACTTTCAGATTTAAATTTTTTACTGCAAATTGATTTATTTCTCTAAGATTGAATATGTTCTCCAAATTTTTTGTTTTCACATATTTAAGACACTTGAAATGTTTGTAAAAGAACAAAAGTTTTCTCTAAATTTTAATAAATAATATTTTAGGTTGCGAGCTTTAATACTTTATATACTCATTGGGTTATTAGAGATTACTTCTTGTTTCATTACTTTTCAAACTTTACAACATCCAATAGACCCGAATCAGCTAGGTAAGATTGAAAATAATATCTTGAAGCAAATTTAAAAGTTGGAATAGGAAATTTGATCTATAAGTATGTTGTCTTGCATTTGGCAAATAGCCTTCCAGAATTTTTGTTGGTTTGTCCCTAACTAGTCTCCAAAAGTAAGGAACCCCCCGCCAAAAAAAGAAAAAAAATCCACGCACACACATGTTGTTCTATTTTTTTTTTTTAATTGCACGGCAACAAATCACTGCATGATAACTGAATCATGACTAATTAATGCTTAACAAATGTGGGCCAACATAGCATTAATATCATATGATAAATAATAAAATAATACAGGAAGGATTCTTAATTTGTGTGACAATAATGAGTTATAAAAGTAAAAATATGTGAAATATAGATAAAAAATAAAGATCATTTTTATCAAAAAAAATATATTAATTCATATTCTATTAATTAATTCTCCTTAAATGAGTAAAACGGATGTTTGTTTTATTTCCATAAAAAAATTGGACAGACTCGTTCATGGAATTGACATTTTGGGTTGAAGATGGATTTAGCGTGCAGTCAAGTTATAGGCTTATATTTTCCATTCTAAACACAAGAAAGAATAATTAAAAAAGGGAAGATTATAGAATATACGAGAAACAACAAAAACCAGCCGCAGTTACAAAGCCAAAGTTAGTAGCATTTCATGCTCGTTGGTCCACGAATTACTAATTAATTTATTCAAGAATTATAATGATGTTTTATTACTAATTTATATTCATTTGATTAATAACGACAACATTTTATTTGTATTAATATTCAGTCATAAGTTTTTTTTAATTAAATTTGGGATTTAATTCATATTTGAAAGTTCTGATACTTTGTTATATTGTAGGGCAATTGCCGCCCAAATTTCCGCCCCAACTTCTGCCCTGCCGCTGCTTCAAATCACATCTCAAATATTGAGAATAGTATATTTGCTTTTCGGTAAACCCAACTCTGTCTCTTTTGTAGTTCAAACCTTAGTGCCCAATCCTTTCCACCTTCTGTCTGTCGTCTACTTGCATCCTGTAGCCGCGCTCAACGGCAACAACGATCACTCCGCCAACTCGCCAAACACCGTAAACATCATGTTTGCAATTTTGATTCAACTTATGTGGCTGAAGCTGCTATCATACCTTCTTTGAAGATCGCCTTGCTCAGCATCGTCATCGGTGGAGTTGTTCTAGCGACGATCAATCGCGTCACGAAGGCAATCTCCAATTTCGACCCCATCAAGCAAAGTTGAAAAGGGTCTTCAATCTCTGAAGGCAATCTCCAATTTCGACCCCATCAAGCAAAGCTGAAAAGGGTCTTCAATCTCTGCAATTATATTTAGGGTTTTTCATCCCTCAAGAACTCTGAAGGCTATTGGTTTTCTCCGGTTTGCCTGAGCATAAGTAAAACACTCTTTCTTACAATTTTGATTTCATTGTTGTTTCCATTAACAAAGCAACTTTACAACGAGTCCTTCTCTCATAAGTAGTCTTGTTTGGCTACTGAGAAAATTAAGGAAACTAGAATAATATGATTTTATCTTTCAATTTGTTTTTAGTTCTTAAGTGTAGTGAAACTGAAATAGAAGACTTTAATGAAGACGATCACTGTCTTTTTTTTTTCCCTCTTAGTTCTGATTGAATCTGTAACTGCAAAGTCACATTTGTTCCTTGCACTTTTTTTAGCAACCTAGTCAAGGATCATCTATGAGATAATTTTTACAGGTTTACATTCAATTCATACCTTATTAAAATTAAGAGAGTGATTTGTTGGCAGTAGTTCGAAGAAATTAGGCTAAATTTTGATCATTTTTGTGCAAAAACTGCTTGAGGGAAAAAATTTTAGACCACTATTGATACTTTAACTCAAAGGGAGCCTAATTCAATGCTGGCTGCTATGGTTAGTGGTCGTCATACTCTTTGCCAGGACTCTAAGAAGGTATAGTTTTGATGTTGATTATACCTTTGTTTTATTTTATATACTCTTTTCATATTACTTACCTATATTGAACACAATGACTTGTGAATTTACTATCATTGCTTTGCCTTAGAGCTAAACATGTCTTATGTAAGTTAGTTTTACCATATAGCTAAGCTTTGTTCACTGATAGATCCTAGTTTACAATTTAGCCATACTCTTTGATCACATTGGCTTTTTGCAGGGATATGTCTTCCTTAATAGGGATGTGAAACATGTTAGACACGTTCTCCTTAATAAAGATGTGAAGCATTTTAAACACATTCTTGATTGGTTAAGGGATGGTGTTGTAGCTGCTTCGAAGGAATCTAAATACTTGAAGCTGTTATGGGAAATAAAATACTATCAGTTACTTGTTGTAAGCCATGCCCTTTCTAATTTGATAAGATTACTAGCTAATGCTTGTAGAGCTGTATATTACTTATGTTACTTCAATTTTTCTATTTACTACATCCTTATATAATTTGAATCTACTTTGCAAGTATTGTTATTAAAGCACCTATTCATTATTCTTTCATTATTTATGTCCATACTAAACATATATTCTCATTGCACAGCATACATGCCTTTGTACTTTTAGCACGCCTATATGCTAACCATGAATCCCCTCACATACTACCTACTGAGATTTATGCCAACTATTCCACCAAATGGCCAGGAAATTGAAATTTCAAGATTAATCACCATTTTAAGATCTTCAATCTCTGGTTCTGTTCTCTGTTACTTAAAATTTACTATGATATGTTCAGTAGTGTGTAGAATATGGAAGGCATACTAATTTGATATGAAAAGCCTGGTTTTGAAAGTAAGTATTACTTAAAACCTTATTCATTTTCATGAGGCAAAACAGAATTCTGATAGAGTTCTCACAAGTTCCTTCAAGTTAGAGACATGCATATGGAACTCCCTTTTTTGTTTTAATTATTAACTAGACGTGCCTTTTGTATTGTTATTTTCTTCATTTTGGTATTATTTTGATACATGTTACATTACCTACAATAGGACTTGGATATATCACAAGGGTTGTGTTGTTCTAAAGGCCATTTATTTTGGATTTGAGGAAACTACAGAATTGACTATTTGTTTGAGCTCTGGTAAGTATTTACTTTGTTTTGGCACTATCATTTATAGAGCTTTCTTTATTCGCTTTTTAGTTCTGGACCTGTTTATTCATGATTGGCTTCCTGTTCATTGGAAATGTGTCCTAGAAATTGGAATGATATGTTTTTAATTGCATTGATTTCAAGGTAGTCAACTTTAGAACCATGAAAGCAACTAACAATTGAACCAAATTCTAATGCTCTGTATAATATAAGAACAGATTAAGTGATAATACAAGAATTTTAGAAGGACTTTGTACTTTGATATTGATGTTTGTAATAATAATTAATTGGAAAAAAAATATATAAAACCTTCATATAGTATTGTTTAGACAGTATCAGAAACCTTAGATTTGTAAGTGGATATATATTTATATATAAAAATCATATAAAACCTTTATTTAATTCCTTTTCGATTTGAAAGAGAGATATTTATTATCTCAGATTGTCAGAAAAATGTATCATTTGTAAGTGGAGATTTCTTATAATCTATGCTGCCACATTGTCAATGATGGTAGGCCCATAGTCAAAAGCCATTACATTGTCAATAATGGTCGGTTCATATTGAAAAACCATTAGATTGGCTTTCAAACTATACCATTAGATTATCAATAATGATAGGTTCATATTGAAGCAATTTTTTTGTTTGCATCCTCCTTAGAAATGTGAATGTATGTTGCTGCATGCTATGATGCTCGGACTCTTCAATTTCCCCTGCCGTACCCGTGTCGACACGACACAACACGACACTGGTACGGACGCAGGACATGGGTCCGATTCGTCAAAAAAAAATTTGGACACGGCATATGGAGATGAAGATGTCCACTGGAGAAGAAAAATGCCATGAAATAGAATTGAATGTTAATAATTTATTCTCCTAAATTGCAGTCTAAATCGTGCATATTAGTGCTGAATTATGAGTACTGATTGACAATCGATTCCATCTCTAAATCGCCGATTATCCAATAGCTCAGCCAAAGAAGAAACTAAGGTGATAAGGATTGGGGAGGACATCGACGGTTTTGGAATTGGAGAAGGAGTGAGATTGTGTAGAAGAAGAAACGAATATGTGAGAACTAAGCGAGATCGTGTAGAAGAAGATGAGAAGATGGGTAGAAAAAAATGTTAAAAAAGAGAGAATAAAAAACAAAAAAAGAGATAAAAGAAAGTGGATATTTATAATCTTCTAAGCTTATAGTATATGAAATTTGTTTTTAAATTTAAATAAATTGATTCTTTTTAGCTCCAAAACTCCAAAGTTTTTTTTTTTTTTTTTAGTTTTTGATGTTAGAGAGATAATAATTTTCTTAACTTAATCTTATTTTCTTTAAAATTTGTTTTAAATTTAGATAAGTTGACTTTTTTTTCAAACTTTTTATTATTTTCTTAGTTATATTGCAAAAATAATTTTTAAATTTAAAAGATTGACTTTAATATATGATGCTTATCTATAAATGATAAAGACTAACTTGATTATTAAAATAAAAAAAATAATAACTTAGTATTTTGATTTAAGAAAAAAATATTTAATTCTTTTTATCTATCATATAGTAGATCTTTATATATAATTATTCATATCCCCATGTCCGTATCCTAAATTTGGATACTTATTAACTGTGTTCCTATATTTTCAAATTATAAATTTTTTGTGTCATATTCTTATATTCATATCCGAATCCGACGCCCATAGGCTACATGTGAAAAATTACAATTAATTGAATCTGCGAGATTCTACTAATTTTGCCCCCTTTGAGTAACTTTTATATGACATACAATTGAGAATTATTTATTATTTTGGGTGTCAAGAATTGTTTATTAATTTGGATGCAAGCTTTGGTCAAATTAGCAGAAGAAATTTCTTAATATATTATTTCAAGATTCCAGAATATCAATAGAAAATATATTCATTTTTACCCTATTTCTGGACTAAAAGGCATAAATGACTCAAACACATGTAATGTTCACAGTTAAAATTACCAAACTAGATAAATAATGCTCGTAGGCAAACTCTAGACAATTATATGTTGACATTTAGATTAGACTAGAAATAGTAAATAAAACCTTGAAATGGGGCTTTTATTTTCATTATAATGAACAATATTTCCTTGGTTATTGATGAAAAAGGTTGTTGAACCATCCACTGATCTAAGGGAGAAAAACATGCTATTAGTTCACTTTGCTCCTTGCAATTGATTATTGATTATTTTTATTATAACAATTCAAGTATTGATTTTATAGTTTTTATAAATTTGTTAAGAGTTAGATAATTTTAAGTTTTAAATTTAAGTTATTTATTTAATTTAATTTTTAATAATTTAGAAGTAGTTTTATCCAACGAAAAAATATGGAAAATATTTTTTTAAAAAAAATTTAAAAATTGAGGCAGCAAAAAGCCGTGGGAAATTTTTTATTTGTTTTAAATTTCAAAAATTTGGGACAGCTAAAATCCGTGTGAAAACCTCAGGAAAGGGTTTTCCACCTATGGAGTTCCCGCGGATTGCATTCCCGGGGCAAATTCCACAAGAAAAGGGAAATCCGAGGAAATGCCGCCCCAAAGCCGATGCATTCCTCTACATTCATGGTACAATTCTATACATGTTTCAAAACTACTTGGTTACTGTTTTTATCTATTTTGTCCAACAATTAACTCTTTTATTTATATATGCATTTGCGCAGACATTCTGCAAATCCAAAAGAGCGGGAAAAAGTCAAACCTGGGACTATATGACATTGTGAGAGTGCAGAGTTAACGATGTACGGTCCTCCGCATTTGTTCTCTGTACATTGGACGGAATCCCATAAATTTCTTGAGGATTCTTGCATCCGTTCACGTTAAGCACCAGCAAACTGGAAAAAAGAATAAAATAAAGTTGTATGTAAATCTTTAACTATCATAACACAATACTAGTTTGCAGAGATTTTATTCAATACAACTTTGGACTACCAATGTATATCAATTATTAGACCAAAATCGTTTTAAGTTGCATGTCCTAATTTTATAAAAACGTTTTTTACATTCATATCATTAATTATCACAATTGTTAATTACTAAAGAAATAATGTAATAAAACAACCTATTCCATCCCCATGCTCACTTGCTAATCTTAAGTGTATCACACTTCTAAAAATTATGATAATGATTTTTTGAATATGGCAAATCTAAAATTCAATACCTTATAAGATTACAAATAGAATTTGGCAACCCCCTAATAGCAGTATCACTTGCCAAGATGTTGTATAGGCAATCCATGTTTTCCAAAATATTCATGAAGTATTCAAGACTTGTGCAACCTCGGATATCAAGGTTTAGTGATTTTACCTTAGGGAGAAATTCAATAAAATTATGAACCTTAACTAAATTCTTATAGTGAAAAAAATTTAATATGTTTAAAGTTGAAACTCTAGACATGTCAGGCATTTCAATTATGGACTGACAATATGAGAAATTCATCAAACTTAAATATTTAAAATTTTGTAAAATAGAAAATAAATAAATAGTAAAATGTTATAAATTACTCAAAAAATCTATTATAAAGTAATACATGATCTTTCAATAACTACGTTACATTTTAAAAACTAAATGCAAACAAAATTTTACCTTGAATGATTTTTCCAATTTGAAGGAACTTTTAATCATTTTCCAAACAACAAGATTCTTGGGATCAAAATTCAATGGCAATGACGTTGATGGGTATTCACTCCATATAAGTACCCATAAACTACTAGGTAGATATTTAGGGCCTATCAAAAAGCATGCATCTTCAATGATAAGTATTCTCAAATTTTTCATCTTTCTAACAGCAGTACCTATCCATTCTACTCTTTGTGGAGGCACCATAACCATTATTCCTTCCACTTTATTAGTTCCCTATATAACAAATATCATTAAAGTAATATTGATTACATATGAGATATTTAAATTGAGGAGTATAAAAGAGAATCTAAAACAAAGGCATGCGAATAAAAAATAAAATAATTATTGAAATTGTCTTATTAAATTTTCTTCTAAAACTTTGACAACTTCATCATTACGCCATAATCTACTACGTTTTCCAATCTATTTTGGTGCCATTTTCCTAACAACTTCTTTACCCATATCTTGTATTAGGTCCTGTATTTCAATACGACTATATTCACTAGCTGTTATCGAAGATTTATCAACCAAGACTCCAATATGATATTTCAGGCCCAAATCACATGCTTCCCATATATTTATAACATCTTGCAAATAATATCCTTTGAAGAAACAAGCAATGTTTAGGAAAATCTCCTTTTGATTTTCCTCTAAGCCATCATAGCTTATTCTAAGTATGTCTTGAATCCTTTTGTTTGGAATCCTTTTATATTGGTTCAATGCACATACACATTCGTCTAAATCTTTGCCAAACAAGTTAGAGTCTATCACTCTCAAAGCCAATGGAAGGCCACTAGCATATTTTACTACTTCTTTAGACAAATTCCAAAATCCTTCTGGAGACTGAATACTTTTGAAGGCTTTCCAACAAAAGAGTTCTAAAGCTTCGTCGTCATTTAAACTTTTCATTTCATATGTTCTTTCAACACCATGAACAACTAATAAATGGCTAACTCTTGTTGTCACAATAATTCTACTAACAAAACCAAACCAATTGCATCCTCCTGCCAGCTTTTCTAATTGTTCTTCACAATCTACATCATCAAGCATTAAAAGAACTCTCTTATTGGAAACCGTTTTTATTATTCAATTTGCACCTTCATCAACACCACTCAAATTGATATTTTTCTCCCTAAACATGCTTGACAAAAGTGTTTTTTGGAGACTTACTAGAAATTTGGATTTATTTTTCGAAGTTTCTCTTACATTAGAAAGAAAACTTGTATAGTCAAATTGGTTGGCAATTGAATTGTACAAGGTTTTAGCAAGCGTTGTTTTTCCTATACCACCAATTCCATGAATCCCCAACATATCTACTGTATTGCAAGATGAAATATCAAGAAGCGATTCCACTTTTTCTATGTCAGGTTCAAGTCCAACAACTTGTTCCCCAACATGTAAACCTTTAAGAAGTAATCCAGTTGAAATCTCTCTGACAATCTTATTAATAAAATCACTTTCATAGTCATTCCTGCATAAATAGTTTTTGACATCATGGAAGGTATATAATTACAAAGACAAAATTATAAGAAATTGAAGTATAAAGTATTAAGTATATTTCTGAAAATTTTATTTTTTGTTGATATATTTTTTTATAAAAATTAAAAACATAAAATTTTTATATTTTGAGGATTAAGGGGCAAACCCATATCCTTATAAGTCAAATACTAATCTGTGCAGGAACCACACCAAATCTTCCGATATTTCCTATGTGCATAGGTATTATATTAGGTATTATACTCTTTTTATTATTCACCATTCGCTCATTCTATGAAGAACTTATCATCTTGGGGATGTCAAATAAAATTGGAACGATACAAAGATCCCATAAAGAACTTAGTTCAATTTAATAAGGTTTAGATTGAAAAAAAATTGCCAGACACAATGGAAAGATGCCCAAACCGAAAGTAATCGATATAAATTATTGCATCTTTTAGACTATGAACCATTCGTAAGTCTAAATTATTTGCAAAGTATTTAGCTATTTATAGTTTATAGTTATTTCTATATCCTCAATTTCTATTTAGAAACCCACAACTAATAGGGTAAAAACAGTACTGATAAATACAATTATTGAACTGTTTATAAATCTAAACTATTTAATTATTTATAGTTATTTCTTCCATTTTCATTTTATGATCTCCGAAAGAAGAATTACTAATTGACAATCTAAGAGCTTGCAAAGCCCTACTTAATCACATCATTTTCTTACTTTTTAAGTCCTTAAAAATCATATATTTGTCAATTATAGTTCAGAGTAACAAATAATAAATATAACAGGTAAATAACTAGGAAAAAATAATATAAAAGTAAATAAATACCCAGTTATTCTGAAATGATCTCCTTTAAAATAGACCTATATTTTTATTTTTATATCAATTTTATAATAACTAAAATATTTTTTATTTACTCAGACATTCTCTACTCTTTATTTTCTTTAACTTAAAAAGTTATTGAATAAAAAAATTAATTTTAAAATAATTTTTAAAAAATCGTTAGTAAAATTGAAAAACCAAAAGCCCCATAACTTACCATCTAAACGCTTATCAAAACTCTGCCTAATCACATCAATTTTCTTGTTTTGGAAGTCCTCAAAAATTATAAATTTATCAATTATAGTTCACCATATCAAATAATAAACATCTAGAATTTTCATTGGCAAGTAGTAAATAAATAGCAAAAAATAATATAAAAGTAAATAAATACCCGGTTATTCTGAAGGGATGTCCTTTTAAATCAGCAACCTTAGTCAAAGCAGATCACCAATTCAACACGCTTTCGGAGTTCTTACCAAACTTTTCTTCCTGTTTAGTCATTGCATCGCCATAACTATTTCTCTGATGCCTTATATCAGATGGATCCACCTTATAAAAAAATTGGCCAAACACATCGTTTGTTTTTCTCTGCACACTGAAGAATCTCCGCAAGTTCACGGAGGCCCCATGTTGAAGATGCATACTTTTCAGAGAACACAATAACCAACATTCTTGATTCTTCGGTTACTGTGGAAAGAGCGTGAAAGCTCATCTTCACCCCGCAGTTTTTCATCGTCAAAAAAGTTTCGATTCTTTCTCTACGAAAAGCTTCATAGAGATTATGGGCGAATTGATAGCGTGTATCTTCACCTCGGAAACTTAAAAAAACATCATAAGTAAAATTGGTGGTGAATGTCTGAGCCATGATTAAGAACAGCCATGGTTGCTTGAGTTTGAGGTAGGAACCAAAGCTGACCTTTAATGAACCACAAGAAGCAGAAATTTCTCGGAAACTTGGTGAGGATATAATGTGTGGAAGTTGCTCAGAAGACCAACTTATTCACTGGGCAGTCTAACGGGAGAATTGGTCGAATAGTTTCTGAATTTGTCTGAGGAAAAGAAATTTGGTGGCATTGTAGGGCAGGAGAACTTGTCGGCAACAGTGATTCCAGTTGGGAACCACAAGTTAAATCACTTTGTACGTAAATACTTTCCACGTAAATAAGCTTAAAGCTTATCTTTTTAACTTTTTACGTTGATTTATTAATCTAAACTTTTTTCTTAAGTATGACTTCTTTGTTAATTTTATTATAATTAATAACCGAAATTAACCATAATTTTTTAAATGAAAATTGTTCTGACTCAAAGAACAATTAAAATTCAAGAGATTTTGACGCAAAATGTTAAAGGGGTCGCATTGAAAAGTTAAATGATATATGTAAATTAAAAATTTTACATGATTACAAAATATTAATATATTATTTTTAAAAAATTTGGGGAGGTGGTAATACTCTTTATCTTTTACAAGCTCCACCATCAATTAAAATAAGAATTTATTCATCCTCGTAATGATTATAAGTTTATATAAATTAATATATGATCTTACAATTAATCTTTTAAATATTCATCTAAAATCATAATAAATAAAGATTTAAAATTGATTTATTATTAATATAAATATATTTACACTATTATTTATTTATATATTATCATTCAATAAAAATTATTAAAATTTATTTATTAGGATTAAAAACTATTAATTATTATATTTTTAATGATATATTTCCTTTTGATTCAATATTAATGTGAAATATTTTATAAAGTAAATCAAATTTATACTCAAAAAAATAAATAATCACGTACTGTACTTCACAGAATTTAAAAGTGGAATTTTTACGTATGAAAATGCGTAAGATTTCGCTCAAAGGTGGTCATGTGGCTCTTACAAGCAGTAATTTTTTATGTAAAATCATATATACTTTTTTAAAGATAGTTACAATAAATTAAAAGAAGTACAAATTTCTTGAAGAATTCTCAAAGCAATAACGTGTAAAAATTACATGCTCGGAATTGGCCAAAAAGTTTCTCCATATTTTCATTTTGGTGTAAAAAAATATGAAAAAGAATATACTATATATATTTGGTGTAATAAATAAATTAAAAAACACACAAGAGGTTAATAATTTATAAAATCTTATAAAATAAATTTTATAAAATAACTTGTACCTTATAAGTTAATGGATTTTAAATTTTTTTTAAAATTTATCTCTCTTCTTTTAATTACATGATATTTTATATCCTATTTATATAAATAAATATTCAATGTGCTTTTATTAATTCAATATAAATAAAAATATGTAAATAAATAAATATATGATGTTATAAAATATAATTAATTAAATTGTAAATAACTATATTTTTATTTTAAATATTTTAATTATATTAGTATAACTTATTCTAAAAGTAAATATGAATTTTTTTAATTAATATATTAATTTATATTAATATTTTCATTTATATTATTTTTTTATTTTTTAATTAATTTAATAATTTATCATGTCAAATACTTTTAATATAATTAAATAATTTATTAATTATTAATTAATCCTAAACATGACTTTGTCCATTATCACAAACAAAGTTTTGGAAGCATAATGTTAAGGTTGCGCTAAATATGTTAAAATGAGTTAAGTTTAACATATTGATTTAGGACTAATATAATTTTGTCTAACCTGATATTAATATAATTTTGTTTAGCCTAGAATTAAAATTGTACAGAAAATGATAACAATGAATCAACCTAGTCTAGGATTAAGATTGGTTAACACGACCTAATAAAGAATTAGGACTAATAAGTATTAACTCATTAGATTATTAAGTTAACTTGTTAATTTAGAAATAGTAGTAAATAATAAATAATTAATTTATTATATATTTAATTTTTATATAGATATTAAAATAATTTTAGTATATTAAAATTATATTTTAATATATATAATATTAAAATTATATATATGAGCAATATTAAATAATTTTTAATATTAAATTTAATAAATTTATATATTTAATATTGTTAATATATATTATATAAGTTTATTAAAATAAATAATTATATTAAAATTTAAATTATTTAAAAATTTTAAATAAATAAATTTGATATTAATTTTAAATATATTATATACATATATAATATAATACATTATTATTTATTTTTTATTATTATATATAAATTATATAATTATTTATTTATATATAATTGATAATATATAAATTACTAAATATACTTATTTTTATATATAATACTTTAGACTTGATCAATATATATTTATTTTATTAACTAAAATAAATAAATAATATAATATTCTTGATCAATATAAATTTAAAATTTTTTATTAAATGTATATATTGTTAAATATAAATTCACATATTTACTATATTTTAATAATATATATTTATTTTTGTATATAATATATATAACTCAATGACATATATAATAAAATTTTAAGTTATAATAATAATTTTATAATTATATTTAATAAATAATAATATATTTTAATTAACTAATAATATAAAATTAATAATAAATAAATAATTAATATGATAATAATAATAAAATCTAACGGATTATAAAAACTTGCCTAATAAATATTGATATTGGATTTGGACTTGTATTGTAATAATCTGATTTAAATTTGATTTGATAAAAAAGTAATTCAACTTGAAACTAGTTCGACATATAATTTTTATCCATTTTGATTAATCTAATAAAATTAGACGAGCCTATTTTAACTCCATTAAGTTGCGTAGCAGATGAAGAAAATAATTGAAAAAATCGAAGAAAGTCATGTCCATTATCACGGACAGCTACGTTGAGTAAGGATAGAGATGCGTGTATCCTACTGGTGGAGGTAGATTAACGGTTAAGTTTAACTCTCAGTTTGGCCAGAACTTCCGCACCCCATGAGCAATTGGGGTTTTGGTATCCCGGACACATGGCTAATTGAGGGACTTTGTATTCCATTAATTATGAGGACACATAATGTAGGACAATTCTATGGTACCCTAAAAGTTTTCAAATTCTAGGTGATGTGGTGTATTTTGTGCCATTAGATGAGATTACTAAAATTCCTAGTAATCTCATCCAATGACTTGCATTGCACCACGTCACTCCGGATTTGAAACCTCCCGGAGTACCGTAACAAGCCCCCATACTGTAAGGGACTACTTCCTTTAAGCCAAACTATGCTTAGGCAAATGAGTGACTGAAACTTTTTAAATTTTAAGTGTATCATAATCATCTTTTGTTATTATTTTTTGAATAAAGATACCTAAAAATTAATATTTTATTAAAATTTAATATTGAAAAGAAAATTGCATAAGTCTAGCAAACTACCAAAAAAATTTTATAACAGATTTATTTCAATAAAATTATTAACTTATTTATATCACAGAATGCAATTAACTTAATAATGGAAACACAGTATGTTTTTTTACTATGTTAAAATATTTTTGAAAAGTAAAAGAATAAATGTTGAAATTTAAAAAATATTTTATATAATTAGCAATTGATATTATGTTTTCATAATGTTTAAAGTATAAAAATTTTGCAACAAAATTCCTAAAGAATGTGAATGCTTTAGTTTTAGACTTTTAGTTTTATTTTTAAGTCTCTATCTTTTTATGAATAAATCCGTGCTTGTGAAATTTAGTTTCCTTTGATATATTCTATATAAACTCACGCCCATAGAACATGTCCATCATGTAAATTTACATACATTACCCTGTTGGATACACATTTACAATTATGATGAATGAGTTTAAAAAAAAACATGGCAGAGTCTGCAAAAGCGAAAGAATCCTCAAGGAAATCTACATATATTGCCCTCAAGCAAACAGTAATAAAATGCAAAAGAATAAAATTATAATATTTTAATAAAAAATGTATAAAATACATGCACTTGGATAGTTACATGTGAAAAATTCTCCATTCCCACTTGCCTACACTTCCCCAATTACCTGATTTGACCCTATCAGGAGAAGAATAAGAAAATAATCCACAATTAACCCTGATTTTCTGGGGTAAGGACATCAATAAATGTTTGACATCTTTGACTATGGTTTGCAAATGCGTTGAAGCCATTGATGGTTCATTGAGCATTTCAATATAGCTTGAACTGGGCATGTAAATAATCACGATTCGAGAACGATAACATTCAATTGTAAGAAGACTCTTAAAGCCTTGAAACAACACCTGAAACTTAGTGGCTGCTCCAGATATCAAAAAATTTCCCTCCATCACATGCCTATCACCAATGATGAAAGCTTGGCAACAAGTAATTTTACAGGGGAATTTCTTAACCCTGTAAACTGACAAATATACTTGCAAATCTCTCGAATAGTCAAATAAGATGGTCCAAGAATTGCAACTGAATTGCTACTTGTAGAAGCTCTGTTTGTAGCAAAATTGGAATTTGCTTGTTCAATAGCAGGGCAAGCAACAACATATTCCTGATACAATCCAAGCCATACTTTGAGCGCAGCTTTAGAGGAGGGAATTTCTCTTTTGAAAATAGCCTTGTTTCTGAAGGACCAAATTGTGTATAAAATTAGTGCCATAGAACATGTAAACCCCTTAAGCATCTCAGCATTTATATATCCCATTTGCAAGGATAACTTAATCAAATGAACAACATCAAAACTGTCTGGCTGAATAGAGAGTTGTGAGCCAAACCAAAGAGCTCTTGCAAATGTGCATTGCATGAAGATGTGTTGAGAAGTTTCATTCTTCAATCCACAAAGAGAACATGTCTGAAGAACTTGAACATTCTTAGAGTTGAGAACATCAGATGTGGGAAGTATATAATTGCACAATTCCCACAGGAAAATGATTACCTTTGGTGGCAAGCACAAATTCCATAAAATTTCCCATCGGAAGTTTATGCGGCAACGTTGGAACATAATTTGGTTGCCTTTTCTATTTGAATAAATTTTCCTGGATTAAGGAATAAAGATTAAGTGTATAAGAAAATAAAGTAAGATAAGAAGAATAACAGACTTTCGCAGAAAAGGAAATTCCGAAATTTTGAACGAATGTTGCTATGGTAGATAAAAGTTGTATTAAATCCTAGTTTTAAAATAAAACAGATTAAATTTTAATAAATCTCTCCTAAAGTTAATAGAATTGTATAAATAATTTTAATAAGATTAATTATAAATAAATCTATATTTAAGTTTGTATAATATAAATTTATATATTTTCTTTGAAATATATAAATTCATATTATAAATAAATCTTCGAGGGACTTGATCATATCTAAAATTGAAAATATCAGATGTGGGAAGTCTATAATTGCACAATTCCCATAGGAATATGACCACCTTCAGTGGTAAGGGCAAATTCCATAACATTTTCCATGGTAAGTCTATGTCATTGTGCTAGGGTAAAATTTGGTCATCTTTCTTGACTGAATAGATTTTCTTGTATTACTGCAAAAAGAATAACTATACAGAAAATAAATTTAAAAATAACGAAAAATAGAAAAAAATGTATCAAAAAGAAAAAAAGGTTGTTAGTGAATCTTATATTAAAAGGTTGTACGATAAATAGTTCGATTAAATTTTAATAAATGTCTCCTAAAATTTATAAAATTGTATAAATAATTTTAATAAGATTAACTATAAATAAACCATTATATATATATTATATATATATATATATATATATATATATATATATATATATATATATATATATATATATATTGTGCATGCACACGCATACACATATCTCCTTTATATGGAGTAAATTATAAAATAAAAAAAGTAACTTAAAAAGAAGGAAAAAAAGGGAAAGAAAGAATGGCTTAGATTAAGTGTCAAGATGGATCAAAATAATTTATTCTAATAATTGTAAGAAAAATGTAAAAAGCCTCCTATAAAGGGATGGTCAAATTTCGCAATCAAATCCCACATCTTACTTTGCTTTAAAATGACCAATGAAATTAACCAAACCACATGTTAATTAAAGTTTGAATAAAACATGAAAGTTGATGATTTATTGCAAAGATGTATTAAGTTAAAATGATTGATTGAAAAAATTCAAAAGTTTGGAACTAAAATCCAACCATTTCTCTAGATTCAAGGAGATTGTGTATATATAATTTTTTCTCATAATAATATAATATATCAGCATGGTGTCTAACCTTTCATCTTCCGAATGAAATGCTGCTCCTCTTTTTTAATGCATTTCTTAATACCAACTCAATAGGTAGGGTAATGTAAGGACAATCAAATCGTACATCTTCCATCCTTGTTCCTTGCTTGTCCACATAAATTCCACATTCATCTATGCCATAAATTCCACATTCATCTATGTTCAAAAATTCCATGATTCATAAATTCGGCTAACCGAGGTTCCATCATCCTCTACCGCCAAATAATTTCCCCACTCATATATGTTCATATCATCGCTTTCCTTATGTAATCCAACCACAACCTCTACATAACTCCACTCTTGTAGTAGATATTTCTCAACATCTTCTCCAAACGCCTGTGTCCAGAAGTCATCTTCAAGATTATAAAAATGCACATAGCGTCCGCCGCTCGCAAAATATCCGAGACTCGAATAATCTGAATCGTTCCGCACTTCAACGTTGTTAATAATAAACGTAGCCGGTATCTGTGCCGGCATCTGTGCTTTCGAGCCGAACGAGCATTTTTAACCTCATGATTGTGGACGAATGCACAAGTAGCATTAGGCAATTTTTTACGAGCCCAAAAGAAAGGACTCCCCCTTTACAACGATGGTCAAACCAATCAGGAATCTGTGCTCCAGGCATATAGATTACCGCACCTCTTGACTTTTTGATTACCTGTGACATCAAAGTTAGAAAGAGTAATCATACTGTCTATGCTTAAGGGTGTGTTATGTTTGAGAGAAATATCCTTTATATTTTTCAAACAGAATTCTCTGAATGAATTAAATATATTTATTCTATTTGTTTATTAGAACATATTTGTATTGTAACATGTATAATCATTTGAAACCAAGACTTAAACTTGAGAGAAAGGCAATAGTTCATGTAACTCATCTACTTATACTTATATGTGTCTAGGTATCATTGCTTCACATTAGCCATTGACCTATTTTAATCAAATGGTGCTCCTAAGTTTCCATCCTATTGCCTTATTTAAACTTTCTTTCTATTACCTGAATTCCATTTAGCATCAAGCAGGTTTAATATAAGAATATATATGAATTCAACCTAATTCATTGAATAAGGATTGAAAGCAAACAATTTCTCACAACAAGTCAGATTTTGCAATTTGATTTTCGGCTAATGATATTCACACATCTCCACGTAGATTATATCCTCCATTTGCTGCCTAATTTTAAGAAAATTACTTTTCTTCCTCAGAAACATTACTATCACAAATTACTTGCCATCTTGATAGGCAAATTAACATCATCGTATTTAAATTTTTGTATTCCACATGAATTGTCTAAATATTATGATATTATTTGTATAATTAGTATTTTTTTGTAAAAGATTGTAGTTTTATGTAGAACAATATTGAAATATGAAATAATTATTTTATTGAATTGGTTCTGTAAAAAGATTGGATTCGAAAGTTTGAGATTAAATTTTTTACTCCAAATTAATTTATTTCTCTAAGATTGAATATGTTCTCCAAATTTTTTATTTCACAAATTCAAGATACTTGAAATGCTTGTAAAAAAAACAAAAGTTTTCTCTAAATTTTAATAAATAATATTTTAGGTGGCGGGCTTTAGTAATTTATATACTCATTGGGTTATTAGAAATTACTCATTGTTTTTATTAATTTTCAGACTTTACAATAATCCAATAGACCAGAATCAGCTTGGTAAAGATTGAAAATAATATCTTGAAGCAAATTTAAAAGTTGGAATCAGAAATTTGATCTATAAGAATGTTGTCTTGTATTTGGCAAATTGGCCTTCCAGATTTTTGTTGGTTATCTCTAACTAGTCTCCAAGAATAAGGAATCCCCCGCCCCACAAAAAAGGGAAAAAAAAAAAGAGAAAAATCACATTGTTGTTCGACTTTTTTTTTTTTTTCCCTTTTTTGTGGGGCGGGGATTCCTTATTCTTGGAGACTAGTTAGAGATAACCAACAAAATCTGGAAGGCCAATTTGCCAAATACAAGACAACATTCTTATAGATCAAATTTCTGATTCCAACTTTTAAATTTGCTTCAGATATTATTTTCAATCTTTACCAAGCTGATTCTGGTCTATTGGATTATTGTAAAGTCTGAAAATTATAAAAACAATGAGTAATTTCTAATAACCCAATGAGTATATAAATTACTAAAGCCCGCCACCTAAAATATTATTTATTAAAATTTAGAGAAAACTTTTGTTTTTTTACAAGCATTTCAAGTATCTTGAATTTGTGAAATAAAAAATTTGGAGAACATATTCAATCTTAGAGAAATAAATTAATTTGGAGTAAAAAATTTAATCTCAAACTTTCGAATCCAATCTTTTTACAGAACCAATTCAATAAAATAATTATTTCATATTTCAATATTGTTCTACATAAAACTACAATCTTTTACAAAAAAATACTAATTATACAAATAATATCATAATATTAGACAATTCATGTGGAATACAAAATTTAAATACGATGATGTTAATTTGCCTATCAAGATGGCAAGTAATTTGTGATAGTAATGTTTCTGAGGAAGAAAAGTAATTTTCTTAAAATTAGGCAGCAAATGGAGGATATAATCTACGTGGAGATGTGTGAATATCATTAGCCGAAAATCAAATTGCAAAATCTGACTTGTTGTGAGAATTGTTTGCTTTCAATCCTTATTCAATGAATTAGGTTGAATTCATATATATTCTTATATTAAACCTGCTTGATGCTAAATGGAATTCAGGTAATAGAAAGAAAGTTTAAATAAGGCAATAGGATGGAAACTTAGGAGCACCATTTGATTAAAATAGGTCAATGGCTAATGTGAAGCAATGATACCTAGACACATATAAGTATAAGTAGATGAGTTACATGAACTATTGCCTTTCTCTCAAGTTTAAGTCTTGGTTTCAAATGATTATACATGTTACAATACAAATATGTTCTAATAAACAAATAGAATAAATATATTTAATTCATTCAGAGAATTCTGTTTGAAAAATATAAAGGATATTTCTCTCAAACATAAACACACCCTTAAGCATAGACAGTATGATTACTCTTTCTAACTTTGATGTCACAGGTAATCAAAAAGTCAAGAGGTGCGGTAATCTATATGCCTGGAGCACAGATTCCTGATTGGTTTGACCATCGTTGTAAAGGGGGAGTCCTTTCTTTTGGGCTCGTAAAAAATTGCCTAATGCTACTTGTGCATTCGTCCACAATCATGAGGTTAAAAATGCTCGTTCGGCTCGAAAGCACAGATGCCGGCACAGATACCGGCTACGTTTATTTATTAACAACGTTGAAGTGCGGAACGATTCAGATTATTCGAGTCTCGGATATTTTGCGAGCGGCGGACGCTATGTGCATTTTTATAATCTTGAAGATGACTTCTGGACACAGGCGTTTGGAGAAGATGTTGAGAAATATCTACTACAAGAGTGGAGTTATGTAGAGGTTGTGGTTGGATTACATAAGGAAAGCGATGATATGAACATATATGAGTGGGGAAATTATTTGGCGGTAGAGGATGATGGAACCTCGGTTAGCCGAATTTATGAATCATGGAATTTTTTGAACATAGATGAATGTGGAATTTATGGCATAGATGAATGTGGAATTTATGTGGACAAGCAAGGAACAAGGATGGAAGATGTACGATTTGATTGTCCTTACATTACCCTACCTATTGAGTTGGTATTAAGAAATGCATTAAAAAAGAGGAGCAGCATTTCATTCGGAAGATGAAAGGTTAGACACCATGCTGATATATTATATTATTATGAGAAAAAATTATATATACACAATCTCCTTGAATCTAGAGAAATGGTTGGATTTTAGTTCCAAACTTTGAATTTTTTCAATCAATCATTTTAACTTAATACATCTTTGCAATAAATCATCAACTTTCATGTTTTATTCAAACTTTAATTACATGTGGTTTGGTTAATTTCATTGGTCATTTTAAAGCAAAGTAAGATGTGGGATTTGATTGCGAAATTTGACCATCCCTTTATAGGAGGCTTTTTACATTTTTCTTACAATTATTAGAATAAATTATTTTGATCCATCTTGACACTTAATCTAAGCCATTCTTTCTTTCCCTTTTTTTCCTTCTTTTTAAGTTACTTTTTTTATTTTATAAATTTACTCCATATAAAGGAGATAGTGTATGCGTGTGCATGCACAATATATATATATATATATATATATATATAATATATATATATATATATATATATATATATATAATGGTTTATTTATAGTTAATCTTATTAAAATTATTTATACAATTTATAAATTTTAGGAGACATTTATTAAAATTTAATCGAACTATTTATCGTACAACCTTTTAATATAAGATTCACTAACAACCTTTTTTTCTTTTTGATAAATTTTTTTTCTATTTTTCGTTATTTTTAAATTTATTTTCTTGTATAGTTATTCTTTTTGCAGTAATACAAGAAAATCTATTCAGTCAAGAAAGATGACCAAATTTACCCTAGCACAATGACATAGACTTACCATGGAAAATGTTATGGAATTTGCCCTTACCACTGAAGGTGGTCATATTCCTATGGAATTGTGCAATTATAGACTTCCCACATCTGATATTTTCAATTTTAGATATGATCAAGTCCCTCGAAGATTTATTTATAATATGAATTTATATATTTCAAAGAAAATATATAAATTTATATTATACAAACTTAAATATAGATTTATTTATAATTAATCTTATTAAAATTATTTATACAATTCTATTAACTTTAGGAGAGATTTATTAAAATTTAATCTGTTTTATTTTAAAACTAGGATTTAATACAACTTTTATCTACCATAGCAACATTCGTTCAAAATTTCGGAATTTCCTTTTCTGCGAAAGTCTGTTATTCTTCTTATCTTACTTTATTTTCTTATACACTTAATCTTTATTCCTTAATCCAGGAAAATTTATTCAAATAGAAAAGGCAACCAAATTATGTTCCAACGTTGCCGCATAAACTTCCGATGGGAAATTTTATGGAATTTGTGCTTGCCACCAAAGGTAATCATTTCCTGTGGGAATTGTGCAATTATATACTTCCCACATCTGATGTTCTCAACTCTAAGAATGTTCAAGTTCTTCAGACATGTTCTCTTTGTGGATTGAAGAATGAAACTTCTCAACACATCTTCATGCAATGCACATTTGCAAGAGCTCTTTGGTTTGGCTCACAACTCTCTATTCAGCCAGACAGTTTTGATGTTGTTCATTTGATTAAGTTATCCTTGCAAATGGGATATATAAATGCTGAGATGCTTAAGGGGTTTACATGTTCTATGGCACTAATTTTATACACAATTTGGTCCTTCAGAAACAAGGCTATTTTCAAAAGAGAAATTCCCTCCTCTAAAGCTGCGCTCAAAGTATGGCTTGGATTGTATCAGGAATATGTTGTTGCTTGCCCTGCTATTGAACAAGCAAATTCCAATTTTGCTACAAACAGAGCTTCTACAAGTAGCAATTCAGTTGCAATTCTTGGACCATCTTATTTTGACTATTCGAGAGATTTGCAAGTATATTTGTCAGTTTACAGGGTTAAGAAATTCCCCTGTAAAATTACTTGTTGCCAAGCTTTCATCATTGGTGATAGGCATGTGATGGAGGGAAATTTTTTGATATCTGGAGCAGCCACTAAGTTTCAGGTGTTGTTTCAAGGCTTTAAGAGTCTTCTTACAATTGAATGTTATCGTTCTCGAATCGTGATTATTTACATGCCCAGTTCAAGCTATATTGAAATGCTCAATGAACCATCAATGGCTTCAACGCATTTGCAAACCATAGTCAAAGATGTCAAACATTTATTGATGTCCTTACCCCAGAAAATCAGGGTTAATTGTGGATTATTTTCTTATTCTTCTCCTGATAGGGTCAAATCAGGTAATTGGGGAAGTGTAGGCAAGTGGGAATGGAGAATTTTTCACATGTAACTATCCAAGTGCATGTATTTTATACATTTTTTATTAAAATATTATAATTTTATTCTTTTGCATTTTATTACTGTTTGCTTGAGGGCAATATATGTAGATTTCCTTGAGGATTCTTTCGCTTTTGCAGACTCTGCCATGTTTTTTTTTAAACTCATTCATCATAATTGTAAATGTGTATCCAACAGGGTAATGTATGTAAATTTACATGATGGACATGTTCTATGGGCGTGAGTTTATATAGAATATATCAAAGGAAACTAAATTTCACAAGCACGGATTTATTCATAAAAAGATAGAGACTTAAAAATAAAACTAAAAGTCTAAAACTAAAGCATTCACATTCTTTAGGAATTTTGTTGCAAAATTTTTATACTTTAAACATTATGAAAACATAATATCAATTGCTAATTATATAAAATATTTTTTAAATTTCAACATTTATTCTTTTACTTTTCAAAAATTTTTAACATAGTAAAAAACATACTGTTTCCATTATTAAGTTAATTGCATTCTGTGATAAATAAGTTAATAATTTTATTGAAATAAATCTGTTATAAAATTTTTTTGGTAGTTTTGCTAGACTTATGCAATTTTCTTTTCAATATTAAATTTTAATAAAATATTAATTTTTAGGTATCTTTATTCAAAAAATAATAACAAAAGATGATTATGATACACTTAAAATTTAAAAAGTTTCAGTCACTCATTTGCCTAAGCATAGTTTGGCTTAAAGGAAGTAGTCCCTTACAGTATGGGGGCTTGTTACGGTACTCCGGGAGGTTTCAAATCCTCCGGGAGGTTTCAAATCCGGAGTGACGTGGTGCAATGCAAGTCATTGGATGAGATTACTAGGATTTTAGTAATCTCATCTAATGGCACAAAATACACCACATCACCTAGAATTTGAAAACTTTTAGGGTACCATAGAATTGTCCTACATTATGTGTCCTCATAATTAATGGAATACAAAGTCCCTCAATTAGCCATGTGTCCGGGATACCAAAACCCCAATTGCTCATGGGGTGCGGAAGTTCTGGCCAAACTGAGAGTTAAACTTAACCGTTAATCTACCTCCACCAGTAGGATACACGCATCTCTATCCTTACTCAACGTAGCTGTCCGTGATAATGGACATGACTTTCTTCGATTTTTTCAATTATTTTCTTCATCTGCTACGCAACTTAATGGAGTTAAAATAGGCTCGTCTAATTTTATTAGATTAATCAAAATGGATAAAAATTATATGTCGAACTAGTTTCAAGTTGAATTACTTTTTTATCAAATCAAATTTAAATCAGATTATTACAATACAAGTCCAAATCCAATATCAATATTTATTAGGCAAGTTTTTATAATCCGTTAGATTTTATTATTATTATCATATTAATTATTTATTTATTATTATTTTTATATTATTAGTTAATTAAAATATATTATTATTTATTAAATATAATTATAAAATTATTATTATAACTTAAAATTTTATTATATATGTCATTGAGTTATATATATTATATACAAAAATAAATATATTATTAAAATATAGTAAATATGTGAATTTATATTTAACAATATATACATTTAATAAAAAATTTTAAATTTTATATTGATCAAGAATATTATATTATTTATTTATTTTAGTTAATAAAATAAATATATATTGATCAAGTCTAAAGTATTATATATAAAAATAAGTATATTTAGTAATTTATATATTATCAATTATATATAAATAAATAATTATAATAATTTATATAATAATAAAAATAAATAATAATGTATTATATTATATATGTATATAATATATTTAAAATTAATATCAAATTTATTTATTTAAAATTTTTAAATAATTTAAATTTTAATATAATTATTTATTTTAATAAACTTATATAATATATATTAACAATATTAAATATATAAATTTATTAAATTTAATATTAAAAATTATTTAATATTGCTCATATATATAATTTTAATATTATATATATTAAAATAATTTTAATATACTAAAATTATTTTAATATCTATATAAAAATTAAATATATAATAAATTAATTATTTATTATTTACTACTATTTCTAAATTAACAAGTTAACTTAATAATCTAATGAGTTAATACTTATTAGTCCTAATTCTTTATTAGGTCGTGTTAACCAATCTTAATCCTAGACTAGGTTGATTCATTGTTATCATTTTCTGTACAATTTTAATTCTAGGCTAAACAAATTATATTAATATCAGGTTAGACAAAATTATATTAGTCCTAAATCAATATGTTAAACTTAACTCATTTTAACATATTTAGCGCAACCTTAACATTATGCTTCCAAAACTTTGTTTGTGATAATGGACAAAGTCATGTTTAGGATTAATTAATAATTAATAAATTATTTAATTATATTAAAAGTATTTGACATGATAAATTATTAAATTAATTAAAAAATAAAAAATAATATAAATGAAAATATTAATATAAATTAATATATTAATTAAAAAAATTCATATTTACTTTTAGAATAAGTTATACTAATATAATTAAAATATTTAAAATAAAAATATAGTTATTTACAATTTAATTAATTATATTTTATAACATCATATATTTATTTATTTACATATTTTTATTTATATTGAATTAATAAAAGCACATTGAATATTTATTTATATAAATAGGATATAAAATATCATGTAATAAAAGAAGAGAGATAAATTTTAAAAAAATTTAAAAATCCATTAACTTATAAGGTACAAGTTATTTTATAAAATTTATTTTATAAGATTTTATAAATTATTAACCTCTTGTGTGTTTTTTAATTTATTTATTACACCAAATATATATAGTATATTCTTTTTCATATTTTTTTACACCAAAATGAAAATATGGAGAAACTTTTTGGCCAATTCCGAGCATGTAATTTTTACACGTTATTGCTTTGAGAATTCTTCAAGAAATTTGTACTTCTTTTAATTTATTGTAACTATCTTTAAAAAAGTATATATGATTTTACATAAAAATTACTGCTTGTAAGAGCCACATGACCACCTTTGAGCGAAATCTTACGCATTTTCATACGTAAAAATTCCACTTTTAAATTCTGTGAAGTACAGTACGTGATTATTTATTTTTTTGAGTATAAATTTGATTTACTTTATAAAATATTTCACATTAATATTGAATCAAAAGGAAATATATCATTAAAAATATAATAATTAATAGTTTTTAATCCTAATAAATAAATTTTAATAATTTTTATTGAATGATAATATATAAATAAATAATAGTGTAAATATATTTATATTAATAATAAATCAATTTTAAATCTTTATTTATTATGATTTTAGATGAATATTTAAAAGATTAATTGTAAGATCATATATTAATTTTATATAAACTTATAATCATTACGAGGATGAATAAATTCTTATTTTAATTGATGGTGGAGCTTGTAAAAGATAAAGAGTATTACCACCTCCCCAAATTTTTAAAAATAATATATTAATATTTTGTAATCATGTAAAATTTTTAATTTACATATATCATTTAACTTTTCAATGCGACCCCTTTAACATTTTGCGTCAAAATCTCTTGAATTTTAATTGTTCTTTGAGTCAGAACAATTTTCATTTAAAAAATTATGGTTAATTTCGGTTATTAATTATAATAAAATTAACAAAGAAGTCATACTTAAGAAAAAAGTTTTAGATTAATAAATCAACGTAAAAAGTTAAAAAGATAAGCTTTAAGCTTATTTACGTGGAAAGTATTTACGTACAAAGTGATTTAACTTGTGGTTCCCAACTGGAATCACTGTTGCCGACAAGTTCTCCTGCCCTACAATGCCACCAAATTTCTTTTCCTCAGACAAATTCAGAAACTATTCGACCAATTCTCCCGTTAGACTGCCCAGTGAATAAGTTGGTCTTCTGAGCAACTTCCACACATTATATCCTCACCAAGTTTCCGAGAAATTTCTGCTTCTTGTGGTTCATTAAAGGTCAGCTTTGGTTCCTACCTCAAACTCAAGCAACCATGGCTTTCTTAATCATGGCTCAGACATTCACCACCAATTTTACTTATGATGTTTTTTTAAGTTTCCGAGGTGAAGATACACGCTATCAATTCGCCCATAATCTCTATGAAGCTTTTCGTAGAGAAAGAATCGAAACTTTTTTTGACGATGAAAAACTGCGGGGTGAAGATGAGCTTTCACGCTCTTTCCACAGTAACCGAAGAATCAAGAATGTTGGTTATTGTGTTCTCTGAAAAGTATGCATCTTCAACATGGGGCCTCCGTGAACTTGCGGAGATTCTTCAGTGTGCAGAGAAAAACAAACGATGTGTTTGGCCAATTTTTTTATAAGGTGGATCCATCTGATATAAGGCATCAGAGAAATAGTTATGGCGATGCAATGACTAAACAGGAAGAAAAGTTTGGTAAGAACTCCGAAAGCGTGTTGAATTGGTGATCTGCTTTGACTAAGGTTGCTGATTTAAAAGGACATCCCTTCAGAATAACCGGGTATTTATTTACTTTATATTATTTTTTGCTATTTATTTACTACTTGCCAATGAAAATTCTAGATGTTTATTATTTGATATGGTGAACTATAATTGATAAATTTATAATTTTTGAGGACTTCCAAAACAAGAAAATTGATGTGATTAGGCAGAGTTTTGATAAGCGTTTAGATGGTAAGTTATGGGGCTTTTGGTTTTTCAATTTTACTAACGATTTTTTAAAAATTATTTTAAAATTAATTTTTTATTCAATAACTTTTTAAGTTAAAGAAAATAAAGAGTAGAGAATGTCTGAGTAAATAAAAAATATTTTAGTTATTATAAAATTGATATAAAAATAAAAATATAGGTCTATTTTAAAGGAGATCATTTCAGAATAACTGGGTATTTATTTACTTTTATATTATTTTTTCCTAGTTATTTACCTGTTATATTTATTATTTGTTACTCTGAACTATAATTGACAAATATATGATTTTTAAGGACTTAAAAAGTAAGAAAATGATGTGATTAAGTAGGGCTTTGCAAGCTCTTAGATTGTCAATTAGTAATTCTTCTTTCGGAGATCATAAAATGAAAATGGAAGAAATAACTATAAATAATTAAATAGTTTAGATTTATAAACAGTTCAATAATTGTATTTATCAGTACTGTTTTTACCCTATTAGTTGTGGGTTTCTAAATAGAAATTGAGGATATAAATAACTATAAACTATAAATAGCTAAATACTTTGCAAATAATTTAGACTTACGAATGGTTCATAGTCTAAAAGATGCAATAATTTATATCGATTACTTTCGGTTTGGGCATCTTTCCATTGTGTCTGGCAATTTTTTTTTCAATCTAAACCTTATTAAATTGAACTAAGTTCTTTATGGGATCTTTGTATCGTTCCAATTTTATTTGACATCCCCAAGATGATAAGTTCTTCATAGAATGAGCGAATGGTGAATAATAAAAAGAGTATAATACCTAATATAATACCTATGCACATAGGAAATATCGGAAGATTTGGTGTGGTTCCTGCACAGATTAGTATTTGACTTATAAGGATATGGGTTTGCCCCTTTAATCCTCAAAATATAAAAATTTTATGTTTTTAATTTTTATAAAAAAATATATCAACAAAAAATAAAATTTTCAGAAATATACTTAATACTTTATACTTCAATTTCTTATAATTTTGTCTTTGTAATTATATACCTTCCATGATGTCAAAAACTATTTATGCAGGAATGACTATGAAAGTGATTTTATTAATAAGATTGTCAGAGAGATTTCAACTGGATTACTTCTTAAAGGTTTACATGTTGGGGAACAAGTTGTTGGACTTGAACCTGACATAGAAAAAGTGGAATCGCTTCTTGATATTTCATCTTGCAATACAGTAGATATGTTGGGGATTCATGGAATTGGTGGTATAGGAAAAACAACGCTTGCTAAAACCTTGTACAATTCAATTGCCAACCAATTTGACTATACAAGTTTTCTTTCTAATGTAAGAGAAACTTCGAAAAATAAATCCAAATTTCTAGTAAGTCTCCAAAAAACACTTTTGTCAAGCATGTTTAGGGAGAAAAATATCAATTTGAGTGGTGTTGATGAAGGTGCAAATTGAATAATAAAAACGGTTTCCAATAAGAGAGTTCTTTTAATGCTTGATGATGTAGATTGTGAAGAACAATTAGAAAAGCTGGCAGGAGGATGCAATTGGTTTGGTTTTGTTAGTAGAATTATTGTGACAACAAGAGTTAGCCATTTATTAGTTGTTCATGGTGTTGAAAGAACATATGAAATGAAAAGTTTAAATGACGACGAAGCTTTAGAACTCTTTTGTTGGAAAGCCTTCAAAAGTATTCAGTCTCCAGAAGGATTTTGGAATTTGTCTAAAGAAGTAGTAAAATATGCTAGTGGCCTTCCATTGGCTTTGAGAGTGATAGACTCTAACTTGTTTGGCAAAGATTTAGACGAATGTGTATGTGCATTGAACCAATATAAAAGGATTCCAAACAAAAGGATTCAAGACATACTTAGAATAAGCTATGATGGCTTAGAGGAAAATCAAAAGGAGATTTTCCTAAACATTGCTTGTTTCTTCAAAGGATATTATTTGCAAGATGTTATAAATATATGGGAAGCATGTGATTTGGGCCTGAAATATCATATTGGAGTCTTGGTTGATAAATCTTCGATAACAGCTAGTGAATATAGTCGTATTGAAATACAGGACCTAATACAAGATATGGGTAAAGAAGTTGTTAGGAAAATGGCACCAAAATAGATTGGAAAACGTAGTAGATTATGGCGTAATGATGAAGTTGTCAAAGTTTTAGAAGAAAATTTAATAAGAACAATTTCAATAATTATTTTATTTTTTATTCGCATGCCTTTGTTTTAGATTCTCTTTTATACTCCTCAATTTAAATATCTCATATGTAATCAATATTACTTTAATGATATTTGTTATATAGGGAACTAATAAAGTGGAAGGAATAATGGTTATGGTGCCTCCACAAAGAGTAGAATGGATAGGTACTGCTGTTAGAAAGATGAAAAATTTGAGAATACTTATCATTGAAGATGCATGCTTTTTGATAGGCCCTAAATATCTACCTAGTAGTTTATGGGTACTTATATGGAGTGAATACCCATCAACGTCATTGCCATTGAATTTTGATCCCAAGAATCTTGTTGTTTGGAAAATGATTAAAAGTTCCTTCAAATTGGAAAAATCATTCAAGGTAAAATTTTGTTTGCATTTAGTTTTTAAAATGTAACGTAGTTATTGAAAGATCATGTATTACTTTATAATAGATTTTTTGAGTAATTTATAACATTTTACTATTTATTTATTTTCTATTTTACAAAATTTTAAATATTTAAGTTTGATGAATTTCTCATATTGTCAGTCCATAATTGAAATGCCTGACATGTCTAGAGTTTCAACTTTAAACATATTAAATTTTTTTCACTATAAGAATTTAGTTAAGGTTCATAATTTTATTGAATTTCTCCCTAAGGTAAAATCACTAAACCTTGATATCCGAGGTTGCACAAGTCTTGAATACTTCATGAATATTTTGGAAAACATGGATTGCCTATACAACATCTTGGCAAGTGATACTGCTATTAGGGGGTTGCCAAATTCTATTTGTAATCTTATAAGGTATTGAATTTTAGATTTGCCATATTCAAAAAATCATTATCATAATTTTTAGAAGTGTGATACACTTAAGATTAGCAAGTGAGCATGGGGATGGAATAGGTTGTTTTATTACATTATTTCTTTAGTAATTAACAATTGTGATAATTAATGATATGAATGTAAAAAACGTTTTTATAAAATTAGGACATGCAACTTAAAACGATTTTGGTCTAATAATTGATATACATTGGTAGTCCAAAGTTGTATTGAATAAAATCTCTGCAAACTAGTATTGTGTTATGATAGTTAAAGATTTACATACAACTTTATTTTATTCTTTTTTCCAGTTTGCTGGTGCTTAACGTGAACGGATGCAAGAATCCTCAAGAAATTTATGGGATTCCGTCCAATGTACAGAGAACAAATGCGGAGGACCGTACATCGTTAACTCTGCACTCTCACAATGTCATATAGTCCCAGGTTTGACTTTTTCCCGCTCTTTTGGATTTGCAGAATGTCTGCGCAAATGCATATATAAATAAAAGAGTTAATTGTTGGACAAAATAGATAAAAACAGTAACCAAGTAGTTTTGAAACATGTATAGAATTGTACCATGAATGTAGAGGAATGCATCGGCTTTGGGGCGGCATTTCCTCGGATTTCCCTTTTCTTGTGGAATTTGCCCCGGGAATGCAATCCGCGGGAACTCCATAGGTGGAAAACCCTTTCCTGAGGTTTTCACACGGATTTTAGCTGTCCCAAATTTTTGAAATTTAAAACAAATAAAAAAATTTCCCACGGCTTTTTGCTGCCTCAATTTTTAAATTTTTTTAAAAAAATATTTTCCATATTTTTTCGTTGGATAAAACTACTTCTAAATTATTAAAAATTAAATTAAATAAATAACTTAAATTTAAAACTTAAAATTATCTAACTCTTAACAAATTTATAAAAACTATAAAATCAATACTTGAATTGTTATAATAAAAATAATCAATAATCAATTGCAAGGAGCAAAGTGAACTAATAGCATGTTTTTCTCCCTTAGATCAGTGGATGGTTCAACAACCTTTTTCATCAATAACCAAGGAAATATTGTTCATTATAATGAAAATAAAAGCCCCATTTCAAGGTTTTATTTACTATTTCTAGTCTAATCTAAATGTCAACATATAATTGTCTAGAGTTTGCCTACGAGCATTATTTATCTAGTTTGGTAATTTTAACTGTGAACATTACATGTGTTTGAGTCATTTATGCCTTTTAGTCCAGAAATAGGGTAAAAATGAATATATTTTCTATTGATATTCTGGAATCTTGAAATAATATATTAAGAAATTTCTTCTGCTAATTTGACCAAAGCTTGCATCCAAATTAATAAACAATTCTTGACACCCAAAATAATAAATAATTCTCAATTGTATGTCATATAAAAGTTACTCAAAGGGGGCAAAATTAGTAGAATCTCGCAGATTCAATTAATTGTAATTTTTCACATGTAGCCTATGGGCGTCGGATTCGGATATGAATATAAGAATATGACACAAAAAATTTATAATTTGAAAATATAGGAACACAGTTAATAAGTATCCAAATTTAGGATACGGACATGGGGATATGAATAATTATATATAAAGATCTACTATATGATAGATAAAAAGAATTAAATATTTTTTTCTTAAATCAAAATACTAAGTTATTATTTTTTTATTTTAATAATCAAGTTAGTCTTTATCATTTATAGATAAGCATCATATATTAAAGTCAATCTTTTAAATTTAAAAAATTATTTTTGCAATATAACTAAGAAAATAATAAAAAGTTTGAAAAAAAAGTCAACTTATCTAAATTTAAAACAAATTTTAAAGAAAATAAGATTAAGTTAAGAAAATTATTATCTCTCTAACATCAAAAACTAAAAAAAAAAAAAAACTTTGGAGTTTTGGAGCTAAAAAGAATCAATTTATTTAAATTTAAAAACAAATTTCATATACTATAAGCTTAGAAGATTATAAATATCCACTTTCTTTTATCTCTTTTTTTGTTTTTTATTCTCTCTTTTTTAACATTTTTTTCTACCCATCTTCTCATCTTCTTCTACACGATCTCGCTTAGTTCTCACATATTCGTTTCTTCTTCTACACAATCTCACTCCTTCTCCAATTCCAAAACCGTCGATGTCCTCCCCAATCCTTATCACCTTAGTTTCTTCTTTGGCTGAGCTATTGGATAATCGGCGATTTAGAGATGGAATCGATTGTCAATCAGTACTCATAATTCAGCACTAATATGCACGATTTAGACTGCAATTTAGGAGAATAAATTATTAACATTCAATTCTATTTCATGGCATTTTTCTTCTCCAGTGGACATCTTCATCTCCATATGCCGTGTCCAAATTTTTTTTTGACGAATCGGACCCATGTCCTGCGTCCGTACCAGTGTCGTGTTGTGTCGTGTCGACACGGGTACGGCAGGGGAAATTGAAGAGTCCGAGCATCATAGCATGCAGCAACATACATTCACATTTCTAAGGAGGATGCAAACAAAAAAATTGCTTCAATATGAACCTATCATTATTGATAATCTAATGGTATAGTTGAAAGCCAATCTAATGGTTTTTCAATATGAACCGACCATTATTGACAATGTAATGGCTTTTGACTATGGGCCTACCATCATTGACAATGTGGCAGCATAGATTATAAGAAATCTCCACTTACAAATGATACATTTTTCTGACAATCTGAGATATATAAATATCTCTCTTTCAAATCGAAAAGGAATTAAATAAAGGTTTTATATGATTTTTATATATAAATATATATCCACTTACAAATCTAAGGTTTCTGATACTGTCTAAACAATACTATATGAAGGTTTTATATATTTTTTTCCAATTAATTATTATTACAAACATCAATATCAAAGTACAAAGTCCTTCTAAAATTCTTGTATTATCACTTAATCTGTTCTTATATTATACAGAGCATTAGAATTTGGTTCAATTGTTAGTTGCTTTCATGGTTCTAAAGTTGACTACCTTGAAATCAATGCAATTAAAAACATATCATTCCAATTTCTAGGACACATTTCCAATGAACAGGAAGCCAATCATGAATAAACAGGTCCAGAACTAAAAAGCGAATAAAGAAAGCTCTATAAATGATAGTGCCAAAACAAAGTAAATACTTACCAGAGCTCAAACAAATAGTCAATTCTGTAGTTTCCTCAAATCCAAAATAAATGGCCTTTAGAACAACACAACCCTTGTGATATATCCAAGTCCTATTGTAGGTAATGTAACATGTATCAAAATAATACCAAAATGAAGAAATAACAATACAAAAGGCACGTCTAGTTAATAATTAAAACAAAAAAGGGAGTTCCATATGCATGTCTCTAACTTGAAGGAACTTGTGAGAACTCTATCAGAATTCTGTTTTGCCTCATGAAAATGAATAAGGTTTTAAGTAATACTTACTTTCAAAACCAGGCTTTTCATATCAAATTAGTATGCCTTCCATATTCTACACACTACTGAACATATCATAGTAAATTTTAAGTAACAGAGAACAGAACCAGAGATTGAAGATCTTAAAATGGTGATTAATCTTGAAATTTCAATTTCCTGGCCATTTGGTGGAATAGTTGGCATAAATCTCAGTAGGTAGTATGTGAGGGGATTCATGGTTAGCATATAGGCGTGCTAAAAGTACAAAGGCATGTATGCTGTGCAATGAGAATATATGTTTAGTATGGACATAAATAATGAAAGAATAATGAATAGGTGCTTTAATAACAATACTTGCAAAGTAGATTCAAATTATATAAGGATGTAGTAAATAGAAAAATTGAAGTAACATAAGTAAATATACAGCTCTACAAGCATTAGCTAGTAATCTTATCAAATTAGAAAGGGCATGGCTTACAACAAGTAACTGATAGTATTTTATTTCCCATAACAGCTTCAAGTATTTAGATTCCTTCGAAGCAGCTACAACACCATCCCTTAACCAATCAAGAATGTGTTTAAAATGCTTCACATCTTTATTAAGGAGAACGTGTCTAACATGTTTCACATCCCTATTAAGGAAGACATATCCCTGCAAAAAGCCAATGTGATCAAAGAGTATGGCTAAATTGTAAACTAGGATCTATCAGTGAACAAAGCTTAGCTATATGGTAAAACTAACTTACATAAGACATGTTTAGCTCTAAGGCAAAGCAATGATAGTAAATTCACAAGTCATTGTGTTCAATATAGGTAAGTAATATGAAAAGAGTATATAAAATAAAACAAAGGTATAATCAACATCAAAACTATACCTTCTTAGAGTCCTGGCAAAGAGTATGACGACCACTAACCATAGCAGCCAGCATTGAATTAGGCTCCCTTTGAGTTAAAGTATCAATAGTGGTCTAAAATTTTTTCCCTCAAGCAGTTTTTGCACAAAAAATGATCAAAATTTAGCCTAATTTCTTCGAACTACTGCCAACAAATCACTCTCTTAATTTTAATAAGGTATGAATTGAATGTAAACCTGTAAAAATTATCTCATAGATGATCCTTTGACTAGGTTGCTAAAAAAAGTGCAAGGAACAAATGTGACTTTGCAGTTACAGATTCAATCAGAACTAAGAGGGAAAAAAAAAAGACAGTGATCGTCTTCATTAAAGTCTTCTATTTCAGTTTCACTACACTTAAGAACTAAAAACAAATTGAAAGATAAAATCATATTATTCTAGTTTCCTTAATTTTCTCAGTAGCCAAACAAGACTACTTATGAGAGAAGGACTCGTTGTAAAGTTGCTTTGTTAATGGAAACAACAATGAAATCAAAATTGTAAGAAAGAGTGTTTTACTTATGCTCAGGCAAACCGGAGAAAACCAATAGCCTTCAGAGTTCTTGAGGGATGAAAAACCCTAAATATAATTGCAGAGATTGAAGACCCTTTTCAGCTTTGCTTGATGGGGTCGAAATTGGAGATTGCCTTCAGAGATTGAAGACCCTTTTCAACTTTGCTTGATGGGGTCGAAATTGGAGATTGCCTTCGTGACGCGATTGATCGTCGCTAGAACAACTCCACCGATGACGATGCTGAGCAAGGCGATCTTCAAAGAAGGTATGATAGCAGCTTCAGCCACATAAGTTGAATCAAAATTGCAAACATGATGTTTACGGTGTTTGGCGAGTTGGCGGAGTGATCGTTGTTGCCGTTGAGCGCGGCTACAGGATGCAAGTAGACGACAGACAGAAGGTGGAAAGGATTGGGCACTAAGGTTTGAACTACAAAAGAGACAGAGTTGGGTTTACCGAAAAGCAAATATACTATTCTCAATATTTGAGATGTGATTTGAAGCAGCGGCAGGGCAGAAGTTGGGGCGGAAATTTGGGGCGGCAATTGCCCTACAATATAACAAAGTATCAGAACTTTCAAATATGAATTAAATCCCAAATTTAATTAAAAAAACTTATGACTGAATATTAATACAAATAAAATGTTGTCGTTATTAATCAAATGAATATAAATTAGTAATAAAACATCATTATAATTCTTGAATAAATTAATTAGTAATTCGTGGACCAACGAGCATGAAATGCTACTAACTTTGGCTTTGTAACTGCGGCTGGTTTTTGTTGTTTCTCGTATATTCTATAATCTTCCCTTTTTTAATTATTCTTTCTTGTGTTTAGAATGGAAAATATAAGCCTATAACTTGACTGCACGCTAAATCCATCTTCAACCCAAAATGTCAATTCCATGAACGAGTCTGTCCAATTTTTTTAATGGAAATAAAACAAACATCCGTTTTACTCATTTAAGGAGAATTAATTAATAGAATATGAATTAATATATTTTTTTTGATAAAAATGATCTTTATTTTTTATCTATATTTCACATATTTTTACTTTTATAACTCATTATTGTCACACAAATTAAGAAATCCTTCCCTGTATTATTTTATTATTTATCATATGATATTAATGCTATGTTGGCCACATTTGTTTAAGCATTAATTAGTCATGATTCAGTTATCATGCAGTGATTTGTTGCCGTGCAATTAAAAAAAAAAATAGAACAACATGTGTGTGCGTGGATTTTTTTTCTTTTTTGGCGGGGGGTTCCTTACTTTTGGAGACTAGTTAGGGACAACCAACAAAAATCTGGAAGGCTATTTGCCAAATGCAAGACAACATACTTATAGATCAAATTTCCTATTCCAACTTTTAAATTTGCTTCAAGATATTATTTTCAATCTTTACCTAGCTGATTCGGGTCTATTGGATTGTTGTAAAGTTTGAAAAGTAATGAAAACAAGAAGTAATCTCTAATAACCCAATGAGTATATAAAGTATTAAAGCTCGCAACCTAAAATATTATTTATTAAAATTTAGAGAAAACTTTTGTTCTTTTACAAACATTTCAAGTGTCTTAAATATGTGAAACAAAAAATTTGGAGAACATATTCAATCTTAGAGAAATAAATCAATTTGCAGTAAAAAATTTAAATCTGAAAGTCTCGAATTCAATCCTTTTTACAAAACCAATTCAATAAAATAATTATCTCATATTTCAATATTGTTCTACATAACACTCCAATCTTTTACAAAAATTTAAATACTAAAAATACTAATTATATAAATAATATCATAATATTTTAAATAACTCATGTGGAATACAAAAATTTAAATACTAAGATGTTAATTTGCCTATCAAGATGACAAGTAATTTGTGATAGTAATATTTCTCAGGAAGATAGGTAACTTTTTTAATATTTGGTAGTAAACGGAGGATGCATAGAGGTGTGTGAATATTATTAGCCTAAAGTCAAATTGCAAAATCCGACTTATTGTGAGAAATTGTTTGCTTTCAATCGTTACTTAGTGAAACAGGTTAATGAATTCATATATATCTTATATTAAACCTACCTGAAGGTAAATGGAATTTAGACAATAAAAAGAAAGTTTAAATAAGGCAATAGGATGGAAATTTAAGAGAACGGTTTGATTAAAATAGGGTCACGTGATATTACTCAAAAGTTGATATTAAGTTGAAATAGGGCAATAGCTAATGTGAAGAAATGATAACTAGACACATACAAGTAGATGAGTTGCACGAACTATTGCCTTTATCTCAAATTGAAGTCTTTGTTTCAAATGATTATACATGTTACAATAGAAATATGTTCTAATAAACAAATGGAGTAAATATATTTAATTCATTCACAGACTTCTTTTTAAAAAATAAAAAGGATAATTTTTCAAACATAGACACACCCTCAAGCATAGACAGTTATGATTACTTTTTTTGGCTTTGAAGTCAAAGGTAATAAAAAAGTCAAGAAGTGTGGAAATATATATACCTGGAGCAGAAATGATTTAAACCGTTACCGACTACGTTTATTCATTAACAAAGTTGAAGTGCGGAATCTTGAAGATTCCTTGCGCAAAAATGTGGTTGAAGAAGATGTTGAGAAATATCTAATACAAGGGGTGGAATTATGTTGCGCAAAATGGAATTATGGAAGGCCGGAAAGCTATAATTGTATGATGGAAGATGTACGATTTGAGTTTCCTTACATTATCCTACCGATTGAGTTGGTATTAAGAAATGCATTGAAAATAGGAGCAGCATTTCATTCGGAAGATGAGCCGCCAAGGACTAACAAAAGGTTAGATGCCATGCTGATTTATTATATTATTATGAGAAAAAAATTATATATACGCAATCTCCTTGAATCTAGAGGTTGGATTTTAGTTCCAGACTTTCGAATTTTTTCAATCAATCATTTTAACTTGACACATCTTTGCAATAAATGATCAACCTCCATGTTTAACTAAAACTTTAATTACATGTCGTTTTGTTAATTTCATTGGTCATTTTAAAGCAAAGCGAGATGGAATTTGATCGCAAAATCAGACCATCCATTTATAGGAAGCTTCTTATATTTTCCTTATAATTATAAGAATAAATTATATTGATCCATCTTAACCCTTAATCGAAGAGATTTTTTTTCCTTTTTAAGTTACCCTCTCCTTCTTTATTTTATAAATTTACTCAATATAAAGGAGATATGTATATACGTGCACGTGCACAATTTCAACGAAAATATATAAGTTCATATTATACAAACTTAAGTAAAGATTTATTTATAATTAATCTTGATAAAATTATTTATACACACTACAACAAAAAGCAGCAATAATGACGACTCTTTTAGCGGCAACAAAATTTCGGTCATCGCTAAAAGTATCTCCGATGACAGAGTCGTCGGTAAAAAATGCAAAAATTTTTAGAGGGAAATCGAAACAAGGGCGGGAAGAATTAGGCTTTTAGCGACGACTTTTGTCGTCGCTAAAAGCCTAAAAAAATTTTGGCGGCAAAGTTTGCGGAAGGGCGGGAAGAAATTCACTTTCAGCGACGACATTGTCGTCGCTGAAAATATAAGGCTTTCAGCGACGACAATGTCGTCGCTGAAGGTGGACCAATCAGCGACGACTCGATCGTCGCTGAAGCCCTAAAAAATTTACGGTCAAAATTTCACCCATCAGCGAAGACATAGTCGTCGCTGAAAGTGTCCAATTTTCAGCGACGACATAGTCGGCGCTGAAGGTTGATGCATCAGCGACGACTAAGTCGTCGCTGAAAGTCCTTCGATTTTCAGCGACGACAATTCATCCTTTAGCGACGACATTGTCGCCGGTGAAGGATCCACTTTCAGCGACGACATTGTCGTCGCTGAAGAAAAACTCGGTCGTCGCTAAAAGCTTCAGCGACGACCGAATTTTTTATGTCGTCGCTGAAAGCCAGCGCCTATATATTCGCGGCGCCGCCTCCTCCTCCTCATTTGTGCGTTTGAAGTTTCTGGAACTCAGGTAAGTTTCTAAACTTTCTCTCTATTTTAATTTTTTCTAATTTTAGTATATTTATTTTTTTATATATGTTAATATGTATTAATTTTGTATGTTGTATTTTTTAATTTGTTAGTTATTATTAGTACTTGGCGTAGTTTGCAAGGAGTATTCAGAGTTGATCAGTAGATTTTTGCCACTGAGGTACGTAAATAAAAAATTATAATTTTTTTTATGTACTAATATATTTAATTTAATCAAATAGTTTAGGGTTTAATAAATAGAATTGATAGTATGTTTAATTTGAATTGATAGCGTGTTTAATTTAATATGAAATTTTGTATTATTTAATTTTGTATGTTGTAAATTTTAAATTTATTTATATAAATTTAACTTAGCATTAATTTTATAAATATAAATTTGGTTATTATTATGCATCATTCAATTTGTAATTTTGAAGTATACAATATATGTGTATATTATTCATTTAGACTAATTAAGATAAAATAGTTATGATAATTTATTCATAAAATCTAAAATTTATGATGCAATTTAGGAAACTTCAAACTTATTAGATTCAATAAAATAATGTAAGATAGATAATTATAATAAATATATAAATCTATCTTAGAAAGTAAGAGATTACAATAATGTAGTCTATTTTTTAATTGAGATTAAAACTTAACAATTCAAATTCTATTATTTACCCCACATACTAAGAAAAATTCAATTAAATTAGAGATTACATAAAAATGAAACCATAACAATTCAAATTATGATATTTACATCTCATAAAATTAAAAAATTTCAAAACACTAGGAAGTTTGCATGAAAATTACACCCCTCTTGGATAAAACTACATTTACTTAAATAAAGAAGCTGACTTTGTGCATCTTATAAATAATATACACCTTATAAAACTAAACTTACTTAAATTTACAACTAGGAAGTCCATTCACAAAATGTATCCATTTGTGATGCAATTTAGGAAACTTCAAACTTATTAGATTCAATGAAATAATGTAAGATAGATAATTATAATAAATATATAAATCTATCTTAGGTTCAGTAAGAGATTACAGTAATATAGTCTATTTTTTAATTGAAATTGAAACTTAACAATTCAAATTCTATTATTTACCTCACATACTAAGAAAAATTCAATTAAACTAGAGACTACATAAAAATAAAACCCTAGCATTTTAATTTTTATGATATTTACGTCTCATAAAAATTAAAAATTTCAAAACATTAGGAAGTTCACCTAAAAATCACACCCCTCTTGGATAAAACTACATTTACTTAAATAAAGAAGTTGAATTGTGCATCTCATAAATAATATACACCTTATAAAATCAAAATTACTTAAATTTACAACTAGAAAGTCCATATTCATAGTATAGACATCTCTATAAAGAAGCTAAATTGTGTACCTCATCAATATAGTAAAGTAGGTTACGTAAATAACAGTACTGACACTTAAACAATGATACTTATAAATTGTTGTATCGTTAATTTAAATTATTGTAAATATATTTTTACAATAATTTAAATTAGAACTACATTTACATTTAAATGTTAAGCTTAGACCCATTCAAGGGTTGATTGTTTTCCGAACATCAGTCAACCCTTGAATTGTCCTGAAAAGTTGGACAGTTTGGGATATTATCATGTAGTTATTATTAACAATTTATCTGGCTCTTGTTTGATATTGTGGAAATATCTTAGCATCCTAACTGTTCTCCGGGTATAAACTATACAAGTGTATAGTTTAGGCACTTGGAGAACCATAGGGAGATGCTGTCGAAATTTCTGCACGAGTCAGTCGATGAGCGTGGATAAATTGAAAAAAATAATAACTATAGAAATATCTCGAATGGGATAGGATCCTACCCTTCAAAATTGGAGTGATACGGTGCATTTAGGGTGAATGTCAAACATTAATCAACATACTTTATTTCACCTAAAGCAATTTCCTTCCTGTTCAGTGATACAATGTCTGTCGATAAAAGTTGGATACACCTACCAAATCGATTGTCAGATGAGTATTGGAATGGTGCAGTAAGATTTGTTGAAAGAGCAAAAAACTTTACCGACGAAAGGGGTATGGTAAGATGTCCATGCAAAAAGTGTGTGAATTTAATATTCCAGACATTACTGACATTGGAGGCGCACATTATAGATAATGGATTTCATCCATTATGCATAAATTGGGTACATCATGGTGAAGTAGATGTTTCGACTTCTAGAGGAACTAGTGAGATATCCCCTAACAATAGAGATGAGCTGGCAGATATTATACATGATTTCATTGGCCCTGAGGCAACTGAAGTTGATTTTCACAATGACGAGTACAGGGGTGAGAATGCGGCTGACGAAGACATTGGAACAAAATATAGTAACTGTGATAACCTGTTCGAGCAAGTAGAAACAGAGTTGTATCCAGGTTGCACAGCATTTTCAGCATTGAACTTCTTGGTGAAACTTATGCATTTGAAGGTTCTGCATAAGTGGACAAACAAGTCATTTGATGCTCTTCTTCGATTATTAAAAGAGGCACTTCCAAACGATAATAAATTGCCTGAATCGTACTATGGTGCAAGGAAATGGCTCAACAAGTTGGGGTTGGGGTATGAATCAATCCATGTATGCAAACATGATTGCGCGCTTTTTTGGAAAGATCATGCTTCCAAAGATAATTGTCCAATTTGTGGGGAGAGTCGATGAGTAAATAAAACTACAAAAGGAAAGAAGGTGCCCCAAAAAGTGGTTCGATATTTTCCTTTAACTCCTCGACTACAGCGTCTGTATCGGTCGAGACATACTGCAAAAAACATGATATGGCATCACACTGGAAAATCAAAAGAAGAGGGGGTAATGCGACATCCCGTGGATGGAAAGGCCTAGCAGGAGTTCGATAAGAGGTATCCTAATTTCTCCGCTGACCCACGAAACGTCAGGTTAGGTTTAAGTGCAGATGGATTTAATCCTTTTGGTGATAGGAACCTATCTTATAGCATGTGGCCAGTGGTTATAACTACTTACAACTTGCCACCATGGATATGCATGAACCAATCTTTCTTCATGTTGACCCTATTAATCCCAGGGCCGCAATCGCCAGGTAAAGATATCGATGTGTTCTTACAGCCAGTCGTAGAAGAGTTGAGGGATCTCTGGGAGAGAGGAGTTGAAACTCGAGATGCAAATACAAATACAGTGTTCAATATGCGGGCAGCATTGCTCTGGACTATTAATGATTTTCCTGCTCGAAGTAGTCTATCCGGATGGAGCGGGCAAGGATACAAAGCATGTCCTACATGTAATTCGGATACTCCGTCGATTCGAGTTAGAGGAAAAATAGCTTACGTGGGTCATCGTCGTTGGCTTCCAAGAAGTCACACATGGAGAAATATGAAGGAATTCAATGGAAGGTCGGAGAGGAGACCCCCTCCTCGACCTCTTACCAATAATGTTATCATGGAACAGTTGGCCAAAGTGCCACAGAGACTTCCAGGAAAACATGCTGAATTTGGTGGTGTAAAGCGAAAGAGAGGTGCCGACGAACTTAATTGGAGCAAGAGAAGTATATTTTTTAATCTTCCTTATTGGCCAACAATGAACTTAAGGCATAACATTGATGTCATGCATGTTGAGAAAAATGTATGTGATAGCATCTTAGGTACATTATTGGAGATTGAGCACAAAACAAAGGATACAGACAATGCAAGACGAGATTTGGCAGACATGAAGATAAGGCCTAACTTGCATCTGTATGAGTAGAGGGGTCAACTTTTCAAGCCACATGCTGGATATACGCTTAACCAAGAAGAGCGAAAACGATTTTGCCAGTATATAAAGAATGTGAAATTTCCAGATGGCTTTGCTGGGAGTCTTAGTAAGAATGTCACAGATCGTGACCTGAAGTTAAAGGGGTTGAAATCACATGATTGTCATGTTATTATGCAAAGACTGTTAAGACCAGGTGTCCGGGCTTTTTTGCCAAAGGAATTATCATATCCACTTGTCGAGTTATGCAATTTCTTTAGTCAAATATGTGCTAGAACTCTCAACAGGGAGGATATTCTGCAAGCCAAACAAGACATCATCATAATTTTGTGCAAGCTTGAGAGGATATAACCCCCAACATTTTTTGACATAATGGTTCACTTGGTGATGCATCTGCCAGACGAAGCATTGGAAGGAGGACCTGTTCATTTTCGGTGGATGTACCCATATGAGAGGTATATAAAAAAGTTAAAGGATTACATTCGAAATCGTGCTCGACCGGAGGGTTCAATTGCAGAAGGATATATTGTTAATGAGGCATTAACATTTTTCTCCATGTATTTGGAAGGGGTGGAAACTAGATTCAACCGCTCTGATAGAAATCAAGATGTAACACCTAGTCAAACAAGAAGGACATTGTCGGTGTTCCAGTCCCAATGTCAACCGATAGGGAAGAAGACAATTTCTCATTTTGATAGGAAGGATCGGGATATTGCAGTATGGTACATCTTGAATAATTGTTCTGAGATAGAAAAATATCTCCAGTGAGTATCTTAAACTTCAGTTATGCTCTTCTCCGTTTTCTGATAACAATAGACTAAGATTGTTATGTTCAACAGTGAGCATCGATTGGAACTCGAACGAAGTGGTGCTGAAGATATTGATTACTTACAGAGAACCAAATTCCCCTCCTGGTTTTACTCGAAGGTAAGGATTTTTTCTTCCCAAATCCATTGAACGGATATCTTAAATATTGTTCATTTGTCTTGTTGATAATTTAATTTAATTCTTGGAATAATTGCTACTTTTGTAGATGTACTATTTACATAGGAACGGTTCCCCAGAGGCCACCGAAGAGTTACTATCATTAGCATCCGGTCCCAGTTTCACTAACATGGTATACTCTGTGTGTGTTGTGAATGGAGTACGTTTTGTAGCCAAAGCTCGGGATGAGAAGCATAAAATGCAAAATAGTGGCATTTCTGTCCCGGGGATTGATGGCAACATGTTTTATGGTGTACTGGAAGAAATAATTGAGTTGACTTATTTAAATAAGTACAATGTGACTTTATTTAAATGCAAGTGGTATGACACTGATCCAACAAAGAAGAAACTTTATACTGACAAGAATATCACAAGTATCTCCATCAACGGACAATGGTACAAGGATGATCCTTACATACTTGCTACTCAAGCAAAACAAGTGTTTTACATTGAGAATCTCCTTAATGGACCAAATTGGAGGGTCGTCCATAATATGGTACATCGCGATATATGGGATCTACCCAGTGATGGAGATAATGCACAAGACCTGTTATTTCTGCAGGATAGTAACTTGTCCAACTTCAACCTCACAGTTGATCTGGGAGATTTCCATCTAGTACATCTAGGTAATGAAAGAAATAGTCCTTCAATCGTTCCAACGCACAGGAATGCTGGACTTGGTGCTCATGGAGAAGACACCTTCATGGATGATGACGAGAGCCTTGAAGACGAAACAATTGATGATTATATGGATGAGGAGCCCACACAATCTGATAATGAAGGAGAGTCCGATGACCATCAGTCTGTTAAGTTCACTGACACTGATTCTGACTAGGGAAAAAATAACATATTCAAACTACAACTACAACTCATAATTATGTAAGCATGATTATTAAAATAATAAATGTGATTGTAAGAGATTGAACCATTTCATCCTTCAACTGGACATTGAGTTCTTTTTAATTACTTATATGATGTGTATTATTTTAGATATGGCGGATGTCGAGGCACGATACCACGGAGGTGACGCTGGAGGTGACCCACCGGAGCGACCCAGCCATATTCCAACTCAGTGTGAGGGCTCAGGTATTTGACATAAATTGTGCATACCTAAGCTTGATTAAATATTATGTTTATTTTGTTAATATTTTTCTTTATTAAATAAAGTAGCACCTGCTAAGAAGAGGGGGCCGAATAGGTCCCTAAGACTGCATGAGAAGATTGGCAGGGGTGGAGGCAGATCGGTGCCTGTACAGTTTGATACGACTGGTACATGGCATGCGGTTGGTGAGAATGCCAGTCATCTCCCTCGTGATATTGGCAGCATGATCCGCGCCCACGTGCCGCCCTATTATAAGTCATGGCAGGCTGTACCTCAGGAGATTCGAGATAGAGTTATGCAGGAGGTTTGCGTAAGTATCCATTTTCTTTTGAATTAATGTCTTTGAGATTGAAATTTCTAAATATATGACTTATAAATTTATTAAATGTCTTATAATGCAGTCCCATTTCGAGTTCCATGGCATCTCCGAGGGTGATCGGGATAGAGCACTCTCTGGTTTGATGCGGACTGCTGCCGACCTGTACCGAGATTGGAAGTACAGGTTGAATAAGCATTTCTTAGATCATGGAGGTGATCGATACCAGGAGTATGACCTGGATCGAGCTCGACGTTGTGTGCCTCGGTCTGTCTCACCGCAGACATGGCAGAGGTGTGTGGATTTCTTTGATAGTGACGAGTACAGGGTAAGTATGATATTTTATGGTATTATGACAATATTTCATAATTAGTAGATTATGAACATTAAAATTTAACTTTCTTCTCTTAATTTGCAGGAGTTATCTACAAGAAATACAAATAATAGAGCACAGAAGGTCGTGAATGACCGGCATGGATCAAAGTTTATTGCTGCACATCGCTTTGATAAGGTAATTTAAATTTTTTCTATCTTTTTTAAATATATCCATTTGTTAAATAGCATTACTACCCTTCATCCTTTTTTTTGTTACAAAAATTGAACAGAGAAACAAAGATACTGGTGAGCTGCAGTCGGTGCCCGATAACTTTAGGGACCGACACACATACAGGTCGGGGGAGTGGGTGCATCTGATCCCTCAGGGGCAACATGTAAGTTGTTTGAATTTCATATTTTAAATAAAATTTTACAAATATATCTTCCAAGATAGATTTCTTATTACTTTTTTTTAATAATTTAAGGCGAGGATGACTGAGCTCATGACTCAGCATGTACAGTCTAGTGTATCATCCACTAGCTTGCCTACGAATCTTGTACAGTTAGATGAGGCTGCCATTGCCGATGAGGTACTTGGCACTCGTCGAGGGTACAGGAAGGCTGTTGGGCGTGTACTTGCTGGTCAGACTTATCGTTCGATGGGGACTTCTAGCACGGCGACGAGCTCATAGACCGTGTCTCAGGTCAGTGAGTTGCAGGAGCAGTTACACCAGAGTCGGGAGCAGGTTGAGCAGAGCCAGCGATTGATTGAGCAGCAGCAGCAGCGGCTTGATCAGCAGCAGCAGCAGATTATACAACAGCAGGAGATGATGCAGCAGCAGCAGCAGATGCAGCAGCAGTTTGGGACTTATCTTTCTGAGATGACCTCGATCCTTAGACAGCAGGGTATCGTCCTACCGCCACCTCCATTTGCTGCTACTACATCGCCTGGGCCGAGTAGATTTGCGCCTGCACCTACCACTCAGCCGCCACCGTCATTTTATCATCCTCGTAGTCAGGATGATGATGATGATGACGACGACGATTATGGTGCACTGTGATATTTACATCTCCCTACTTCCCCGTAGTATATTTTGTTTATGTATCTTTATATTTTTTATATGTGCACATTTATATAGATGATGTATATATATTAGTTTATTCATATAAAAATTATTTTTACCATTGTTTTATGAGTGTTAATTTTTTATGTTGGATCAAATTGCTAAACATTATTAATAATGCTATTGATGTATTATAATTGTATAATTTATATTAAATTAAATTTAAAAAATTATTAAACAATTCAAGTTAATTAAAATAAATATATTATTTAAAATATATGACAATTTAATTTTAAAAAAAATTAAGAAACTTTTAGCAGCGACAATTGTCGTCGCTGTAGGGCGCACAGTTGTCGCTGAAGGGCGGACCTTCAGCGACGACAAAAGTCGTTGCTGATAGCCAGACTTTTAGCGACGACAAAAGTCGTCGCTGAAGGCCGGACCTTCAGCGACGACAAAAGTCGTCGCTGAAAGCTAGCCTTTCAGCGACGACTTTTACCCTACAGCGACGACAATTGTCGCCGCTAAAAATCAAATTTCAAATTTTTTTGAATTTTGAAATTATTTTCTGCGACGACAGAGTCGTCGCAAAAGGGCTGACTTTTAGCGACGACAAATTGTCGTCGCTATTGACCCTTTTACGCACGGACCTTCGCCGACGACATTTTTAACGACGACTTTTTCTTTTACGACGACCGAGAACTTTTTAGCGACGACAAATTTTGCCGCTAAAAGTCTTTTTTGCTGTAGTGACAATTCTATAATATTAAAATTTAATCTAACAATTTATCTTAAACCTAGGGTTTATATACAGCTTTTATCTAACCTTAGCAACATTCATACAAAAATTTCAAATTTCCTTTTCTCAAAAAGTCTTATTTTTTAATATAAAATCTGCTTATGACCTTTTCATTTTAATAAATTTTTTCTATTTTTTTGAATTTATTTTCTTTTATAGTTATTCTTTTTGTATTAATCCAAGCAAATTTATTCGGTCAAGAAATGTGAATAATTTTAACCTAGCACAATCACATAAACTTCCCATGGGAAATGTTATGGAATTTGCCCTTAACACCGAAGGTGTTCATATTCCAATGGGAATTGTGCAATTATATACTTCCCACATCTAATGTTCTCAACTTTGGATATGTTCAAGTCCCTCGGACATGTTCTCTCTTTGGAGTGGAGAATGAAACTTGTCAGCACATTTTCATGCAATGCACATTTGCAAGAGTTCTTTGGTTTGGCTCGCAACTCTCTATTCGGCCCGACAGTTTGGATGTTGTTCATTTGGTTAAGTTATCCTTGCAAATGGGATATATAAATGTTGAGATGCTTAGAGAGTTTACATGTTCTATGGCACTAATTTTATACACATTTTGGTCCTTCAGAAACAAGGCCATTTTCAAAGGAGAAGCTCCCTTCTCTAAAGCTGTGCTCAAAGTATGACTTAGATTGTATCAGAAGTATGTTGTTGCTTGCCCTGCTATTGACCAAACAAATTCCAATTTTGCTACAAATAGAGCTCATACAGATAGCAATTCAGTTGCAATTCTTAAACCGTCTTATTTTTACATGAACAAACTAAGGTTGAGCACTTTGACCTGGTGATTCACTGTAGAGGCAAATCTATTAACCCTTCAGTGAACTCTGTTGGTGGAAGGGTGAGGAAAGTTACTAAGTTAGTTACGGACATGTTCTGCTCTATTAGGATTCGGCAACTGGTTAAACATTTTAATTACACCTCAGACAAAGCGATACGATGGAATGTGCTGGGACAACAATTAGACGTGAGTGAAAAACATTTAGATTGTGATGATGATAGGAGGGAACTTATTTCAACTGTTAGAGGGCATAAAAGTTATTTTCCTTTTGAGAATCCTCTTAACAGTCACATGCTAAACAAGAAAATTACTTTCATGGAAAAAACTGAGAATTCTATTTAAAAATGAAATGATGAATAACGTAGCATGAATTTTTTATATTTATTTTTGTGCAGACACAACAGCGACAAGCCTTGAGCTTACATAAATACAAGTTTGGCCTTTCTTAGCAACATCGTCTCACTTATGAATTCACAAATATGAATCATATTCCAATCCCCATTTCCTATATCAGCAAGTATAATATACGGTTCATTGTTGCATGAAGACGATAATAATAATAATAATAATAATAATAATAATAATAATAATAATAATAATAATAATAACTGAAAGGTAAATGTAATTAAAGAATATATGGATAAATTTTTATGAAAACCGCTTTGCTTGTACTGTATTTATTTGGTAAGTATCATACCCATACCCAAATAGGCTAAAGGCAAAATTGCCCTATAAATCCTTGTAATTATTCATTCTTTTAAGTGGATCTTTATAATTTGAAAGTAGTGAATTTGATATTTATACTTCTATTTATGTTTTAATTAGACCTCTATGACTAATCTGCCATCAATATGTTAAACTAGATTGTAAGCTCGTCGTTAAAAATTACTTTTAATTTAAGTTAAAGATTTGTTTATATAAATAATTTTTAAATGACTTCATATTATATTGTATTATTAACTTGTAGGCTGGAAAAAAACACATAGCAAATAAAAAAAAGAGATAATATATTATTTGTAAAATAATAAGAGTTAAAAATAAAATATGAAGTTAATTAATTTAATTAAATTAAATATTTAACTTATTTAAAATTTTATAGTAATTCACAGTAGTAAATTTGAAAAAATAAAAATATGCAATATGGACTATTTGAATAAAACTATGTAAGTAAAATTTTAATATATAAATTAAAGTATGATTAAACTCCCTAACCAATTTAAATCATATCATAAAATTATGTAAAGAAAAAAAGTTATTTTAAACTATAATCAAAATAAAAATAGGATAATTAATATTTCACAAAATAAATGATTTACTTCATTACTCTTAATTGAATATTTTTAATTGACTTGAAAATTTAAAAATACTTAGTCAAATGCCAATAGATTATTGGTAAAAAATAAATTATTCAAAGGATTTTAGAGAGTTATATAATATAAAAAATATCATGGGAAAATTTTTAAAATATTCATAAAATCAAGGTCTCGCAATAATTATGAATATTTTTACTTTATGTGATTAGAAGAAGGTAAATTTAAATAAGATATTTCATGTGATTAGTGAGAAAAATTAAATAAAATATTAAATACAATTAGAAAATAAATTTTATTTCAATAAGATATTTAATTATAACTTAATTTAAAGCATAAAATACAATTAGAGGAAAGGCCAAACTTAGGTAAAGTTCTTTAGATATTTGTCATAAAGTTTTCCATTCAAATTACAATATGTGTATTAATTATTTTATTATATTTACAATATTTCTAATTATTATAATTATCAAATTGAATATATTAATACTTAGTAGAGAAATTAATACACTTATCATAATTTGAATAGAAAACCTTACGATAAATACTTAAAGAAACTTTATTTAAGTTTGATCTATAGAAAAAGGGTAAATGATTAAGTTGAATAAATCTATAAAATCTAAGATGACATTGTGAATAAATAAGAACAATAACTACTGATTAGTGAATTTCAATCTAGATTAATTGATTAAATTGATCATTTTAGAAAATTTAAATGCTTAATCAAATATTAAAATAAATAATTTATGTGATTCTACAAAATTATAAAAATTAAGGTGAAAATTTTTTATAAAATAAAAAATAATTATAAAATTAATGGCTAGTGATAATTATAGCTAATATTGGAACATTTATAATTCACGTGACGAGACAAATATAAATAAAGTATTTTATATGATTATGGAGAAAAAAATTGGATAAGATATTTAATATGATAAAAAAGAGAGCCATTTATAAAAGAGGAGAATGCAGTTCAGCAAAAATTTATTAAAAAAATGACATTCAACATACTTTTTAATATAATGGAAGTAAAAGATAAAAATGATATATAAATAAGGTATTTTACATGATTATAAAGTAAAATTTAGAATAAAACATTTGACATGATTAGGAAGAGATATCATTTAGGAAAAAGAAAATGCAATTCGACAAAAATTGTTAAATAAGGCATTTAACAAATCTTTTAAAAACTAGTAAAGCTCATCAAAACAACCACAATGGTTATAATTTTCATTTGCAGTGTTACCGTTTGCACACTAATCAGCAATACCATATGCATAAATGAAGCTGAAATTTGAGAAATTTGAACTAACAGATTAAGAACTGCTTACAGAAGAGTAAGCAGGTTCCTTCTTAAAAAATCACTCACAACTATTTAAGAGAATGAATTCTATAATATTGTAAAACTGAAAATTCTCTTCTCTTCAATTTCATGGTACAGAGGCTTAACATGGTTAAAAAGAGAACTTAAATGAAAAAGAAATGAGAAAGTTTTTCTGATAGTTGCACTATTATTATTATTGTTTGGGTAATCTTGCTATATACTTATATCTCTCTTACGAAAAATAAAGGTAGCTTGAATAATGGGTAAAGAGTCACAACGTAGGCAATTAATTTTACATTCTTTGACTCACTCGGTAGTATTCTGGACCAAGAGATGGAGAATCTGTAAGCATTCAAATTCATATACTTCATGATCTTCACACCTTCTATACAACATGAGGAGCTATGTATAATTTTATGGGAAGGAGTGGAAATTAATATATTTTAAAACAAATTATAAAACAATATATATTTGCTTTATTTCAAAGTGAAATCAAGTTATAGTATGACAGACCAGATGGTGTTTAATAATTTCTTCACTAGAAACAAAAGTTAGTGTCTGTGTTCAATTATTCCTATATTTAATCAATTAATTAATTGAGATCATACCTTACACCAATGATTAGAATCAATGGCTACATCTCCATTGCTTCTGTTCATTATTTTTTCTGCATGTCATTTCACCAACAAAAACAAAGTTAAATAGCGGACATAAATTATTAATTTACTATCATAGATCACCTCTACAGGAAATCCACACTAAAATTGCAGGCACAAAGCCAAACACAGAGATTAACTTGCATAATCAGTCAGTGTCCGTATAAAGTGAGTGACATATATATATCAGTTGGCAAATTAATTTAATTCTCTTCTCAATAAAATTCAAACTATTCATATCTATGTACTTGACTTATATCTCGATTAATTTAATTCTCTTCTCAATAAAATCCATACTATTCCTATCTATATGTTAAGCCTTTCCCGATATACTTGCTATGTAAAAAATTCAAAGAGTGATGTAAGTATAGAAACTGAGAAGGTCTCATAAGAGAGGAAATGAAATATACAATAGAGCACTCCATTCTCTATAAATATCAGTATTAATTGTTAAAATATCCCTTAATGCACCAGAAGTTAAACACCAGATACTGGCGAGTAACATACGTCATCCTAAATCCACACCATACACCAATCTTGGATCCAAAAGTTAAGTAAACACCAGATAGAGACCATAGAGCTCCCTTCTTTCCTCTGGTATGGTATAGTTGTGGTTATCATAGATATCAATTTAAACTCTAGGATACATCAGTACCTATGTAGTCTAATTGAAAATTGATTGATTATTTTTTTGATCCATTCAATGAGAGAAAAAATAAACAGGAACAACTTCAACTAGAAATCCAACTTTCTGAGATAAATATTTCCACATTTATGGATAAATCAATATCCAAGCTCTTGCACTTTGATCCCTATTACTTCAAATGTTTGGATAGCCACAAAAATTTGACATAAAAGTTAGCATTTCACTATATACATTTCAAGAGTCAACCATGAGAAACTCTGCCAAAAATTCTTGTGAAAAGAATTTCCTAAAGTAAGAATGGAACTACTGTTTGAATACTAACTAGGTGTATTTGTGTCTGTGAAGATATCCTGGTACATTTCCTTACTCTCTCCATTATTTTCTTCAACATTTGAAAAGAGGGCACAATGTGAGGGGTGAATTTCTCGTCCTTTTCTCATCAAAAGAGATAGGACATGGGTTACAAAGTTACACTTGAGATAAACTTTGTTGCTTCTTCTATCTTCTCTGAATTCATCACCACTCTGTAATTTTATAGGCATAGCTTTTTGTTTAATGTAGTTTCACATCGTATACAATGAAAAGATAAATTCACATGTGAATTAAGTTAACAATAATTTGTAGGTATATTTGTTAGTTTATAATTGCTTTTACTATATAATTTTATGAGGGGTTCAAATTATTAAGAGGTCAAGCCATTTATTATTAGTGCCTTTTTTAAAATCACAAAGCAAATGAATCAATTTGTGATAGCCATTCTTTAATATTCTTAATGCTATGATCACAAAGAAGATTGGATATCATTTGTAGTAGCCATTCTCTATTATTCTTAATGCTAAATTAGAGACCATGGAAACTCCCCTCCTTTCCTCCCGTCATCAATTAGGGTAATCTTCTTGTGTATTGCAAAAGCCATGACATTAATTTATGAGTGCTGTGAGTTTTCATATCTTGATAAATACAAGGCAATTTGTGTGGTTGTTTGTTAAAATCTTTATCATAATTTGGTTGCTTGATTACAATGCTTGAACTGCAGTTCCAAATCACCTTCTATATAACATATTAGGATAAGCATATGTGGTAGCAATGTGAATCTATTCTTTTGAAAGACCAAAGTTCATAGTGTGAAGTAGGCTAGCTAATTATTCAATATAAGCATTTGTTGTTAATTATTACATCAATGGAGTTTCTATATTTCTAATCTAGTTGTACTTGATTATCTATTTCATCATAGATTCATTGGAAAGCACAAACATTTTCAAAGAGAACCACCAACTGACTATACAAAACAGCTAAACATCATAAGAAAAAACTTTACAACTTTGAGCCGTGCTTTGCATAGTTGATCCAAGTGACTTGAGTTTTTGGTAATACCTTCATAGAAAAACTTCTCAAAAGCTTCCATATGACTTCTTTCTAACGCCAAGCTTACATTTAGAGACCATCATCTGCAAAACCTGGTAGAAAGAAGGCATCCCCATCTCTTAATAAAAACCAATACCGATAAACATAGGCTTTCCCTATCCAAAAAGTTTAAATGATGACAAGAGCACTTCAAACTCTATTATTCCTAATGTTAAATTAGAATTTACTTAATCTAATTGGCAATCTATGTAGGTGGGGGTTATGCTATTGCTCTATGTGCATTAAGGACTTTTCCAGCTTTTAATGCAGATTGCTTTCCACCAATAAAGGCTTCTCTTGAGCAAACAATTATACAGAGATTGATCTTTTATTTTAGCACAATCCTAAAATGTCAAAAGCTTATCATTTAACTATTACTTGCAAGGTCAACAACTTCATCTTTGAACACTGAATGTTTTAACAATTCATATTTAGGTCTTAGAGAGCTTTGGAGGCAAGGGCTATAGCAAGAGAATAACTTGGATAGTGCCAATATTTTGATCATAGGTCACTTGATTACCATCTCAATAGGTGAATATAATTGAGTTATCCTCTCTGCAACTACATTTTGTTGAATATTTGTATGATTAACTTATGTTCATGATACTGAGTTTGCAATATAAGTTCCTTCTTTTTATGGACACTTCACAAGAAGACATTGAAATTGTTTTAGCAGTACTTTTTCCGCCCTACTTACTGACTTCCTTCATTGTTTTCTTTTAGTTAAACTTATGGTCATGTGATTTAGAAATTGTTAGTATAAAAGAATTTTCCTGATTGGTATTTTTTTCCAAGTGCTATATTATCAAAATTTTTTTTAATTTTCTTCAAAATTTTAAGATTTGCAGGAAATGATTTTCCTTGAGCTAATATATATGTAGCGAGTAAATTTTTAATTCTGCTTGCTGTTCAAATTTGTATATTCTTCAAGGGATGGGTGGTTTGATGGAGTCTTAGACTCTTGTATGTGAATAAGAGGATTTGATGCAAAGTTGACTAGATTATGCTTTTATGTACTCCCCCCCACTCTCTTCATCTCATTAATTTTCAAGGAGAATCCTTGTGGTTGGCTGATGTAGTCTAATTCCCATATGGTACCCGATGAGGTATTGAAAGGAGCTTAAAGACGTTTTTAATTTTTGAATTTGTGTTCTTTTTCAATGAGAGGTTGGGGATTTTGTTAATATTCCCATTTTTTAAGCTACTTGATGAAAGAAATTACCTTTAATGTTTTACTACCAATAGGTAGGTTATTTCAAGGTAAAAGTTAGTTAAATTTGTTTAATACTTTGAGCCGTTAAAACTTGGAGTAATCAGATGGAAGTATGAAAAAAAAATAGCTCAAGAGCCAAATGGAAAAGAGAACTATTTGAAAAGAAATTGTATTAATTTTCAATTCTGGTTTGATCCAAAGTATAGCAAGAAGGGGATATTTATAGCAGCCTCTGAAGGTATTTTTGTCCTAATTTTTCTAAAAATATCTTCTCATGTAAAGTTCCTAATCAATCTTTAAATTTCTCTATGACTAGGTGCAAAGTAAGGTTTTTACAATTATAAAACATATCTAGAAAACTTTAAAAATATCTTCTTATTATTTGAACTTGATTTTGGGTTCATTGTATTTGGCCTTACTCTGTACTAAAAAATTGTGTCTACATGATACAATTTCATCTTGTGCACTAAAAGGAGTATTGTATGGCACAATATTGCGAAATTTTTGGATTTGCAATGATTCTTTGTTACCCTGGTATTATTTAATGGCAATTCAACATAGTGTATTATTTCTTTGATAAGAAGCTGCTACTGACTGCATTTTATTTGTAAAAGTTCCTTTTATAATGTGAGATTTACTGAAATTCCTTGCTTCATATTATCTCAGGTCTATTACAGATGAGACAAGAATTGCATAATTTCAATTAAATTCTTAGCTTTATACTTTGTGAAGTTTATTGAATAAGTAACTATATTTTCGTTCATACATTTGCAGTGACTATCTAAGATATCTATTACCTCGGCATGTCATAATTGGAAACGTTGGCCAAATCTATCATTTCTAATGTCAAATTGTACCAAGGATGAAGATACTAATGTGGATAAGATCAACATTGGTTTTTTTTTTTTGGAAACAATCTACAACAGTTTTATTATACCATTGTTTTTTGGAAATACTATCTCAGGTTGTAATTATTTTGTTAGTATTTGAACTATACATTTATTATGAAAATAAATATTCAAAATTTCATTTCAAATCCTATAAGAAGGATTATAATTTTTTATATATTAATTATAGTAAAATAACAAATATCCATGTGTAACACAAGTCAAAAACTAGTTATGAGTTATGATTAACGTTAGCTAGCTTTAAAGCAAGCTATATAGATTTTGTTTCGTATAATTAACTAATAAATTAGTTAATTATTAATAATTAAAATAATTATATAAAAAGTATATTATAAAATTATTTGTTGAACTAATTGAATTTGGAAAATAACATAAAAGAATATATTAATAGAGATAGATATATAAATTAAAATAATTTATATTTATTTAAAAATTAAATTATATTAATATAATTAAAATATTTAAAAAATAAAATATTAAATAATTAATTATATTTTATAAATTTATATATTTATTTACTTCATTAATTTTTATTTTATTATTTATAATACAAATATAATTATTTAAAATATAATTAATTATATTTTATGATAATAAACAATTATTTATATTAATGTAATTAATTGTATATATATTTTTATATATTTACAGTTTAAAATAAAAATATAATTATATTAAAATTAAATTAATAAAAAATAAAGATAAATTTAAAAAATGTAATTTAGTATCTTATAAGCTATTTAAGGTAACATATAAAATTAGAATTTATTTTTTAATAAATTAATATGTAAAATACCCCTGAATGCTAATTTATAATTTATTGATTAAGTTAATAATTTATAAATTAACTTATTTGTTAGATGAAGTTGATCCTTAACCTAATCTTATGTTCTTGGATAAATTATTTGAAATTTTCAATGAATTAAAAATGATTGATTTTAAATTAACTTTATTCTAATTTTTTTCCATTTTCAGTAGGATAAATTATATTTTAAACAGATTTCAACTTTTTGACTGTACAAACTGTTAAAAAATAATAATAATAATTTACAACTATTATTGAGTCTGTAATTTTATTTTTAAGGTAATAAATTATTGATAAAAAAATGTTTTACTTACTATTACAATATTAATTTGTAATAAATACAATAAATGTAATTGTTTAGTTTACCGCATAAATAATGAGAAAAGCCTCACAAAACTAAATTAAGTCCGATCTATTTGAACTTAGATCCAAACTCAATGGCAACACATTGTTTTGGACCTGTAAGGATTTAGATGCGTTAAGATTTTGACAAAATTTGATTAAAAAAATAAAATAAATTTATTTAGATCTGTGAATAAAAATATAATTTTTAATTTTTAATAAAAATAAAAAAAATTATTGATAATAATTATATATGATAATTATGAATTATATTTATTTTTTATTTATATCTATTCTTATTTTAATCCATTCATATTATCCAAATTAATTTTAAAATAAATGTAAGTTGTGTCATTATTAATTTTGTTAAATAAATGTTATATTAAGTCAATTTATGAATAATTATTCTTCTATATATATTTTTATGATATATTTTTGCATTGTACAAATTAATTAATATTATAAAATAAAGGAATATTATTTTAAAATATTATTATAATTTAATTTAAATTTAAATATTTTTAAAACTATTCATTTATTTTTGTTAGAGTAAAAATGATTAAACCACTAAACACAGATATGTAAAAATCATAAATCGAACACAAGAGAAATAAAAGCCTTTAAGAGATATTAAGTGGTATTCAAATCAAATGTTCTTTGCTTATAACTATTTATTTTGAATAGAGTATCACAATATTCTTGCATTATTCAAACAAATTTAATGTGACTCCAAAAAAGATTTAAAACTTACTAAATATTTAATGATTAGATTTAAATTTAAACTAGATTTAATTTGGATAAATATCTATCAATTAGTTGATCCAAACTACTGGATATACCTTTGTCAATTTGGGTAAGATTTATACTTAATTGTAAATTAAAAATTATCGATAAGAAAAAAAATTTGTAAAAGTGATGATTTCTATGGTACAATGAGTAAAAACAAAGGTTCGGGAACAGAGGATGAGGTGGCAGCCAACACGTGGACCGTCTAAATTAGTACAAAACAAATCCAACCGTTGATTATAAGAGAATATTCCTTTATTTGTGTGGAAACTACAAATACTTCTATCAGCTTTTTATAATCTCTCTTTGGCCTAAAGCTGCCACCCCTATTTTGATATGGACGGATGTAATTAGGAGTGCAAACGAGTCAAATCGAGTCAAGTTAAATACCTATATATTCGAACTTGAGCTCAGTAACATTAAACGAGTTCGAGTTCGAGTTCGAACTCATCAAGTTTAAAAAAATTGAGTTCAAGCTCAAACTCGATTCAAATATAAGCTTAATCAAACTTATACGAATTTAAACGAATTTTATATTCCTTATTCTAAATTTCTAATCGAATCTAAATATTCAAATTTGAAATTGAGTTTAAGTGATATTTAAACCTAAACAAGTTCAAATGAACCTAAACGAGCTTGTAACAGTTTAATATATTTATATTATATATAATATAAAAAATAAAAAAGCTTAAACGAGCCTTAAACCAATTTAAATGAGCTTGTAACAGTTTAATATATTTATATTATATATATTATAAAAAATAAAAAATTATTTTATACTAAACTCGTTTAAGCTCACAAACAGCTCAATCTGAGTAATAAAAAGTTCAAACTCAGCTCAAATAATAAATAAGTTTAGCTCATTTAAGCTTGACTTGTTAAAATTTGAACTCAAGTCGAACTTTTTACGAATAGATCTCAAACTGCTCACGAATAGTTCAACTCATTTGCACCCCTAAATTCAACATGCAATAAATATGCATCTTATTATCTGACGCCCAAATATATATTATTTAACAGGGGTCATCGTCCACCAATTTTTTTATTGAATGCTACTAATTTAATGTCATGAAAGTTTCCTATATAAAATAAAAATCCATCGTTGTTTATGAATTTTTTTATTTTATTATCATAAAAATTATTTTTGAAATATATTTTTTATTTTTAAAAATTATTTTTATATTTACAAAAATAAAAAATAAAGGACATTTGGTAAAGTAAAAAAGAAAAAATATAAAATAATATTAAGAATAAAAAATTAAGAAGACATTTAAACATTATTTTTTTATATTATACATTTGAAGATACATTTTCTAAAATAGATTATAAAAAAAGTTATTCAAATAGAGCTTACTTTTTTAAAAATTTATAAAAATAAAATATTTTTTAAAAATTATAAACAAATGGAAAAAAAATTACAACTAATCCCTTACACTTTAATAGAAATGGAAATGACACAAGGTGTAAAAGGTAATTCACTATGGGCAGCGTTAGTTGCCATTACTAAAATGCCAGGGGCAAATGTGAAATTTCCTAAATTGAACTAACCGACTTCTCCTCCACGTGTTGGCAAAGGATTGATCGCACTTAGCCCAGACATCAAAACCCCAGATTTTTTTTTAAAATGTATCATACAAAGAACCTATAAAATTTAATTTAATAAATATAAAAAATTTAAAATTTAATTTTAAAATTTATTTATAATATTTATAATATTTTTAAATCAAAATTCAAGACAACAGGGCGGCTATGTATTTTGGCGTGGTTTCCCACCGGACCGTCTACCTGGCGGACATAATGCATCCTTTTTCTTAATTTTTGCTTTTTTTTTTTTCACATCAAAATGAAAACACGGAGTAACCTTTTGACCAATTTTGGGCATACGATTTCCAAATGTTACCGTTTTAGGAATTCTTCAAGAAATTTCTACTTCTTTTAATTTATTGTAGCTATCTATAAAAAAAAATTTTATGATAATTGTACAAAGAACATTACTGCTTATTTATAAGATAAGCATTTAATAAAATCTTGCACCAAAATTGAGCAAAAGCTTAAGCATTTTCATAGATAAAAATTTCACTTTAAATTCAGTAAAATATAATATACGGTCATTTAATTTTTTTTAGTTTTAAATGAATATTTAAAAGATTAATGACAAGATCATATATTAATTTTATATAAACTTATAACCAACATGAGAATGCATAAATTTTCATTTTAATTGATGGTCGAGCTTGACAGGGGCAAAGAGGGTTAACACCTTCCCAAAATTTTAAAATACTGTATTAATATTATAAAATTATGTGAATTTTTAAAAGAATTATATAAATTATTTAACTTCACAAATCCCTTTTATTGTTTGACCTTTCTAAAATTTTACATCAAAATATCTCTTTAATACTACTGATTCTTTGCGCCAGAATAATTTTCATTTAAAAAATAATGGTTAATTTAGGCTATTAATTTTAATAAAATAAACTAATAGGTAATAATACTGAAAAAATGGTTTCAGATTAATAAATTTCCGTGAAAAGTTAAGAAGACAAGCACATTTTACGTAGAAAGTAATTAAAAATAAAAATATTCAATGCCTTACGTACAAAGTGGTAGCTGGAAGTCACTCTTGCCGACCAAGTTCACGTGCTTTACAGTGTCACCAAATTTCTTTTCCTCAATTTCCACCGCTTTTCTATTCTCATTTCTCACAGTGTGGACGAAACGGAGAAACCTCTTGACCGGTGAATAGGTTGGTCTTCTGAGCCTCTTCCTTACATTATTCCTCCACGAAGTTTCCAGGAAATTTCTGCTTCTTATGGTTTAATAAAGATTAGCTCTGGTTTCCATCTCAAACTCGGACAGGACTTCTGTCCCCTACATGTCATCAGGGTCTATTAACTCCGAAGACGCGTCCCGTTGAAGGCCCAAAAAAATATAGGAGCAGAAAAAAAAAAGGAGATTAATTATTTAAAGGTTACGGGTCACCTGAAGTCAGAAGTACATGGCCAATTTCTTCAGTTTTTTGGACGGTCCAATGGGAAGAGATAATTGCAAGTTGACCCCTGCCGTAATGGATTGCATGCAGGTGGTTGCTCGGTTGACTTTTTTTCTCTTTGTTTTTTATACAAAGAAAAAAATTTTAAAAACTATCGATAGACTACATTAATGATAATTTAAATAATTAGCTGAAATTTTCATTACAAAAAAAAATTAGTTATGATGAGTTATATAATTATTTTAAGTGTCAAGTCATTGATATAGTGAGCAGTTTGACCACGAATAATAACAAAAATTAAATTTAATATTAATCCTTTCAATCCTTAGTATTTGTCATAATTAAATGATTTCATAAATAATAAAAAATAAAATTAATTTTGTAATTTTTAGTGAATTGTGAAAATTACCTTGAAACACGATAAACAATAAGAAATAGGGGAAATAATATAAATCATTCGGATGATACCATTGAAGGAAAAAATGTAAAATAATTGATTTAATTTTAAGATAATTAGATATTATATATGTGAGATTAGAAAATTTAAAATCATTCCCCCTAACTAACCAAAATTTCAATTTAACACCTTTCGTAAATTTAATGAATTATTTTGTCAAATTACATTCTCCTAACCTTTGAAATAATGATCACAATATTATAATATGTCTATTTATCTTGCCATTTCTTACAAATAACAGCTGTATCATACAATTAATCAAAATGAATTTAGATATATAAGTTTAATTGAATACGTTAAAATGAGTTGCATAATTATATACCCAAAAATAATGCAATAAACTAATATATTATAATATTATAATTCTTATTAATAGGAGTTCATGAATGAATAATGTAATTTAATGAAATATTTAATTAAGTAAATAATAATAACTTAAAGTTTGGTGTAATTTAAAAAAGTAATTTTCATATTTTAAAGCAAAATAGGAGAAAACGCAACTATCCTTGAACTATGGAAAATACTTAACAATTTTACCCTAATTAAATATAATTAAATTGTAAACATTGATTAAAAATTTTGTAAGGATTTGATGCGTAATAGAATGCTACATTTATGAACTGGATTTTCTATAAATACGGATAACTAACCTATGAATCTTGTTATAATTTCATATAGTGTAAATAATTGGCAATTTTTTAAAAATTAACATAATTAATTAGATAGATTTGCATTTAAATAAATGTTAGTTAAATTATTTATATATATATAAATTAAGATAAATAAATAATTTTTAGATTGTTAATTACCCGCTCTCTTAATTATAATAAAATTATATCCTTGTATCAAGTGACTAATTTAAAATTTAATAATCTGGTCAATAATTTATAGGTTAATTAATTTATTGCACCAAAAATATAAAATTAAAATATAATAGTATAAATTAAATGTTAATCAAAGTGACTATATAAAATTAAATTACATTAAATTTGAACAAAATGTTTATAGTGATGAAATACTACACAGAAGATCAAGATAATCAATTTAAAAAAAGTTCACTTAAATTCTCCTAAAAAATTCAAGCAGGAATTTGATGCCCTACTCATTAGTTGTGGTTTATTAACCCTAATCAAAAAAGTTATAGGTATCATTAGCTTATTACTTTGGTAGGATCTCAAACATGACTCATCTTGCCCTTATCTCTAATGGCAATGTTGCATTCATCATCTTCAATTAAACATTGGTAACATGGTTGAAAGACAAATAAACGAGGAGACATTGAATGAGGATACTTAATAACATTTTTCTAATGCATATGTGATCTAGTCATTAGTTGGCTAGAACTTATACATGTCTTGGGTGACCATAAGTTTTTTTGCCCATTTCTTTAGCCTGATGAATCTACGAAAAAACTGTAGGTCTAAACTCTTCACTTTCAAAACTAGTAGATTTCATATGAGCTGCTCAAGTGGCAAAAAATGCATGTGCCTTTTAACCCCCAAAAAGAAAGGCATCATGTTGTGTAGATTATTTAAACACATCCATATCCTTTCTTCCAACTATTCTTTGCTAAAATTACAATTACTCACTCTTCAGTTGGTTGATTTTATTAGAGTTGATATGTTTGGATTAGGGATAAGTTAGTCCAAACCTTATTTTCCCCTCCACGATGTAATGACTATGCTAAGCAAAAGGAATAGAGGTAGTATGAATATGAAGTTTTACAAAGGAGAAAGCTAGGAGAGTTGATAAAGCAAATGCTCATTGAAGATGACAAAATAATTCAACATTATATGCTAATGATTTAGTTTGTAACTCCTGCTGAGTCTCCCATCACAACCCATTAATTAGTGGTAGAAGCAGCCACTAGGCCTCCTTATTTTTATTATAAGGATGTGCCCCTTATCTTAGTTTAATACTCTTAGTGGAGATGATAATATATACATAATTAATCATGATTAAATAACCTTTTCTCAAACATTATTTCCATCTTAAATTATTAAGTTCATTAATTTAAATTTATATCCACATATATAGAATTGGAAGTCGTAAAACCTAACAGCAAATGAGAATAATGATAGAAACTAATATTCCCTGCTTAAAGACATGAATTGTTGATGCCAAAGATACATTAAGATGGTAACATTAAAAGTCATAAAACCCAATAGTAAATGAAGAAAATGGCATAAACTAACACTCCTTCCCATCCAAATAGGATTCTATCTCCAACATTGATCAATGCATACTTTTAAACATGCATAAGTGGTTAATCATCATCCTTTTTAACACCTTTTGTAATCCTTTTTGTGAATTTGCACTACTAATACAAGTTTGAAAGTAATTCAATTTGGTCCTATAATCCCGTGGAGGCCCCACTATATTGTTGCAAGCAATGCATTGTGAATGGTAGTGGGGGAACTAGAATAAATAGGAACCTATTCTGGATAAGGAGTTTATGAGTCTATCCTCTTATCGTCATAGCTACAAAAAAAATTAACCTAAAGCTACAAATTCAAGCTTCATATCATATAAGAAATCTTTTGATGGTGCCTTTTTTTGGTACAATCACTACATTCTCATATAAAAAACAAGTAGTCCTAATGGCCATGTCTAAAAATGTTCAATGGGTAATAACGAGGGACTTACTTAGAGCTTTGCACCTAATAATTGGCTTAAGAAGTTGAATTATCCTGTCATCTCCAAGGATAGTATTTTTTATTAACTCTCGAGGCTTTTTCCTTCCCAAAGCTTCATAAAATGAATACCCGCACTTCCTTTGCTTAGCATGGTCATTGCACCGTGGTTGGAAAAATAAGGTTTGGAATTACTTATCCTAAATTTTGATAGATCAATTATAATAAAATTATCTAACTACTTGAAATAGTTAAGCTACATGGATTGCAAAAGTCCAATGTTAAATGTAAGCGAAGGAGTGAAACTGAAGAAAAAAATAACATAATAAAACACAAAAATATGTTTTAGGATGGGTCTCATGAAATGATGTGGGAAATATTCTTTTTTGCCAGTTATCAAAAATTATTTTCGAAGCACTAAGTTACAATTTCAAGAGAAAAAAGTCATTGTAAAAGAAACCAATCAATGTAACTTGCAATTGTAAGTAAAACTTAAATTAGTTAGCAGGGGCTAATAAACCCTAAAACTAATTTTTTTTGGGATAGAAGTCCTACCTTCCTACAATTCACTTAGACCATTATACCTATACTTATCCTAGTTTCAACCAATGTACCCATTTTGCACTATAATTTCTCGTGGCAAGAAGTCTTGTTGCCATGAAAGGATCAATAAAATGGAAAAAGCCACCATTTTTTAAGTCTTGGTCAATCTAAATCTTTCTAACAACATTGTTAGTCAATTTTGTAAATACTTATTTATGTCATTAATATTGTTTGTTCGGAGTTTAAATATATTTTATAGTCATTTTGGCTATTTTTCCAAGATAAATTTATAACTAAATTAAGCATAAGATGTTTGTAATGTTAGCAGATAATTTTTAGGAATTTGCCCACTTTTTGGGTGTAAATCTTAATAATTATTTTTTCTCTAACTCTTCCCATCTTTATGATTATGTTCAGAATAGGAGCCATTTTTGGCCTAATACAATTAATCCTCTTCGTCCATTGGAATACACATTTTTTCTTCTCAAATGTGAGAAAGACCTTATTTAATTACTTTTGAAGAGTTATTTTTTATTTGGCACAACAAAGTCCACTAACTTTTATGAATAAAATTAGCAAATAACTATCAATCAAAATGGCATCATTTATTATTTGAATGAACTTGGGGAAGTTGAATAAGCAATGGTTGAAGCAAGTTGCTATCTTAGAGACGAATGGAAAAGATTCATGATAGACAATAAATTAGGGTTCAAAGACTTTGTGATATTTAAATATTCCTATGCCTTAACTTCCAAGTTTAAAACGTATGGAAAAAAATGTCATGAAAAAAAGGTTGAAGGAACTAACAAAGCTAGTAGCTTTTAACATGAATATAAAAAACAAATTGATAATGACACTCAATGATATCTCTGACATTGATAGTTTCTCCAACATTGAGGTTGCCTTATCCATGACATTTGTTGTTTTAGTTCCATGTGAACTCTATAGATTGTTATCATGTTATCTTATGCAATTCTAGCATTATTTGACCCAATGGATCTTTGAATTAGATATGGACTTGTTGAATACTACATTTATTTTTTTTGTCACAATTTTTATCATTATGGAAGAAAGACTATTTTTTACTTTTATTTGGCACTGGTACCCTTGTTGGAAGAAAGAATAGCATTCTCACTCTTTTTTAGTTCTATCTATAGTAATATGGATTTGTTTAAAAGTTTTAACTTTATTAAAGGCACCGATTCAATGTTTAGGGCCACGTTCATGTCTGGTTAAGATATGGTCCTAACTTATTGACATTAAACTTAAATATAACTTATTTATTAAATAGGGCAGCACAACATGACTCATTTATTAAATGGGTCGGGTCAACTTGACCCAACCCGAATAACCCAAAATATTTATAATATATTTATACAGTGGTAACATGAGTAGGTTCAACCGACCTAAGCCCATTTATGATAATGCCTTCCCCATATAAATTAAAAATTAATAAACTTTTTGTTATATAATTTATTTATACGAGCTATATTGATTACACAATTAGGTCGAGCTGACTGTTAACTTTTGTATGACCTAAACCCATGTAGAACACATTAATTACTCATAGAAGTAGCCATTGGGTCTCCATATTTTTACTATAAGGATATGACCCTTGCATCGAAAGGGTTTAGGATACCATATAGGGGTCTTTATATGGAGTAGAGCCTGAATTTGTCGAGTCCAAGTTTTTATGTGTAGTTATTAGGCAAAGAATGTATATTCATGTGTTCCCTATCCAAAATAAATTCACACTAGTTTAGCTTTCCTCTCGCATCGTTTATGATGCATTATCTCTAACAAGCAAGTAAAGGCCCTCATAAGATTCCAAGACTAAATTGAATTGCTTACAAACTTATGTTAGTAGGGCAAATTGTCAGAGAAGATTAGGAAAGCTATTAAAAAAAGTGTTGTTGAACCACTTATGCATGTTCAAACTTATATTCTTGCTCAGTGTCAAATATGGAATTTGGTATAGGTAGGAAGGAATAGACTCCCACTAGTTCCACTTTTGTCATGCATAATTCATAATGCATTACCTTCACCAAGGAAGGGGTTTGAGACACTATCAAAAAGTTATCATGTGCTATGGAGTTTGAAATGGTGGACTCCAAGTTTCTATGTGCAGCTACCAGGAACCTAGAGGTATATTCATAAGCTCCCCACCCAAAATAGATTTCTACTTGTTTGACTTTCACCATGCGCCATTCACGATGCATTGTCTTCAATAAATTTCTTCTTGGAGGCTACCATAAACTAAATATAATGCTTACTCCTTAGATGACGACAAAAGCTTTATCAATAATATCTCTACTATTGGCAACTTCTCTAACAATAGGGAGCCTCTTCCACAATATTTGGTGTTCCAAATTGCAGCATTTCTATTCATTTAGTTATTACGTTGTCTTATGTAACTTTAGCATCATTTAACCTTATGGCTTCTAAGGTAGGACATGTGGTCATTGAAAATTATTTCTCCTTTTATCATGGTTTACATCATCGTGGTAATTTCATTTTTTTTCACTTTCATCTAGCATCAGTGCCCTTGTTGGAAGAAGAATTAGTGCTTTCACTTTTTTAAACTTGCATCAATGTCAGGGTGGATTTGTTTCAAAGTTTTAACTTTACTTAAGGGGGAAATTTGGCTTAGTAAGCCCAATTCGTGTCGAGTTAAGGTAAGATCTCAACCTGATTACATCAAACTCGAACACAACTTGCTTACTAGATGCACCAACATGAGAGGACTAGTTTATTGAATGGGTTGACCTGACCCAAACAAATTAAACTATTCATACTATGTTCTTACAGTAGCAACTAAACCAAGTCAACTCAACCTAAATCCATTTAACATTTTGTTTGTATTAGTTTTTTATTCTAAGCAAGATAATAATTAATAAACTTATATATTATATAATTCATTATTATGACAAATGTAAGTTACATAGGTTAGGTTAACTTAATTATTGGTCCCAGGCTCCTATAGGGCCACCACATTATGTAGATTCACACTTTCTAATGCATAGACCCTAAGTTTTTATGTGCAATTACTAGTAAGAGAGGGTCAATTCAAAAATCCCTTATTTAAAACAAATTCCTTTAGTTTCAATTTCTATTTTTATCTTAATGAAATTATTCTTTTTGACCTGCTACAATATATGTTTCCTCTTGTTAAATATGTAAAAAGTATTATTAAATTATTCCTTATGAGTTACTTTTAATTTGTCATAACAAGTTCTATCAACTTTTCTAGGGAAATATGGGCAATATCTATTAACCAAAATGATGCTTAGGAATTATTGGAGTGAATATTGAGAAGTTAAAATCGCAAAGGTCAACACAAGTTGCTATTTTAGAAACAGATGAAGAAGTTCCATGGAAGAAAATGAACTACAACTTGGAAACTTTATGGTGTTCAAATAATCTTGGCATCATTTAACACAGTGATTTTTTAAAACTAGATAGACATTTAATGAATATTAGATATTTTTATAATTTAAAATATGCTATTATTTTTCTAATTACATATGTAATTTTAAAATTAAATAAGTTTTTATTTCTCTACTTTTATCTAGCATCGGTGCCTTTGTTAGTGGATTTGTTTTAAAGCTCTGAATTCAATTGTGAATAACAATTTTGGTTGGCAGGTCGGGTTTAAGCTGGGTTAATGTATGACCTCAACTTATTTCTACTAAACTCAAACATAACCTATTTATTAAATCGATTAACTCAATATGGCTCATTTATTAAAAAGGTTAAGTCAACCTAACCTACATAGCATGAAATCAAATTGCAATTATAGGTAAAAGTTAACTTAGTTGACTAGAGTTAATAAACTAGGAAATCTAAATGAGATATGAAAGTCCTTCCCTCTTATGATTCACCATCGCCATTGTATGTATACTCAACCTAGATTCAACTAATGTACCTATTTTACATTCTAGGTTCTTTTACTAAGAAGTCTTGTTGCCATGAAAGGATTAATGAAATGGAAAAAACCATCATTTTTTAAAGTTTTGCCTAATCCAAATTTCTCTAGCAATGTGGTCACCAAATTCTATAAATATTTGCTTATATCATTCATTATGCTTATGTGTAGTTTAATTAATTTTTTTAAGTAATTTTAATTATTTTTCCTAGATAGAATTACAATTAAAATGGTCATATGGTGGTTTGTAACATTGTTAAACAAGCTATGGCATTTTGTCCACTTTTTGGAGTTTTCATCTCAATATTTATTTTGTTTTCACAAAGACTTCTCCCCTCCTTTAATATATGTTTAGAAATTCTTCTATTTTTAACTTGATATAATATTTTTTTAATCCATTAGAATACATGTATTTTCTTCCTAAATATGAAGAAGTACCTATTGAATTACTTATTAAAAGTTGTTTCTTATTTGTCACAATAAAGTCTACTTACTTCAAAGAAGAAAAATTGGAAAATATCTATAAATAAAAAATAGAAAATATTTTTCCTACTTTAATCTAGCATTGGTGCCCTTATTTGAAAAAAGAATAATGTTCTCACTTTCCTTAACTTACATCCATGGCAATGTTGATTTGTCCAAAAGCTTTGACTTTACTAGAGATGATAATTTAGGTTATCAAGTTATGTTTGTGTCAAGTTGAGATATGGTCTCAACCTACTTATGCTGAATATAGACACTACATATTTATTAAACAAGTTAACATGACCCAACTCACTTAATTGAATGATCAACTTGACCAGACTAAACCTACTTTATCCAATGAAAAGGTCGTTCCGACATGACTCGACTTCTATCGTGTCTAAAATTGCCATCCCTGAACTTTGCCCATATATTATCTTATAGAACATTACATAATCTCTATTTAGATAACCATCAAGAGCTTTTCACATAGTGCGGAACCTAAACTTGTAGACTTTACGCTTATTTGTGTAGGTGCTAAGATCAGGGTGTATATTTACAAACTCCCCATCCAAAGTAAATTCCCACTTGTTTCACTTCTACCACACACCTTTCGCCATGTATTACCTTTAAGGAGGAAGTACAGGCCTTTATGGGATTTTGGGACTAAATTGATTTGCTTGCAAACTTGTATTAGCATTGCAAAATCATAAGAGAGAGCCACCAAAGAGCTATGGAGAAGGATGGCAATAAGCCATTTATGCACATTCAAAAACATGTTCTTGATTAGTGTTAGATATAGAATGTGGTTTAGGTAGGAAAGAATAAAATTGCCTTATAAGAGCATAATGAAATTGAAATGCTTTTTGGTTTACTTGAAGGTGGAAATGCATAATTGACAGAGGAGACGTGACTTTCCAATTCTTTCCATGCATGAAGATTTTGTCTCTTGTATCCATATGATTTTTGGGTCCTAGTTTTTTAGACAAGTAAAATTGAACAGAGCTATCTATAATATTTTTAATGTTCTTGTTATCTATTTGAAGTTGTTGCCACATTAGTGGTATTTTTAAAAGAGCCTTCACCAACATAACTTTCATACTTTTCTTAATGTAAATAGTTATAAGAGATCTAATACATTGCACCACTTATTTCAAAATCCTGATCTTATTTCTTTATCACATTTGTTACCATTTTATAATATACCCTAACTAAAATGAACTATTTCAAAAATTGTTTATAATTTATATTGTTCATCTCAACTTTTTAACATAATTCAATTAATTATCATTCGATTTCAGGAAACATTGAGTATTTTTAATACAAATTGCATAGCATCAATACATTTAAATGAAAAAGGTAATAAAATTTGAACGAGATATTCAATTATCACTGTAGAATTAAAAAAATAATAAACAACATTTACACATGATTTTTTTTGTTATTGAACACATACACCTGTTGGAATTTAAAAATAATATTAGTCAAGTGAAATGATAATATAGTCATACATGTATATGTATAAAGTTGGCCAGTGAATACAATTATATTAAATTAGTGATATGTATATTTATGTAATATATTGATTTGATAAAATACTTGAATCCAGTTCTTATATTTATGTATTGAATACCTCTTAACAAGATATTTAATGTATTTTAAATGTTAATTTTAGCTTATTTCAAATGATATGGTATGGACAAGATGCCACCTTGTGAATCTCCACTAAGTCAAAACTTGTTTGAGAGTATAGATGGAAGGGTGGGTGCAACACGCAAATGACTACAAGATTAATGTTAATGGATAAAAAGATAGAGCCCTACATGATTGGTAAAGGGAGACTAATGAGTATAGGGTGTGTTAAGATTAGCACATGATTAGAAACACATGGGATAGGCCTCTATCCTTTTTTACCAATTATGCCACTAAACCCATACCTCATATTTCTGGATATTGAATATGAGAGAGATGGGTGCAGACCCAACTTCCCCTTAACCAACTCGACAATTGAAGATTGAACAGGATCCACTAAGCCCCGGCATCTACTTATGTACATGCATAGGCTCGAATCCACTAGGTTTAACTTAAACATGCTTCCATTCAAACAAGTTGTATGATGAGGCATTCATTTAAGCTGGATAGCAGTTCCATCATATTTGGCTAATTGTTGTTGAAATTCAAGGTAATGGCAAATAATCAATAATCATTCATACATAGTCTTCTTTATCCTAGTGATGGCATTTATACCTTTTATCAAAAGTGCTAGAGGCAAATTCATTAAAATAGCAAGAGTTTCATTTCCCCCAAGTGTAAAGGTTAACTTCTATCCAACCACAACCATGAGATTGTCTCAGCAAGAACTTGAGGTAGCTGCATACACCTTCTCCTCTGAGAAGCCTATTGGGTAAGATTAATCTATCATAGTTTATGTTTTCCTTTCATTTATATTCTCTTAGAATAGTGTGGTTGTTTATACTGATAGGTACAATTATAACGCACATTGCACTATGAATCCTATGTAATGAGATGTTAGTTGATTATGTGTGTGGAGGCTTAACTAAGGCTAATATAAAGTTTTTTGGTCTAGGTCATTGGGTATATGGCTCTGTAAGATGTTGAACTGACACCATTCAGTTTCTTATTTCTCATTTATTAACCTATGATTCCAAATCATTCATGTTATGTTGTAAACACAAGTTCTCATAATGGTTATTACTAGGATGACATTTGAGGAAATGAAGCACCAATATGTATGCAACTAGTATCTTCCCTCCCATTTTGCGGTAAGTCTTTCATTTCCTAGATCTTTGTTGAACAATAAGTTCATGGATGATAATAGTTTGATATGGAATCTGCAGCAACTTACTCTGGAAAGGACCCTAACTCATAAGAAAGCAATCAGAATTTATGTATTCTATTTATGTCCACTAGCTTGAACACCATTGGCAGAATCTACATTACTCTTAATGATGACAACATCCACTAGTTCTTACTTGTTATTTCACTCCTAGACAAGAAGTTAGTATACTTGGATTTTGATCTAAGTCTTTCTACCAAGAAGGATAGGCATAAGCTAATCAGATCAATGGTAAGTTTGTGCATGAATAAAATTATCAGTTTAGTCTCCTAAATTATTATGTTGTATCCTAAGCTTTGGTAGCTACACATTTGTAGGTTGTATTCGTGGAAAGCTTATTAAAGGATAATCGAATCCACAATATTTATCGAGTATTCTAACTATTTCAAATCAGATAATTACTACACTAGTTGGAGTTTCACGACAAAATAACTTGTATTCCTACTACACATATATGATATATTAATTGAACTATGCAATTTAAACTATTTAACCTTGCTCTCTACTTTTGCCTGTTTACTTAGCCATGCTTATGAGGTTTTAGTGTTTAGTTGTATGACATTGGATGCCATTTAGGGAGATTTCAGGACTATGGTAAATACATGTAGCCATTCTATTTTTTTTCTAGATTCTGGGATTGAGTTCATATATTTAAACATTGTGGTTAAGCTTGAAGCCTAGAGGAGATGCTGGCCAAATGCACTTAGCACTTGACCTTGTGCTTAGAGATTACAACATGAAGCGGAAGCAGATCGTTATTTTTGCTAGAGACCACTGGGGCTAGATAGGAAAACTAGCTGACCATTAATCCATCACTGCTCATAGTTTTATTTTTTGGCTTATATATATATAATTTACCATGTTGCCCGTCAACTACACTTTTAGTTTGTATAGACATAGTTGATAGGGTAGCATGAGTGTTTTATACCAAGAGAATATGTTTTAAGGTTTGATAGGCTTTGTAAGTTAATATAGGTACCAAGTTTTTAGATAAGGTTCAAGAAGATGACATATAGGTGGCACCTATGTATTTTGTAAGCAACTTATACTATGTTTTTTGTATGTAATTTGGTAGTCTATTGCCACCAATATACAATGCATACAGTCCTAGAAAGGGACCATAGTAATTTTAGAAAAACCTTTTATGTAATGAAAGATATACTTCAGCGATTCATAACTTGGTGAATTGACTCCATTAGACTCATTGATGACCCTTTCTCCAAGGAAGATTCAAACAACATATGTGATTGATCAACACATAACATAATAGAATTTAATCCTTTTATGGGAAAAAATTGAATGACCATAGCTGATGATCTTTTATTAGCAAAGTATATGAAATTGATGGTTATCAAGGTACTTAAATTTAATTATTATCCTTCAAAGGATACAAATATGGAACATGTGATATCCTATTTATCCTTACAGAGGAAAAATGAAACTAAAATGGCTTAGAAATTGTTCAAAAAAAAATGCTACATCAAGACTACATTCACAAGTTAAGCCTTTAGCCTTCTGTAAAATATTTAGCTCGTAATGCCACTTGGTCTTCCCATGAAATTGTCCTCCTTCTTGTCCTATTTGATCCATCTCTAGCATTTTTTCAAACTAACCAAATTATGACATTTTATTGCTCATCAACCAAACTACTAAGTATACTTCTATTTGGTTCCTCCATTCTCATTGACTTGTTACTTGCACTTCTTCCTCCTCTCTCTGTATTACACTAAAAAATATAGAAACTATAAGCATCATACAATGAAACATAAAATAGGGATGCATAGACTAAACATAGAATGTAAATTAGATGCCAAGATCTAGTTTAAATAAAAAAAAATGGCATTAAGCTCTTCTTTATGGTTTCCTTCACCCCCTTTCTTTACTATGAAAGTAAAAAATTGGGGCAGCACTTTAAACAAAAGCATCTTTTCTGCTAAGCCCCTAAGCATTCTAATCTAAATTAAACATATATGTTGACTTTTGCAAAATGGTATGAATCCCATTAACAATGCTTTCTTCTAAGTTTGAATGAAGAGGTATAAGGGGATGTAAGGTGGACTCCTTTCTATTATAATTCCTACCTTTTGGGTTTGGAGTAGGAGTAGTAGCTTGGATTTTAGGCTTCTGTAACTGTGAACTGCCTTGCATGGTTTGAGGTATTGGAAGGGGGTGTTCTAAAAGGTAGTGATAGCATTTCATCAAGAACTTGCATTAGTAAGAAAATTCATGTTAAGGACATACACTTTATGGACAATAAACTATAAATTACTTAATATATGACCAATATTAGACATTTGGTATGAGGCTATTAATATGAACACCACAATGCATTAAAATTATATTAAAACTAGTGTGCTATAAGATAATGTAGAATAGTGGCACAACTAAGTCGTACCCCTAATGATCCTTTGATTTTACCTTTTCTAAATAATTTTCTAACAATATATGCACAATTATTAAATTATTTATGCAATGAAAAATGTGAAGAACTAATGCAAACAAAATGCAATGCAATGAAATAGAATGCTAGCAAAAACAAAAATAAAAATTAAATGCAGAATGTAATAATATGTTGTGTGCAGAACAAAATTAAAATTGGGGAGGTCGGTTACACGAAATTAATGTAAAAGCAATGTATTGAATAAGCACAAAATAAAAGTAAAATAGAAGTAAAATTGAAAGAAACTTAATAGAATTAAATAGCCGGTTCAAGGAAATTGAGAGCCCTAAATTGGATTAATCATAGATCAATTAGAATTTGACTTTTTCTAATTAATTTTTCAACCTTGAATTATCCGAAATTCTTGCAATAATTCATGAATTCTACACAAGACAATTGCCTAGGATTTGATTAATTAAGATTAGTTGAATCAAGCAATCGTTATAATCTCTAAACTAGATTGAAATTGATTTATAATTAGAATTCAATAAATTTGAAAAATTAAATTAGAAATTTTGAAATTAATCCCTCAACCCTCTGTCCCTAAGCATAAAACTATGATTTATCAATCATAATTTTATAACAAAATAGCAAAGGATTCAGAAACTACAAGGATGAACATTAATTATATGAAATCAACATCCAACACAAGGAATCTCAAGAATTCAACACAATTAAATAGAGAAAGAGAAAAATTAATTAAAAAAGGTCAACATTACAAAGCATGATCTTATAATCCTCAAGAGGAGAGCTTCAAACTCCTTGAATCAACATCAGAAAATTAGCCCTCCATCGTTGGAAGATAAAAGCTTGAAGAAGAAGAAAAAAAACTGTGTTGCTGATTGTATGTAATCAGATTGTACGATTGTATGATATGTTATCCACCCCTTCATCTCTATTTATATCTGATACAACCTATAGAATTCTAATCCTAATCCTCTTAGGATTACAAAAATTAAGGCTTTGCTAATCTTACTCCTATTAGAATTATAAAACTTAGCAATTTCTTCTAGAAGGTCCAACAATGAAATCTCACTAGTTTGGTTTCCATCTAATGAATGACCCCTAAAATGATGAATTCTGGAAGATCCATAAACATGAAAGTTGTAGACCTGTGTCTTTTGAGAATTTAAATGCTAATTTCAGGTCAATCAAACCACTATAGTTTCAGATATGGCCTAAAAATAAAAATTAGTTCAATTGGGATAGAATGATGCCTTCAACTTCTCAACCACTTTTGACCTCCAAAACACCCGAACTGGGATTGGACCAAAACATAAAAATTGTATATCTTTCTTTTAACTTTCCATCAATATAAAGTTTGCCTCAACCCAAGATCCAGAGCCTAAGTTATGGCTAAAAAATAGAAATAGTATCAAAATTCAGCATTTACTGAATAAATTCACAAACTTGTAAAATTAATCCAAAATTATAAAACAAGGTCTATTCTATAAAATTAAGCATATGTAATACCTAAAAGACATAAAATAGAAAAAAATAAAATAGTAAATATTTTTCTCATCAGCTATAACTAACTTCGGCTAATAAAACTAACTTTTTCTACTTCACATACTATAACTTCATTCTTATGCCCATTAGTTTCCTGAACCAATTCAACTTTTATGAGTATAAAATCTCCATTAGATACCATAGGATACATATAGTGTATGCTAAAGACCACTTTAATAATAAAGGAGTAAAATCTATTTGCATCACTAGACTTCTAAGAGAAGAGATGTTCAATTAACATTATTTTCCTATAAAATTGCTCTTGGCAAAGTAAATCCAAAAGGAAAATCTATTAAGAATGCTAGCCAAAGTGTATAATTAATCATTAAACCCTTAAAAATTAAAATCTCAAGTTCAAAAGTCCAAGAACCCTAGGATTTGGTTGATGCAAAAGTAAGAAATAAAAATAAAAGGCCAATTATTGTGAATGCTAAAATCTATTGTCCTCCCCAAAATTATCCACATGTAGGATGCAAGTTCAAAAAGAAAAGCCTTGAGGAATACAAAAGCTCACATAATAACACTAGTAGGAAATAATAGATTCATGCTTATGATTGTTTCAATAACTAAGGAAGTTTGGAAAATAAAAGAAACTTTGGAGTCAATATATCCCCTTTTTCCCCCTCATTTGTATGGAGAAGGTGTCTCGTTTAATTCAAACTATTGAAATTTAACATAAAAGGGAAAAAAAGGAAAAAACAAATAAAAACATCAATGAATCTAAACATAACATTGGCTGCAAGTCCAATTATGTACTAAACTATGTAGGGTTGTCAATTTAGCACATAGCCACGACTTCGTTGTCGTAAGTGATAGAGGGTGCATGAAAGAGCTATAGCAAAATTAAATATACATGCTTATGTTAGTAAAAGTGATTACATGTAGTTACCAAAAGTAGTTATGCACTCTACTTTATATTGAACATCAAAGGACTCACTTCAAAAGAAAAAATTGAAAAGGAGGAAAGCCAATTCCATTAACTAAAAGCCATGCCATTATGTGTAACAGCTCTATTGTAGCAAGTAAAATTTACAACTAAAGACAATGTTCAAATCCTAGTCATGCAACACCGTGCATGAGACGGTAGACAATGGTTAACCACATGCCTTTACAATCGTTCCCTTTACAATCAATATCATATCAACAAGTTCCAAAAGCCATGACAACTTAACACAAAAAGTAGCACTAGAACTTAATAGATGGCAGCCTCCATGCTAAACTTACCCTATGACTAGTTGCCACACACGATGTCATTAGTCATCCAAGTCATGGTATTTATATTCCTGTAACATAATTAAAGATACAATAAATTTAGTTACAACAAACCATGGAGCAATGATAATGGCATATTTTTTCCCTTCAATCATACTTGGTCCTTAGTCTCTTTGCCATTAAGTATCTAAAGTCTAGTGTCATTATCTTCTACATTTATTACTACTTCAAGCTTTATAGATCTAACAAAATCATAGCTGCTACCATCTAAGTTATTGTCTTACTAAGATAGTCAATGAAACAAGTATGCTTCATTATTTGTTCAAGTTAGATGTACAAGCAAATGCAGATGCATGAAGGAGGTCAATATCAATTGAAACAATGTATGATGAGAGAATTAATCACCATGAAACTATCAGTGAAATAGCTGTCAAAGGTAGCTAAATTGAATTTCATCTTTTTCGATGATAACATAGCATTGTTGTTGCTGTAATGGTCATCTTCTAGGTTTTTAGCATGGCCTAGATCAGCAGATGGACAAGTGACTCTCGTGTGACCTTCTTGCTAACATAAGGCACACTAACATCTCCTTTTAATATAAGAAGCAGTAGATGGTGGCTTTCCCTTTGCTCGTGCAACTATAGGATCAAGGACTCTGTCGTCATATCTTTCAACATCTTTTTCACTTACCATATTAAGATTTCTTCCTTGGAACTCTTTGATGACCTTTTAGATAGTGTCTTTCACATGTACAAAATTATTGTATGTCACCAAGCCAAGGGTTGCATATTAACCTACAATACTAGGTGAGTGAGCTATATCACAACCTTGCTAACTACTTTGAATTATCGTTGTCCCCTAACATGACATCATTTACTTCTTTGGCATTCTTCATCCAGTGCCATACTAACAATGATGATGGCAACTTGTTAATGTCTTCTTGTACAATTATAAAAATTATATGTTCGCATCGGATTCTAAATGATTGTAGCTTCCATATTCACACTGAATTCAAACTTCTCGTTTGTCAAAGTGGACAGACCAAGAGATTTCAAGATTCATAAAGTGCTTGAGTGAGTATGTCTTTGTTGTGATCCGTTGCTTGTAATCAATGCCGACACAAGCTTTAGCCTTCTTTACTTCCCTCCGGAAGATCCAGAATGTCTTTCATGTGTAGACCTTAGCTCCATACTATTCTATTGAGTCTAATGCTATAGTCAATATAGGCTTCCTATGAACACTCTTATAGTTAGTAGCCACCTCATTGTACCTAAAATGGTCCAATGCTCATTAAAAATGGTGCACAAAGTCCACTAGATTATGGCTCTACTTCATAAACTTCTTGATATGGGAATTCATACCTTCACACAATGAAGTGGTGTGCAGACCAATGAACATCTTCCCCATAGAGATATGTAATAGCCCACATTGTTTTGTGCCTGTACATTTTTATACCCATTCATTTTCCTCAACATTGAAACTCTAAATCACATATCTCTATTTTAGCTCAAACTGTGTTGTGTTGATGTAGGATTCATACTTTCATATAATGAAGTGGTGTGCAGACCAATGAACATCTTCCCATAGAGATATGCAATAGCTCATATTGTTCTTTGCTTGTACATTTTTATACCCATTCATTTTCCTCAACGTTGAAACTCTGAATCAGAGATCTCTATTTTAGCTCAAACTGTGTTGTGTTGATATCACCAAACATGCAATCTTTAAAGCCCTTAGTGAATTAGGGGCCAGCAATGTTGCTAGTTACATTTCTTTGTAAATGCCATGCCTATAATCTATAAGTGCAACGAGGTATAATGTATTTAATTGCATTTCTCATGGTTGTATCACTGTTTGTTATGATTGATAATGGCTCCTTCCCATTGTTGGCTTCAAGTAATGTTTGTAACAACCATTTGTAGGTTATCTCATTTGCAATAATTGCATAGCTAAACACTACTGTATTTCTTTGTAAATGTCATGCATATAATTTATGGGTGCAATAAGGTAGAATGCATTTAATTGCATTTCTCATGGCTGTATCACTGTTTGTTATGATTGATAATGGCTCCTTCCCATCGTTGGCTTCAAGTAATGTTTGTAACAACCATTTGTAGGTTTCCTTTGTCTCATTTGCAATAATAGCATAGTCAAACACTATTATGTTTCTATGATGATTGACCCCATAAAACATAATAATAAGTCTATGATGTTTGTTCTTTTTATACATTAGATCAAATGCCAAGACATCCTTGAAATATTTATAGTTTGCTATGCTGTCACTGTCTACCCAAAACAAATGTTCTAGGCAGCCACTGTCATTAACATTATACTTCATAAAAAACCTTAGGTTGATATCCACCTTGCCTTGTAGATAGTACAATGCTGCTATTGCATCATCGTCATTTATTCTCAACAAGTGCTCAAGGTTAATGTAGTTATATAGATCTTTCTTGATGAAGTTGGGCTTATTGTATCCACCCACTTGGCTAGCAATCTATCCATATATTTATGACCTCTTAAATCCATACAATTGCATTGTGTCAACCTGAGCCATATCAGCATCTACCATCCTCCTATAGCATTTATGGAAGGTTATAGGTTCTAGTACAAGGATGCCATGGTTATGATCAATCATCAAATTTGAATACCTCTTAAATACCTCTCTCTTTGTTCTTTTTAACTCTCATGCTGATTGTGCATCTCGAACGCATTAATGTTCTATGCTCTCTCTTTTATTTAGGGGCTTTAATGTACTTAGCTTTCCTTCCCCCTTTCAAGCTATAAACCATATGTCATGATTAGGGTTCTCCATCCTTATTTTTGTATATGTCATCCATCCTTACCTTAAAGCCCTTCACACGAGCATACTTCTTGTAGAAATTCTCTGCATCCTCGCAAGATTCAAATACTGTGCCCATGATACTTAGTCATATTAAAGAGGTCCTTATTATCTCTATCATCCATATCATCATTCTAGGGCTGGTCTTGCATTTTATAATCTACATTGTTACCTTTATTGCTATTATTGATCTTAACATGCAAATGACTAACCATTGGCATATCCTCCCTAGCATCCCCCATAGCAATCAATTTAAGCATAGCCTGATATGGTATTTGTCATGAGTTCAGCAACCTACAAGTTAAAAAAGAGTCAGGTTGTTACATTGATAATATTATAGCTAAAGCATAGACATTATTCATAGAGAGAAATGGCTTTCACACACATACGAACACTAGGGAGTAGAGAGTAGAATATTTGTCAAAGGGCAATGGAACCTTTTATCAAGTTCTTAGGACATTTATTTAGCTGAAAATGTCTTTGTATTGATGATTAAAAAGCCTAAATAAAACTAGAGCGGAGTTTTCATCAACCTTTTTCCTCTCACAATTATTCTAAGTGCAATGTGATGATATAACTATTATAAAAATGTATATTGATTCTGGGTATGTTGAGCTTTTATATAGAATTCTGTATTGTATCTACCTATAGGTTAATTTCTATTAGTTCCTAGCTCTCCCCATAGTATGGCTTAGGTGTTGACTACATATTTACATTGAATTAGTAATTTTAATTAGCTACACTTCAACAAGCCTGACATATAAACTCAGCTAGTTTTTTTTTTATGGAGATTCATTATTTGTAATTTTTTTTAGTTAGCACGTGTCTTTCTGTGCACCTCCAAACATAGATGTCGATTTCCCTTAAAAGAAGCATGAACAAATAACAACTACCTCAATTACAATCTTAATTTACTTTCCTTTTTTTATTTGCTCCTTTCAATGTTATGTCTTCCCTACACTATATGTGTTTGTGTTAATGAATAAAATGCTATAAGGGAAAATAATGGGTTAATTATCAGTAGTCGCTAGGTGAGATTCCTATGGCTCTCAATTATTTTTCCAAAGGCTATTATTTACCTTTGTAGCTAATTATTCGAGTGTTACTACCAGGTATAATAGATAGTCATTAAGCACTACATGTTAGCTATTCCATGCAAAAATAACAACCCAGCATCTACAGGGCGTGGTGAGCAACACACTTTATTTTACTTAAGATTTGGTTATGTTAAAATATTAATATAAAAAAGAATAACCATTTATGTAGGGCATGATGCACACACACTAGTGCTTCATGGAGGTGAGGAAGCATAGAGTATCAGGAGCTAACAAGTTTCACCTTAAGTTATACAAGGCATTAGTTGGTAGCTCCAACAGTTGTCTTTCCCTACTGAGTGCTGATTCTGCTATATAAGTTCAAAGGAGACTTTAATTATTGTAAATACCATATCATAGTTCTCCACATTTCTCTTCACACCTATGCTAATGAAATTTATACATTAACTCCAATTAAGATCCTTTTTCCGTGACTAATGATAGATAGAAGTTGGAAAACCATATGGAATAGAGGTTGAAGCTTATCAATAACTTTGAATTTAATTATGATAGGATTGTTTTAACTTTTTTTTGTAATTGTTCAGTTCAAATCCATGTGGGTTGGATAAGGGTTTTTTTAGTGGAACTAGTGATGTTATCTTGTTTGGTTAGCCTATTCTAGTAGTTCTTGATTAGTAACCTACCTTCTTGAAACTAGTTTGAAACATATAATCATTTTTTCTAGAACAAACCCACTTTTTCTTCCATAGGTATCTGCTTCCTTTATCATATGACATTATTTAAGCTAACAAGGAAAGTAAATTAGTGGGAATAATTTCAAGTGTTATAACATGGATGGGTAATTTTGACCTATCATTGTTAGTTCATTCCCATCTCCTCTACACATACATTTCTTAATTATATAAGTCTAACTTAGGTTGTAACATCCATGGCAATGTTGTCTTATCTATCTAGGAACTTGATTCACACCTCATGTAGATACAAGCATGAAGTTCATTGTCCTCTTTACAAGTGAGCATGCATTTTAAAAATCTTGTAAATTATGAAGGATTTTATGATAATGTAAGAAAGGGTTTAAGGCCTTTTATGGCTATCCCTCACCTAATATTTGAATCACAGATTCTATACATCATGATTAGGTGCAACGTGATTGGTTTTTACGATCTTTCCTTTTAGGAAAAATTTCACCTATGACTCCTCCAGTTACCTTTCCTTTATGTGTTTTTAACACTATTTTTAATTTCAAATAAGACCACTTTAGATGAAATTTTGTACAATCTACATAAAATTGAGAGAGTCTTTGTGATAAATGTGTTTGCTACTATATAAATGATTTGATCCTATCCTATATTTGCATTATCTATAGCCTAGCCTTTTCGTGACAGTGTTACACATTGAAATTCTAGGGAAGTGGTACTAGCTTTACATATACTGTATGTTTTAAGCTGTGAAGAGCTATTATTTATGACTTTGTAATTGTAAAGGAACTTTTTGTTAATTATTGTTGGTGTAGTAGATACTGTAGTTCTTTTCAATTTGAAGAAGTGAGAAATGGAGTAAAAAGGACGATAGTAAATTTATCATTTAGATGAACATGCCTTACATAAGTGAGACACCCATAATTCCTTTCAATTTTAATTTGCATCGGGAACTAATTGGCATCTCAACCGATCCATCAACGGTCCTTAATGGATATAAATAAATCAAAACACAATCCTAAATTATGTCTATTATTATTATTATAAATGGAGCAACACTTGAGTGAAGGAAGGGGATGCCAAGAAGGGGACTTGAACTACCTCCAAAATTACTAATTAGTAACCTTACCATCCAACCAATTGACAACTTAATAATCGGGATGCACTTTAATTATTCATAAAAGAGATAACTATGAAAATGTAATAACAGTGATAGGTCAAATTGCCAATGCAATTTGATATCTCATCAATCTATCAACTCCGTCTATATTAGTTAAATTAGCTAATCAATAGGAATTCCTAGATAATAAGGACACCCCAACACATAGAATTTACCTTTTTTTTTCTTTCCTGTTTTCTTGTTCCTTTTTCCATAATGCATCACAGTGACAAGAAGAGTAAATACCTTACACTTTTCCTATTTTCTTGATTAAGGTTATGATATGTTTAATGGAAATTTACTAGTAATTAGCTTACATTTTTCCCTTACTTAAGTTGACTCATATAATATGGGTTGTTGGTTGATGACTTATAACATTATTGCATAGACATGTTCTACTGGGTTGATAGATTTACCTAATAATTAAGCTTAGCTCAATAAAATCTTAGTTATTTAAGCTAATATGGAACCATAGCTATCAACCAAAGAAGTGAGTAGCCAGTCAAAACAAAGGCTAAAGCATCCAATAATGGAAATTTGAGTGTTAGAAGTAATCAACTAAAATAGTAAAAGTTAAATCATCATAATACATTTTGCATCTTTATCTTTATGGTAACAGAACCAACCTCCAACAGAAGGGAATGTAGCTTAGAATAAAAATCATAAGGAAATCTACCTCCATCTAACACTCTCGGCTCCATCCCTAGACACACCTTTAATTTCCCAAATTAATAAGTTCTCTATTGTTCTATAAGCTCATTTACTTCTCATGAATAATTGTCATTAATTTCTCTAATTAAGGGACCAACATAGACTACTTCAGGAATTTAAGCATTCATGTTGTAAGGTAATACAATTAAATAAGAAATTGACACTAGTGAGAAACTCATCGGCACTTCCAATCGTAAGTTACATAGCTCTTGGCTCTAATTCTCCTCACAAACTTGGAAAACATTTCATCTTTTAACTTGCTTTTGCCCTAGACTTGAAAACAGTTTCATTATTCCATCTTCCACTCCAACAATTTCCTTATTTATGTAATGCTTTGCTTTCCTACTTCCTTTGTCTTGGTTAGTTTGAAATCAAAGCTATAGATAACCAATCAAAAGGAAAATTAATGAGGAATGGATATTACAACTTATATATTCTTCTTCTAGGTTTGAGTTTTCTACTCCACCTCCTTGCAATTTTTATTTACCGACTTGCCTCCTAAAAAATATAACTTGTTGGGGGATTAAATTGCAATGGGTGGGACATTGGTATACCTAGTTGCCATCTCGTAGTAAATTTAAAAAATTTTAACTAGGGTTAATAAGCCCCCAACTTTAGGTGGGGGATAGAAGTCCTGCCCCTCAAACTCAAGCAAAGATAACTATTTTTAATTATGATTTATTAATTTTCAAAGTTGTTTCTAGATTTTTTTTAAAGATATAAAAAATGGATAAGGCCAAGGATTAAGAAATTAAATTGTTGTCTTTGATGTCATCCAAAAATAGAGTTAATTAAGATTTGAAAAGGCTTAATTTTATTTTTTAAATTAAAATTTGGAACCTAAATTGATTTGAATTAATTAGAATTAGTGGACTAAATTATTTTTTAATATTTTTTAAAATAATTTTTTTATAAATTTACAACAATTAAAATATAATATCTTTATAATTTCATATCAATTGAATTTATATTTTTAAATACTTTTTTACATAAATTATTATTATATTACTTATATTTTATTATTTTAAATATATATTATTAATATATATAATTTGTATTTTTAAAATTAAAATTCGTTCGACTGACAAATTAATAATTAAATTAATGAATCACTGTTTGACTTAATAACTAACCTTGATTGTGGGGCTTTTTGGAAGGGCGCGGGCTCCCGCTTCGTACTCGATGTCAAGGGTTTGTTAATCCGGACACGTTGCACGTTGAAGGCCACAAATAACATAACCCCAGAAGACAAATAGCCTGTAGGGAGGTCCCATGCCATTGCCATCTGATCTGAAGCACATGCATAATCACTTCAATTTCTACGGTAACATGTACGGACGCAATAATTTCAAGGAGGCCCTTGTCCGAATAATCACGTGGATAATGAGGACATAAGGGCAACCGGTCGAGGACTGAATATTAAAGTACATCTCATATTCTGATCGAATATATAATTTATATATTCATTAAAATGATAATAAACGGTAATTATTGGAATACAAACATCATAATTCCACTCATTCTAAAAATTTTATTTTAAAAAATATTAAAAGGCTTAATTCAAATCAAAAGGTAGAGTTAATCAAAAAATAGAAAAGGGATAAGGCCAAGGATTAAGAAATTATTAATTTTAAAAAGGCTTAATCTCATTTTTTTCTCCTAATATACATTTTATTTGTATTTGGTCCCCTAAAATATAAAAATCTATTTTGATAACCTAGAATTAAGATTTAAACACCTTTAATTCTTTGTTAACTTTTTGTTAAAGTTAGTGGAAAAATAAAAAAAAGGAAAAAAGGAGGAAAAGGGAAAAATAAAAAAATTAAATATATAATTTATTTATTCATTAAAATAAAAAAAATGAAAATAAAAGAAAAATAAAAAATGCTCAAAATATTTAATTATTAGTTGCAGTAAATGATATATCAAAATATTTAAAAAATGATAAGTAATTTATTTATTTTCAAAATAATAAATAAAATTAATAATTATATTAACAATTAAAATGTAATATCTTTATAATTTCATATCAATTGAATTTATATTTTTAAATACTTTTTAAGATAAATTATTATTATATTATTTATATTTTATTATTTTAAATATATATTATTAATATATATAATTTATATTTTTAAAATTAAAATTCGTTCGACTGATAAATTAATAATTAAATTAATGAATCACTGTTTGACTTAATAACTAACCTGATTTTAAAAATTACATTTTAGAGTATATCTCATATTTTGATGCAGTGGGAACACGAAATTAAAGATGAGACCACCAAGGACGAAAGATCCCGTATTCCCGCAGGACCCGCTTCAACCACTCTCTTGCCACTTGCTCCCCTTCGTTTGAACCAAGCTTGGTTGTTTGCCGACAGCCAAGCTCTCTTTAATTGTGGGAATCTACGGGGTAAAGTATCAATTTGCTGTGTTTTTGAAAATTTATTTCCATTTTATTATTAAAATAATTTATTAAAATATGCACCGAACGACGAAAGCGCTAATTTGAAAGGCATTTTTGGTTTGAAATTTCAGCAAGGCGCCAACTTGAATGGTGTTACTGACTGATTTCGGAAGGCGCCACCTTGAATGGCGTTATGTACATGGAAGATGCCAACTTGAATGATGTTAATCCTTTGAAACTCACGAAGGCGCCAACTTAAAAAAATTATAATTATAATTTTAATTTTGTTACAAAATAAAAAGAATATTGTAACGAAATAAATAAATTTCTTTTTATTTTCAACCATCTTCAACTTTGTTATTTCGTATTTATTTCATTACAAAATAAAAGAATATTATTAAAATAAATACAAAATAAAAAGAAATGTATTTATTTCATTTTATTTCTTTTTATTTTCAACCATCTTCAATTTTGTAAATAAAGAATATTATTGAAAAATTTATTAAAAATAAATAAATTAACTTACTTTTTTTAATATATGTGAAAATAATAAAAAAATAAAAGAAGTATCATCTCTCTTTCTTGTTAAAGAATTATTTTTTATTTGTACTCAAAGTATTCACACAATTTTTTTATGAAGTGTGAAACTAATTCCTACTTAAAGTATGAATAATAAATGATAAACTTCTTTTAACAAAAATATTTCTAAAAATTGAATTTAAATTTCTTTATCTGACTTGAAAGATCTTAAAATTTAACCCGCTTTCACTAAAGCAATCAATTCTTGATTTTTATTAAATAATTATGGTCGAATGAATTTCACTTGCAAGGGAGAACTGAAACTGATTAAGTTATGAAATTAGTTGTTCCTTTCCCCAAAAACTAACATAATCAATGTCCATTTTATCTATAGAAAAAATAGCTTAGGCTTATAGAAATTGAAAAAAATGGAGAAAGCGGTAAATGAAGGAAATATAGATTTGTTGAATTTCAATCATCCAATTGACCATAATTTTATCATGTTAAAAAAAATAGATATAAAAGTATCATGTACAAAGAGATTTAAATTTGTTTATGTATAATAAAATATTAAATAATTACTTGTATTTTTATCTTAACACTATAATAACATTTAATATTATTTTTAAAATTTTTATTTTTTATTATATTTGATATTTGAATCCAAAGTTATACACACACCCCTTAAACAAGTTGTCATTTCTATAATTAAAGAATTATTTATTTTTAATATAAAAATATGACTAAGTTATATAATTTAAATCCAAATTTGCAAGTTTCAATGAAGTAGAACTTCTAATCAAGAGGTGAGAGTAGATCTAACGACCTATTATAAATCTACAACTTAATGTATTTATGGCCTAATTTAAGTAAATTTATTTATCTAAATAAGACTTATTTAAATAAAAAAGTTAAGCTTATCTTTTTTTTTAGTTTAGCTCATAAAGTTATTAAGTTAATCTATTTCATTATTAATAAATTATAAATAATATGTTTATATGTATAGATCTAATTAAGTTATCAAATAATTTTGATTTTAATTTATTAATAAATTTAAAATTTTATTTATATAAATAAATTAATAGATTAAATTAAAAATTTCTAATAAATCAAATTGAATCTAAATTTTTAACTTTATATAATTAACAACTCAAATTCAAATTAACAACGTAAAAAATAAACATATCTTATTCAAGTTAAATCTAACTTAGCATAGTCTACTTATATTTCTGTTGATGGGTAGAAATTTGTCCATGTGCCAAAAAGCTAAACAAACAAGAGAAAAATTAGGATCCAAGAATTTAAAAAGAAACTCAAGAAACATGCAGAGAAGTAAGGAGGGAAAGCAAGAAATTGAAAAAACATGCAGAGCAAGAGCATCATTCAGTTTGGCGTCCCTCGAGCAATAATGGCGCCATTCAGTCTAGTATCCCTCGAGTGCCAAAGGCATCATTTGGTTTCGAGTTCCAAAGGCGTCATTCGGTCTTGCATTTTTTTATTGCTGTACATATTGATAAAATATTTTGAAAAAATAGTAAAATAAAAGAAAATTTCTAAAAATCGGTACTTTTGCCGAATCTATGTACACCACCTACCGTATCCTCTCCCTTGATTGTGGGGCTTTTTGGAAGGGCGCGGACTCCCGTTTCGTACTCGATGTCAAGGGTTTGTTAATCCGGATACGTTGCACGTTGAAGGCCACAAATAACATAACCGCAGAAGAAGACAAATGGCCTGTAGGGAGGTCCCATGCCATTGCCATCTGATCTGAAGCACATGCATAATTACTTCAATTTCTACGGTAACATGTACGGACGCAATAATTTCAAGGAGGCCCTTGTCCGAATAATCACGTGGATAATGAGGACATAAAGGCAACCTGGTCGAGGACTGAATATTATATTAAAATCATATTATATTAAGAATTTAAAATTTATCATAATATATTTAGAGTTCTGATTTATCACTTTGGATAGAATAATAGACTATTAATAATTTAATTTATGTTTAAATGATAAGTTTCTTTTTGTAATTTATTCATTCAATTACGAATTTCTTTTTACTAAAAATCTTTATATCAAATATCTCTCAAGAAAATTAATTATTATTAAAGTTATCCTAAATATGAAATTAGTTTACATACATTAATGAATAATTAATTGCATATTTTCATTGTTATACCAAATAAGTATGCTTTTTAATTTTAATTTATTATTTATTAAATGCACTCAAATTATTTCAATCATACATTCTTTTTTTCTTTTTTTTATTATTATTTCCTTTTTTTTGGATATGCCCAAACCCTCTTAACTTGAGTATATTTAATTTATAATAAATTAAATTTAAAAAAGTATACTTATTTAGTATAGAAATGAAAATATGTAATTAATAATTTATTAGAGTATGTAAATTGATTTTATATTTGGGATACTTTTTAATAATGATTAATTTTCTTGAGAGATATGTGATGTAAAGATTTGATAGTAAAAAAAAATTTATAATTGAATGAATAAATTATAAAAATAATTTATTATTTAAATATAAAATAAATTATGCTCTTAACTACATTATAGTCAATTATTCTATCTATTGTGATGAAATAAAGCTTTAAATATGTCCCAGTAGATTTAAAAATTTTAATTAAATATGATTTTAAAATAATTAGTAATTTATTAATTTAGTAATTTATTAATTACATTAAAAATAAATAAATTACTTACTATTTTAAATGTTTAGATATATTATTTAGTACAACTGATGATTAAATATTTTGAGTGTTTCCCCTTTTTTACTTTTATTTTTATTTTTCTTATTTTAATAAATAAAAAATATTAAAAATTATCCTAAATATAAAAATAATTTACACACTAATAAATTATTAATCACATATATATTTTTATATTAATTAAGTATATTTTTAAATTTAATTTATTATAAATTATATGCACTCAAATTAAGAGGATCTGGACATACTAGAAAAGAAAGAAAATAATGATGAAGAAAAAAAAGAAAAAAAAGAATGTATGGTTGAAATAATTTAAGTGTATTTAATAAATAATAAATTAAAATTAAAAAGTATACTTATTTAGTATAATAATAAAAATATGCAATTAATAATTTATTAGAGTGTGTAAACTAATTTCATATTTAAGATGACTTTTAAAAATAATTAATTTTTTTGAGAGATATTTGATATAGAGATTTTTAGTAAAAAAATTCGTAATTGGATGAATAAATTATAAAAACAACAACTTATTATTTAAATATAAAATAAATTATATACCCAAATTCATTAATGATTAATTATTCCATGCAGTGTGATAAAATGGAGCTCCAAATATATTTTGATAAATTTTAAATTTCTAATTAAATATGATTTTAATATAATTACTAATTTCATTAATTACTTTAAAAAATAAATAAATTACTTATTATTTTTTTTAAATATTTTAATATATCATTTACTACAACCATAATTTTTAAAACCAGACTGGTCATTGAATCGGAGAAGTCAGTAGTTCACTAGTTCAATAGTTCAACCAGTGGTTCATAAGTTAAATCGATTTTTAATTAAGAATATAAATTATATATATATTATATAATTTACATTAATATTGTAAATATTTATAATAAAAAATCATACTAAGACTAAAAAAATACAATATGAACTAATGATATAAACACATAAGTAATAAAATATAATAAATAAACCCATAATTTATACTAAAAATATTTTTATAGAAAAATATAAATTTAATTAATAAGAAATTATAATGGTATTACATTTTCATTATTATAAAATTATAAATTTTTTATTTTTTACAAAGAATATATAAAATTTAATGAAAAACTGGTCCACTAGCTAGTTCTGATCGATTTTAATCGATTTTAGTTAATTCATATCAATTCGCATGTATTTTCTGTCCAATAAGAGTAATCGACCGGTTCACCGGTCTAGTCCAGTTTTAAAAACTATGACTATAACTAATAATTAAATATTTTGAGTATTTTTCTTATTTAACTTTTATTTTTCATTTTAATAAATAAATAAATTATATTTTTTATTTAATTTTATTTTTTTCCTCTTTTTCTGCTAACTCCAACAGAAAGTTAATAGAAGATTCAAAAGTGTTCAATTTTAATTTTAAGAGACCAAAATGGATTTTTATATTTTAGAAAGACCAAATACAAACAAAATATATATTAGGGGATCAAAAATAAAATTAAGCCTTAAAAAATGTTAAATATTACTTAGTAACAATATATCATGATTAACTCAGTTAAATAAATATAAAAATACCATTTTCACAATCATTGTGTTTTTTTATGGTTTTTTTTCTAAGAAAACTATGCACTTACTTACATAATAATTATTAAAAAAGATTATAGTGATCTATATAGGGAATAACAGGAACGTTTTCGTCGATTGAAAAAAATGAAAAAAAGATACATGCAGAAAAAACCAAAGAATAACGTATAATCTCTTCATTTTATGGCAAAAAAACTCATAAAAGAAAGGTATTCAACATTTTTGAATCAATGTTCAGAACCATCTAGAGTCTAGACTTGACTTTAATTCGTCATCTTTTGTTGCTGTTGTAGCTTTATCATACTAACACCCTATTTTAATGTTTTTTTCCCCTTTTTGGGGGGTGGAGGGTGCCGCACAGTGAAGTAGAGAAGTATTTTGACTTTTCTCAGTTGCCTTATGATCTATCTGTGGATTACTTTCTTGTGATTTGATCTCACGGTTACTATTAAACCTAAAACATTATTTAGTGATGTAATTTAAAAGGAAAAATATTAAATAAGAAAGAAAGAATATAAATGGAAATGCAAATAAATAAACAAAGAGTAAACTCTTTTTTGTCCTTATAAAATTTATTTTATTTTATTTTTATCCATATAAAATATTTTGTATTAATTTTACCTCTATGAATATTAATTTTTTCAATTTTATTCTTTTATCAGTGTCCATATGACATATAAAGATTAATTTGTACAACCTTGTCGCGTTAGAGAAAATTTTTTTTAGTGTTATATTTGTATTGAAAATTTATTACTATTTCCACACAAATGTTGTTAATTGTATTTTTTTAACTCAGTGATTTGATTTTTCAAAAAATAACTGATCTTCTCCCAAAAATAAACTATTTTTCATTAAATCAAATTGTTGGGTTTAAAAAATTGATAATATTTTTATAAGAATAATACTGAATTTTTAATACTAATGTTGTACTCAAAATCTTCTCTGCATTAATGATATGAAATTGAATAAATTAAAAATATTATATGAATAAAATTTATATAAAATGTTTCAAAGGAAAATAAATTTCACACGTACGAATTTATTCATAAAAAGATAGAGACTTAAAAATAAAACTAAAAGTCTAAAACTAAAACATTTATATTGTTTATGCATTTTGTTGAAAATTTTTTATACTTTAAACATCATAAAAACATAATATCAATTGCTAATTATATAAAATATATCTTTTTTGAATTTTAACATTTATTCTTTTACTTTTCAAAAATATTTTAACCTAGTAAAAAATATTGTATTTACGTTTTCAAGTTAATTGCATTGTGTGATATAAAATAATAATTTTTACTAAAATAAAATTAGTTATGATAATCTTTTTTGTAATTTGCTAGACTTATGCAATTTTCTTTTGAATATTAAAATTTAATAAAATATTAGTTTTTTTTTAGTATCTTTATTTTAAAAAATAATAACAAAAGAGGATTATGATACACTTAAAATTCAAAAAGTTTCAAGAACTAATTTTCTACATTATATTTACTCTAATTAGTAAGCATATAAAATGAGTGGGGCGGGCTTATACGAGCTTTGTTTGCGTGAGTTTTTGCTCACGTGGGCTTGCTCACAAAAGCCCGCATTAAATACGGGCTTCCTCCTAGGGTGCCCGTACCACATTGCGTGTGATGCGGGTTTGCCCGTAGGTAGCCTGTATTTTTTTAATATTTTTATTAGTTATTTTATTTTATAATATATACATTATATTTTAATATTTTAATTTTTATTGAATTATTTAGATAAAAAATTGAATTAGAGTATAGAAATTGGATTGAATTTATTAAAAAATAATTAAGTTAATTTTTTAATATATATTAGACCTAAATATAAAAAAAATTAAATAATAATAATTTTTTATCTGCGATCAAGCTTGCGCGGGCTTGCCCGCATTAATTCGCATCAAATGTGAGTTTTATGCAAAGTTACCCATATTAGTCTGTGACCGTGAATTACCTGCATTACCTATAGTCACGGGCCCATGCTATATATCTACTAATTAGTGAAGTGCAAACTCCCTCAATTAGCCAATTGGCCGGGGTTTTGCTACTGGGGTGCGGAAGTTAATCTGCCTCGATCATTTGGATACACAGTATGTCTATACTTACTCAAAGCAGCTGTTTGAGATGATGGACTTGGACTTGACTTTCCTCGAATTGGTCGATACTTTGCTTCCAAGGCGCAGCTTATGATAATGGACAAAGCCCTGTTTAGGGTTGATTAATAATTAATAAATTATTTAATTATATTAAAAGTATATGATATAATAAATTATTAAATTAATTGAAAAATAACAAATAATATAAAAATATTAACATAAATTGAAATATTAATTAAATAAATTTATATTTATTTTGAGATTAAATTATATTAAAATAATTAAAATATTTAAAATAAAAATATAATTATTTAAAATATAATTAATTATATTTATGATGTTATATATTTTAATTTATTTATTACTCAAATAGTAATATAATAATTTAAAATTTAATTAATTATATTTTATAATATTGTATATTTATTTACTTACTTATTTTTTGTTTATTTATATTGAATTAATGAGTGTGTATTAAATACTTATTTACATAAATAAGATATAAATTATCATGTAATTAAAAGAAGAGAGAGATAAATTTAAAAAAATTGAAAACTTATTGACTTATAAATTATAAATTACTTTATAAAATTTATTAAATAAAAGTTTATATATTATTAGCTTCTCGTGCATTAAATACATTCAAAATTCAGATTATAATTTATTAATTAAATAAATAAATTATAAATTAACCTATTTATTACATAAAAAAATATATATACAGTATATTTTTTTTCACAATTTTTTTATACCAAAATGAAAATATGGAGAAACCTTTTGGCCAATTCTGAGCATATGATTTTCACACGTTGTTGCTTTATGAATTCTCCAAGAAATCTCTACTTTTAATTTATTGTATCTATCTTTTAAAAAGTTTACATAATTTTACATAAAAAATTATTGTTTATAAGAGACGCATCGGCAACTTTGAGTGAAAGCTTAATTATGCATTTTCCTATTTCACTTTTAAATTCAGTACAGTATAGTACATGATTATTGATTTCTTTAAGAATAAATTTGATTTCTATAAAATATTTCACATTATTATTGAATCAGAAGGAAATATATTATTAAAAAATATAATAACTAAGAATTTTTAATTATAATAAATAAATTTTAATATTTTTATTAATATAATAATATATAAGTAAATAATAATATAAAGTATATTTATATTAATAATAAATTAAATTTAAATATTTATTTAGTTGAATATTTAAAAGATTAATTATAAGATCATATATTAATTTTATATAAACTTATGATCATTACAAGGATGCATAAATTCTTATTTTAACCGCTGGTGGAGCTTGTCAGCTTGAAAGGGATAAAAAGTATTACCACCTCCCCAAATTTTTTAAAATATTACATTAATATTTTGCAATTATGTAAATCTCTTTAAGAAAATTTACATATATTATTTAACTTCTCAATTTGACCCCTCTAAAATTTTATGTCAAAACCTCTTGAATTTTAGTTGTTCTTTGTGCCAGAACAATTTTCATTTAAAAAATTATGGTTAATTTCGATTATTAATTTTAATAAAATTAAAAAAGAGGTAACGCTTAAAAAATAGTTGTAGATTAATAAATCAACGGAAAGTAATAAAAAATATTTACTGCTTTACGTAGGGTTGTCAAAAAAATATAATTCGCAAGTATCCGATCGAACCGATAATCAAATATATAATTTAATATAATTTGATGAATTCAACAATTTAAAGTGGGGTTAATCAAATAAAGTCAAAACCGATCGAAATAATAATATTAACAAGTTACTTACTGTAAACGTATATTCTAGGATTTAAAAAACGGTTCGCGATCATAATATTGCATTTTTGGAGATGATCGCATCCGTAATTTTCCGTAATTTTAAACCGTTATGATCACATTTTTCTGCATTCATCCGCATCACGATGCGATCGTGATCGCGACCGCAACCGCAATTTAAATCCCTTTGTATATTGTTACAGTGTTTTTTGTTTACTTACTGTCACCGACTTTAATTCCTACTTTTCTCTTATCTGTCATTTCATAATTAAATATTTCCTTTATCTTCTCACGATCCTCAGTTCCTCACAATATATATTTTGGCCTCTCTCCTTTCGCTCCTCCAAAAGTCTCTTTCTTCTTCCTTTCTGTGTCTTAATTTCAGTTTTTTCTTGGTGTGAGTTGCAGCATTTCATGAACCTCACTCCCTCACAATATATATTTTGGCCTCTCTCCTTTCACTCATCCAAAAATCTTTTTCTTCTTCCTTTCTGTGTCTTAATTTCAGCTTTTTCTCGGTGGTGTGAGTTGCAGCATTTTGTTTGATTTTGCCTTCCTGTTTCCGCATCTCTTCTTATAGATATGAAGTTATAATAACTCGATTAAACTCAACCGAACTAGCACACAATCAAATTTAATGATTTAAAGCAGTTTGTATCTTTTAAATGGATGAAATCAGGTGATGAAATTTACAATCCGATATCATCGGTTCGGTTAGAAATTTTGATATAACTCAGTATAAGCCAACCCGTGAACACCCTAACTTTACGTACTTGGTGATAACTTGTGGTTCTCAATTGGAAGTCACTTTTGCGGACAAGTTCACATGCTTTACAGTGCCACCAATTTCTTTTCATCAATTTCCACTGCTTTTCTATTCCCACAGCGGCCAAATTCACATAATTTTTGGCCAACTCTCCCGCTAGACTGCCCAGTGAATAAGTTGGTCTTCTGAGCAACTTCCACACACTATTCCTTGGCCAAGTTTCCAAGAAATTCCAAGTTTCCAAGAAGTTTCTGCTTCTTCTGGTTTATTAAAGATCAGCTTTGGTTCCCATCTCAAACTCAAGCAACCATAGCTGTTCTTAATCATGGCTCAGACTTTCCCCACCAATTTTACTTATGATGTTTTCTTAAGTTGCCGAGTTGAAGACACAGGTTATCAATTCGCCCGTAATTTCTATGAAGCTTTTCGTAGAAGAGGAATCGAAACTTTTTTTGATGATGAAAAGCTCGGGAGTGGAGATGAGCTTTCACCCTCTCTTTTCACAGCAATCGAAGAATCAAGAATGTTTGTTATTGTGTTTTTCTGAAAACTACGCATCTTCAACATGATGCCTCCGTGAACTTGCGGAGATTATTCAATGTGCAGAGAAAAACAACCAACGTGTTTGGCCAATCTTTTATACGTGGGATCCATCTGACATAAGGCATCAAAGAAATAGTTATGGCGATGCAATGACTAAACATGGAGAAAAGTTTGGTGAAGACTCCGAAAGGGTGTCGAATTGGAGATCTGCTTTGACTAAGGTTGCCGACTTAAAAGGACTTCCTTTCATAATAACTGGGTATTTATTTACTTTTATATTTTTTTCCTATCTAATGAAAATTTCATTTGTTTATTATTTGTTACGGTGAACTATAATTGATACATTTATAATTTTTAAATTAATTGCTTTCGGTTTGTGCTTCTTTCCTTTGTGTCCGGCAACTTTTTTTTTTCAGTCTAAACCTGATTGAATTAATTTTTTTATTTGATGAGTGAAAGGTGATTAATCTATGTCCAAAATATCTTCAGGATTTGGTGTGGTTAGTGTCGAGATTAATTATGACTTCTAAGATTAATTAGGGGCTTGCCCTCTATTCCTCAAAATATGAAAATTTCATGTTAAATTTTTTCTTGAAAAATAAATATGTAACTCTCCAAAATAAAATTTTCAAAAGCATACTTAATGATTTATACTTTAATTTCTTATAAATTTTTTATAATTCTATTCCTTTTCATGATTTTAAAAATTGTTTATGCAGGAATGAGTGTGAATATGATTTTATTGAAAGGACTGTCAAGAAGATTTCAACCAGATTACTTCCTAAAGATTTAAATGTTGGAGAGCATGTAGTTGGACTGGAGCCTCATATAAAAAATGTGATATCACTTCTAAATATTTCATCTCGAGATATAGTTTGCAGGTTGGGGATTCACGGCGTTGGTGGAATAGGGAAAACAATGCTAGCTAAAGCATTGTACATTTGATTGTCCACTAGTTTAAATATGCAAGTTTACTTTCTAATGTAAGAGAATCTTTAAATGAGTCTGGGGGCATGGCAAACCTCCAAAATACGCTTTTGTCCCAGATGCTTGAAGAAGATATCAAAATTAGCAGTGTTGATCGGTGGTATAACACCACTCTTTTGTCAAATTTTTGGTGACTGCCTTGTATTTCAAATTTATTTTCCCAAACATGCAGATGAATCATACTCTTATGCATAAAGGTAAGTAATGGATAAATTAATTTTTAGCAAGGCAGCTATGGTGATAGGAGAAGAAGTCTATTTATACAACTTAGCTTATCATTGCTCAAGAGTAATGTGAGATCTTATCATGACAAAGTTGAGCGTATCACCGCTGGCCAAAACAGAATAAGAAAGGAAGACCAATTTGCTGACTTGATGTCTTACTATAGAAATTGAATTTGTTTAATTTCATATGAATCAATTGAGACAATTTCTATATTAGAGGACATGTTAAGAAACTCAATTAATGCATTTGCTCAAAACATTTGGTCTGTTTCAGTCAAATGAGATGTAAAAAATAAAACTACCAGGTGTGATTGAGACTCGAGCAATCTGACATAATCAGCAGTTGAGCACCAGGATGGAAGATAATATGCATCACATATCTTCTTCAAGAGTTTTTCCTCCCATGACTTCAAAAATGTTGTATTTCCTTACATTAGAAAGTGATGCATATTATCTTCAAGAGTTTTTCCTCCCATCAACATTTTTGAAGTCATGGGAGGAAGAACTCTTGAAGAAGATATGTGATGCATATTATCTTCCATCCTGGTGCTCAACTGCTGATTATGTCAGATTGATCGAGTCTCAATCACACCTAGTAGTTTTATTTTTTACATCTCATTTGACTGAAACAGACTAAATATTTTGAGCAAATGCATTAATTGAGTTTCTTAACATGTCCTCTAATATAGAAATTGTCTCAATTGATTCATATGAAATTAAACAAATTCAATTTCTATAGTAAGACATCAAGTCAGCAGATTGGTCTTCCTTTCTTATTCTGTTCTGGCCTGCGGTGATACGCTCAACTTTGTCATGATAAGATGTCACATCACTCTTGAGCAATGATAAGCTAAGTTTTATAAATAGACTTCTTCTCCTATCACCATAGCTGCCTTGCTAAAAATTAATTTATCCATTACTTACCTTTATGCATAAGAGTATGATTCATTTGCATGTTTGGGAAAATAAATTCGAAATACAAGGCGGTCACCAAAAATTTGATAAAAGAGTAGTGTTATATCACTGAGAATATTAATAAAGAAGATATTGAGGTGCAAATATAATAGAGAATAGGCTTGGCAATAAGAGAGTTCTTTTGGTGTTTGATGATGTAGATCACAAGGAACAATTAGAAAAGCTGGTTGAAGAATACAATTAGTTTGGTTTTGGTAGTAAAATTATTGTAATAATAAAAGATCAACATTTTTATGTGCATCTTGATTTGAAAAGAAATATGAAATAAGAGGCTTAAATGACTATGAAACTTTGGAATTATTTTCTTAGAAAGTCTTCGCTAGTAGCCAACCTTTTGAAGAGCTTGTAAATTTGTCTAATGACGTAGTAGAATATGCTAGTAGCCTTCCATTGGTTTTGAGAATGATTGGCTTTAACTTGTTTAGCAAAGGTTTAGACAAATGTATATGTGCATTGAACCAATATATAAGAGGATTCCAAATAAAAGGATTCAGGACATACTTACAATAAGCTATGATGGCTTAGAAAAAAATCAAAAGGAGATTTTCCTAGACATTGCTTGTTTCTTCAAATGATATTAATTGCAAGATACTTAAGTCACCTCCACAAATAATACAATGGATAGGTATTGCTTTTAAGAAGATGCAAAAATTGAGAATACTCATCGTTGAAAATGCATGCTTTTTGGTAGGCCCTAAATATTTACCTAATAGTTTACAGCCATTTATATGGGATGAATATCCATTAACGTCATTGCCATTGAATTTTGATCCCAAGAATCTTGCTATTTGGCAAATGTTTAGAAGTTCCTTTAAATTGGAAAAAGCATTCAAGGCAAAATTTTGGTTGCATTTGATTTTCAAAATGTAGCTTAGTTATTGAAAGATTTTGTATTACTTTATAATAGATTTTTTGGGTAATTTATAAAACTTTACTATTTATTTATTTTCTATTTTGCAAAATTTTAAATATTTAAGTATGATGAATTTCTCATATTGCCAATCCATAATTGAAGTGCTTGACATGTCTAGAGTTTTAACTCTAAACAAATTAGATTTTTCTAATTGTAAAAATTTAGTTAAGGTTCATGATTTTGTTAGATTTCTCACTAAGGCACAAGTATTAAAGCTTGCATTTTGCAAAAATCTATCAAGTCTTCCAAATGTAATGCAAATGGCATCTCTTAAATGGCTTTATATCAATGTTTGCAGAAGTCTTGAACACTTCCCGAATATTCTGGGAAACATGGATTGCCTATCCTATATTAATGCAAGTGATAGTGCCATTAAGGAGTTGCAAAATTCCATTAGTAATTTTATTAGGTATTGAATTTTAGATTTGCCATATTCAAAAAATCATTATTGCAATTTTTCAAAAGTGTGATATACTTAAGATTAGAAAGCGACAATGGGGATGGAATAGGTTGTTTTATTACATTATTTCTTCAGTAATTGACAATTGTGATAATTAATGATATGAGTATAAAAAAGTTTTTATAAAATTAGGACATGCCACTTAAAAACAATTTCAGATTGATACTTTATATTGGTAGTCCAAATTTGTATTGAATGAAATCTTTACGAACTACTTTTGTGCTATGATAGATAAAGATTTACATAGAATTTTATTATATTCTTTTTTCCAGTTTGCGGTCTCTTGGGGTGAACGGATGCAACAATCTTCAAGAAATTTATGGGATTCCATCCAATATAAGGGAAATACATGCAAGGGACTGCCCATCGTTGACTCTGTACTCTCACAATGTCCTAGGTCTCAGGTTTGACTGCCCCCCGCCCCCCGCCCCCCGCCCCCCGCCCCCGGCTTTTGCATTTGCAAAATGTCTGAACAAATGCATATATAAATAAAAGAGTAAGTTGTTAGAGAAAATAGATAAAAAAAGATAAAAACAGTAACCAAATAGTTTTGAAACATGTATAGAATTGCACTATATTGAATGTAATAATACTGCCTTGTATATAGATAGAAAGTTGCCCTACAATATAACAAAGTATCAGAACTTTCAAATATGAATTAAATCCCAAATTTAATAGAAAACCTATGACTGAATAGTATACAAATAAAACAATGTCATTATTAATCAAATGAAGATAAATTAGTAATGAAACATCATTATAAATTTTGAATAAATCAATTAGTAGTTTATGGACCAACGAGCATGAAATGCTACTAACTTTTGCTTTGTAACTGCAGCTGATTTTTGTTGTTTCTCGTATGTTCTATAATCTTTCCTTTTTTAATTATTCTTTCTTGTGTTTAGAATGGAAAATGTAAGCCTATAACTTGACTGCACCCTTAATCCATCTCCAACCCAAAATGTCAGTTCCACGAACGAGTCTGTCCATTTTTTTTTTAATGGAAATATAACAAACATCCGTTTTACTAATTTAAGGAGAATTAATTAATAGAATATGAATTAATATATTTTTTATCATAAAAATGATCTTTATTTTTTATCTATATTTTACATATTTTTAATTTTATAACTCATTATCATTACACAAATTAAGAAATCCTTCCCTTGTGTTATTTTATTATTTATCATATCATATTAATGCTATGTTGGCTACATTTGTTTAAGCATTAATTAGTCATGTTTCAGTTATCATCCAGTGATTTGTTGCCATGCAAGACAAATGAGTATTATAGATCAAATTTCCTATTCAAACTTTTAAATTTGCTCCAAGATATTATTTTCAATATTTACCAAGCTGATTCGCGTCTATTGGATTGTTGTAAAGTCTGAAAAATAATGAAAACAAGAAGTAATTTCTAATAGCCCAGTGAGTATATAAATAACTAAAGCCCGCAACCTAAAATATATTTATTAAAATTTAGAGAAAATTTTTGTTCTTTTACAAGCATTTCAAGTATCTTAAATTTGTGAAATAAAAAATTTGGAGAACATATTCAATTTTAGAGAAATAAATTAATTTGCAGTAAAAAATTTAATTTCAAACTTTCGAATTCAATCTTTTTTACAGAACCAATTCAATAAAATAATTATTTCATATTTCAATATTGTTCTACATAAAACTACAATCTTTTACAAAAATTTAAATACTAAAAATACTAATTATACAAATAACATCATAATGTTTTAAATAACTCACGTGGAATACAAAATTTTAAATACTAAGATGTTAATTTGCCCATCAAGATAGCAAGTAATTTCTGATAGTAATGTTTCTGAAAAAGACAAATAAATTTCTTAATATTAGGTAGCAAATAGAGGGTATAGTTTGTGGGGAGGTATGTGAATATCATTAGCATAAAATCAAATTGCAAAATCCAACTTATTGTGAGAAATTGTTTGCTTTCAATCCTTATTCAATGAATTAAGTTAATGAATTCATATATATTCTTATATTAAACCTACTTGATGCTAAATTGAATTCAGGCAATAGAAAGACAGTTTAAATAAGGCAATAGGATGGAAATTTAAGAGCACCGTTTGATTAAAATTGGGTCACGTGATATTACTCAAAAGTTGATATTGATATTGAGTTAAAATAGTTGGGGCATGCAAAAGCTAATGTGAAGCAATGATTCCTAGACACATATAAATAGATGAGTTGCATGAACTATTGCCTTTCTCTCAAACTAAAGTCTTTGTTTCAAATGATTATACATGTTACAATGGAAATATGTTCTAATAAACAAATGGAACAAATATATTTAATTCATTCAGGGACTTCTGTTTGAAAAATATGAAGGATAGTTTCCCAAACATAAACACACCCTCAAGTGTAGACAGTTATTATTGCTCTTTTTAACTTTGATGTCACAGGTAATAAAAAAGTCAATAGGTGCGGAAATCTATATGCCTGGTGCACAGATTCCTGATTGGTTTGACCATCGTTGTAAAGGCCGAGTCCTTTCTTCTTGGGCTCGTAAAAAATTGCCTAATGCTACTTTTGCATTCATCCATAGCTGGACGGATAGAAATGATTTAAACCGTTTACGACTACGTTTATTCATTAACAGTGTTGAAGTGCGGAACTATTTACGCTGTGTATTTCTCTAATCTTGAAGATGCCTTGAGGGAAAATTGTGTTGAAGATATTGAGAAATATCTACTACAAGAGTGGAATTATGCAGGGGTTGTAGTAGCGGCTGTACGGAATTATGAAATCTGGGAAAGCAATGATTGTAACGTGTGTGAGTGCGGAATTTATGTGTACGATTTGAGAGTCCTTGCTTTACCCTACCTCTTGAGTTGGTAGTAAGAAATGCATCAAAAAGAGTAGCAGCATTTCATTCGGAAAATGAGCCGCCGAAAAAAGTCCTGAAAATGCACGAGCCTAGAGATAATAGAGAAAAATATTAGAATCCAAGGACTACGCAAAGGTTAGACAACATGCTGATTTATTATATTATTATGAGAAAAAAATTATATAAACACAATCTCCTTGAATCTAGAGAAATGGTTGGATTTTAGTTCCAGACTTTTGAATTTTTTTCAATCAATCGTTTTAACTTGAGACATCTTTGCAATAAATCATCAACTTCCATGTTTTATTGAAACTTTAATTGCATGTGGTTTTGTTAATTTCATTGTTCATTTCAAAGCAAAGCAAGATGTGGGATTTGATTGCAAAACCTGACTATCCCTTTATAGGAGGTTTCTTACATTTTTTTTATAATTATTAGAATAAATTATTTTGGTCCATCTTGACTCTTAATCCAAGACATTCTTTCATTTTTTCTTCTTCTTCTTCTTTTTTTTTTTGTAAATTACCTTCTTCTTTTTTATTATGTATGTATGCGTGTGCTTGTGCAATTTCAATATATATATATATTCATATTATACAAACTTAAATAAGGACTTATTTATAATTAATCTTGTTAAAATTATTTATACAATTCTATAAACTTCGGGAAACATTTATTAAAATTTAATCTAACGATTTATCTTAAACATAAGATTTATATATAACTTTTATCTAACTGCAGAAACATTCATGCAAAAATTCAAAATTTCCTTTCTTTTTGGAAAAGTAAATTTTTAATATAAAATTCACTTACAACCTTTTCATTTTAATAATTTTTTTTAATTTATTTTCTTGTATAGTTACTCTTTTTGTATTCATTCAAGTAAATTTATTCAGTTAAGGAAGGTGATCAATTTTTACTCAAGCACAATGACATAGACTTCCCATGGGGAATGTTATGGAATTTGCCCTTACCACCGAAAGTGCTCATATTCCTATGGGAATTATGCAATTATGTACTTTCCACATTTGATGTTCCCAACTTTGTACATGTTCAACTGCATCGGACATGTTCTCTCTGCAGAGTGGAGAATGAAACTTCTCAGCACATATTTATGCAATGCACATTTGCAAGAGTTCTCTAGTTTGGCTCGAAACTCTCTATTTGGCTGGATAATTTAGATATAGATGTCATTCATTTGATTAAGTTATGCATGCAAATGAGATGTATGAATGCTGAGATGCATAAGGAGTTTACATGTTCTATGGCACTAATTTTATACGCAATTTGGTCCTTCAAAAACAAGGCCATTTTCAAAGGAAAAATTCGCTCCTCTAAAGCTGCGCTCAAAGTATGGCTTAGATTGTATCAGAAGTAAGTTGTTGCTTGCCTTGCTATTGAAAAAACAAAATCCAATTTTACTACAAATAGAGTTTATAGGGTTAAACCATCTCATTTTGACTATCAGGAAACATGTTGGCAAGTATATCTATCAGTTTAGAGGGTTAAGAAATTCACCTGTAGAATTAACTATTGCCAAGCTTTCATCATTGATGATATGAAGTTTTGGGCATACGAGGGAATTTTTTTGATGTCTAGTGCAGCCACTAAGTTTCAGGTGTTTTTTTCAAGGCTTTAAGAGTCTGCTTGAAGACATACATTATTTTCCTTCAATGATTATTTACATGCCAGTTCAAGCTGGATTGAAATGCTCAATGAACCATCAATGGCTCCAGCACATTTGCAAACCATAGTCAAAGATGTCAAATGTTTATTGATGCTGATGGGCTTACCCGAGCAAATCCAGGTTAGTTATGGATTATTTCCTCACTCACTCTTCCCCTGATAGGTCAAATCACGTCATTGGCTTAGTATAGGCAAATGGGAATGGGGAAGGTTTTACATGTGACTGCATGTATTTTATACATTTTTTTCATTAAAACACTATAATTTTTTTGTTTTACATTTTATTATTGTTCGCTTGAGGGCAATATATGTAGATTTACTTGAGGATTCTTTCAATTTCGTAGACTTTGCTTTTTTTTTTTTTGTTTTAACTTATTCATCATAACTGTAAATTGGTATCTAAAAGGGTAATGTATATAAATTTACTTGATGGAGATATTCTATGGGCGTACGTTCAATTGGCACCTATTTTCCTTTGAGTATCGTCCAATTCTTAACAAATGTATATGTGCTAATTGGACCGATAAAATTACTTGATATGTCCAAATTGGCCCAAGGGAGAGATGTTCGTCTTTCTTGTTGCAAATTACTTGATATATTTATTTGGAAGGAGATATGGTTAATATCAAATCAGATAATCATAACTGTTTGATTTAATTTAAGACAAAAACATCTTAGAATCAATTAAGACTAGATTTTAAATCCTCGCTTTGCGCAGTCTGCAAAATATTATTTATATAAGAATATATTTTCATAAATAAAATTTTAATAAAGAATATTTTAGATATTCTTCAAAAATTATATTAGTCAACTTTTAATATATAAATTAAATTTATAATTAAACTCCCTAACCCTAACTAATTTAAATCATATCATAAAATTTTGTAAAGACAAAAAGTTATTTTAAACTATAATCAAAATAAAAATAGGATAATTAATATTTCATAAAATAAATGATTTTCTTCATTACTCTTAATTGAATATTTTTAATTCACTAGAAAATTTAAAAATACTTAGTCAAATGCCGATGAAATATTGGTAAAAAATAAATTATTCAAAGGATTCTAGAGAGTTATATAATATTATAAATATTATGGGAAAAATTTAAAAATATTCATAAAATCAATGTGTCGCAATAATTATGAATACTTTTACATTATGTGATTAAGAGAAGGTGAATTTAAATAAGATATTTCATGTGATTAATGATAAAAGTTAAATATTTAATTATGACTTGATTTAGAGCATAAAATACAATTAGAGAAAAGGCAATACTTAGGTAAAGTTCCTTAGCTATTTGTCATAAAATTTGCCATTTAAATTACAATATCTATATTAATTACTTTATTATATTTACAACATTACTAATTATTATAATGATCAAATTGAAGATATTAATACTTAGTAGAGAAATTAATGCGTTTATTGTAATTTGAATAAAAAACCTGATGACAAACATTTAAGAAATTTTACTAAAGTTCTGTCTATAGAAAAAAGGTTAATGATTAAATTAAATAAATTATAGAATCTAAGAGGACATTGAATAAATAAGATATAGCAATTATTGAGTAGTGAATTCCAATCTAGATTGATTAATTAAATTGATAATTTTAGAAATTTAAAATGCTTAATCAAATATTAAAATAAATAATTTATGTGATTCTAGAAAATTATAAAAATTATGGTGAATTTTTTTGATAAAATAAAAAATAGTAATGAAATTAATGGCCAATCATAATTATAACTATTGTTGGGATACTTGTAATTCATGTGATGATATGATTACGGAGAAAAAAATTGGATAAAATATTTAGTATGATAAAAAAGAGAGGTCATTTATGAAAAAGAGAATGCAATTCGGAAAAAAATTATTAAAAAATTGACATTCAACATACTTTTTAATATAATGGAAGTAAAAAGGTAAAAATTATATATAAATAAAGTATTTTACATGATTACAAAGTAAAATTTTGAACAAAATATTTAATATGATTAGGAAGAGATATCGTTTAGGAAAAAGAGAATGTAATTCGACAAAAATTATTAAATAGGGCATTTAACAAACCTTTTAAAAACTGGTAAGGTAAGAAATTGTTAAGAAGATGGTATGTAAATTAGTGAAGTAATTAATATGTAAACAATTGAAGTGGATAAAAAATATTATGTAATAAACCAGGTAAAATGAAAAAAAATTTGGACGTGTAAAGTAATATAAAAGTGAAATGAAAATGAAGTGTAAAAAAATAAAAGAAAATAGTGGAGAGAATTAGCATTGCATGAAGTCAGACAAGGAAAAAAGGTAAATAATAATTAAAAATTAAAAAAAAGAGGACAAGAGGTGAAAATAGTTCAAAAAATAAAATTAATGCTTAAAGATAGCATAAAATAAGAGGTTGCAAAGAAGGGATATATCGACAAATGTAAAAGGCACAGCCCAATGAGAGATAATAATCAATTAAAAAAATAATGATATTAAAAATAAATTAAAAAAATTAATGGGCTAAAAAACGCTGCCCAAAATTGAACAATTAAGACATAAGTGGAATGTAGAAAAAGGAATGGACAAAACAAGAAGAAGCTAAAAACATATGATGTTATCAGTAGAGTTATAGTGCATAAAAAATTAAAATTGAAAATCGAGGACAAAGAAAAATAAAAAAACTATAGTTATTATTAGAGTGTGACAGAAATCAATTGTCATTTGATAGTTCAAACTTTCATCTCCCCTCAATATTAAAAAACCAATCAAAGTGGAACTTTTTTTGTTCCAAATTTGAGTAATGAGACAAGCTAATGTTCTAATAAGTATGTAACTAATTCCGGCCATTTGAGTGAGTGAGTGAAAGTAACTATTGCAAATAGTTATGTTAGTGGAAGTTTTGGCAATATGCAAGAATTAAAAATTGAAGGAAAGGAGGTTATTAAATGATTTTTCGCCTAATATAATATAGGTAGAATTTTCCTTTATTTATTAGTTTGAAAGTATTTTTTAAGTTAAAATACCCCGAAAAAAGTTTGAAAACGACAAACATCTCTCTTGCCTAACAAAGAGAAGAAAGATGATTGTGGTTCTCCTACAATTTACTTGCCTTATTTATTTTAGAAAGATTAGAGAGTTACAATTACTAATAAGTAGTTGAATGTAAAATAAAATATTTGAAGGCAACTGAAATTTGCACTTAACTTTTTTTTGGTTTGATTGCTTTTTTTTTAATAAAAACAAAATGTGCCAAAGCGCTCTAGGTACTCTGGTTGTAGTTGTCATGTCACCACTTCTGTGTTACTCGTAGTGCCTCTGTATGATAGACAATCTTCAAGAGAGATTGAAATTACAATGCCTTTAGCAAACGCCATGTAGAACAATTTTAGTTTGATGTATATCCAAATCCCAAAATTTCCTTCGCATATTTGGCTGATTTGCATTATGTGTATTTGAAGTTAATACAACTTGTTGGATTTTTTTAATAATAGAATTAGTAATTTATTTAATATATACATGAGTTCAGAACTTAAATATGGTGAAGAGTAAAGTTTCAAGGATAACATCAAATGTTACTGCACCACTAACATTTTGATATAATTTGTTAAATTTTAAATAAAGGTTGTTAAATTTTTTTAAAGCTTTGAATGAGATGTTTTGCATTCTTTTTCATTTCTATTTGTATTTCTACATTTTTATTAGATTTCATTTTTGTTAATTTATGAATCGAGAGCACATGATTTATTATTTACTTAAAAAATGCCTAAATAAATTTCATAATTTGCTTCCTAGTATGACAAGTGTTATTCTTATAACATATCACATGTCATTCTCATATCAAAGGATTGAATCTCTTATTTATATTCAGTAATTTATATTAAGTTAGGAAAAAATTCCTTGATTTATTCTTATTTATTATATTTTCATAATCTCATTTATTATATTAATTTATAATAATATAAATGATAATTTAAACATCACTAAAAGTATTTATTTATATTATTTTTCTAAAATTTATTTTTTAATATATTTTCTTCTAATGGTAATAATGATCACTATTAATATAATATTATAATAATATAATAACTTTATCAATTAACAATGAGTTTGAAAAAATATAATAAATTCTTTTACTTATTTTGAACATAATTATGCCAATTTTATAATTATTTAATTAATATAAATATAACAACATATTTTGCATTAACCATTTGAATATCTTATAATTTAAAATTATAATTTATATTATAAATTATAATTAATTAAATCCATATACAAGTTAGTAACGTACAAAAATTGTAGGGGAACTCTTCCTCTCTCTCTATAGAGAGAGAAAAAGAGTTGTAAAGTTGGGAAATCTAATGTGCCCCTAAAGTTTCTAAACCTTGGGTAGTGTGGCAGAATCTCATCCATTGGATGAGATTACCAAAAACTTAGGTAATCTCATTTAATGGATGAGATTACCAAGCCAAACCATCCAGGGTTTGAAACCTCTGGGGGTATTATAATTTTCCCCCGTTAAGTTTTATTAATAAAGTATTCCTTTTTGGGGCATTCTAGCGTACTTATTCTTAAAAGATAAGCATCATAAATTGAGCCATTGAAATGTTTCAATTGCATCTCCGCCCTTGATACCAAATGACCTAAAGCAGGTTCCATCTGTTTGAGAGAAGTAATACAATGATTAAAATGCCCTTCTCATTAATCATAGATTGAACTGGTGAGGAAGGCATCGGAATCAGAGAGCTCACGATTGGGGTTTACTACTCAGACTCGACGTAGATCGTAGAGGATTTCAGCACTGCTTAATTTGTGATGGCACTGTCAACTCTTTGAGTGAAGACTGCAATTTCGGTAATTATGGATTCCTCAAATGTCCCATGCCCCTTTCAAAGAAGATAGTCCTAGTATTAGGCGGCCTTTCTTATCTTTCTGACATAAGTGGGCTCTTGTTTTTCCATTTTCATTCACTTTTTATGTTTGATTGCTTTTTCAAGTTGTTTAGACAGTTTGTGGCACAGAGCAACTATTATGTATTTTTTTCCCTTAGTTTGATCTAAAACTTCATTATAAGGTTTTTGCATTATTTTTCAACTTGTCTTTTCATTCCTTTCTATTAAAGGCGGCTCAAGTTTGGCCAAAGTGCAGTGTAATGGGAGAATATTTTTGCTATATCTACAAATTCTTCAACGATGATGTGATGAGCTACTAAATAAATCTATAGTATCTGATTTAGTTTTAACTTTTTAATATTATTGATATACTTCGAATCTAGTCCTAATTTCTTTGAGTGAATCATACTCGACAAATAAATATCTTGTGTATAATTATATATTGTGATTGTTATTCACTTATTCTCACCATTTTCTCTATGATGTTGTTTGGTGTTCCCCCACTACACAGACCGGTAAACAACAATTGCATTATGATGAGTGTGGGATCTACAGTTAAGTTGGTACTGATTCAGTAGATCTCTTCTATTATGTTCTCATTCTAGCTACTTTAAATCATGACATAAAATAAAACTAATATGGTGATGTAATTTATGACATTGGAAATAGAGTTAGTGATTGTGAGAATTTTTTCCACTGCAAAAAGTGTAGTATGCATTCATCTCCATACTAGCTTTATGGCATTATTGTTACTCTAACATAAAATTGTTTTCCTCAAAGATTTTGTGCTGCAAGTAGTTCATTTACATCTAATAACAAATTCAATTTTTGTATGCATTAAAAGAAGAGATACAGTGGTTGGAACCTATTGTTTGCGTGTTTAGAGTTACATATAGTTCTATTTATACTTTCTATTATATTCCTGGTGATGCAATGGAATTAATTGTTAGTCTTTTACCAACTTGCTAATCATATGCAATGTTTGCTGTAAGTTTTTTTTTTTTTTTTTGGGTTGGGTTTCCTAGATCATTACCTGCTGAGACTTTGCTTTCTCCATCAAAGTCAAAAAATTTGCGAATTGTTATAAAGTTTGTTTTCTTTGTGTTCTAATTTTAAATTTCCTTTTCTCTTAGGAAATCACTTATTCCGACAAACATGTGGTTAGAGCATATACATTGGGTAACATTTGCAAGGGATATTTTCCTTTTCATTCCTCTGCAGTGGTTATTTCTTTTATTGCATTCAACTAATGCTTATTTTTTTCGAATAATGGATTGCTAAACATATTTTTTCAAGTATTTTTGTAATGATAAATGTTTTAGATGTTGCAAGATCTTGCTATTCAGTTGGTTTGTGCAATAACCATTTATTTATGGAGAACTCCATAAGCTGTCACTGTCCTATTTGTTATAAGGTTCATGCTTTGTAGCTATTTACTCTGGATTAGGTTTTTAACCATTAAAGGAATTTCTTTGTGCCTTTGAAGTAAAACTTAATCAGAATGTTTTGATACAAGTTTATGATTTTGTATAGTACCTTTTTGACTCAGTAAAAGACACCACTGTGATGAAATGTGGCCATACAATGCATTGTGAATTACCATGCGATGATAATGTGTGACAAGTAAGTATTTCAACTATTTGAGCATTTTAGATATTAAAACTTACATTTTGCATAAAAAAATAGCACTTGATTTGGAAACATGATTCAGGTACTATTGTCCCATTTGCTTCGAGTCAGTGATTGACATGTCTAGTACCTAGAAGAGAATTAATGAAAAACTGGCCTGTTTATTTAAAGCAGCTAACACTTGATTTTTGAGTTCTTATAGCAAATTTTTATTTGTTCAAGAATATTACTCAATAAAACATTCTACTTCCATGTTGAGCTCTCCCTCATTTATTTATTTACTTTATATCTCATATTGAAGTAACTATCATGCCCGAAGATTATTGGGACAAGAAGGTAAATATATCCAATTAAATACTTGTCCTATGCTTGCTTTTTATTTCCATTTATTTGAGGTTTCTTAATGAGTTTTGGGCAAACTTGCTATGGATGATCTATCCTGTTTAGCAGAGGAACACCATGCATTAAAGATGATGCAAGAGAAAAAATTATTTATTTTAATAGATAAAAGGCCTATTACATGATATCTTGGATTTGCTGGCTAAAGCTATAATTTTTGGATATATTGAATTAAGTCAGTTGCCAGTACCCACAGTCTCTTCTAAATGTCTTTATTTCGGCTCACCAATTGATAATTTCATGAACCTTTTAGTTATTTTCATTCAATTAGCTTAATTGTTTGGTAATGTGATTGTTCAAGTTTTTTTCTTAGTGGTGGTGCAGGAAGCTATTTCTTGGTGAGGGCAAGGGAGTTTGAATTTGAAAGCATGGAAGTAATCAATACTAACCTAGTGGCCAAGACTTTCGTGGATAGTGGTTTATCTAAAAAGGGGAAGAAGCAAGTGATAAGAGTTGCTTTTGATTTGAAAGAAATGGAGGCTTGTGAAAGAAGTTGCTGGGTATGGCTTGACACCTGCTATAGCTTAAAGAGTTTACTAGATTGCAGAGATTCTTGCTTTTGTTAATAGGGTTAGGTGAAAGTCTGATTTTTCAATTTAATTCATTTTGGAATGATCATGGGGCTATTTTCATGGATGGATCTTAGATGTATTCACTACTAATGTTGGCTTTAAAGATTAAGATTATGAGCGACAAGTAGTTAATAGATTTACGGCTTCATGTAAATTGAAAGAAGTTTGAGATCATGATCTGACATATATATACCTCATATTTGTAACTCAGTAATTACGATAATATAAATGGGCCAAATCATTTCATTTCAAGGTTTTATATTTTCTTCTCCATTTTGCGGTGAACCTTGAAGGTGCTTCTTGTTCCAAGTTGATTAGCTTCATAATTTATGACTATGGTTAAATAGATTGATGGGTATGTAAGATATAAGATATTTTCCTTATTTCTATTCATTTAACAGGAACTTCCATGAATTTGTGTGACCAAATTTGTTAAGCTAATAAAGTGCTTCTTTTCCTCAAAAGGAAACAAAGCAATAGGTGGAAAAGAGGCTTGTTTACATAAGTTACGTGATTGAATTAATAATTTGTAGAAAATGAAAAAGGTAAATAATTGTAGATTTAGAATTGTTTGTTCATATATATCTAATATATCAATTTTTAAATCTATTCTTTTTTCTTTTTAGGTGATAATTTTATTCTTTAAAGTATTTCTTTAAACTTCTTTTTAGAGATTCTCATTAAAATATTTTTTCTCTTGTAGACAGATATTATGCTGTCATGGGAATGATAAGTTCAACATTTCATCATGTACAACTAGGAGTACAATTAAATATCTTTTTTAAAAATTTATTCATACAAAGAGGGAAGGTTGTTCGTTCTAGGCAAGGCAAAATTTTAGAATGGATGGTTACCCTACAGATTTTCTCCCAACGAGACATGGACATGGTAAGAAAATTTGCCCTGTCCTATGGACCAAGGTGTGGGGCAAATTTTACATCCAGAGTAGATTTGGGGGTAAATGTAGTATTAGTGTAATTTGCCTTGTGGAGCTCTTCAATTTTAATGTTACATTTTTATTTATACCTAATGCATGTATATATATTATATATGGACTTTTTTAGAAATTTAACAATTGAAAATAAATTTTAATAATGTTATTTGTAATTTTTTAATTTAATTATCTAAATTCATTTGATTTTTTTAATTGCTATATTGTTGTATTGTTGTTATGCTATATTTCTATTCTGCAGTGTTGTTATACATTTTTATTTTCTCATTTTGTCCAAATTCTTATAGTTCCATTCAATTGCTATATGTTCCAATTTATGTATCTAAATTCATTTATTTCTTTCAATTGTTGTGTTATTGTGTTGCTGTGCTGTTGTGTTACTATATTGCTATATTGTTGTGCATTTTTATTTTCTCATGTTGTCCAAATTCTTATTATTCTATTTAATTGCTATGTATTTCAATTTATTAGATGATACTTTATTAAATATTATGTGATATTTATGTTTAAATTTGAAATATATATAAAATTTTAAAATTTTTCTATTTCTTGTAGATTTTCTTGTGAGGTACCAATGCCTTGTAGATTTCAGAGATGGTGCCCTAACTTGCCCCATCTTATGGGGCAAGGCAAGTTTGAGTAAATGGTAGGAGGGTGTGAGTAGGGTAGTTTGGGGCAAATTTGCCCCCACTTTGCCCCACTACCATCCCTAGTTCCTACACTATTATTAGTTGTAGAAAGAGTAATTGTGATAGTGCTATTCAAAATAAAATTGATAACAAATTTAAAGGGAAACAACATTGTTCAATAGTCCTAAAATACCATTGAAGTTTATAGTAAAAAATATTTATGTAAACACTTAATTACCCTTAAAAAAGGAAAACAAAGGGGAAGCTATTGGAAAATCTACAACTTAAGTTACAAAATGCTTAGTTCTTGTATAGTATTCGCATATTTAATATATTTACCCAACAACATTTGTTATTTCCATTTGCAGTACTCACTTCTCAAAGACATATGAATAAGTCATATGCCTCGTGGTTACATTCAAGGTGCATGATCATGACTTTATGGCTTTAAAGAACAATCAGCCAATTACTAAAATGATGCAAGCCTAATGAGGCTTAAAATCAGCATGTAATTAGAGGCTGCATCTTTTCATGTATTGCCCTCTATCATTAAGATTGCAAAGAGGAAGCTTTGACTTTGAATCATAATACTTGTACACATTAGATCAATTTGGTGTGACACATTTTCCTCAAGGGGGAGGATATCTGAAACAATCTATGCCATACATGAATTAAAACTAATGGTTACCATTACCTGAACTAGGAAAAAACATCATTAGGTTCATTAATGGCTCTAAACAAAATCAATATAATATGTATACAGTAGCATTGTATATTAAAAAAAAAATCTAAAATAGATCTGTTAAACTTCCTTGACTTTGCAAATTAAAAGTTGATATAGAAAATGACTTGAGAAGAACTTCCACAAGGTAGAGTTGATGTGCCTTCTTCTATAACTAACAATGAAGCCTTTTCTTCCAATGAAATAATGAAATACATAAAGGAAATTAAAAGAAATTGAATAAATTGCCTAGCGTACTTGCATAAGAGTTGCTCCAATCCCAATAATTAGCATCAAATCAATAAACTAGTTTTTTTCTAAATAGAAATTGGACCTTCTGAAAAGTACAGCATAATTTCATGGAATGTTAATAAACAACAATACAAAACTATAATAACACTTGTTTAAAACTTGTCTAGCTATTTGCTTCACTTTGACTTCCTTGTTACTATTCAACAATTTTCTCAATAAGAAGTAATTAGATACGCATTTCTAGTTAGTATCTCTCCACAGTTTCCTATAGGAATATATCTTACAAAATAATTTGATGTTGAGTATCTTCAGTAAAGTATAGAAAGCCAATTTATCAGCAATGAGGCATACAATCTGCCATTTGCAAGACTATTGAAGAACAAAATAGATGCTAGCTGTGTAAATTTGGGGCTACAAAATGAGGAATTTAATATTACTTTGGAATGTAACTAAAAATGATTAATTTACTCAATATAACTATTTAAATATAATTTTCTTTTAGTTCCTTGCATACTGGACTTGAGTAAGCAAATTAGATCTCCAATTGAAGGCAATCACTATAGAATATGTAAGATTTAATTATGACCAAAAGACACATGCATAACTGAATTACAACCAAATCTAGTAAAGAAAATGGCATTATTATTCTTCGTCACTTAAGTGTTGAGATTTAATTAAAATCTACTTAGCATGTGTGACTTCTTGCTAGCTTAATAATACAAGCTAAAAGTATAAAAGATAAACCAAACTTCAACAATTAGTAAACTATCAGCAAGCAAACTGAATCAACTAAAGCAAAGCTAATTAATAAACATTTTCTCTTAGTTATCTTTAGCAATTTACACTGAATACGTCTATTAACAAATAAAATATAGAGCAAAGCATCATAGGATTTTGTTCATTTGAAAAGAAGCACTCAAAAGTCAAGTTACATTTCTTTACCTTGTAAATCGTAGTAAAAGAAAAGGTAGAAAATCATTTCTTTGTCTTGCAAATCGCAACAACCCATGGAGAAATATCTGCTTAAATACACAAGGTTGCTTCTATCAACTGCCTTTCGCCGCCCTTGTCCATGTCAATGCCCATCACCAGTCTCACCATTATATGTCTGCGCCGTCTTGACCTCCACCACACCTTCCCTTTCAAAATGCCTAATTTTCAAGTGCGAAGATACATCTTTTTCTATTTGGATGAAAAATGTAAAATGTCTACTATTTATTTGATCAGAGAATGACCTGAATCTTCCAGTTTTCTCATCAATGTGTAAACAGCCCCTTCCATCTTAGTGATGAGTAACCTAGGAGTTACCAGAAGGATGATTACTCAAGAAACCCCTTAAAGAAAAAGGGTAACGAGAATGAGAAATGTTATTATGAGTATAACAGTACAAAGTAATATTATTATCTTTTATGATTGTTTATAAAATTACTGCATTGTAGGTGATGGGAGTATAAATTTAACTTCTTTATGCCTATTGTGTGAAATGAAATATTTATTATTTTATTTTAATTAAAAAATATACACTGTTATAAAATATTTTTATTTCATATGCTTTTATAGTTTTGAAATGCTATTGTTTGTGTGCTCCTCAGCTGTTCGACAAACTCAGTGATTCAATTTTATTAAATTTAAGTAGAAAATTTAATTTATTTAATGGTAAAAAGTTGAGTATGGTTTATTTTTGTTAAGCATGTAGATATATATAATTTACTTGAGAGAAAAAATCTATAAAATCAGGTATGTGATAACAGTATTTTGGTCGGTCTTAAATAAAAAGTTGGATATTTCCCTAACAAAATTAATTAATAAATTACGTCTCACATTAGCATTATCATATGTTATGCCCAGATGCAAGTTAGGGCCAATTATAGGGTGAAAAGGAAGATATTACGTAACGCTAACACTACTCCTTTGTTATCTTTCTTATCTCTCTGATAAATTATTGTAATTTTCTTGGTAATACTTCTATGTATTTTGATTTTTTTTTTTGTGAATTATGTAGATTGAAGAGTCTAGAAATATATGACTATCGTAAAATAGGGCATTTACAGTCTTGCTAGGAAGCATAGACCATTTATCCGAAATCTTGAGAAATCAAAAGAAAAAAATGGAAAATTGTCCCTCAAATGATCAAACATGCGTACCTAGTTAAGCTGGGATAACTTGGTGAAATATAATGTGAACTCAATATATAATTGCTTAATTTTTAGTTAACACTTGAAACAACATATTGAATTGTAATTCATTTGTGGTTGCAGATCTTTTTGTATCCATTTGACAATTTTATTATATAATGATAACATTTTTTTACATTTATTCATAATTTTATTAATCATAATATAACTACAACCATAATTTAAAACTTTGGTGTAAAAAAGAAAAAGAAAAAAAAAAGATAGGATCACGTCTCATAAGTCTCATAAAGCACAATTTGCGGCATCCTTCATATGATTCATGGGAAGCAACTCCAAAAACATTACAAAAAAATTTGATTAAATTCTCGCTTTCGTCTCCTTATGAAGTTTGCTTTTTTCTTATTTTTATCTGTGTAAAATTTTTTATATTAATTTTACCTTTATAAAATATTAATTTATTTAATTTTATCTTTTTGTTAGTGTCATATGAAGATTAAGTTATTCAAGCAACTATTTAAAATTCCTAAAGCTCCTTGTAAGACTTGTCCGAAAACCTGCTTTCTTAATTAACTGCCCATAGGTAGGTAGAGCGCCTCGTTTACATGTGCACCAATACTTTTTTAGAGGAGTTTCTTTATAAAAATTATTATTATATTTTAATTTATATTAATTTATAATAATATAATATAATAACGATATACTTATAAATTAAAATATTAATTAATTATTAATAAATATAAAATATTAATATAAATATAGTAGAAATAATATATAATTTCTGTAATAGATTCTAATTCTATATAATATAGAATTGAATATATAAATATTCAATATCTAGAAATTATTATATTCTATTTATTTTATTATTATATATTAATATTTGTTAATATTATTGTATTTAATTTATTATTTATATCTAATTTATTTTTTTAACATTTACATATAGAACTAGAACAATAAAAAAGATGTTTTGCCTAGATAGTATAGACAGGAAATAAAAAAAAATGCTACTGATTTGAGACATAAAATTTATCAATTCGTTACTCTTACTCTGTTAGGGGTAATTTGAAATAAAAAATTATAAAATTATTATTATATTTAATTTATATTAATTTATAATAATATAATATGGTTATAAATTAAAATATTAATTAATTATTAATTTATATAAATATAATAGAAATAATATATGATTGTTTTTTGAGCCTATAATGAGTTATGGATAGAATTCAAAAAAGTCAAATCTTTGCTGATTCCATTATATATGATTAAGTTGTGGAAGCTTCTGGATAGGTAGGTATAAATTTTGGATTATTATATGATGATATTTTAACTTTTCATATGTGTGTGTGTATATATATATAGACTAGATTTTTTTTATTTTTCATATGTGTGTATATATATATATATATAGATAGATAGAATAGAAATGACATCTCTTATCTTAATGACAAGGAAAAATTACTGCAACTGAAATTTGTTTTTGTTTGAGATTCTTTTCTTTCTTTCTTTCTTTTTTTTTTTTTTTGCAAAACATAAAATGTACCAAAGCGCTTTAGGTACTTTGGGTGTAATTGTCATGTCTTCGCTTCTATTTACTCGGAGTGCCTTTCTATGATAGACAATCTTCAAGAGAGATTGAAATTACAATGCCACTAGTAAACGTCATGTAGAACAATTTTTGTCTGATTTATATTGAGATCCCACAATTTCTTTTACATCTTTGGTTGATTTGCAATATGTACATTTGAAATTAATATAATTTGTTGGATTTTTTTAATGATAAAAACGATAATGTACTTCACATATATAAGATTTTGAATTCAAAGTTTAAATATAACGAAAAATAAAGTTCTTAAGATAATATTAAATATTACTATGCTACTAAAATACTTGTTAAATTTTAAATACAAGGTTCTTTATTTTTTTTGTTTAAGCTTTGAATGGGATGTAATTTATTTTTAGTTCTTTGCAACATAAATTACATCTAAAATCGCATGAAATCTCTCTCTCTCTCTTCAAGAGAAACAATTGTTAAGTTATATCAATAAAGTATTATTATTATTATGTGGATATAAAAAGAAGTAATTAGAAATATTAGTACGAGTGGAACAGTATAAAATAAGATGATATTATCTTTTATTTAAATATATTTTTAATCCTCCTAAAATACAAATGAAACATATTTAGTCTCCCTAAAATTTATTATTCAATTTTAGTTCCCATATATAAAATTAAATTCGAATCAATTTTGGTCCAATGTATCAACTTTTAAAATGGAACGGAAAAGCTTACATGAAAAAAGAAACAAAAAGAGAAAATAGAAAAGAAATAAAAAGAAAGAAGGAGAGAGGGGTGACATAGTTCTTTCATGATATCGTTAAATTCAAGAATCCTTGCATCTAATTTTCAAGGAAGCTATCAAATTGCTCTTTCATGGCATCAATATAAACATGAATTGCTGAATTCATTATTATTAATCCGGCATAGACAACCATACCTCTGAAATTTCAAAGGGTAGATTTCAAGTGAAGTGGAAGGATGGGAAAAAGATGAAAAGTTTCTCCAAAAAATGCAAAGTAAGCAGCAGGACGCCATGGTGTTTTAGAAGATTTAATCCTATTTAAGTCCCACGTTTTCTATCGCCTCTGTTTAATTATATTAGACCGCAATAGTCATAAGTGGATAATACTCCAACCATTATTATTTCATTTGGCTTTAATCCTCTTCGTAGCATCATTGCAAATAACTCTAAAGCTTCATTTGCAAGACCATTAATTCCTAAGCCATTTATCAAAGCATTCCACGAAGCAGTTGCTTTTACAGACATCTCATAAAAAAGCAGTTTGGCTTTCCCAATTTCACCACATTTTGCATTCATATTAATTAGTGCAGTGCAAACACGAACAAATTTGTCAAACTTATTCATTTGAGCAAATCCCAATCAAAGATCAAGCTCGATGTTGGGGACAAGAGCAGAAACCATCATATTGTTCTTTGCTACAACATAGCGAAAGAGGGTCATATGGGATGGTTCCTACGTCAGATCTCAGCTTTTCATGAAATTGGATCTAAGTCCGAGTTCTTGTGCCCAGCAGAGACCAAGTCGCTTCTTCGTGATGTCCCATGCTGGCAGTTCTGTTTTCAAATGGATGGAAGTTAACTAAATGGATTTAAATTGATTTAATTTGCATATGAGAAGAATTAAAATTAAACAATAATTTTAAGAGGAATTTGTATTTTAGGGATAAGAAATGTATTTAAGCCTTTTCTTTTACCCTTGTTTATAAAATTAGTGTGCTGCAGGTCAGGTCTTGGGAGTATAAATTTAACTACTTTAATACTTAATGCATGAAATGAGATATTCGTTATTTTATTTTAATTAAAAAATATACACTATCACGAAATTTTTTTTTTTTAAATTTCAGATGCTTTTATAGTTTAAAAGTACATGGCACTTGAACTGAATTAATGATTAATTACTTTCTATTATTATTATTATTATTATTATTATTATTATTATTATTATTATAACTTGCAGACCATTTTTTATTCAATCTATTGCATATTTCTGTCTCCACTTTTATTTTAACAAATAAAATGCAAATGCTGTAATATAGTATAAATTTAATGCAATATATTTTTTATTATAAAAACATTTTAATTTAAAATTTTAAATAAGTTAAGTATATAGTTTTACCAAATTAATTAGTTACATATCATATTTTTTTAACTTTTATTGCTTTACGTTCTACATCTTATCTCTCCTTCTATTCGTCCTGTTCTTTTTTTTTTTCTTATTTATGTCCAATGTTATTGTATTTTTAATTATATATTTTACTTTTTACTTTTATCACTTTACAACTCATACGATATTTCTTTTCTTTTGTTCCATAACAGTTTTTTTAAAACCTTTTTATATCATCTTTTATTATTTATAATTTAGAATCCAATATTATTAAACTGTATAAATATGATATAGATATTTTCTTTTTAATGTCCTATTTTTTACTTTTTATTCATTATAACACATAAAAAGTACTGAAAACATAATATTTTATATTATTATAATTATAATTTGCTAAATATTCCTTCACAAGTTTAATGTTTAAATTAATTTTATTATAAAATATATATCTTAACATTAAATTATATCTTTTACCCTGTACGGATAGAAATATTACTGTAAAGAATTATTTGTACTTTGAAATAGGAGGAATTGGTTCTCTTGGACAAAATGATAAAAGAATGCCCGAAAACACGTTTATAAAACCTTCGTATTGGAATCTACAAAGAAATGGTCCAATTGATCAAGATGTATAATTAGGATTGTATTCATTCGATTTTGAACTTATTGACAAATATAATCCATTCCATTATGTTAAGTGTTAAGTGGTTATTTTATTATGGGTAATCAAGGACTTATTATTCTTAACTCTTGAGTTCAAGAATTTTTATATAACTTAAGCGACATAATAAAAAGTTTTTTTTATTCTTTTATTAACTAATTTATGTATGGGATTTCATTTGCCTCATGATTGGGAACTAATGATTAGTTCTATCTATGAAGATTTTGGATTTGCTCATGATGAATATATTCTATCCGGTCTTGTTTCCACTATTCACTAGCGTTTTAATTTAACCAGAGTGATATAAGATATATTATTCTTTTTTAATTAATATGAAAGTAATATATATAATAAAAATATGAATATACTAAATTTTATTTTGTTATATTTATTTTATAATTATATATTCATATTATTAATAATAAATATTTCAAATGTAATATAAGAGTTTAAAAAAAGTAGTCAAATAATTTAATTGAATTAGATATTTAATTAATTTAAAATACTATTATAAAAAGAAAATTTATTGTATTGTATTCATACTGTTTAGTAATATTAGTTTTTGAATTACAAATAATAGAGTAGAATAGAAAAAATAAAAATATTAATGGAATAAATGAAAAGAATAGAAAAATAACATGTAAGTCATAAAATCTTAATAAAATTTCAGTTGATATATATTTAATTTAAAATATAGTACTTGAAAATTAATATCACAAAAATATTAAAAAATTGTAAATGATTACTTTTAATTTTTAATTTTCAAATATTAACATTAAAAGATATAATAAATAGTTATATAATTCTAGTAATTAATGATTTATGTAGTAAAATTTTAACTTTTTAAAAATATTTTTAGAATAAAATTATATATATTGTGTCATGTCTAATATCTATAGTACTTAGAGATGTTAACATCTAAATTATAAATAATAGTAATGGAATGGAAATAAAAAAGGGAAGAAAAAAGAAAAATATGCAATGGAACCAAAAAAAAAGAAAGAGAAATAACAGATGAGATGTAATGTACTATAACATTTAAAAATAAAATAAGTAGCTAGATAATTAAATTAAATTAAATAATTTAACTTATTTGAAATATTTATAATAAAGATAAATCATGTATAGAATATAATGGGTTCACACAATAAATAATAAGAAGAAAAGAAAATTGTATAAAAAAAAAGCAAATACATATATATGAATGAAAAGAAAAATAAAGGAAAAAATAAAAAAAATTTAGGTGATTTTTAAAATAATACAAGAGTTGAAAATAAAATATATAGTTGTGTAACTATTAAATTAAAATTTCAACTTATTTAAACTATTTTTATAATATAAATAAAATATATTACATTATATTTATATTATTTAATGATATTGACACCAAAGTTAAATAGCAAGATTGAACATAAAAAAAATTCATAATGAAGCTAAAAAGGGAAGAATATGTATATATTGTAATGGAGGAATAAAGTTGTTAAAGGAAGAAAAACTCTCTGGAAGAAAACATATATGTGAATGTATGGAAAAAACAAGAATGGAGCAAATAAAAAAATGAGTAAGATGAAAAAAAAAATAGAAAATTTTAAAAGAAAATATGAAATTAAGTAGTTTAATTAAAAGATTTAAATTTGATGAATTATCAATTATTAGTGTAAATCAATTTTACATTATTATTTGTTTATATATTGCTATGTCAATAAAAAAATTGTCAATACTATTTTACTATTATTAAAAAATTTTAATTACTATTTTATTGATGATATGTCTTCTTTTTATTCACTTATAGTGTAAAATATTTTACACTAATAGTGGATAAAATTTAAACCTTCAATAAAATTATATCTTTAATTTATTTAAATATACTTATAATAAAAATTAAAATATATCATATTATTCTTATACTATTATCGTCATCTAAGTTGTAGCTAATAGAAGTAAATATAAAAAAAAAATAAGATAAAAGAAAGTGAAATTGTGCACGAATTGCAAAATCTTAACAAAATCCTTATTATATTTATGTAATTTGAAATGTTGCATCTAAAATTTGATATTAAAATGTTATTGATAAATTTTAAATTAATAAATTTGATTTTTAATATAAAATTTATAATTAATTAATTTTGTTAATAATTTTCATATTAAAATTTTAATTTATTTAAAATATTTAGATAAAATTAAAATAAAATATATTATAGTATATTTATAATACTTAATGATATTAATATTTAAATTATAAACAATAGGAGTGCAAAAAAAATGTAGATGAGAAATTAAAAAAAACATATAAGGGGTAAAGTAATAAGAAAAATAGAATTCATAATAAATAAATAAATTAAATAAATTTATTAAATTATTTAAAATATTTTATAATAAAAATATAATATGTTATATCTATACTACTTATGAATATTGGTGGCTGACATTCAAAATCCTCCCAATGTTGGTGTCCGATGAGATTTAAAATTCTCCTAATTGAAATGTATTTTTTTACATTAATTATTTGATGTAAAAATGTTAATAAAATTTTAATAAATAAATTTAATTTTAATATATAAACATCATTATTAAGAATAAAATATACAATTATTTGGTTAAATTAATAATTTATTTAAAATATTTATAAAGTTCAAACTAAAATATATAATGTTATATTTATACTGCTCAATGATATTAATATCTAAGTTATAGATAATATAAATAGGCATGAAAAATAGAAAAATACCAAATGGAGCAAATATAAAGAAGAGAAACAATGCTTGTACTAATAAATAGTAAGAGTTAAAAATAACATTTATATTAATGTAAATTAAAAATCAAACTTATTTAAAATATTTTTACCATAAAAATAAATTACATTATATTAAATTTATATCACTCAATAGTATTTGAGTTATAAATAATATAAGTGAAAAAAATATAATATTAATATGTATTTAATTTTGATTAATATGCATTTAATTTGACACATAATAATTAAAAATTGATGTTAAGAAAATAGTGATAAAATTTTAAATAAATAAATTTGATTTTAATCTTCATATATTATTTTTGGAAAATAGAATATGCAGTTAGATAATTTAATTAATAATTTCTATACTAAAATTTTAATTTTTATAAAACATTTATAAAAATTCAAATAACAATATATATACCAATTAATGATATTAATATTTGAGCTATAAGTGACAAGTGGACATGTAAAATAGGAAAATATAAAATGAAACAAATGAAAAGAAGAGAAACAATGCTTAAATTAAAAAATAATATATATAGTAAAATAAATTAATTTAATTAAATAACATTTTAATTTATTTAAAATATTTTTATCATAAAAAATTATGTTGTGCAAAATTTAGATCACTCAATTGTCTTTTAGTTGTAAATAATATAAACTTAAAGTAGAAAAAAGCATGTGAAATGTTACATGGAGAATAAAATTTTGATAAAATTTTAATTAATATGTAATTAATTTTCTATATAGTATTTAAATAATAAGAGTTAGAAATAAAATATATAGTAAAATAAATTAATTTAATTAAATATTTTTTTGCATATTTAAATATTTTAATCATAAAAAATTATACAATGATAAATTTATATTATTCAATAGTGTCTAAGTTGTAAATAATATAAATGAAAAGAAAAAAAGTATGAAACATAGTGAATAAAATATAAAACTTTGGTAAAATCTCAAATATTATATATTTAATTTGATATATAGTACCTAAAAAATATTGACAAAATTTAATTGGTACAATTAATAATTTTCATAGTAAAATTTTAATTTTTTTAAAATATCTATAAAATTTAAAAATAAAATAAATAATATTATATCTATGTTACTCAATGATATTAATGTTTCAATTATAAATAATATAAGAAGACATTAAAAATGGAAAAATATGAATGAAGGAAATAAAAATGGAGAAACAACGAGTTAAAAATAAAACATGTAATAAAATAAATTAGTTTAACTAAATAAATTTTTAATGTATTTAAAATATTTTTAACGTAAAAAATTATACTATGATAAATTTATATTACTCAATTACATTTGAATTATAAGTGAAAGATATGAAAAATTTAAATATAAAATTTATAAAATTACATTTATACTTCTCAGTGATACTAAAATTTTAATTATAAGAAATATAAATGGACATAAAAAATGGAAAAACAAATACAGAGTAAATAAAAAGAAGAGAAATAATGTTAGAACTAATAAATGATAAGAGTTAAAAATAAAATATATAATAAAATAAATTAATTTAATTAAATAAGAATTTTATCTCATTTAAAACATTTTACTACAAAAAATTATGCTACAATAAATTTGTATTAGTTAATAATATTAGAGTTATAAATAATACAAGTAAAAAAATATGAGAAATAATATAAGAAGTACAAAGCATTGGCAAAACCTTAGTTGATATGTATTTAATTTGACATATAATACTTAAAACCTGATATTAAGAAAATGTTAGCAAAATTAAAATAAATAAATTTGATTTTAATCTTTAGCTACTGTATTTAAAAAATATAATATTTACACATAAAATTTTAATTTACTTAAAATATTTATAAAAATTTATAAATAAAACATGTAATATTATATATAGACTACTCAATGATATTAATATTAGAATTATAAATAACAAAAATGAACATAAAAATAGAAAAATATGAAATTGAACAAGCAAAACTAAGATAAACAATATCTGAATTATAAAGTAATAAGAGTTAATGATAAAATATATTGTAAAATAAATTAATTTATTAAATAAAAATGTTAAATTATTTATCGTTTAAAATATTTAATCTTAAAAAATATATTATATAAAATTTATAAGATTCAATGATATTTGAATTATAAATAAATTATAAATATTATAAATGAAAATAAAAAAATGGAGACAGTGTTGGGCGGTAAAAAAATTTCTCATAGCCCAACACATGTTCAAAAAGAAATATGAAAAAATCTTACTTCCGTAAAATAGTATAGATTATTATTTATTTATATTTAATTCAATTAATATTTTTATATAAAATTATAACTTATTTAAAATATTTTATAATTAATATATTAGATTAATATAGATTAGGTAGAAGAAGATAAGATAATTACTATTAGATGTAGACTAGATATATAAAAGATTAAATAACTTAAGAAATTAATTTGATCGAATTATTTAATTACATATTATATTTTATATTTCTTTTATTACATTTCAAAATTTTATTATGTATAAATTTCAATATATAATATAATTAGAAAATAAATATAATAATTAAGTTTTAAATTTTCTATATTTTTATATACTTTTTATTTTTATTCTTACATTAGATAGAAAATTAACACCCATACATCACATGAGTTGAAAAACTAATAATAAGGATATAATGAGAAAGAAGAAAAGTAGTTTTAAAAAGAAGAATTTTTATGGGGAAGTGACACATGACCAAAAAAATTAAAGTTAAAGACTTTATTTTCTTACTAGTACTAGTTTTAGAACACGTGCTATACAGGTGTTTAGTAATATTTTTAATTATTATTAAAGAAATTTATAATTACTGAATTTGTATATTTGTTAATGCAAAAAATAAAAAATTTGAAGCCATAATTGATATTTGGGAAGTATTAGTCTCAAAATTTTGGTATAATTGAAAAAAGATAGATCTTATTTTCATAAAAAGAAATCATTTGTAAAAATTTGCAAGTGACTTCTAAAAAATTTATATTCAAAATTTAATATTTAAATGGTTTACAAAATAAAAAAGAGTTTTATTCTTTATCTTATGATGCTTTTGACAAAATAGTACAATTTAATTTATTTTGTAAAATAAATTGATTGGTTATATATTAAAATTTTGATAAATTTGAGATTGATTATAGTAATTTTAATATGAAATATAGTACTTGAAAGTTGATATCAAGAAATTATTGATAAATAAAATTAATTTTATCATTTAAATATTTTTATAAAAATAGAATATAAATTAATTAATTTAATTTGTATTCTGTATATTTTAATTTTAATTTATTTAAAATATTTTATGATAAAAATAAAATAGCGTACTCTATCTATAATATTTAGTAATATTGGCATGTAAGTAATAAATAATAAAAGTATATATAAAAAATATATACAATAAAACATATAAAGAAAAGTTAAATAATACATGAAATAGAAGATATTGATAAAATTCTAATTAACAGATACTTAAATTAAAATATATAACTTAAAAATTGATACAAAAATTCATAAATTTTAATAATTTGAATTTTAATTTTCAAATTTTAATTAAAATTAAAATATGTAACTTACTCCTTTGTTTTGAATCATTAAATATATTTAATAATAAAATAAAAATTTATCAATTTATATATGTAATATTTATTAATATTAGAATAAGTTATAAATAGAAAAAGTAGATATGTTAAAAAAAAAACAATGAAGTACAGAAAAGAAAGATAAATATTGTCTCAATTGCAAAGTTTGATAAAATCTTAATTGATGTACATTTAATTTAAAATATAGAATTTAAAAATTCATGTCATATAAATATAAATTTTAAATAAATAAGTTTGACATTAATTTTTATATATTTTATTAACAATAGAATGTATAGTTAATTTACTAAATTATTAATTTTTATATTTAAATTTAAATTATTTAAAATAATTTACAGTAAAAATGAAATATATTAGATTATATTTACATTGTAAACAATATAAGTGGACATAAAAAAATAAAAAAAATATGATGAACTATAGAAAAGATTAAAAAAATAATGTATACACTATAAAATCTTAATAAAATTTCAATTCATTTATAGTTAGTTGAATATATATCCATAAAATATTGTAAATAGATAAATTTTATTCTAAACTTCAAATGTTTTTTATCGAAAATAAAATATGTAACTAGTTCATTCAATTAATATATTTTGTATTAAAGTATTAACTTATTTAAAATAATTTTATAATAAAAAATTATCATATATTATTTATACTATTTAATAATATTATCAGTGGAGTTATAAACAATAAAAGTGGACATAAAATAAAAATGAAAAACATTCAATAAGACAGACAAAAAGAAGGAAAAATAGTATTTGGGGTTTAAGATCTTGATATAATTTCAACCGGTATGTGTTTATTTTGAAATATGGTATTTAAAAATTGATTACTTACAACTACTAATAAAATTTAAATTAACAAATTTGATTTGGATTATCATATTTTTATTAAAATTAGGACATATAATTCAATTAATAATTTATTTATTAAAATTTTAACAAATTTAATAATAAAAATATGTAAACTGTAAAGTTTGTAATTTATGGCCCAACGAGCATGAAATACTACTAACTTTTGCTTTGTAATTGCTACTGGTTTCTATTGTTTCTCGTATGTCCTACAATCTTCCCTTTTTTAATTATCCTCTCTTGTGTTTGGAATGGAAAATGTAAGTCTATAACTTGACTACGCCCTTAATCCATCTCCAACCAAAATGTCAGTTCCATGAATGGGTCTGTCCATTTTTTTTATTAAAATATAATAAACATCCGTTTTACTCGTTTGAGGAGAATTAATTAATAGAATATAAATTAATATATTTTATTTTATAAAAATGAAAATTATTTTTATCTATATTTTACATATTTTTACTTTTATAACTCATTATTGTCACACAAATTAAGAAATCCTTCCCTTCTTGTATTATTTTATTGTTTATCGTATTAATGCTATGTTGTCACATTTGTTTAAGTCTTAATTAGTCATGATTCAATTATCATGCAGTGATTTGTTGGCATGCAATTAAAAAAAATTTGGAACAGGCGCATGTTAAACTTTTTTTATTTAGAGACATTTTTGTCATGATTTCTAATTTTCAAAATGTGATTAGTATAAAGAATTGCTATTGAGCAACTTTCGACGAATTTGAGACTATAATATTATGACTCATGCTCGATAAAAATCATCTCACTAACACGAGTGAGAGAGAGAGTGTGTGTGTATTTTTGGAGACTAGTTAGAGACAACCAACAAAAATTTTTAAGGGGCTATTTGTCAAATACACGACAACATACTCAAATTTCCTTTTCCAACATTCAAATTTGCTTCCAGATATTATTTTTCAATCTTCACCAAACTGATTCGGATCTATTGGATTGGTGATAAAATCTGAAAGATAATGAAAACAAGGAGTAATATCTAATAGCCCACAACTTAAAATATTATTTATTAAAATTTAGAAAAAACTTTTGTTCTTTTACAAACATTTCAAGTATCTTAAATATTTGAAATAAAAAATCTAGGAAAACATATTCATTCTTAGATAAATAAATTAATTTGCAGTAAAAAAAAATTTAAATCTTGAACTTTCAAATGCAATCTTTTTTACAAAACAAATTCAATAAAATAATTATTTCATATTTCAATATTGTTCTACATAAAACTACAATCTTTTACAAAAATTTAAATACGAAGAAAACTAATTATACAAATAACATTATAATATTTTAAATAACTCATGTGAATTTAAATACTAAGACGCCAGTTTTCTTATCAAAATAACAAGTAATTTATGATAGTAATATATCTGAGGAAAACAAGTTACTTTATTAAAATCAGATAGCAAATGTAGGATATAGTTTTCGTGATGCTGTGTGAATATCATTATTCTAAAATCAAATTGCAAAATTCGACTTATTGTGCGAAATTGTTTGCTTTCTATCCTTATTCAATGGATTAGGTTAATGAATTCATATATTTTCTTATATTAAACCTACCTGATGCTAAATGAAATTCGGGTAGTAAAAAGAAAGTTTAAATAAGGCAATAGGATTAAAATTTAAAAGCACCATTTGATTAAAATAAAGTCACGTGATATTACTCAAAAGTTGATAGTGAGTTAAAATAGGACAATAGCTAATGTGAAGTAATGATACTTACACACATACAAGTAGATTAGTTGCTTGAACTATTGCCTTGGTCTCGAGTCTTTGTTTCAAATGATTATACATGTTCCAATAAACAAATGGAATAAATATATTTAATTCATTCAGTGACTTTTGTTTGAAAAATATAAAAGATGTTTTCTCAAACATAAACACACCCTCAAGCATAGAGAGTTATGATCATTCTTTTTAACCTTGATGTCACAGATAATAAAAAAAGTCAAGTGACGTGAAAATCTATATGCCTGGAGCACAGATTCCTGATTGGTTTGACCATCGTTGTAAAGTGCGAGTCCTTTCTTTTTGGGCTCCTAAAAAATTGCCTAATGCTACTTTTGCATTCATCCACAGTTGTGGGGCTAACAATTTTAACTGTTACTGACTACGTTTATTCATTAACAACGTTGAAGTGCGGAACTCTTTACACGGTAGTTGGATTCGCGAATATTTTCTGAGCAGAGGACGCCATGTGTATTTGAATAATCTTGAAGATGCTTTGGACGAAAATGGGGTTGAGCAAGGTGTTGAGAAATATCTACTACAGGAGTGGAATTATGTGGAGGTTGTGGTGGCTATATGGTCGGAAAGCTATGATTTTAACATATATGAGTGTGGAATTTATGTGGACAAGCAAGGATCAATGATGGAACATGTACGATTTGAGTGTCCTTACATCATCCAGCCTGTTGAGTTGGTATTAAGAAATGCATTGAAAAGAGGAGCAGGCGAGCAGCATTTCATCCGGAAAGGGAGCCATAAAAAAAAAGGCCTGAAAGAGCACAAGTTTAGAGATAATAGAGAAAAATATCAGAATCCAAGGACTAAGAAAAGGTTAGAAACCATGCTGATTTATTATATATATACGCCCACACACAATCCCCTTGAATCTAGAGAGATGGTCGGATTTTAGGTCCAGAATTTCAAAATTCTTTCAGTCAATCTTTTTAACTTAACACATCTTTGCAATAGCCCATCAACTACCATCTTTTATCAAAACTTTAATTACACATGGCTTTGTTAATTTCATTGATCATTTTAGAGCAAAGCAAGATGTAGACTTCGATTGCAAAATCTGACCATCCTTTAAAGGATGCTTCTTGCATTTTCCTTAAAACTATTAGAATGAATTATATTGTTCCATCTTCATTCTTATTCTAAGACATTCTTTCCTTTTTTTTTCGTTTTATTTTAAGTTACCTTCTCCTTCTTTATTTTATAAATTTCCTCAATATAAAAGATATATGTGTGTATGTGTACATGTGCGCAATTTGAAAGAAAATATATAAATTTATATTATGTATACTTAAATAAGGATTTGTTTATAATTAATTTTATTAAAATTATTTATACAATTCTATAAATTTTAGGAGAGAGATTTATTAAATTTTAATATAAAATTTTATCTTAAACCTAGGATTTATGTACAGCGTTATTTAATCATAGTAACATTCATACACAATTTCAAAATTTCCTTTTTCTGAAAAGTCTGTTATTTTTTAATATAAATAAAATCCACTTACAACCCTTTTTTTTTATTATATAGAAGCTCTTTCTATTTTCTTTTCTTAATTTATTTCATTACATACTTATTCTTTTCGTGTTGATCCAGAAAATTTTATTCAATCAAGAAAGGTGAACAAATTTTACCCCAAAATCAGCACAATGACGATGACTTCCAATGGAAATTGTTATCGAATTTGCATTTACCATCAAAAGTAATCATATTTCTATGGAAATTGTGCAATTGTATACTTCTCAACTCTGGACACGTTCAAGTGCCTCAAATATGTTCTCTCTGTGGGGTGGAGAATGAAACTTCTCAACACATCTTCATGCAAAACACATTTACAAGAGCTCTTTGGTTGGGCTCGCAACTCTCTATTTGGCCAGATTAATGAAGTTATGCCTGCAAATGGGATATATGAATGCTAAGATTCATAAGGAGTTTACATATTCTATGGCACTAATTTTATACACAATTTGGTTCTTCAGAAACAAGGCCATTTTCAAAGGAAAAACTCCCTCCTCTGAAGCTGCGCTTAAAGTATGGCTTGAATTCTGTCAGAATCATGTTGCTGCCCTAATAGAAACAGAGCTCATACTTGCAGTTGTTCAGGTGCAATTCATGAACCATATTTTGTTCATCTTCCTTGGCGGCATGGTTATAGGCAACTATATCTATCAGTGCATAAGGTTAAGAAATTCACGTCTAAAAATACCTGTTGCCAAGCTTTCGTCATTGATGGTATGAACTCTCTGGTGTTAGAGGGATTTTTTTTTTATGTCTGATGCAGCCATTAAGTTTCAGGTGTTGTTTCAAGGCTTTAAGAGTCTTATTAAAGATATAGATATTTTTCCTCCAGACTTGATTATTTACATGCCCAATTCAAGTTGTATTGAAATGTTCAGCGAACCATCAATGGCTCCAGCGCATTTGCAAACCACAGTCAAAGAAGTCAACTGTTTATTGATGCCCTTATCCTAGCAAATCGAATTTAGTTGTGGATTATTTCCTCACTTTTCTTCTGTCAAGGTCAAATCAGGTAATTGGAGAAGTACAGGCAAATGGAAATGGAGAAATTTTCACAGGTAGCTATCCAAGTGCAATTATTTTACCCGATGATTCTTTCGCTTATGCAGACTTTGCTTTGTTATCTTTTTTATTTTTATTTTTTGACTTATTCATTATAATTGTAAATTGGTATCCAATAGGGTAATGTATGTAAATTTACTTGACGGGCATGTTTTTTATCGGCGTGAGTTCAATTAGCATCTATTTTCCAGTGAGAACCATCTGATTCCTAACAAACATATATTTGCCAATTGGGCTGATAAAATTTTGCCTAAGGGAGAGATGTTTGTGTTTATTTAGTAAATTACTTGATATATTTATTTGGGAAGTAGATATAGTAAAAATCAAATCAAATAATTATAAGTACAATTTTATCATACCTAAACTGAAAATTTGGGCATGAACACCTTGAATTAGTGGCATTATAATAATAATCGGATATAAGAAGGAAAGAGATGAATGGTTGATATGAATTGATGGGTTACTTATTAGAAAAGTAAAATTTGTCTATGTGGCATTAAATTTATTACCCAACATTTTTATACTTTTAAAAAATATGATTGTTGTATATAACAAAGGGATAATAGATAGATTCAATGATACATTTTTAATGAGTTTTAAAGACTTTTTCGTTACAATTGCAAAAAATATATATATAATTAGCTTAATTTTAGTAAAATTTGAGTTCAATTAAAGAATAAATTATTAGTTTATTTTTTTGACTAAATAAATAATTGATAGAAAATATATTTTGACAAGAAAAATTAATTTAATTTAACTTGAAAAATAAAATGATGGGTTGAATTGATAATTTTTCAAATAAATGAAAACAAAATTAGAATAATTACTAATGTAGTGCCTACACTAAATTTATGATGATACAAATATATAAAAATTAATTAAACAATAATAACATATATTTTTAAAAAAACCTATAATATATAAAAAATTCATAATTAAAGTAAGAAAATTATCCATAAAAAGATTTTATTAATTACATTTTACTTCATTCTTTTAGAAATATGGATTTATATTTAGAGTAAATTTTTCATAATTTATTTGATAAATTTTTTTAATTTAAATGAGAAGTTGAAAATTGACTTACAAATAACTCTTTATGATTCTTTAATTGTAAGAGGTAAAGATTTGAAGAGGTGATCCAATATTAAATAATTGTGAAAGTTAAATAAAAGAGTTGAGAGTCTGAAAAGCTTTTAGGAATAATTTGCTATAAATTTTCTTTATGCTTGAGGTATTTTCAAATGAAATATAAATGGTCTCTAACAAAGTTTTCGTGTTTTTACGTTTTTACATTATAACACATGATGCAATTTAGTAATGAAGACAAATATCAACCACTAGATCCTTCTTATTTCTAATTGATCTTGATTCAATAATTGATGTTACAACTAACTCAAGTTCTGGCTTCACCTTATTTGATAAATTTGATAGATTGACAAACCCTTACAATAAAAGTAAATTATTGATATTTTCTTGTGAAAATGACAATCTATATGATTTTTTTTTGGTAAAAACCTTGACTATTAATTTTAATCTTATTTTTTTAAGTATAATATATATTATCAACTTGAATATGGTTTATGTATGAAATAATATGTATTTATTTCTCTCTAGCTTATTTGTAGTTTTGAGCCTTTAATTTAATTTAATTTTGTCCTCATTTATTTAATTTAATTCTATTTTTTGTATATTACCTTCGTTCTCACTTTACTTGGATTGTAAGATGAAAATATGATGGAAATGGATAGTGAATAAATGTTGAGAAAATGTTTAAATATTTATTTTTTAAGTTATTAATTTAAGATGGTTTGAGAATTAACTTAAATCACCTAACTTATAGAGAATGCTAATAAGGAAAAACCAACAAGTTAGGCAAAATGTTTAACCACCTAATTCATAGAAAATATATTGCTAGTATTTGACAATTCTTTTCTTTGATTCACCCTCTAGTGTAATTTTAATTTCCCAATGATTTTCATTTTTTAAAATATTTTAATTTATGTCTATAATAATGGAGAAAACTTTTATGAAATACTTTTTAGTGTGAGTGTTGAATAATTAATAAGTAATCTTATTAGTTTAGATTATATAAAAAGCCTTTAAAAAAATGTATAAGTATTATAAACTAGGATGTAGGCATCATGACCTAACATAATATAATTGGTATAGACCTGTTCAACACATCAAAGGTGAAGCCAATGCTAAGTACATTGAAAAATATGATTTTATTTTTTTCTATATATATTGAAGGTAAAGCATGTACTAAGCACATTGAAAAGTACTTTAGCGAGTATTGTGATAATAATTTGTATATGTTCTAATTCTCATTAGCATTGATAATAGTTATTCATTTTAGATAGTTAGTAATAATCACATCCTTAGATTTTACACAATTTTTCACAATTATCTTTATTGTTATATTATTTATAAGTTTAAATTCACAAGTGAAATGACATTTAATGAAAGTATTATATAGAAATATAGTATGTAAAAAATATTTCTTAATTGCAAAAATACTTGCAAAGTTCAAAATTAAAATTAAGATTTAAACCAATTTTAAAAATAAAGGATATAAAAGAAACCATAAAATAAGTAGCAACAATTTGAATTTTCTCATAAGTTATTATTAACTTAAAGAAAGAAAAAATTGATGAATTTGGTGCCCATGAATCATGTTAATTGGAAATTACAAATTCAAAAAATGAAACAACAAAATTTGGGAATGAGAAAACACACTTTATTGTATCAATGACCTGAATATGTTATCAAGTCGTTAATCAAGGAAACACTTGTCATCAAATTTTGAATTTAAAAAAAATGCTATGTACCTACTCTTACATTTTTATGGATTAACACAATTTGAATAAATTTTATGTCATATGTTTTAGAGAAAAATTGTAAAATACCCCTTTAATTTTGGGATGGTTGCATTTTATCCCCATTTACTCTAAAAAGTTACAAATCAAACTCTTAAACTATAAAAATTTACAATGAATACTCATATTTCACCTAATTAATTATTTTATTAAACTATGTAATTTTTATTAACTTTTAAAATAAAAATTACAATATTTGGTATGTCGTTTTATTTTGTCATTTTTTTGCATGATTTTATAAATCATTATCAAGTATTTAATTAAAATTTTATATATTTGATTTAATTTTTACTAATTATATAATATAGAAATTATGTGAAAAAATATGATAAGTCAATATACAATAATATTAGAATTCTTGTCTAAAAAATTATTTAAAAAAATCATGTAATTTGAGAATGCTTAATTATTATATCTTCAATTAAGTAGTGAGTATATTTATAATATTACAAAGGATCAACTTATTTTGTCATAACAAGTTAGAAATATAAACACATAAGTAGTAAGAATGAAATATTGGATTAAAAGTTTGGTAATCTAGGATGAGAGTATTGTCATCTAACTAATGAAAATTTTTCATAAAATTAAATATAAATGAGTTAGGTAGAATTATTGAGGACCTAGCTCGTATGTACAAATTTGAGATATGGATTAAAGTTAACATGCTAAACTCAACATGATAAAAAAAATAATTTATGAAATTAAATATATTTAAATAATTAAAATTTATTTAACTCTTGAAAAAATATAAAAATTGTAGAATTATTTTATAAATTTCTACATAATAGAAAATTCATACCCAATGTGAAAAAATCATCCAAATAAAACACCTAACTATGATATAAGATAAAATCTATTAAAAATATTTTTATATTTAAAGTCTATATAATAGAAAAGCCTTCCTATTATAGATATTTTAAAATAAATTATTTGACACAAAAGTTTTATTACTAAAATTCTTGTATTATAACATTAATAGTTATTAACGTTTACGTCAAACTTTTTATTTTAATATAATATTAAATTAAAATTACAAAAGAACTTGTATGGCTGTCTATTTATCTTCATTGATTAATGGCATTTTCAGCCTTATTGTATGGGCATCAACAATGGAATAGAATGATAGGCACTCTGATTTGGACACAGTAAAAACTAGCTCAAAAGACAATTTGATTTCCTCAATTATGTGAAGTATTATAACTTAATGAATTGTAAAGATATGCATACTTGGCCAAACCACATTGGGGTATAGTAATTATGGTATTTATACCTTGAGTTTCAGACAGAGCATGGAAGATTCATCCTAGTTATAATTGTTTTGATTGAATTTAAGATAAAAAAATCTTGGAATTAATTAAGATTTGTCCTTTGTTCATTGATTTGAGAGTAATTTTTAAGTTAAAATACCCCAAAAAGTTTGAAAACCAATAGACAGATGGTTGTGGTTCTCCTTGCAATTTATTCGCCGTATTTATTTTAAAAAGAGATATAGAGTTAATAAATTTGATAATTATAATTACTGATAAATAATTCTATATAAGATATAATATTTTGTCAAAGAATTACAATTAATAATAAGTAATTGAATGTAGAATCAAATATTTGAGGGCAATTGAAATTTGTTCTTAATTTTTTTTTTTCTTAGAGTGTTTTTCTTTTAAAAAAAATGCACCAAAGTGCTCTAGGTACTCTGGGTGTAATTGTGATGTCCCCACTTTTATTTACACGTAGTGCCTCTCTATGATAGACAATATTCAAGAGGGATTGAAATCACAATACCACTAGCAAACGCCATCTAGAACCATTTTAATTTGATATATATCTTGATCTCACAGTTTCTTTTACATCTTTAGTTCATTCGCATTATGCATATTTGAAGTTAATATAACTCAATTAATTTTTTTTAATATAGAATTAGTAATCCACTTAATGCATACATACAAGATTCTGAATTCGAAATCTAGATATATATTTTTTGTTGATGTAAAATTACTACTTGAATGATTCAAATTAGTTTAGACTTTTCAAAATTTTGGATTAATTATAATTTAATATTTTATAAAATATATATATACACATATATATATCAATATCTAATAAATAATAATTAAGAAGTAAAAAAATAAAAAGATGATATAATAAGAATGTTTTTGAAAAATATTAATGCAGCATCAATAATAATAAAAATAAAAAATTTCCAAATCAAAGCATTGATTGAAATTAATTAAAATTAATATGCAACATATTGGATTAAATTTAGGTGCTCGATATATATGATATATATAAAACAACAAGCAATGCACACTATGTTTAAAACTTTTTCAAATATTTTAAACATTAATATACACTATTATAAAATTGCACTTTAATGTCAAAATATTGACATTAGTTACAGAGAAAATCGACATATATAATAGTACGATGACATTTTTGCAATTTTGATGGCATTTTTAACATTGGTTATAAAAAAATTTACATAATAAGTAGCATGGTGGCATTTTTGTAAATATGTTCAACACATAATGTTTGTTTTAATAAACAATTGATGTAAAAATTCAAACATCAATAAGTTAGAACATTGGTTTCCTGTAACCATCATTCAAAAAGCATTTGAGTCATCTTAATAGGTGATATAAAATATTTATACAATGGTTCTTCTTTAATAACCGACATCTACTATTTTTTAAATTGCCTATAAGTTTTTCCTTCACTCCATACATTATTTAGGTTTTTACTTCATTTTTTATTTATATGGTATAAGAGGATAATATATGATTGGTGCTACTTAATCATTAATTACTAAGATGTAAGTCACTGTTCGTAGGCTGTCATCCTCTTTTAGTCATAATTTATGTTAAGTTGCTATTTTAAAATAGATAAATATAACGCTATTTATTTGCTATAGTACCAAATTAATAGAGTGAATTTAAGAGTACTAATAGCAAGGAAAGGCAGGTATATCTGCAAAGGTTCATTGATAATGGTCTTAAGGTGAAATATTGTTGCTATGAACATGAAAGTAAAAGATTATGTTAAGGATATCGTGAGATCATAGCTTTACCAATTTTATGAATTTTGACCTCAAGGTGTTTGATTACTTCATTTACTATGAGCATTTAAGCATTCCTGTGTTCTAATGTAGGAACAAGCATGTTATGCCATCACTTTTCTTCGAAGTCATAAGATTAAATGATTAATTGCAATGTTGCCATATAATATTTACTAATTAATGTTGATAATATTGTTAAAATAATGATTTATCATTGATATTTATTTTTATAAAAATGTTAAGATATAGAAGTTATATAAAAATATCAAAAAAGAATAATACATTGGTTATTTATTATACAACCAACATGGTTTAACTTGGGATGATACCATGTTAATTTTTTGATTAAACTAGTGTATAAAGGTATAACATTAGCCACCTAATTATAATAAATGGTGGTAGTAAGCATTTAGCAAGGATGATGTTTACAAGTTATTGGGCTTATGATGTCAGTTTTTGTTTTATAACTAATGTAAATTGCTTTTCATTTTGTCCACAAACTTTTCTTTCAGTCCATCTTTTGTTTAAGTAGAATAAAGGATAACACACCCATTTTTGCTTTATATTTAGAAAAGCTTCAAAATTTATAATTATAAGCATCATATCAAACTATAGTTATTTTCTATCCTCAAATAGTTTAAATGGAAGAAGATATCCATGGTTTAATATGATCAACATGATCACAAAATTTGAAACTTTTCTACATGTGCAACATAGATGGGTGTGTTATCCTTTTATTTCACTTAGTATTATAAGGAATAAATAGCTAATGTCTTCAAAATCTTGTTGAACATTTCAACATAAGGAAAACAAATGAGATCTCTTTTTAACACATGAGAATTTGTAAAAAGGCTTTTTTGTAGTGATTATATTGTAAATTATATTAACTTTGATTTAGGGTTACGTAGTAATTATGCTATAAACTGTATTAACGATCTAGTATATTTTTTGTATAGGGTATGAATTTAGAAGTTGTATTTAAAAAAATAACTAGACAATGTTAGTTATTTATTAAAAACCATCATGGTTATGAAAAGTTAGAATGTAAGAATGCATATACCATATTAATTTTTTGTCATAATCAACATTTAAAGGTATACCAATGACCAGATATAGTTCATTTTAATCATCATGATAGTTTATCAATAGTTCATACATCATAATATTTCATCAATAGTGACATCTAATGATTTGCTTTTTGTTTATAAATAGGGCTCTACCTTTTTATTTGAATAAATCGATGAACTATAAAGATAACTCTCCTACAATAAAAAAAGAGGATTTCTAACTTTAAGGGAGTAGATCTTAGTATTAAACTTTACAAGAGATATTTGAAAAGTCTAAGGATCTTTTAGTTCCTTCCAAGAACTTGTATCCACACTTTATCATGAACACAAGGATTCTACAAAGCATTTAGGGGGATTTTAGACAAGAATCATTCTAAAACTTTGTAGAATATTTGTATTCATAACTAAAGTGTTGGTACAAGTTCCTAGAAGGAACTTTGAGAGATTTTAGCACCTTTTTAATAGTCTTGGTAATGTTGAATATTTCAATCTACATCCTTTATTGTAGAAATCTTCTTTATTGATGGATTTCAAAAGTTATCAATCTACACCCTCCATGTCAATAAGCACACTTAAAAATATCGAGAAAAATGTAAAGATGGGTTGTAAAATAATGATAAATTCCAATCTTACATTGTTAGACTTAAGCTTAATGCATGATTCATGTTGTTACTTTTTATCACTATAATTTATCATTAATTTATAACCATTACATAATCTAACTTAGAAAGCCTTAAACAATATAAAGGAATTAGAAAAAGATATATCCTATATTTTTGTTTCATTTAAAGTTTATTGTTTATTGTAAATTATAGTTTTTGATTTGTTAGATTGTTCAATTTGTTGCTATTTGTATATGTTTAATTGTATAAGAAAAGTGTCATAATGTAAAAAATAATTTTAGTGCTCTCAACTTGTCAAACTATAATTTTTTTGCTTGAAACATAATTGAAAAATAAAATATTTTAGTTTATGACATTGAATTTTATTTAATAATTGATGTTTAAAATTCTATAGCTAAGCAATATCATTTTATTATATACATCAATTTTTTGTTATTAACCGATGTGTGAATTTAAAATAGTTTAAAAACTATGATGTAAGATAAAAATAAAAGGAGTAAAGTCTTGGCACTATTTGCAAATTTCATTGTAAAGCTTTTCTAGCCTTAGTTTATGATTCTCTCTTTAACAAAATATGCTTTCCTTCCAACCTTAAGATGATTTCCTTTAATTTTTTTATTTGTATTCACTAATTATATTGCAAAACTGAAGCTTTGTTAACTTATGACTAAATATGTGAGGTTTTGTACTCACTAAAAAGTACAAAATATAAATATGAGAATTTATTTTATATTTTATATTTATTCTTATAATTTAGTTTCTAATTTAATAATCAATCATACTTTATTGCTTGTGACTTTAATACAACTTTTACATGTTTGTATAGGTAGAATACTTTATTTCATTCATCTTCCTTGACATTCAAAGTAATACTATTCATGAACTTTTCTTAATGTGTATTGCTTATTGCACTTGCAGGTATTGGATTCAAAAAGTGCTTTTCTAAGGAGTGCTAATCTTATATATTAAGTAATGGGTAGTTGTAGCAAAGCATCTATCTTTAAGTAAGGTAACCTTTTACCATTTTAAAACTTTTTTTACATAAAATTATTGAAATTGGAATGGATATATTGGTGTAATTAAGTTGTGCAAAATATAAGGATTAGGGAGGATAGGAGGATAGTAGGAGGTTAGGGTTGGAGAATGACATATCATAACAAATATATATAAAATATGATATCGATTATTTTAAAAAATCGATGTTACTTTGCAATAAAAATCTTCATGTTATATTCCCATTAAAAAGCAATGATAATTTTATACATATGAAAATCGATATTATTTTACTTTTCTACATTGATTATAAAACCAATGTGAAATTGTCAAACATATGATGATGCTTGTATATACATTGGGTGGTAACTGACATTTAATTTATTGAACAATTTATGTTAAAAGGTATTTCTATAGTAGTGATAATCTATGTTTAGAAAATGATTAAAAAAATAATATTGACATTTTAATAATATCAACATATCAACAATAAAATAGGGAAATATAAAAATTTCTAAATCAATGCATCAACTCAATTTACTATAATGTTTAAATGATCTAATTAATCATGATTTAATGTATCCTGAATATGTCGATTCTTCTATTAATATCCAATAAATTATAGATAAATATTAAAAAGTATAACAAATATGATATAATAGGATTGTTTTTAAAAATACTAACACATTAATAGTAAAATGAAAATAGAAGAACTTCCAAGTCAATACATTAATTCAAATTATTATAGATTTTAATTTTTTGGTTGATCATAATTTAATCCATTTGAAATATATTAATTAGTGATTATTATTTTTTTAATGTGCTAAGTTGTCATGATTTAATTTGTTAAGTACTACTTGAGCTAAAATTCCAAAGAGTCATAAGAGTAAGGTGAGTAAAATAGACATTCTAAAAATAAATATCTAAGCAAATCCGTTATACTCGCTTTTTATATAAGATATTTGAGTAAGTACATTATATTCGCACTTAAGAATGATAGTAGTTAATTAACAAATACAAAAAAAATATAATGTTAAGAGGTGTTTGAAAATTCATTTTAATGGTAAGTATATAATAATTTTTATATTACAAATTTTTATTTGTATATTATATCATACACACGAGACACTTAATATTATCTTATTTTTATTTAAAAAGAGTAATGGATAAATTACTATTTTTGATGTCCTCAAGAAGTAGAATTAGTCACTTCTACGGAGGAGAAAGGAGCTAGTACAATCCTAAAGAGATTTTCAAGGCAATTTTGATTAACTTATTAGTAATTTTGTTATGCTCCTCAAAGTAAGACAATTTAACCTGTCAAAAGTAGTTTCTTAAAAATTTTCCAACAACTATTTTAACGCTCTTTTTAGAGAAATTAACTTTAATTCCATATAGAATACACGAAAGGATAACATTATCTATTCTTTTGCATATTTTAAAAACTAAAAACAGTTGACAAATTCAACTTTCGGTGACGTCCAGTTTTAGTGTCAGTTTCCTCGCAGCATCTTTTGATCAATTATATTTGGAAGAATTTTCAAAGCAAGCTGCTTTATCTTAAACAAATGCATTGAGTTCGACGACAGGTAATTTAGCATTGGAGAAAGTTAAAGAAGGGCCCATCGCAGCATCTATGAAATTGATATATTTGATTTTTAATTACATTGGCATCTCCCTTATCTCCGGTTATGTAGTGCAAATATGAGTTGATTCAACATAATCAACTTGGTGGCATGTACCATACTCTGCCTATCATTCAATTTTTAAGTTCCATTTTGTCAAATGATTGCTTTATTTCATTTTTTTGGGCTATTTTTTATTTCTTGTCCGCTGCGAATCTTTCAAACTATTGTCTTTGCTCATTTTATTATTATTATTATTATTATTTTCCAATTTTTGCTTTTCATACTCAGACATGGCACTCATATCTAATTCCTATAAGGTTCTTACTAAGAAAACTTTCTGATACTTGAGTGACTGGGATATTCCATTAGATGCCACAGTATCACTTGCTAATTTATTAAGCCAGCCCACTTCTTATCACGGAGACCGGAGATAATAGTTAGAATTTTTTTTCTTTAAATAACCATATTCGATACTTTTTTCAGAAGAGTCGTTAGGTATTATTGTTATTTTTTTATTAAAGTCGCAATTTTTATCTAAATTTTAATAATTTTTTTATTAAATATTGCAAATTTTTTTTTGTAGATTTTAGAGATTTTTAAAACTGTTTTAGTTACAACTTTGAAAGACAGGATTTAAAGTTTTTATGCACTTCTCATATATAAGGTAACCAAAAAATATTTTCATATAAAAAACTTAAATATTTGAATATAAAATATTAAAATTTATATTATAAAATCATTATTAAATATTTTATTAAAAATTTAATGAAAGATAACTGGCACATTTTGTCATTAAATGTTTAGATGTGGTAGTATAAATGAATTTATACTGAATCGAAATTCTTACACATGTCACAATATTAGTAGCCCAACAAGTTGGGGTTTTGGCACCCTAAATTTTTTAAAGGTACCATAGAAGGCATCTATTTTTTCTTTCTTTTTCCCAGCGGGACTCAACCTAATTTCTCCCACTTATATATATTTTTTTATTTTTTTAACTTTAATTTTTAAAATTTTTATAATAATTAAAAACTAACATACAATTTCTCTACTCTAATTAGTTTGGGTTACTAATTGATCTGGATATTGAAGGACTCCTCCCATTCACAATACTTGTGTTCACAAAGCTAATCCCTCCGTGATCACACGGAAAGTAGTCATACCCTCATTGATCCGGCTAAGAGGGGTGTGATGCGAATGCTCCAGCATGTATCACAAGTTAGCCTTGTGAATCAAATGACCAAGCAAATAAGCTCTAATTGGGATAAAATTTTGCAAATAAATCAAGCATATGATGAAGGACTTGTAGCTCAAATTTGGAACTAATTCAACTTGCATATTATTTTTTTAAATTTTCCCTATGTTGAGTATTTGCTTGTATTTTTTATCAAGGTAACTTGTCCAGTACCGGTAAAAAAGCATATGGTTGTGATCCTTGGAATTTTATCTTTGTATTAATATATTTTGATAAGAAAATTCCACCCAGAGTAAGGCAAAAAGTCCTTATGATGATTCAAAAAAGATATATCTATTCCTACTAGACGAGTTTTGCTCATAATGCTCTTTAGGGGGAATGTTAGGGCTTTACTTATTTTTTTTACCAAAGTAACTTGTCCAGTGCGGGTAGGAGAGTATATAGTTATTATCCTTAGATTTTTATCTTTGTATCAGTGTATTTTAGTAGGAAAATTTCACCTAGAGTAAGGCAAAAAAACCTTATGATAGTTTAGAAAAAGTATATCTACTTTTATTAGATTGATTTTTGCTTATAATGCTCTATAAAAGAAGTGTCTGGTAACCTTGATAGAAGCTTGACACTAGTCTAAGGGTTGGAGTGTGGGACTTGGTGCCTTTCTTGCACACTACCAATATTATAATGAGGCTTTATATGAATAATGGAAGTAGCCCTGTCTTTTAAATCATGTGTCCTAAATTTTAACCACTTTTGGCCACATTTGCCCGCATATATTCAAATTACATATTATGTATCATTATTGCCTTTCTATCTATGTTGGTTGCCTATATATGATGCTTATGTGCTTATAATTTAGTTTGTTAATTCTAAGCTTGGTTAATGTATTAACTAATAAGCTAGCTTATTCCTTAGATGGTAAAGGTTTAAGTGCCGCACGTTCCGACTATTGAGTTTGCTAGTTTGTAACATTTAGTATCAGAGTGTGGTTTGACCCATGCATATAAATTCCGTTATTCTTGTGAATACACCTACCATGGCAAAGAAGATAATGAATGTTGAATGCTTCGAAACTATTAAGAATGCACTTGGAAATCTCAAGGGAGTTATGGATGTCGTAAAAAGCATGCAAATTGAGAAGATCCCTAAGCTCTTTGACAAGGCCTAAATTTAGGAAACTCTTGAGTGGTAAGTGAAGACTTTTGAAGTGAACAAGTGGGTCAAAGGCTCAGGGAATGGTAATGCTCCACAAGTCGAAGAGCGGTTTGTTGCAATAAAAAACACCTAAAGGCAACTAGGGAACACCTTCAAGGACCTTTCCAATGAGGTAAAGGATGTTATAGCGACTCTTTAAATGGAGATAGGAAATCTTGTTGGCAGTGTGAAGGTGATGATAATGGCCTTAGGTAACAATCCGCCAGAGGGTGATGCCTCAAAGCTCAGAGGGAAAGTGAAAGTTCCTAAACCTAGGCCGTATATGGGAGAGAAGGATGGCCAAAAGCTTAAGAATTTCTTATTTGATATTGATCAATACTTTTAGGTTGTGGGAATAGATTAAGAGGAGTCTAAGCTCAATTAAGCTGCCATGTTCCTCACAGATTGTGCCAAGGTTTGGTGGAGGACAAAATATCAAGATATTTAAGTGGGTAGGTGCCTTATTCATACTTGGGAAAAGTTAAAAAATGAATTGAAGGCACACTTTTATCCTGAGAATGTCGATTGCTTAGTAAGATGCAAGCTACAAGAGTTATACCAAACTGGCTTAGTCCAAGACTATGTGAAGAAGTTTATAACTATCATGTTGGACATTTGAGATATGATTGAAAAAGACAAGCTTTTCCACTTTGTCAATGATCTTTCATGTGAAGTTGTAATGGAGCTCCAAAAGAGAAGGGTCCAAAGCCTTATTGAAGTAGTGACTACGATAGAATGCCTTTGTGACTGTGACATTGGTTTCCCTCTTAGCAAGAACTCGTAGTGTGGTGCCTCAAATTCTTTCAGTTGGAATGGCGGTTAGTCTAACAAAGGGGGCAAGTCTAAGAGTAAAGCATAGAATAGCAGTTTGTCTTCTAGCTCTTAAGGATCAATATCATCTCGTGTTTCCAACAACAAGAAGAAGTCTAAGACCTTGGCATGTTTCTTATGTTATGGGCTACACAAAGTGGCAGATTACTTAAAGAAGTATGCCTTAAGTGCTTTACAAGCTAAATCACAAAAGAAATGGTAAAAGAGTGATAAAGGCAATACTAAAGATTATGACGATAAAGATGGCTCTTACATTAGAATTGGGGCAATGCAAGTCCCAGTCCCATAAAAGTGACTTCACCAACAACATGGAATGGTAAGTCCCAATAGGGGTCTGCCACAATAAGCTTGGTAGGTTAGTAAAGTACCAGCCAGCATTTCTTTTGCATGATCATGATCAAGAGAATGATCCTTCATTTAGTGGGGTGCAACATCTAATTAGATGTTTTAAGAAAGGCAAATCTCTCAGGAGGAGCCTCTAAGATGCTAATGGATTTATGTATATATTGAGATAGCTTTGAAGGAGAACTTGCATATAAATATTTTAGGATCTTGCATATTGACCTATCAAGTGCATGAGTGTGTGTTGCTAGAGTAAGAGTGATGACTCTTTGTTCAACCTTATTGGCTAGGATAAAGGGACACCAACCGGATGTCAAAGTTAAGTTCAAACATGTTCAAGAGTTCAACATACTATAAAGGGAGAAGATTTCTTTGTCAACAACAACCTTAGGGAGACAAGCCAGAAAGAAGTTGAAAGAGGAGCTAAGGTGCAGCAAATTGAAAACTATCCAAAAGTTATAGTCAGGATGAGGTGTTGAAGATAAATTTCTCATTGGCAGAGCTTATATGGACAAGAAAAGAGATTAAGGGAGGAGCTCAAGCCAAGTAGATTGAAGATGCTCATAGAAGCTATGTTAGATTGAATCATCAATGAGGACATTGACATTGTTCAAGTGGGGGAGAATGTTACAAGTCGGCTTTATGAACCAAATGACTAGGGAAACAAGCTTTGATTAGGACAAAACTTGGTAGATAAATTAAGCATATGATGGAGGACTTGTAGCCCAAATTTGGGACCAATCTGACTTATGTATTATTTTTCTTAATTTTCCCTATGTTAGGGCTTTGCTTGTATTTTTTATCAAGGTAACTTGTCTAGTGTGAGTAAGAAAGCATGTGGTTGTAATCCTTGAATTTTTATCTTTCTATCAGTGTACTTTTGTAGGAAAATTCCACCTAGAGTAAGGTAAAAAGCCTTTATAACAGTTCAAAAAAAGTATGCCTACTCTTGCCTAACGAGATTTTGCTTATAATGCTCTTGAAGAAGGAAGTATATGGTGACCTTGGTGGAAGCCTGACACTAGTCTAAGGGCTAAAGTGTGCAACTTAGTGCCTCCCTTGCACATTACCAACATTATAATTAGAATTTAAATAAATAATAGAAGTAGCCTCTTCTTCTAAATTGTGTGTCTCAAATTTTAGTTATTTTTTGCTGCATTTGCTCGCATATGTTCAAATTGCATATTATGCACCATTGTTGTTTTCTATCTATGTTGGTTGCCTAAATATGATACTTATGAGCTTACAATTGCTCCAATTGTGCTATACTTGTGTGTTTGATCTATTAATTCTAAGCTTGATTGGTGAATTAACCGGTAAGCTGACTTATTCCTCAACAAGTGAAGATTTAAGCATTACACGTCTTGATTATTGAATTTGTCGGTTTGTGACACATGACAACATCACTCATAGAGGGAATCTTATCCATATCCACCCATTCATTTGTCTACCAGTAAGGCTGCATGGAAAAGAATTTTTTTTAACATGACAATAAAATAGAAAAGAATTTGAGTTTAAATTATACACAAAAAAAATGAATTTAAAAAGGAATATTATAATTATTAATATAACATTTATTAATATTATAACTGCTACAACAAGCAGTTATAATATTATTTTGTATATAAATGTTAAAATTCAAGTTTTTGCCCTTATTTTTATTGCACAAAATTTGGCTGCCGCATCCACTCGTAGAAATATGCCATCCAATTAAAAGTTTCAACGGATATAGGTCATGTTTAATAATTAATTAATTATATTAACAGTTAAAAATTACATTAATTATAATTGATAATTAGTTGCATTAGTTTATTTGACTTTAGATATTTAATAAAATAAATTTTTATATGTAAAATAATATATAAAAATTTGCATATATTTTATGATTTATTCAAATATTTTTTACTTTAATAATATTTTAACTTATAATTTATTATGTATTGGATTAAATTTTTTAAGAAAATAAATCATTATAATTCATTATACTTATTTAATTTTCTCTTAAAAATAAAGAATTATAATTTTTCAATTAAGAAATTCTCATAATATTTTTATAAATATAGCAACTAATAAATTCTCCGCAGACAATAAGAAAAAAATCAAATGATAAACATTATAAAAAAAAAAGAGATGTTCGAACATTTGTGTTTGACCATGTGGGGAATGAAACCACAATGAATGATGAACCCCACAATGTCCAGTATTTCTTCCAATTTCTCCAACGTGCTTTTGGTAGTGACCAACTTGCACTTTGAAAGGTTATTATAATGAAGTATCCGCGCTCCGCTTACCAGTAAAACGAAAAAAGGAAGTGCTTTAGATATTCATTGACTATTAAAAGGGTAGACTTCTGGTCTTTGCCGATGGCAGCAGGCAATCCGATGAAGAGGACGCTGACTTGCGACAATAGGCCGACGCATATACACAAATAAAATACAACGACGGCAGTGCCACAGTAGACTTACAATCAAATCGCATTATGGCAGGCCAACGGTGGGATTTTCGTTTTGGAAAACCGTTGATTTAATTGAGTTTAATTATGATGTTAAAGAAAAATGGACACAAAATCCTTACATATATGTTAATTTTTTGGTTATTTTATTGTCTTGTAAAAGAAAAATGGACACAAAATCCTTATAAACAGTGAATCCAAAATCCATTTTTTATGTATAACATATCCTACAAAAAATTTTGTATGTATTTCTCCCTAAACAAAAAAATGACAAGAAAGGAGAGGTCTAAGTCCATTTTATTGCATGAGATTCAACGTGACAATCTAGTTGACCAAAGGAACCTTGGGTCATTACCAAACTTGTAGAGACCAGAGAAGTGAACCCTTTTAACATATTAGAAAAGTGTTAGAAAATGTATTTTGTGGTAGAGACCAGAGAAGTCTACCCTTTTCTTCGGATTGCCTGCTGCCATCGGCAAAGACCAGAAGTCTACACTTTTAACATATTAGGAAAGTGTTAGAAAAATGGCGTGTTCTTTCATTTCATATTTTAACTTTTAAATATTATTACTTTACACCTAGCACATTGTTTCTATTCTTTTTATGAGTTTACTAAGTAATAATACATTGTGTTTTATTTTACTGTGAAGTGTTTCAATAAATTAAAAAATTAATTTAATTGAATTTTTTAATTATATATTTTATTTTTAACTTTTATTACTTCAATATTTTATGCGCTATATGTTTCTTTTCTATTTATTTTGTCCATTGCATTTTTTTCATTTTACATGTTAATATCTATTATTTACCTACTGTATAAATGTTATATTTTAATTTTCTTATCAAATATTTTAAACAAGTTAAAAATTGAATATAGAAATTATTAATTAATTAATTATATTTTTATCTTTTAATCTTTTAATAATAGTATTTTAAATTTTGAATCAAATTCATTTATTTAAATTTGATCGATATTTTATATTAATTTTTAAATGTTATATTTTAAATTAAATATACATCAATTAAGACTTTGTTGTGGTTTACAATTTTCTGTTATCTTTCTTTTTTATTTTCCTTTTCTTGTGTCTCCTTCTTCTTTCAAAAAAGGAAAAAAAAAATCTCTTCCTTTTATACTAATATCACTAAATAATATATATATATAATATTACATATTTCAATTTTATATAAAAATATTTAAATAAGTTAAAATTTTAATTTAATTAAATTACTTAATTACACACTGTATTTTTACTTTGACATAATATAAATTTAAAATCTAAACTTTGACATAATAAAAATAATAAGTTAATAACATGTTTCAACTTTGAAAGATAGGATTTAAACGTTTCATGAAAACTAATAATTTAAGAGTGCGCTGTAAAAAAAAGTCTATGACTTAAAATAGTGCATGGGGTACATAATATTATTTTTATTATGTCAAGGTTTAGATACGCACAATTAAAAATTTTGTACTAAAATAAAATGGCTCACAGTCCGAAAGAAGTATTGAACTATATTAACTCTTCTTTAGGCTTCACGTTCAATTGTTTCTATTTTACCGTGCATCGGTAATTTTAAATTATTAAATTTTATTTAATTTATTTAATATTATATAAATTAATAAATTCAAATGTTTAAATTTTGATGTATCATAAAATTAGAACATTAAAATTTTTTTCTTAATTGTTTATGATTCGCAAAGTTATACGAAAGTCTGTATATTCCTTTTCTCCAAACACTTGTTGGATTGTTTCATTTAAAGGAAGAGATTTCAACATATCATTATTATGACATACCATTAAATTTTAAAAATTTAGATTTATTAATATACGTAAACTGAATAGAATCTAACAATTTACAATTGGTGATCCACAACATGCTTGTATATTTTAGTCATTGCCTTAGTCAAAATCCTATATGATTCTATATAGAAAATTATGGCTTTTATGGAAGACCTTTTATTAAATAAAATTTTGCAACAACTTTGAGTATAAACCGGAGCATTTCTATGCATCAAATTCCTTCTTTAAGATCAGTAAAGTATGTTCCATGATCATTTTTTTGTAAAACTTTTAGATGATTCTTTAGAAGATTAATTGCATATCCATATGTTTATTTTTTAAAAAAACATAGAATCAATATGAGAATGTATAATTTTTTAATTTAATTATTGCTTTGTGCCAGAACAGTTTTTTAAAAAAATAATGGTTTAGGTTATTAATTTTAATAAAATAAACCCAGTGGTAATACTAAAAATGTGGATTTAGATTAATAGATCAATGTGAAAAGTTAAAAAAGATAAACTTATTTATATAGAAAGTAATAAAAAAATTCGAAAGCTAGCCGGTGGCAAAGTGATTACATGCGGTCCTCAACGGAAGTCAATTAAGTGCACATGCTCTACGGTGCCTCTGGATTTATATTCCGTAAATTCCTCAAATTCGTGTAGGCTACGACTACGTTATAAATATTTAGATATGATTGATAAATATAATATATTTATTAATTATTAATTATCAATTTTATAGATTTATGTACATTAAATTTTTTTAATCTTTAAGATATTAAAAAATATATAAGTTGATAAATATTTTTAATTCATTAGTAATAATTAGATAACCACACAAAAATTTCTTAACTTTTTGACCAATTTTCACATTAGACTGCCCAGTGAATAAGTAGGTCGAGCATCTTCCCACGTTATTCCTTTTCGAAGTTTCCAAAAATATCTGCATTCTAGCTATATTAAATAAAGATCAGCTTTGTTTCCTGTACCAAAAAAGAAAGATCAGCTTTAGTTCCGATCTCAAACTGAAGCAACCATAACTGTTCTCAATCATGGCTCAGACTTCCGCCACCAATTTTACTTATGATGTTTTCTTAAGTTTCAGGGGCGAAGATACACGCTACAACTTCACCGGTAATCTCTACGATGCTTTTCGTAGAAGAGGAATCGAAACTTTTCTTGATGATCAAAATCTCAGGGGTGAAGATGAGCTTTCACCCTCTCTTTTCACAGCAATCGAAGAATCAAGAATGTTTGTTATTGTGTTTTCTGAAAACTATGCATCTTCAACATGGTGCCTTGATGAACTTGCGAAGATTCTTCAGTGTGCAGAGCAAGACAACCGACGTGTTTGTCCAATCTTTTATAAGGTGGATCCATGTGATATAAGGCATCAGAGAAATAGTTACGGCGATGCAATGACTAAACATGAAGAAAGGTTTGGTAAAGGCTCCGAAAGGGTGTTGAATTGGAGATCTGTTTTGACTAAAGTTGCCAACTTAAAAGGAGATCATTTCAAAATAACTGGGTATTTATTTACATTTATATTATTTTTTACTAGTTTTTTACTTCATGGTAATGAATATTCCAAAACAAGAAAAATGATGTGATTAGGTAGAGTTTCGACAAGCTCTTAGATGGTCAATTAGTAACTCTTCTTCTGGAGATCATAAAATGAAAATAAGCAAAATAACTAAATAATTAAATTGTCGAGACTTATGATTAAATAATTGTATATGTTAATATTGTTGTTACCCAATTAATCGTGGTATGTAAATAAAACTTGGGTCAAAAGGTGCCGTAATTTATATTAATTACTTTCAGTTTGTCCATTTTTCCACATTGTGTCTAGTGTTTTTTCCCCCTGGTCTAAACCTGATTGAATTCGTTTTTTTCTATTTGATGATTGAGTGAACGGTAATTAATCTATGTACGAAATATCTCTAGGATTTGGTATGATCCTTGGGGCTTTCCCCTTTATTCCTCAAAATATTAAAACGTCAATTTTTTTTGAAAAATTAATATGCAACTCTCCAAAAATAATCTGTTTGTTTCTATTTTTTTTTATTGTTTTATAAAACAATTTTTTATAACTGTTTTAAGAGCAGATCTCCAAAACAAGTAGCTAAAAAATTTTCGTTTGGCAAGTTGTTTTGAATTTTATTTCTTTCTCTTTTATCGACTTTAGTTACCATTTTTTTTTTAAATCAACACCACTAGAAAGCGCAATCAAGAGACAGTACTCTTAGCAACATCAGGCGATGGGAGCTAGGGTCAACAGTGAAAAGAAAACCAAGATGGCACAATGGTTGGAAGCTGGGCAATCGGGGAAGATGAAGATCCATTTTTAATTTATTTACAAAATTTGCCATCATACAAAAGCAGAACAAAAACAAAATGACAAAACAAATAAGAGTTGTTCTTGTTTTTTTTTATTTTTAAAACAACAATTGGAGTGATTGTTGTTAAAAATAAATGGTGTGTATGAATATATTTTTATTTTTGTGTTTTCATAAATTCTTTTAAAATTAATTTTTCTCAAAAATTATTTTTAAATTGAAGGAAAATGAAAAAATGAAGGGCGATCGATGTTACAAATAAGGAAATATTTCATTTAATTATAAAATTGATATAAAAATAAAGTAAAATTTTTTGAAAATATTTAAAAGTTTTTTTTTTATTTTTTTTATTTACATATTTAGAATTAAAATTTTTAAAAATAGATTCTAAAAATAAGTTGATAAATATGTTCTATTTTTAAAAATGAAACAAAAAATTGTTTTTAAAGATAAAAAACTACCAAACCCAAAATTTTCGAAGCAACTTGCCAATCAAGTTTTAAAAGAAAAAACTGAAAAAGGTTTTTCAAAATTGCAACCAAACAAGCACCAAATTTTCTAAAATATACTTAATAATTTATACTATTATTTCTTATAATTTTTTTAATAATTCTCGTCCTACTCATGATTTGAGAAATTGTTTATGCAGGAATGATTATGAATTTGATTTTATTCATAAGATTGGCAAGGAGATCTTAACTAGATTACTTCCTAAAGGTTTAGATGTTGAAGAGCATGTAACTGGACTTGAGCCTCGTATAAAAGAAGTGATATCACTTCTAGACATTTCATCCCACGATAAGGTTTGCATGTTGGGTATTCATGGAATTGGTGGAATTGGAAAAACAATGCTTGCTAAAGCTTTGTACAATTCAATTGTCCACCAATTTAACTATGTAAATTCTCTTTTTGATGTAAGAGAAACTTCAAATGAGTCCAAGGGCTTGGTAAGCCTCCAAAATGCACTTTTATCCAAGATGTTTGAGATGGAAGATATCAAAATTAGTAATGTTGATGAAGGTGCATTCCTAATAAAGAGCAGGCTTCGCAATAAGAGAGTTTTTTTATTACTTGATGATGTAAATTGTGAGGAACAATTAGAAAAGCTGGTTGGAGAATGCAATTGGTTTGGTTTTGGTAGTAGAATTGTCATAACCACAAGAAATAAACATCTTTTACATGCACCTCGATTTGAAAATACATATGAAATGAGGACATTAAACGCTTGTGAAGCTTTAGAGCTCTTTTGTTGGAAAGTCTTCAATAGTAACCAGCCTCCAGAAAGGTTTGTAGATTTGTCTAATGAGGTAGTAAAATATGCTAGTAGGCTTCCACTAGTTTTAAAAGTGATAGGCTCTAACTTGTTTGGCAAAGATTTAGATGAATGTATATGTGCATTGGACCAATACAAGGGGATTCCAAACAAAGACATTCATAGAATACTTAGAATAAGCTATGATAGCTTAGAGACAAATCAAAAGAAAATTTTCTTGGATATTGCTTGTTTCTTCAAAGGATATCATTTGCAAGAAGTTATAAATGCATGGGAAGCTTGTAATTTTGGGCCGAAATATCATATTGAAGTACTTGTTGATAAATCTTTGATAACTGTTAATAAATATGGCTCTATTGAAATGCATGACCTAATACAATACATGGGTAAAGAAGTTGTCAGGAGAGTTGCACCAAACGAACTTGGGAGATGTAGTAGATTATGGTTTGAAGAAGATATTATTAAAGTTTTAGAAGAAGATTTAGTAAGGACCATTTTAATAGTTATCTTTTTCTTCACATGCCTTTGTTTTAAATTCTCTTAGCTACTCTCTAATTTATATTTCTCATATGTAATTAACGATACTATTATGATGCTTGTTATCTAGGGGACTAAGAAAGTTGAAGGAATAATGCTTAAGTCACCTCAACAGAAAATACAATGGAAAGGTGATATTCTTAAAAAGATGAAATATTTAAGAATGCTCATCATTCAAAATGCATGCTTTTCAATAGGCCCTAAATATTTACCTAAGAGTTTATGGATACTTGAATGGAATGAATGCCCTTTAACATCATTACCATCGAATTTTGATCCCAAGAATCTTGTTATCTTAAAAATGCCTAATAGTTCCCTCAAATTGGAGAAATCATTCAAGGTAAAATTTTATTTACATTTGCCTTTTAAAATGTAATTTAGTTTTTGAAAAATCATGTATCCTTTTATAATAGAATTTTTTGGCACTTTATAACACTTTACTATCTATTTATTTTCTATTTTGCAGAATTTTAAATGTTTAAATGTGATGAATTTCTCAAAATGTCAGTTCATAATTGAGGTGCCTGACATGTCTGAAGTTTCAATTCTAAAGATATTAGATCTTTCTCATTGTAAGATTTTAGTTAAAATTCATGATTCTATTGGATTTCTCACTAAGGTGACAATTTTAAAGTTGGGATTTTGCAAGAATCTAACAAGTCTTCCAAGTGCAATGCAAATGGCATCTCTTGAGAGTCTTTATATCCAAGGTTGCATAAATCTTGAACACTTCCCAAATATTTTGGCAAACATGGATTGCCTATCCTATATTTATGCAAGTGATATTGCTATTAAGGAGTTGCCAAATTCCATTGATAATCTTACAAGGTATTGAATTTTAGATTTGTCATATTCAAAAAATCATTATCATAATTTTTAGAAATGCAATAGACTAAAGATAAGCATGTAAGCATGGAGACAGAATAGGTTGTTTTATTACATTGTTTCTTCAATAATTGACAATTGTGACGATTAATGATATGAATGTAAAAAACATTTTTATAAAATTACGATGTGCCACTTAAAACAATTTTAGTATGCTACTCTGTACATTGGTAGTCCAAATTTGTACCAAATAGAATCTCTGCAACCTACTATTGTGCTATGATATATAAAGATTTAAATATAATTTTATTTTATTTTTCCAGTTTGTTGTATCTTGACGTGAGCCGATGCAAGAATATTCAAGAAATTTATGGGATTCCATCCACTTTAAGGAAAATAGATGCATTGGACTGTACATCGTTAACTTTGCACTCTTGCAGTGTCGTTTGGTCTCAGGTTTGACTTTTTTTCTCTCTTGGAGTTGCAAAATATCTGCACAAATGGATATATAGATGTAAAGTTGCCCTACAATATAACGAAGTATCAGAACTTTAAAATATGAATTAACTTTGGATTTAATTAAAAAACTATGACTGAATATTTATATAAAGAAAATAATGTCATTATTAACCAAATGAAGAGAAATTAGTAATGTAACATTATTATAATTCTTGAATAAATTAATTAGTAATTTATGGACCAACGAGCATGAAATGCTACTAATTTTGACGTTGTAACTGCAGCTAGTTTCTGTTGTTTCTCGTTTATTCTATAATCCTCCTTCTTTTGATTATTCCATTCTGTCTTTACAATGGAAAATATGACTATTAACTTGCACCCTTAGGCCTTAACGTATCTCCAACCCAAAATGTCAGTCCCATGAACGGGTTTGTCCAATTTTTTTTAAAGAGTAAACTACCAAATCATTACATGAAGAATTCAATTCACATCAAATTAGTACTAAAAGATATTTTTTATCAATTCAATATTAATTTTAAAAATTCCATCTCAAATTAGTACTAAAAGATTTTTTTACATCAAATTTGTACCAAAAAATCTTGTAAAAATAAAATTAGTACCTAAATTTTAAACATTGATACTAAATTGATGTTAAAAAATTTAATACTAATATAATGTCCACCAAATCTTTTAGACAACAATTTTGTAGTTTCCTCTTTTTTAATTAAAATATAACAAAAATTCATTTTACTCATTTAAAGAGAATTAATTAATAGTGTTGGGATTGGGAGTCAAATAATTGCAGTGGAATATTAACTGATCGCGGCCAAGGATTCATGTGAAATTATTAGATTAAGACAAGGGTTTTGTCAGTACCTTCTACAAATGATGCACAACTTGTTCGTTAATCACCTTTTCGATTTGCTCCAAGTCAAAACTCTAAGCTATCCACACGAACCAACAAATCACTAGTGAACATCCTTTGGCCACTAATTGGAATTCTCTCTCTTTACCTCATAATGCTAGCTACGCCTTTTTAGGGTTGTGGTCAAGGAGGGTTGCTAGGTTTTTCTATATATTGGAATGTGTGAATGAATTAATTTTTTTAACACCTAACACACCTATTTAAAAAAAAGCATAGAAAATCCTAACTAATTGAGCTTTGTTCCATATATAATTATAAGCTTATAATTGAGCCTTATAATTATAACATGAAATTCCCATATAATAGGCCTAAACAATTTGGTCTATCAATTGCAAATCTGCTAAGTTCTAAGTGTGCAACCCTACAGGCTCTCATTATATTAGCAATGATCATAAACAATAAGTGGTGTCTAATAACACATCATTGTTATCCAAGTAGTGAGAAAGTTAGTGATTCAACTAACTTATACATGTGATCATGATCAATGACCTTTTGTCTTAGGTATCTAGATTGAGCATGGGACATGGACCATATTATTTTCATATTGCCTAATTTAAAGGTTTCTTGATTCCTAAGTAAGTTGACTAAAGCCAATATTATTGACATCCCGTATCAATTTATTTGAGCATGGTCATGCATTTTTTTTCAACCTTACTTAATTAAGGTGCCCATAGATGTCACTCATATTATATAGGAGGGACAAATTTCATCTTGATCACACAAATCCCTTTACATGATATGTAACACATCCAATAACTACCCTTGCATCACTTAACCATGAGTGGCATAAAGTAGTATCAAAATATGGAACTCACATATAGGGAACCTTGACAATCTTAGGTTAAAGGACCATATTAATGATCTACTAAGATCATTCATGACACTCATATAACGATCCATATAGTGTTCTTAGGATGGGTTAGTCTAGTACACAAGTTTTCTAACTTATACTCATATGTAGACTTAATATCTCATATAAGTCACCATACATGCTAATATTAACATATCAACACAACCCAATCTATAATGATATATGACTAGGGACATTTAAGAATATAATTATTCTAGGGTTATTATCATAATTAAATATACTACGCAGACAATATATGCATAAATATGATAATTGGAATTGTCTTTAAAATAACATGATTCAAATTTACAATAATCTATATGATTGATTTTAGGACATATACACCAACAAATTGAATATAAATTAGTATTTTTTTATAACAAGGATATTTATTTTTATCTATATTTTACATATTTTTACTTTTATAACTCATAATATCACACATATTAAGAAATCCTTCCCTTCTCCTATTATTTTATTACTTATCATATCTTATTAATGCTATGTAGGTCACATTTGCTTAAGCATTTAGTCATGATTCAGTTATCATATAGTGATGTGTTGGTATGTCATTAAGAAAATTTTTAGAACACTTGTATTAAACATTTTTTGTTCTGGAAGTATTTCTGTCATGATTTCTATTTCTAGATACGTGACTAGGGTTTAATATTCCTATTGAGCAACCTTCCACAAATTTAATACAATAATATTTTGACTTGTGCTAGATGTAAGACTCGACAAAAATTATCTTAATTAAAAAATAAATATATAACAATTTCTTTACTCATGGTCAAGATCGAGTAAATTTTGGCAATGTTTCCCATATTTTTGGAGACTAAGACTAGTTAGAGACAACCAACAAAAATCTGGAAGGGCCATTTGCCATTTGCCAAATACAAGACAACATGCTCATAGATCAAATTTCCTATTCCAATTTTCAAATTTGCTTTAATATATTATTTTCAATCTTCATTACGCTGATTCGGGTCTATGGTGACAACGTGTGAAAAATGATAAAAACAAAGGAATAAATTCTAATAACCTAGTGAGTATATAAATTACTAATACCCGTAATGATAAAATATTATTTATTAAAATTTAGAGAAAACTTCAGTTCTTTTTCAAACATTTCAAGTATCTTGAATTTGTGAAATAAAAAATTTAGAACATATTCAATCTTAGATATATAAATTAATTTGCGGAAAAAAATTTAAATCTCAATCAGCTTTCAAATGCAATCTTTTTTACAAAACCAAATCAATAAAAAAATTATTTCATATTTCTACATAAAACTACAATCTTTTACAAAAATCTAAATACTAAGAAAACTAATTATACAAATAACATCATAACGCTTTAAATAACTCTCGTGGAATAAATTAGCAAGATCCAATAGGATTTTTTTCATAGTTAGAAAACACATGTCAGATATCAGGTGTAACAACCAAGAACAAATCTCTAATTCAACCAAATAGACATATTAGAGTCAAATTTGTAAAATGCAAACAGGTGTCTCGAAAATCTATCTAAACACCCCTTATCACTCTATGCAGATATCCTCTCTCATGCCTCTCATAATACTCATAATAATCCAATGGTCACGTATACTTGGAGTTTTCTTAGTAAAACTCCCAAAAATCCACATAATGAATTTTTATATTATTTTATAAATCAGAACATTACATTTGCAAACTGATAATAATAGAAGCATTTCATTCAGATCCACATTCTACTCATTAAAGAAGTCAGATGTAAACATTATAGAATCAACACTTCAGCTTACATATCCCCATGATGCCTTGATTTACATAAATTTCTTTCTTTTTTGAAGGATTGCGGGCAATGTCCAGGTCAACATTTACTATATAAGCCCACCATATCTGTTCAAAACAACTGATAGCAGTTATCAAGAAATTATTAACAACAAAATTAATTTTCTAATACGTAAATAATATAACTGAAGATAAATATTTTAATTAAATTATTGCTGAAACTTGGATAAATTGTATCTGAGGAGGTAAGATATTTTTTTAAAAATTTTTTCTATTACTTTTTCTAGCTTTACTATACTAAAAAAATAGTTATAGAAAAAGTTTTAAGCGACTCATTTATATCTTTTCTTATTTCCTTCAACTTAAATTTAAATTTTTTCAATTTTTTGAAAATCTCAAGAGGATGATTTGCGAATTTTGAAATTTTAAAGGATTATGTAATAATAAATCTTATTTTAGGAGTTATTTGTATTTTAACCAACGTTAAAAGAAATTAAATAAATCATTAACATTAAGTAACTTAATAGTTAAGGTCAAGCTAAAATTAAAACATAAAACATATGGGCTTTAATCTTAATTAATAAACAAGTTCTTTGAGCAAAAACAAATTAGAAAGTGATTTAAATGGCATGAATGTTTTTCTTATATATATATATATATAACATCCACTACTTCACTTTTTTAACTTACATTCACATTATACATTTCATATATCTTTATATCAACTAACTGCACTTAGATATCATTTCTTAATTAATTGATATGTTAAATTATAAGTAACCCAATCTAGTCTATAACACGTCTTTAATTTTTTTTCATATCAAGTAGACAAACTTTAAGTGTTAATATTTTCCAACTAATAAATAAGGATTTAAATTTGTTCTATTATCAATATAAATAAATTTTTACTATTGAATTATCAATATTTAATAATATGTCATCTCTTTATTTACTAACATTGTAAAATTTTTTACACTAACAAAAATAGATTAAATATAAATTCAATAAATAAATTGTTCAATCATGAAAATTAATTATTCAACAGAATTCAAGTACATATCATCAGAACTTTTAAGTAAGATATCAAAAATAAGGGTTTTACATCCATACTTCTTTGTAGGAAGTTGTGTGATTTTATGAGAAGTTTATACTATTTTCATAAAACTTGTAACTTTTTATATAAAAGCAATATATTGTGAGAAATTGTTTGCTTTCAATCCTTATTCAATGAATTAGACAAATGAATTCATTTATATTCTTATATTAAGCCTACCTGATGCTAAATGGAATTGAGGCAATGAAATGAAAGTTTAAATAAGTCAATGGAATGAAAATTTAAAAGCACCGTTTGATTGAAATAGGCTCTCGTAATATTTCTCAAGAGTTCATATTGACACCCCAACTCATACAAGTAGATGAGTTGCATGAGCTATTGCCTTTCTCTCAACTTGAAGTCTTTGTTTCAAATGATTATACATGTTACAATAGAAATATGCTCTAATAAACAAACGGAATAAATATATCTAATTTATTGAGAGGCTTCTTTTTGAAAATTATAAAGGATATCTTCTCAAATACAAACACACCCTTAAGTATAGAAGGTTATGATTATTATTTTTTTAACTTTGATGTCACAGGCAACCAAATGACATGAATATCGAAATGACTGATGCACAGATTCCTGATTGGTTTGATCATCGCTGTAAAGGGCAAGTCCTTTCTTTCTGGGCTCATAAAAAATTGCCTACTGCTGCTTTTGCATTCATCCACAATAGGGGTGAAGGTCCATGGTACCAACTACTTTTATTCATTAACAACGTTGAAGTGAGGAACTATTCAGACGGTTGGAGGGGTAACTACATTAATGGGTACAGAGGACGCCATGTGTGTTTGAAAGATTTGCAAAATCTTTTGGAGGGAAATGGGATGGAAGGTATTGAGAAATATCTACTGCAAGAGTGGAATTATGTAGAGATTGTAGTGACAGGAGACTCGGAAAGTCATGATTTTAAAGTATATGAGTATGGAATTTATGTGTACAAGCAAGGAATAAGGATGGAAGATGTACGATTTGAGTGTCCTTACATCACCCTGCCTATTGAGTTGGTATTAAGAAATGCATCGAAAAGAGAGGTAGCATTTCATCCGGAAAATGAGCCACCAAAAAGAGTCTTGAAAAAACGCAAGCCTAGAGACAATAGAGAAAAATATCAGAATCCAAGGACTAAGAAAAGGTAGGACACCACGCTGACTTGTTATATTATTATGAAAAAAATTAAATATAAACAACCTTCTTGGGTTGGATTTTAGGTCTAGATTTTTAAGTTTTTTCAATCAATCTTTATAACTTAACAAATTTTTGCAATAACTCATCAACTTCCATATTTTATTAAAACTTTAATTATATGTAACTCTATTAATTTCATTTGGTCATTTTAAAGCAAAGCAAGATGTGGGATTTGATTGCAAAATCTGACCATCCCTTTAAAGGAGACTCCTTACATTTTCCTTATAATTATTAGAATAATCTATACTGATTCATCTTGATTCTTAATCTCAGATATTCTTTCTTCTTTTTTTTTTTTCTTGTTAAGTTACCTTCTCCTTCTTTATTTTATAATTTTACTAAATATAAGGGAGATATATGTGTATTGTGTGCAATTTCAAAGAACATAAATAAATTCATATTATACAAATATAAATAAGGATTTATTTATAATTAATCTAATTAAAATTATTTATACAATTCTATAAACTCTAGGATAGATTTATTAAAATTTAATCAATCTTTTTATCTTAAACCTAGGATTTATATACAACCTTTATCTAACCATACTAACATTCATATAAAAATTTAAATTTCCTTTTCCAAAAAAGTCTGTTGTTTTTTAATGTAAAATCCACCTATGACCTTTCTTTTCAATAAAAACTTTTTATTTTTTTAATTTATTTTCTTACATAGTTATTCTTTTTTTATTAAACCAGGAAAATTTATTCGGTTGAGAAAGGTGACCAAATTTTACCGCAGCAAAATGACAAAGACTTCCCATGGCAAATGTTATGGAATTTGCACTTACCACCGAAGGTAATCATATTCCTATGGGAATTGTGCAATTGTATGCTTCCCACATTTGATGTCCACAACTCTGGGCATGTTCAAAAACCTCAAACATGTTGTCTCTGTGGAGTAAAGAATGAAACTTCTCAGCACATCTTCATGCAATGCACATTTGCAAGAGCTCTTTGGTTTGGCTCTCCACTTTCTATTCGACCGGACAATTTAGAACCTCCGGATGTTGTTCATTTGATTAAGTTATCCCTGGAAATGAAATATATGAATGTTGAGATGCACAAGGAGTTTACTTGTTCGATGGCACTAATTTTATACACAATTTGGTCCTTCAGAAACAAGGCCATTTTCAAGGGAGAAACTCCCTCCTCTGAAGCTGCACTCAAAGTATGGCTTAGATTGTATCAGAAGTATGTTGTTGCTTGCCCTGCTATTGAACAAATAAATTCTAATTTTGCTACAAACAGAGCTCATACAAGCAGCAATTTAGATGCAATTCTTGAACCAGATCATTTTTTCTATCTTCCTTGGCTTCCTTACGAGCAAAGTTGCTGTTGGCAGGTATATCTATCAGTTTGCAGTATTAAGAAATTCACATGTAACATTAACTATTGCCAAGCTTTCATCATTGATGATATGCAGGAGTTAGCGGGAAATTTTTTTATGTCTGGTGTAGCCACTAAGTTTCAGGTGTTGTTTCAAGGCATTAAGAGTCTTCTTAAAGACACAGATTATTTTTCTCCAGACTTGATTATTTACATGCCCAGTTCAAGCTGTATTGAAATGCCCAACGAACCATCAATGGCTCCGGTGCATTTGCAAACCATAATCAAAGATGTCAAATTTTTATTGATGCCCTTATCCGAGCAAGTCCAGTTTAGTTGCGGATTATTTCCTCACTCTTCCCCTGTTACGGTCAAATCAGGTAATTGGGGAAGCATAGGCAAATGGAAATGGAGAAATTTTCACATGTAAATATCCAAGTGCATGTATTTTATGCTTTTTTTATTAAAAATATTATAATTTTATTGTTTTGCATTTTATTATTGTTGGTTTGAGTGCAATATATGTAAATTTACTTGATAATTCTTAGCTAATGCAGACTTTGCTTTTTTTTTCTTTTAATTATTCATCATAACTGTAAATTGGTATCGAATAGGGTAATGTATGTAAGTTTACTTGACGGACATGTTCTATGGGCGTAAGTTCAATTGGCACCTATTTTCCTTTGAGAACCGTCTGATTCTTGACAAATGTATATGTGCTAATTGGGCTAATAAAATTTTGCCTAAGGCAGAGGTGTTTGTGTTTTTCGTTGCAAAATACTTGATATATTTATTTGGGAAGGAGATGTAGTTAATATCAAATCATATAATTATAATCGTTTGATTGAATTTGAGATAAAAGAATCTAAGAATTAATTAAGATTTGTCCTTTGTTGATTAATTTGAGAGTATTCTTTAAGTTAAAATACACCCAAAAGTTTGAAAACTACAACCATCTCTCTTGCCTAACAGAGAGAGACAGATCTATTTAAGAAAGAAATAAAGTTAATAAATTAGATAATTATAATTATTGATAAATAATTCAATATGAGATATAATATTTAATCAGACAATTACAATTAATAATAAGTAATTGAATGAAACATAAAATATTTGAGGGCAACTGAAATTTGTTCTTAATTTTTTTTTTCTTTTTGTTTGAGTGTTTTGTTTAAAAATAAAATAAAATGTACCAAAGCGCTCCAGGTACTCCGGGTGTAGTTGTCATGTCTCCACTACTATTTCCTCATATTACCTCCATGATAGACAATATTCAAGAAAGATTGAAATCACAGCATGAATAGTAATTCATGATTTATTATTTTAGTTTGATGTACATTCAGATCCCACAATTTCTTTTACATCTTTGGTTGATTTGCATTATGCGTATTTGAAGTTATTATAACTTGTCGGATTTTTTTTTAATAGTAGAATTAGTAATTCACATAATATATACACATAAAATTTTAAGTTTGAACCTAAATATAATGGGGAGTAAAACTCCTAAAATAATACTAAGTGTTAGTACGCCACTAAGATGCTAACATAATTTGCTAAATTTTAAATAAAGGTTGTTAAAATTTTTGTGAAGCTTTGAATGAGATGTTTTTCATTATTTTTCATTTCTATTTATATTTGTACATTTTTAATATATTTTATTTTTGTCAATATATGAATTGAGAGGCACATGATTATTTATTTAATTAAAAAATGACTAATTAAATTTCATAATTTAGTTTAAATTATTTGTCATTTAAATTAATGCAAAAATCTATGAAAACTCTTCCTCTCTACAGAGAGAAAGAGGGAGAGAAACAATTGCTAAGTTATATTGATAAAGTGTTGTTGTTATTATGTGGATTTAAAAAGAAAAAGGGTAATGAGAAATATTATTATGAGAAGAACAGTACAAAATAAGATAATATTATCTTTAACGGTTGTGTATAAAATTAATTAGTGTGTTTCAGGTGACACTACAAAAAAATTGCTATATTAGTGACGGTTTTTTTGTGACGGTTCCTAGAAACCATCACTACATTAAAATGTTAATAGCGGTTCTACAACCGCCACAATTCAGAAGAAAAAAATCATTTGTTTGCGATGCTTGTAAGCTAGCTGCCACTAACTTATAAAACCTTTTCAGAGTCCATTCTCGCACGAAATATGATTTACATGCTGACTTAAAATTAACTTTCAAAGACTCAAAAATACCTTTTGCCTTTGGTTGTTTATTGTCTAAGCCCTTTGCTTGTCTTCTAACTCTTCTTTGTTTCGTAGCTTCAACCTCATCTTGGATTTTTCATAGACTTTTCTCCGAGCTTATTCTGTTAAATTTTCTATTTGTGGACCTATTAATTTAATAATAAAATAGGATGTAAAAGGGTTTAACCTAATATTAAAATAATTGAATAGTTTGAGCCTAATGATAATTTAACTCAAAATTAATGTGGTAATAGGTAGTTCTTGGCAATGAGTCAACCCATCAATATTATCAATGTAAATAAGGGTTAATACTCCTAAACCCTATGATTAATTCTGCACACTCCCCATTAGTAACAGAAAGTTTTTTCAATCAAGTTCTCATCAAGGGTTGATAGAAGCAGCAAATCCTTATTTAGAAATAGTGATCAAAACCAATCGTAAATAATTTGTGATTTGCAACAAATCTTAATTTCATATTCGCATCACAATGAATTCATCAGGTAACAATAATAAATCTTTTCATATTTAATATTATTCTTATTACATGATTTAATTTGAGATATTATTTTATGAAATTTTGATTTTAACAATTAGTATCAGAGTCTATGAATCATGTAAGTTAAATATATTATTATGTGAATTCAAGAATCAAATTTTATCTTTTGAACAATATTATATTTTGTGATAAATCATTTTGAATAAAAATTACTATGAATCCTAAAATTATTTCATAGCTCTCAAGTTAATTATTTTCAATTATTATTTTTTATAGAATCTTAATTTAATTAATTGAAATTTTAATTTAATTTTTGTTGGTAATTATTTCCTTACCATTCTATGTATGTATATACGCTTTTGGCATTCTGTTTGAAATTTATATAAATTAGGATTCTAACGTTTGCTAGTTTTGGCGTTTTTGCCGTAAATATATGACTTTCGCTTCATATATAGGACAAGGTTTGTGCTTCAACGTTTTTTTTATTAAATGAATTATATATATATATTTAGCCTTCTGTGCACATGTATTTGGTTTGGTGTTTTGTACGTGTGTGTGTGTGTGTGTGTATATATATATATATATATATATATATGTTTAAAGGAGATTATTACCATGTGTGTTTTGGCATTCAATTTTTGTATCCAAATGTTTAGCCTTTTATTGCACAGACAAATATATAAAGTGAATTCATTTATATTCTGACATTCATATAAGGTGATTTATATATATATAAAACAAATTTTATATATAAAATTTCCTAGTTTTGATTTAGCATTCTGAAGAATTTTGTAAAACAGTGCTGAACATTCTGGATATATATATATTATGTTGAAAGACTCTTTTTTCTAATAGAACGATATATATATATATATATATATAAAGGGGGAAAATGCATCAAGGCATTATTATGTATTAAAAAATGCATCTAAAATGTAATTTTTTTTCCGCTCCACTCTCTGAGCCATTTTGGTATTTTTCAAAATTTTCTAAAATTAAAAAAAAGGAGGAGAAAATAATAATAATTTATTATTTTTTGCCTATTTGGTTTGGACAGCCAAATAATTTTATTTTTTTAGTTGAAAATTTTGGTTATAATATTATTGTATGTTGGGCTTCCACATATATTTTGTAGAATATTTGGACACTAATTAGTCCATTAATTATTTTTCATGTATATATATGTATAGGAAATTAATTTTAGAAAATTATTTAAACTTATATTATACCATAAAATTTTTTGTAATCATGAGTCCACTTATCGTGGACCTAATTACATAAAATTTTGTTCATTTTATAATTAGTATTTGGATTTAGGAGAGTATTATATTAATAATATTTTAAATCTTTATTGGTATGATATTATTAATATGATTTGTTAGTGATAACAAAAGTGTAGGAATAAGTATTAGATTTCTAGAATTTTCATCACCCTATCGGTGTTAAAATTCTAGGAATATGATATTTAGTCCTTGTGTTATATTATAGAGCCTTTAATGCCCCATCGGTATTGGGTTTTATAATATAATATTGAAATTTGATTGCATAGTTTACTGAGGGAAATTTCTAGCACGATTAAGATTAAACATGTGTTAATGTTTTAAAATTTGTTTCCTCAACTCCTTTACCTATGCAATTAAATGCAATTAAAACGCTTAATGGGACCAATCATAAAGATTGGGTTGAATCACTAAAGTTATATCTGGCAACCTCTAACCTTGACCTGGCAATTAAGAAAGCGAAACCTCATATTAATGCAGCGGATCAAAAGAATTATCATAAGAAAGTGGACTGTTTTAAACATAAGAAATGAATTAAAAAGAAAAAAGATAGATACCTATCTAGCTCTAGTCTATTTCGAGTCAAATATAGTTGATATACCATCAAACTTTTAGTGGTTAGATACCAATGCAACTATTCATGTGACTAATGTCTTCACGAGTTGACAAATATGAGAAAACCAAATAAAGGGGAGCTGATTGTGAGACTTGGAAATGGAGATAAAGTTAAAGTAGAGCATATAGGATTAATGAAGTTGAAGTTGAAAATTGGACATAAGCTTTTACTGAATAACGCAGTTTATGTACCTTCCATGAGAAGGAATTTGATTCCAGTTATTGCTTTAGATTTTCTTGGATTCTCTTGTTATTTTAGATGTGAAAAAGTTAATTTATTTTATAAATCTTGTATTGTTGGCACTAATTTTGTGTGTGATGGTTTATATAGGGTTGATTTAGATTTTAATTTCCTAAATTCAATAAACTCTATTGTGGACAAGAAAAGGTGTCGAATTAATGAAATATCTTCAATGTTATGACACAGATGATTAGGACATATCTCTGAAGAAAGAATTTGGAGACTTGTAAAGGGAGAAGTACTTCATGATCCGGACTTCTCAAATTTTAGAACATGTGTAGATTGTATTAAAGGAAAACTTACAGCTAGAGCTAGAAAGAGTAAGAGAAATAGAAAGAAGAATATTCTGGAACTAATCCATACTGACATTAGCAGGCCTATCACACCTAATGCTATGGATGGCTACAAATACTTCATCACATTCATTGATAATTACTCCAGATTTGGTTAGGTGGAACTACTTAGTGATAAGTCAGAATTGCTAAAAGCTTTTAAGTTATTCAAAGTGGCAGTTGAACTGAAATTAGGAAAACAGATAAAATGTGTTAATTCTGATAAAGATGGTGAATATTATGGTAGGTATGATGAAATAGAAAGAAACCCTGGCCTTTTTGCAAGATATCTACAAGATTATAGAATTCAAGTAACTTACATCATGCCTAGTACACTGGAGCAAAATGGAGTTACAGAAAGAAGGAATAGGACTCTTACGGATATGGTGAGATGCATGCTAGCCAATACTTCATTGTTAGAATTCTTATGGGGTAATATGTTAAGAACAACGATATATATTCTAAATTAGGTTCCTAGTAAGTCAGTACTTAAAACCCCTTATGAACTATTATATGGTAAGAAGCCTAGTCTACAACTTTTTTGAGTTTGGGGTTAAAAAGCTGAAGTAAGGTCATATATCCCATCCACAAGAAAACTTGATTTAAAAAAATATTAGTGGATACTTCATAGGATATTATAATGGTTCAAAGGGAAGCAGATTTTACTATCCAACTCATTTAACTAGAGTAATTGAGTCTGATTGAGCCATCTTCTTTAAGGATGAGTTAGATAGGGGAGCCAAATACCACACATCATGGATTTCTCTGAAGATAGAATAATTGTTCTGTTGGCACCAACATTAGGAGAGTCATCTTTCATTACTTCACTAGTTCATACATTACAGCTAATGGCAAAGGATATTGAGCCCGATGAAATAAATGAAGAAGAAATTCCATTAAAAAAATCTCATAGAGTTCGTAGATCAGTAATTCATAATAATTATCTTATATATCTGCAGGAGCATGAATATGATATTAATGATGATACTAATCCTACAAGCTTTTTTCAAGGTATGTTAAGTTCAAACTATTTTGATTGAATGAATGATATGAAAGATGAGTTAGCTTCAATGCATAAGAATTAAGTGTGGGATTTAGTGGAGCTTCCTACAGATTGTAAGTGAGTCGGATGCAAGTAGGTCTTCAAAACCAAGAGGGGTGCTCGAGGTGAAGTTAAGAGGCATAAGGCCATATTGGTAGCAAAAGGCTACACTTAAAAGGAAGGTATATACTATAAAGAAACCTTTTCATTAGTTTCAACTAAAGACTCATTTCATGTTATTATGACTTTAATGGCTCATTTTAATTTAGAGTTACATCAGATAGATGTAAAAATAACCTTTTTAAATGGTAATTTTATAGAGACTATTTATGTAAACTAGTAAGATGGTTTCCAAGAGAAAGGAAAGAAGCAACTTGTGTGCTAACTTTAAAAGTTCATTTATGGCTTCAAATAAGCTTCTAGACAATGGTACCTCAAGTTTGATAAGGTAGTAACTTCCCTTGGGTTCAAAAAGAATGCAGTTGACCAATGTATTTATATGTTAAAAAGTACGGGCAGCTTTGTTATTTTGGTACTATACGTGGTTGATATTCTCCTTGCAAGTAATGATATGAACCTATAGACTGAGACAAAATAAATGTTATCTAAAATTTTGATATGAAGGATCTTGGAAATGCTTCTTATGTTTTGGGAATAGAGATTCGTTGTGATAGGTCCCGGGGTTTGCTTGGCTTGTCTTAGTAGATTTATATTGAGAAAATACTGAAGAGGTTTAATATGTTAACCTGCTTTCAACTTTTTACATCCATTTTAAAAGGAGAAATTTTCTCTAAGTTCCAGTATCTTTAGAGCGATGTTGAAATGGAAAGAATAAAGAAAGTCCTATATGCATCGGTTGTCGATAGCCTAATGTATGTTCAAGTATGTAAATATCCTAATATAGCTTATACTATTAATGTACTGGGGAGATACTTAAGTAATCCCAGTTAGAGACATTGGACTACTACAAAGAGAGTGATGAGGTACCTTCAGGGTGCAAAGATTACATGCTGACCTATAAAAGATTGAGAGATCTCACAATTACAAGCTAGTTAGATTCAAAATTTTCTAGTTGTCTAGATAATCACAAATCTACATCTCAATACATCTTTATGATAGCATGACAAGCTGTCGTGGAAAAGTGTTAAGCAGTCCTTAATAGCAACTTCCATTATGGAAGCAGAGTATGTCGCATGTTATGAAGCCACTTGTACTGCTATATGGTTAAGGAATTTTATGGTTGGTTTCAAGATTATTGAGAACATCTCAAGACCCTTGACAATTTATTGTAATAATACTACTACTGTAAACTTCTCTCATAACAATAAAAGTTCTGCCCGTACAAAGCATTTTGATATAAAGTATTAATTTGTACGAGAGAAGGTATACGAGCATATCACATATATTGACCATATTTCCACAGATCGTATGCTTGTGGATCCACTGACTAAAGGCTTAGCGGTAGGAGTTTATCATGATCATATAATTAATATAGGATTAACTAAGTCTTTTAATGTTTTAGGTTAGTGGGAGTATTATAATGTGAATTGTTTTCTCGAGATATGCATAAATGAAATATTCATATTTTTGCCATATGTTGTGCACATTTTTGTTATGGCATATTTATAGAAACATCTAGATCCTGTCTTAATATTGTGATGAGAATAATGATTCTAATTTAGCATCTTGGGTAGATGCTTCAACCCAGTGTGTAAAGATTTATTTATGATTGTCACAATTTTGTTATGTAAATCTTATTGAGCACAAACTTGTTATGTATATCCCTATTGGATATTATATATGGTCAACGAGGTGTAAGTGTACAATTTATATATTTCATTGATATCCCTATCGGATACTATGTTTAATATTATTGGATATTTATGATCTCAATTTAGACCAATGGGTGTAAAGATACCATATTTTTCCTTTACATCTTATTAAAGTGGTTACTATTATTGAATTACATAGTCCAAGTGGGATATCGTTAAATTTTCTATTTGTGGACCTATTAATTCAATCATAAAATAGGATGTAAAAAGGTTTAGCCCAATATTAAAATGACTAAATAATTTGGGCCTAATGGTAATCTAACACAAAATTAATGTGGTAATAGGTGGTTCATAACAATAGATCAACCCACCAATATTATTAATATAAATAAAGGTTGGTACTCCTAAACCCTATGATTGATTTTGCACACTCCCCATTAGTGACAGAAAGTTTCCCTAATCAAGTTCTCATTAAGGGTTGATAAGAGCAGCAAATTCTTATTTGGAGTTCATGATCAAAACCGATCATGAATAGTTCGTGATTTATAGGAAATCCTAATTTCATATTTGCATCAGAATGGATTTATCAGGTAACAATAATAAATCTTTTCACATTTAATATTATTCTTCTTACATGATCTAATTTGGGATATTATTTTATGAAATTTTAATTTTAACATATTGAAGTACAAAAAATTGTTATTATGTTCAACTTATTTCCTAATTTACCTACAGAGCTTCAACCTCACCTTCGATTCTTTATAAACTCTTTTTTGAGCTTCAAAACTTCAACCTCACCTTTGATTCTTCATAAAGTCTTCTCTAAGCTTTAACCTTACCTTCGATTCAACTAAGATCGGAGCCTTCCAAAGCTTTTACCAATTGGAATCCTATACTTACCAGCATAGAAGTGCCCTAGTAAGTACATTATTGGTTTTGCCTAAGGAATGATCAATTTCATCCATCAGCTGTTGCTCCATTGCTTTTACTTATTGATTTAGAGCTTCGTTTCCAAAGCTTAATTGCTTTATATTGTTTGTTCTTGTTTTGGTTAATGTGCTCTGCATTATTTATTGATAATAGAGATAAGAATGTATATAGTTATCTTGAATTCAAATGCTTCAAAGAAAAAACCTATGAAAAAATTATTCTATAGAAGAAACAGAATATCTCTACTCCTACTAAAAGAAAACAAATCGAGTAGAAGATAAATTCACATGGAATCAATTGAATAGGATGTTACAAATATTGCAAACAAAAATTATTTCTCCCCTTACATCAGAGTTTATGCCTAGCATGTACTTCTTTTACAATTGATATGTCCTTTTTAGGATTATAAAGGACAATGTATGTTACCAACATTGTATGATATATATATATTCAATTTGATTAAAACTTGAAGAGGATGATATTTTCATTTATGTTGTATTCTTCTGGATCTCTTATCACTCTAGCTTGACTTAATTTAAAGCTTTTTCCATGTACTGTAAATGTAGCCTGTGTTGCTCTTGTAGATACGGGAATCCTGCTCAAACATCTCCCTGGTAACCAAAATTTATTGGTTATTATCTTTTAGTTATTAATTTCACATTGTTTAAAGAATAATGACTTTATCATCCTCATCTCTTTTATCACAATATGTTGTTGTGTAGCTAAAAATGGTTATGTTATACTAGACCCCACTAAACTTGAAAAGGAGGATAGTGGAAGCTTTTCATCTATTACTGACTAGTAATTTGAATGCATGTGTATATTAGTTGACTTATCAATATCAACCTTTACATGTACTACATTGCTATATCTATTATATGATCTTCCTTGGCATGTCTAGGGATTTCTATGTCTCCTTTGAATTTGGAAGAGCTCTTAATTATTAGTTTAAGAGCTTTCATATGGTTGCTGGTTATAACATTTAGAAGTCTACCAATCAAGTTCTGCCACATGTCTTTCTAAAAATTGATTTGTGAACCTTTGATATACACAACTATGTAGCATTGACCTCGTTTTACCATGTTTTGCTTGATATCTGAATGCTTTCTCTGGTTTGTAGTTTGATGCTTGTATTTCTATTAACTCTAACATTTTGTCTTTATGTTTGGCTTTTCCATCTTGTAGGATTTGAGGAAGCAGTATTATAGATGTATCCTAAGACTCATTAAGGTTCAAGGTAATTACAATTCTAAATGTTTGAATAAAGACTAATTTTGTTCATTTGATTTAACTAATTTGTGTTATTGCTTGATCTTTAAATTTACTTATTGCTTAGAGAATGTATCACTAATCTGTAGAGAAATCAGGAAAGTAATGTGGTTAAATTTGTGCCCTTATAAATTTTTAATTACCTCTTTTTAAAGTTTGGATATTATAACTTCTCTATATCTGTGACTTCAAAGTAATCATCTAAATATAGTTTGTCTTCTTCATATCTTTTTCTATTTGAGTCACTATAGAAATCATCTCATTAATGGTCCATTTTCCTTTTTGAGTATTGCAAGATGTTTTCAGCACATCAAATTGAGGAGGAAGCGACTCTAAAGCTCGCCAAATTAAGTAACTATCTCCCAGATTGACATTCATACTCTTCAATTGACTGTAATAATGAACTAGTTTCATTATATGCTCCCGAACACCATTCACTCCATCATACACAGTCTTTTCCAATAGAGATAGATAATGCCCTTTTTCAACTTTATCAAACTTAACATACTTTTCAGCCATTGAATCTAGGAATGCTTTTGCCTTATGACTATCAGGAATACTCTGCCTTATGGTCTTATCCATTGTGTACTTAATTACCATCAAACAAACTCTATTGGAATGAGTCCATTTTTCATGTTGTGCCTTTTGAGTAGGAGTTGACTCCTCATTGATTTCCACTTCCTCTTCATGCTAAGCCAGATCAAGATTGGAGACCGCCAGATATAGTTTCAAGGATTCCACCCAGTCCTCATAATTGGTCCTATTTAAAGTTTTCATAAAGGTCAGTTGCATAGGAATAGAGGCTGAGGAAAATTATTAAAATTTATGAAAATAATCATAAATTACCAACATAGCATGTTTGAACAATAATCATGCTTAAATTTTCCTCAAAATTATGCAACTATTTACAATATAATGCTATGATACTTAGTACCAATGGGGTATAAGTATTATAACATAATATAAGAACTACATGCTAAATTTCTAAAACCTAACACCAATAGGGTATTTAAAATTTTAAAAAATTAACATATAATTCTAACACTCATGTTATCACCTACAAACTATACTAATAGAATTATACTAATAGGGTAAATTTTCTATTAATATAGTACTCTCCTAATTTTCATTATTCCAAAATTTAATTATCATAACAGAAATTTAATCAACATAATATATACATTAAATAAAATATTACAAAAATTTTATGCAACTAACCTATGATAGGTGAGTTTGATTACATAAAATTTAAAGACATAATATGAGCAATTATAATCTTTGTATAATTAAACAATCAATTGCATATTAATGACAAAATTAAGAAAAATATGCAAACAGTATGTAAATTGTCCAAAAAAATTTTATACAATACACAATTATACAAAGATTACATAAAAAAATTTCAGGCCAAAATTCAATTAAATTAATACTTAAAAAATAAAGAAAAAATTAATGAAAAATATTTTGATTCCAGAAAATTATAAAAAAATTACTAAATAAAAAGCTCAAAGAGTGGAGCACAATAATATTTTTATTTTCCTAAAACTGTCTACGCACGCACCTCCCATACGACTGGGCGTTGTTAAGAAGCAGATTCACATATGGCGCGTACAGTGCACGTGCCAGACAGCCTTTCACACACACGTGCATTACATGCGCCAGATACGTGCCAGACTACCAAGTTGCATGTGCCAAATAGTCTTTTCGGCTTTTTCTTCACTCGAAGCCAATTTTGGGTTTGTTTATATGTTTTTCGGGTCTAGGAAAAAATTCAGCTTATGCCCACCCCATTTTTTTGGTTTTTTTTTAATGCCAAAACTAAATGGGCTTTTATCCTAATTTTATTTATAATATTATGCACTAGTAAATTCCCTATCATGTATTCTTTTTTGGCTGTTAATAGTTTCATTTTTCCAGTTTTTATTCAACAATAGCATTTATTTAATGTTTATTATCTTAGATCAATTTAGGGTTTTTACTTATCAATTTGTTCCTAATGTTTCTGTAATTTCAGTTTTCCAAAATTTATGCTAAACATTCAACAATTTTCCAGAATTCTAACAAGTTCTCCGAAACTGATCCGAAAATTTGTTGTCAAAATATAATCTCAAACTAAACAAACAATATTCAGATTAAATAAAAAAATTTAAAATAACATTGCCAAAATTTTATTCTGATTTATTATGGCTTGAACATATAAAAATTCTTACTAGGTAAAATTATAATATTAGAATATAATTTGTACAATCTGACTCATTAATATGGATTCTTGGCTTTAATACCAATTATAAGAATATTTTGTGATCCAAAAATTATTTCATCATTCATACAACCATAAATCTATAAAGAGGAGTACAAGAATTGTACAAATTAAAATAAAAAGTTTTAGAATTACTTGGTCCTCCTACTGTATCCATGAGATCTGGTTGAGAATTTGGCTGGATCACTGCCCACAAATCCTTAGGTGAGTCTCAAAGAGAATTGTGAATAATAAACTGCAATGTGATGAGAGACTGCAGCTCACCTTATAAGGAGGTGAGTTGGGATTCAAACTCTAATTAAAACCCAACTAGGATTAATCAGCCCATCACAATTAATCTAGAATTAAGGTGTACGCACATACTTTAGAGTTATAATATAACATAAAGTCTAGATATTATTATTATATTAATGACATTGAATTTATATTTAATTTAAATATATGTTAAAATGTGTTAGTCCACAAAATTTATTTTACATTGTATACTTCTCACACTTTGGACATGTTCAAGTGCCTTAGATATGTTCTCTTTGTGGGGTGGAGAATGAAACCTCTCAACACATCTTCATGCAATACACATTTGCAAGAGCTCTTTGATTTGGCTCGCAACTCTCTATTTGACCAGACAGTTTAGAACCTCAAGATGTTGTTCATTTAATTAGGTTAAGCCTGCAAATGGGATATATTAATGCTAAGATTCATAAGGAGTTTACATATTCTATGGCACTAATTTTATACACAATTTGTTCCTTCAGAAACAAGGCCATTTTCAAAGGAGAAACTCCCTCCTCTGAAGTTGCGCTTAAAGTATGGCTTAAATTCTGTCAGATGCATGTTGCTTGCCCTAATAGAAATAGAGCTCATAGTTGCAGTTGTTCAGGTGCAATTTATGAACCATATTTTTTTCATCTTCCTTGGCGGCATGGTTATAGGCAACTATATCTATCAGTGCATAAGGTTAAGAAATTCGCCTCTAAAATTACCTATTGCTAAGCTTTCGTCATTGATGGTATGAACTCTCCGGTGTTAGAGGGAAATTTTTTGATGTCCGATCTTCTTAAAGATATAGATATTTTTCCTCTGGACTTGATTATTTACATGCCCAATTCAAGTTGTATTAAAATGCTCAACGAACCATCAATGGCTCCAGTGCATTTGCAAACCACAGTCAAAGAAGTTAACTGTTTATTGATGCCCTTATCCAAGCAAATCCAGTTTAGTTGTGGATTATTTCCTCACTTTTCTTCTGTCAGGGTCAAATCAGGTAATTGGGGAAGCACAGGCAAATGGAAATGGAGGAATTTTCAGCTATCCAAGTGCAATTATTTTACCCGATGATTCTTTCGCTTATGCAGACTTTGCTTTTTTTTTTTAAAGGACTTATTCATTATAACTGTAGATTGGTATCCAATAGGGTAATGTATGTAAATTTACTCGATGGGCATGTTTTTGATAGGCGTGAGTTCAATTAGCACCTATTTTCCGTTGAGAACCATCTGATTCTTAACAAACATATATGTGCTAATTGGGTTAATAAAATTTTGCCTAAGGGAGAAATGTTTGTGTTTATCCTTGTAAATTACTTGATATATTTATTTGGGAATGAGATATAGTTAAAATCAAATCAAATAATTATAAGAAAAATTCTACCATGCCCGGACTGAAGATTTGGGTATGGATACCTTAACCTAGTGGCATTATAATAACAATTGGATATAAGAAGGAAAGAGATGAATAATTGATATGAATTGATGGGCTACTTATTGGAAAAATAAAATTTGTCTATGTGGCATTAACTTTATTACCCCACATTTTTATACTTTTAAAAAAGTATGACTATTGCATATAACAAAGGGATAATAGATAGATTCAATGATACATTTCTAATGAGTTTTAAAGACTTTATCACTACACTTGCAAATAAAAAATATAATTAGCTTAATTTTAGTAAAATTTGAGCTCAATTAAAGAATAAATTATTAGTTTATTTTTTGGACTAAATAAATAATTGATAGAAAAATATATTTTGACAAGAAAAAGTAATTTAATTTAACTTGAGAAATAAAATGATGAGTTGAATTGATAATTTTTCAAATAGCTGAAAGCAAAAGTAGAATAATTACTAATGTAGTGCCTAAATTTATGATGATACAAATATATAAAAAATAATTAAACAATAATAAGATATATTTTTAAAAAAACCTATAATATAAAAAAATCATAATTAAAGTAAGAAAATTATTTGGATAAAACACCTAATTTTAATATAACATACATATGCATAAAAATATTTTATTAATTACATTTTACTTCATTCTCTTAGAAATATGAATTTATATCTAGATTATATTTTTCATAATTTATTTGACCAATAATTTTTTCTAATTTAAATGAGAAGTTGGAAAATGACTTACAAATAACTCTTTATGATTATTTAATTGTAAGAAGTAAAGGTTTGAAGAAGTGATCCATTATTAAAAAATTGTGAAAGTTAAACAAAAGAGTTAAGAGTCTAAAAAGCTTTTAGGAATAATTTGCTATGAATTTTCTTTATACTTGAGGTATTTTGAAATGAGATATGAATGGTCTCTAACAAAGTTTTTGTGTTTTTAAATTATAACAAATGATACAATATAGTAATGAAGACTAATATCAACCACTAGATACTCCTTAATTCTAATTGGTCTTAATTCAATAATTGATACTACAACTAGCTCAAGCTCTAACTTCACCTCATTTGATAAATTTGATAGGTTGACAGACCCTTACAATGAAAGTAAATCATTGATATTTTCTTATGTAATAACAACCTATATGATTTTTTTTGGTTAAAACCTTGACTATTAATTTTGATCTTATTTTTTTAAGTAGAATATATATTATTGACTTGAATATGGTTTATGTATGAAATAATATATATTTATTTTTCTTTAAATTATCTATAGTGTTGAGCCTTTAAATTAATTTAATTTTGTCCCCATTTATTTAACTTAATTCTATTTTTGTATATTACCTTCATTCTCGCTTTACTTGGATTGTAAGATGAAAATTAGATGGAAATGGATAGTTAATAGATGTTAAGAAAATGTTTGAATATTTATTTCTTAAGTTATTAATTTAAGATGGGTTGACAATTAACTTAAATCACCTAATTTAAAAACGATGTTAATAAGGAAAAACCAATACAAGTTAGGCAAAATACTTGACCACCTAACTCATAGAAACTATATTGTTAGTATTTGGCAATTCTTTTCTTTGATTCACCCTCTAGTGTCATTTTAATTCCCCAATGATTTTCATTTTTTTCAAATATTTTAATTTATGTCTATAATAATAGAGAAAACCTTTATGAAATACTTTTTAGTGTGAGTGTTGAATAATTGATAAGTAATATTATTAGTTTATACTATATAAAAAACCTCTCAAAAAAATGAATAAATATTATAAGCTAGGATGTAGGCATCATGAGCTAATACAATATAATTGGTATAGACCTATTCAGCACATCGAAGATGAAGCCAATGCTAAGTACATTGAAAAATATGATTTTATTTTGTTCCATATATATTGAAGGTGAAGCATGTACTAAGCACATTGAAAAATACTTTACCGAGTACTGCAATAATAATTTGTATATGTTCTAATCCTCATCAACATTGATAGTAGTTATTCATTTTAGATAGTTGGTAATTGTCACATACTTAGATTTTACACAATTTTGGACAATTATATTTATTGTTATATTATTTATAAGTTTAAATTCACAAGTGAAATGACATTCAATGAAAGTATTATATAGAAATATAATGTGTAAAAATATTTCTTAATTGCAAAAATACTTGCAAAGTTCAAAATTAAAATTAAGATTTAAACCAATTTTAAAATAAAGGATATAAAAGAAACCATAAAATAAGTAGCAACAATTTGAATTTTCTCATAATTTATTGTTAATTTAAAGAATGAAAGAATTGATGAATTTAGTGCCCATTTAATTGGAAATTACAAATTCAAAAAATGAAAGAACAAAATTTGGGAATAAGAAAACACACTTTATTATATCAATGACCTTAATATGGTATCAAATCGTTAATCAAGGAAACACTTGTCATCAAATTTTGAATTAAAAAAAATGCTATGTGCCTACTCTTACATTCTTTATGAATTAACTCAGTTTGAATAAATATTTTGTCATATGTTTCAGAGAAAAATTGTAAAATGCCCCTTTAATTTTGGAATGGTTGCATTTTATCCCCCATTAACTTTAAAAAGTTGTAAATCAAAATCTTAAACTATAAAAATTTACAATTAATACTCATAATTCACCTAATTAACTGTTTTATTAAATTATGTAATTTTTATTAACTTTTTAAATAAAAATTACAATATTTGGTATGTTGTTTTATTATGTCATTTTTCACATGACTTTATAAATCATTATCAAGTATTTAATTGAAATTTTATGTATTTGATTTAATTTTTACTAATTATATAATATAGAAATTATGTGAAAAAAAATAATGTGATAAGTCAATATACAATAATATTAGAATTCTTGTTTAAAAACTTCTTTTAAAAAATCATTTAATTTGAGAATGGTTAATTATTATATCTTCAATATAGTGAGTATATTTTTAATATTACAAAGGATCAACTTATTTTGCCATAACAAGTTAGAAATATAAACACGTAAGTAGTAACAATGAAATATTGGATTGAGAGTTTGGTAAGTTAGGATGAGAATATTGTCATCTAACTAATGAAAATTTTTCATTAAATTAAATATAAATGAGTTAGGTAGAATTAATGAGGACTTAACTCATTTGTATGAATTTGAGATATTGATTGACGTTAACATGCTAAACACAACATGATAAAAAAAATAATTTATGAAATTAACTATATTGAGATAATTAAAATTTATTTAACACTTGAAAAATATTTAAAAATTGTAGGATTATTTTATAAATTTCTATGTAATAGCAAATTCATACCCAATGTGAAAAAATCATCCAAATAAAACACCTAATTATGATATAAGATAAAATCTATTAAAAATATTTTTATTTTTAAATTCTATATAATAGAAAAACCTTCTTATTATAGATATTTTTAAAATAAATTATTTGACACAAAAGTTTTATTACTAAAATTCTTGTATTATAACATTAATATTTATTAACCTTTACATCAAACTGTTTATTTTAATATAATATTAAATTAAAATTACAGAAGAGCTTGTGTGGCTGTCCATTTACCTTCATTGATTAATGGCATTTTCAGCCTTATTGTATGGGCATCAACAATGGAATAGAATGATAGGCATTCTGATTTGGACACGGTGAGGCAAAAGCCGAAAAATATGAAAGTACTAGCTCAAAATACAATTTGATTTCCTCAATTATGTGAAGTATTGTAAATTAATGAAATGTAAAGATATGCATACTTAGCCAAACCAAATTGGGGTATAGTAATTAAGGAATTTAGTTTCCGACAGAGCATGGAAGAATCATCCTAATTATAATTGTTTGATTGAATTTAAGATAAAAAAAAATCTTGGAATTAATTAAGATTTGTCCTTTGTTCATTGATTTGAGAGTAATTTTTAAGTTAAAATACCCCAAAAGGTTTGAAAACCAACAGACAGATGGTTGTGGTTCTCCTTGCAATATATTCGCCGTATTTATATTAAAAAAAGATACAGAGTTATTAAATTTGATAATTAAAATTACTGATAAATAATTCTATATAAGATATAATATTCAATCAGAAAATTACAATTAATAATAAGTAATTGAATGTAGAATAAAATATTTGAGGGCAATTGAAATTTTTTCTTAATTTTTTTTGTTTGAGTGTTTTTCTGTAAAAAAAAATGCACTAAAGTGCTCTAGGTACTCTGGGTGTAATTGTCATGTCGTCACTTCTATTTACACGGAGTACCTCTCTATGATAGACAATATTCAAGAGGAATTGAAATCACAATGCTACTAGCAAACGTCATGCAAAACCATTTTAGTTTGATATATATCTTGATCTCACAGTTTCTTTTACATCTTTAGTTTATTTGCATTCTGCATATTTGAAGTTGACATAACTCCTTGATTTTTTTTAATACAGAATTAGTAATCCACTTAATGCATACATATAAGATTTTGAGTTCAAAATCTAGATATATGTTTTTTTTAGATGTAAAATGACTACTTGCATGATTCAAATTAGTTTAGACTTTTCAAATTTTTTTTATTAATTATGATTTAATATTTTGTAAAATATATATACATACATATATATATATATATATATATATATATATATATATATATATATATATATATATATATATATCAATGTCTAATAAATAATAATTGAAAAATAAATAAGATGATATAATAAGAATTTTTTGAAAAATATTAATGCAGCATCAATAATATAAAAAAATAAAAAATTTCCAAATCAAAACATTGATTGAAATTAATTAAAATTAATATGCAATATATTGGATTAAATTTTGGTGCTACATGTATATGATATGTATAAAACCACAAGTAATGCACACTATGTTTAAAACTTTTTCAAATATTTTAAACATTAATATATACTATTACAAAATTGTATTTTAATGTCAGTATGTTGACATTAATATAGAGAAAATTGGCATATGTAATAGTATGATGACATTTTTAACATTGGTTATAACAAAAATTTACATGATAAGTTGGTATGATGACATTTTTTTAAATATGTTCAACTTATAACATTTGTTTTAATAAACAATTGACATAGAAATTCAAACATCGATAAGTTAGAACATCAGTTTCCTTTAACCATTGTTCAAAAGGCATTCCAATCATCCCAATAGGAGATATAAAATGTTTTTATAATGATTCTTCTTGATAATCAACATCTACTATTTTTCAATTTGCCAATTTTTCCTTCACTCCATACATTATTTATGTTTTTACTTCATTTTTTGTTTATATGGCATAAAAGGATAATACATGATTGATGCTACTTGATCATTAATTATTAAGATGTAAGTCATAGTTTCTAAATTATCATCCTCTCTTAGTCATAATTTGTGTCAAGTTACCATTTTGAAATAAATAAATATAACCTTATTTCTTTGCTATATTACCAAATTAATGGAGTGAATTTGAGAGTATTAATAGTAAGAAAGGGCAGGAATATGTACAAGGGTTCACTGATAATGGTCTTAAGGTAAAATATTGTTGCTATGAATATGAAAGTAAAAGACTACTTTGATGATATTGTGAGATCATAACTCCACCAATTCTATGACTTTTGACCTCAAGGTGCTTGATTGCTTCATTTACTATGAGTGTTTAAGCATTCTTGTGTTCCAATGTAGGAACAAGCATGTTATGCCATCATTTTTCTTCAAAGCCTTGAGATTAAATTATTAATTGCAATGTCACTATACAATATTTACTAGTTAATGTTAATAATATTATTAAAAAAATGATTTGTCATTGGTATTTATTTTTATAAAAATGTTAAGACACAAAAGTTACATAAAATATCAAAAAAAGAATAATACTTTGGTTATTTATTATATAACCAACATGGTTTAACTTAGGATGATAACATGTCAATTTTTGACCAAATCAGTATATAAAAGTATAACATCAGCCACCTAACTATAATAAATGATGATAGTAAGTATTTATTGATGATGTTTATGAGTTATTGGGCTTATGATTGTCAGTTTTTATTTTATAACTAATGTAAATTACCTTTCATTCTATCTATTAAATTTTCTTTAACTCGATCTTTTGTTTAAGTAAAATAAAGGATAACACACCTATTCTTGCTTTATATTTAGAAAAGCTTCAAATTTTAAAAGTATGAGCATCACATCAAACTATGGTTATCTTTTATCCTCAAATAGCTTAAATGGAAGGAGAAATCTATGGTTTAATATGATTAACATGATCATAAAATTTGAAACTTTTCTACATGTACAGTATAGATGGGTGTGTTGTTCTCTTACTTCACCTAGTACTATAAGGAGTAAATAACTAATGTCTACAAAATCTTGTAGAGCACTTCAATATAAGGAAAACAAATGAGATCTCTCTTTAACACATGAAAATTTGCAAAAAAGCTTTTTTATAGTGATTATATTGTAAATTGTATTAATTTTGATTTGGGGTTACATAGTAACTATGCTATAAATTGTATTGATGATCTAGCATAGTTTTTGTATAAGGTATTATTAAAAAAAACTGGATCTAGAAGTTGTATTTAAAAAAAATAGCTAGACAATGTTAGTTATTTATTGAAAACCAACGTGGTTATCAAAAGTTAGAATGTAAGAATGCATATACCATATTAATTTTTGTCATAATTGATGTTTAAAGGTATACCAACAACCAGACATAGTCCATTTTAATCATCATGATAGTTCATCAATAGTTTATACACCATGATGTTTCATCAATAGTGACATCTAATGATTTGCTCTTAGTTTATACATAGGGCTCTACTTGTCTGTTTGAAATAAATCAATGATCCATAAAAATAGCTATCCTTCTATCAAAAAAGAGGACTTCTAACTTTAAAGGCGTAGATCTTAGTATTCAACTTTACAAAGGATATTTGAAAGGTCCAAGGATCTTTCAAAGTTTCTTGCAATAACTTGTATCCACACTTCACCATGAACACAAGGATTTTACAAAGCATTTAAGGGGATTTCAAACAAGAATCCTTTGAAATACTTTGCAGAATGTTTGTATTCATCACTATAGTGTACGTATAAGTTCCTAAGAGGAACCTTGGGAGATTTTAGCACTTTTTTAATAGCCTAAGTAATGTTGAATAATATGATCTACATCCTTCATTTTAGAAATCTTCTTTATTGATGGATTTTAGAAGTTATCGATCTACACCCTCCATGTCAATAAGCACACTTAAAAATATCAAGAAGATACAAAGATGGGTTGTAAAGTAATGATAAATTGTTGTAAGAAGAAGTGACATTTCCAATCTTACATTGTTAGACTTGAGCTTAATTCATGATTCATGATATTGCTTTTTATCACTATAATTTATCATCAATTTGTAACCATTTACATTATCTAACTCAGTAGTTGTCAAACAATATAAGGAAATTACAAAAAGAGATATCCTACATTTTTTTTTCATTTAAAGTTTATTATTCATTGTAAATTATAGTTTATGATTTGTTAGATTGTTCAATTTGTTGCTATTTGTATTTGTTTAATTGCATAAAAAAGTGTCATAATATAAAAAAAATAATTTTAATGCTCCAAAGTTGTCAAACAATAAAGTTTTTGCTTGAAACATAATTGAAAAATAAAATATTTTAGTTTATGACATCAATTTTTATTTAATAACTGACATTTAAAATTATATAGCAGAACAATATCATATTATTATACACATCAATTTTTTCTTATTAGCCAATGTGTGAATTTGAAATAATTCAAAAACCATGATGTGAGATGAAAATAAAAAGAGTAAAGTCTTGGCATCATTTATAGATTTCATTGCGAAGCTTTTCCAACCTTTTAAAAAGATATGCTCTTCTTCCAACCTTAAGATGATTCCTTTTAATTTTGTGTTTGTATTTACTAATTATTTTGCAAGGCTGAAGCTCTGTTAACCTATGGCTAAATATACGAGGTTTAGCACTTACTAAAAAAGTACAAAATATAAATAAGAGGATTCATTTTATATTTTGTATTTATTCTTCTAATTTAGTTTTTAATTTCATAATTAGTCATGCTTTATTGCTTGTAACTTTGATACAGCTTTTACATGTTTGTATAAGTGGAAAACTTTATTTTATTCATCTTCCTTGACATTTAATATAATATTATTCATGAACTTTTCTTAATGATTATTGCTTATTGCACTTACAAGTATTGGATTCAAAAGTACTTTTCTAGGGAGTGGTAATCTTATATATTAAGCAACAAGTAATTGTAGCAAAGCACCCATTTCTGATTGAGATAACCTTTCACCATTTTAAAACCTCTTTTTACATAAAATTATTGAAATTGGAATGGATATATTGGTCTAATTAAGGAGTGCAAAATATAGGGATTAGGGAGGATAGGACAATATTAGGAGGCTAGGGTTTAGGGTGGGGATGGAGAATGACATATCATATTGATTATATATAAAATGTGACACCAATTATTTTTAAAAATTGACATTATTTTGTAATAAAAAATCTTTATATTGTATTCCCATTAAAAAATGATGACAATTTTATACATATAAAAATCAACATTATTTTACTTTTCTACGTTGATTATAAAACAAACGTGAAATTGTCAAACATATAATGATGCCTATATATACATCAAGTGGTAAGCAACATTTAGTTTATTGAACAATTTATGTTAAAAGGTATTTCTATAGTAGTGATAATCTATGTTTAGAAAATCATAAAAAATAATATTAACATTTTAATAATATTAATGAATTAACAAAAAAATAAGAAAACATAAAAATTTCTAAATCAATGCATTAACTCAATTTACTATAATGTTTAAATTATCTAATTAATCATGATTTAATGCATCCTAAATATGTCGATTCTTCTATTAATATCCAATAAATTATAGATAAATATTAAAAAGAATAAAAAATATGATATAATAGGATTGTTTTTTTATAAAAATACTAACACATTAATAATAAAATGAAAATAGAAGAACTTCCAAATCAATACATTAATTCAAATTATTACAAAATTTTATTTTTTGGTTGATCACAATTTAATCCATTTGAAATATATTAATTGGTGATTATAATATTTTTTAATGTGCTCAATTGTCATGATTTAATTAGTTAAGTACTACTTGAGTTAAAATTCAAAAGAGTTATGAGAGTAAGGTGAGTAAAATATACTCCTTCCGTTCCTTTTTATCTATTGCATTTTGAAGAATTTTTTGTTTCTTTTTATTTGTTACTTTAGAATTATAATGAAACATTAAATGTTCTTTTTCTAAATCTACTCTTCTTTTGACTTAATAAATGCTTTATTATTCTATATTATTAACCCACTTACATTTATTATTTTACATTTTTTTTCTATTTTCAACTATCTTAAATTTTGTGCATAAAGAGTTACTTGTAAAGTTCACTAATAATAAATAAATTAAACTACTTTTTTAATATGTATGAAGTTAGTTAATGGTAATAAATAAATAAGAACGGATGAAGTACATTCTAAAAATAAATATTCAAGCAAATCTATTACACTCGCTTTTTACATAAGATATTTGAGTAAGTACATTATACTCACACTTAAGAATGATAGTAGTTAATTAACAAATACAATAAAAAGTATAATGTTAGGAGGTGTTTGAAAATTCATTTTAATGGTAAGTATATAATAATTTTTATATTATAAATTTTGATTCGTATTATATATGATACATTACGAGATAGTTAATATTATCTTATTTTTATTTTCAAAAAGTAATGGATAAATTACTATTGTTAATGTCCTCAAGAAGTAGAATTAGGCATTTCTATGGAGGAGAAAAGAGCTAGTACAATCCTAAAGAGATTTTCAAGGCGATTTTGATTAACTTATTAGGAATTTTGTTATGTTCCTCAAAGTATGTGACAATTTAACCTGCCAAAAGTAGTTTCTTAAAAATTTTCCAACAACTATTTTAACGCTCTTTTTTAGAGAAATTAACTTTAATTCCATATAGAATACACGAAAGGATAACAATATCTATTCTTTTGCATATTTTAAAAACTAAAAACAGTTGACAAATTCAATTTTCGGTGAAGTCCAGTTTTAGTGTCAGTTTCCTCACAGCATCTTTTGATCAATTATCTTTGGAATAATTTTCAAAGCAAGCTGCTTTATCTTAATCAAATGCATTGAGTTCGACATCAGGACAGATAATTTAGCATTGGAGAAAGTTAAAGAAGGGCCCATCGCAGCTTCTATGAAATTGATATATTTGATTTTTAATTACATTGGCATCTCCCTTATCTCCTGTTATGTAATGCAAATATGAGATGATTCAACATAATCAAGTTGGTGACATGTACCATACTCTGCCTATCATTCAATTTTTAAGTTCCATTTTGTCAAATGATTGCTTTATTTCATTTTTTTGGCCATTTTTTATTTCTTGTCCACTGCGACTCTTTCAAACTATTGTCTCTTCCCATTTTATTACTATTATTTTTTGCAATTTTTGCTTTTCACACTCAGACATGGCAATCATATCTAATTCCTATAAGGTTCTTACAAAGAAAACTTTCTGATACTTGCATGACTAGGATATTCCATTAGGTGCCATAATATCACTTACTAATTTATTAAGCCAGCCCACCTCTTATCATGGAGGACGGAGATAATAGTTAGGATTTTTTTCTTTAAATGATCATATTCGGTACATTTTCCAGAAAAGTCTCTAAGTATGTATTGTTATTTTTTTTATTAAGGTTGCAATTTTTATCTAAATTTTAATGATTTTTATTAAATATTGCAATTTTTTGTAGATTTTAAAGATTTTTAAAACTTTTTTAGTTACAACTTTGAAAGACAGGATTTAAACTTTCCATGCACTTCTTATATATAAGATAACCAAAAATATTTTTATATAAAAAATTTAAATATCTAAATATAAAAATATTAAAATTTATATTATAAAATCATTATTAAATATTTTATTGAACTTTTAATGAAAGATAACTGGGGCATTTTGTCAATAGATGTTCAAATGTGGTAGTATAAATGAATTTATACTGAATCAAATTCTTACACATATCACATTAATCCCAATAAGTCAGGGTTTTGGCACCCTAAATTTTTTAAAGGTACCGTAGAAGGCACCTATTTTTTCTTTCTTTTTCCCAGCGAGACTCAACCCAACTTCTCCCACTTATATATTTTTTTTATTTTTTTAACTTTAACTTTTAAAATTTTTATAATAAGTAAAAACTAACATACTATTTCTCTACTCTAATTAGTTTGGGTTACTAATTGATCTGGATATTGAAGGACTCCACCTCTACATAATACTTGTGTTCACAAAGCTGATCCCTTCATGATCACACAGAAAGTAGTCATACCCTCATTGACTTGGCTAAGAAGGGTGTGACGTGAATGCTCCAACATGTGTCACAAGTTGGCTTTGTGAATCAAATGACTAAGCAAACAAGTTTTGATTGGGACGAAACTTAGCAAATAAATCAAGTATATGATGGAGGACTTGTAGTCCAAATTTAGGACCAATTTGACTTGTGTATTATTTTTTCTAAATTTCCCTGTGTTGGGGCTTTACTTGTATTTTTTTACTAAGGCAACTTGTCTAGTGCGAGTAGAAAGGTACATGGTTGTGATCTTTGGATTTTTATCTTTGTATTGGTGTATTTTGGTAGAAAAGTTCCACCTAGAGCAAGGTAAAAAGCTCTTATAAGGATTCGAAAAAAGTATGTCTACTCTTGTCAAATAGGCTTTTGCTTATAATACGTTTTAGGAGGGAGTGTTAGGGCTTTGCTTGTATTTTTTACCAAGTTAATTTGTCCAGTGTGAGAAGGAGAGCACATGACTGTGATCCTTGAATTTTTATCTTTGTATCAGTATATTTTGGTAGAAAAATTCTACCCAAAAGAAGGGAAAAAGCCCTTATGATAGTTCGGAAAAAAATATATTTACTCCTACTAGACAGGGTTTTGCTTATAATCTTTTTTAAGGGGGTGTGTCTACCTGGCACTAGTCTAGGGGCTGAAGTATGTGACTCGATGCCTCCCTTGCACACTACTAACATTATAACAAGGCTTTATATGAATAATAGAAGTAGCCCTTTCTTCTAAATCGTGTGTCCTAAATTTTAGCTGCTTTTGGCTGCATTAGCTTGCATGTGTTTGAATTGCATATTATGCATCATTGTTGCCTTTCAATCTGTGTTAATAGCCTATATATAATGATTATGTGCTTATGGTTGTGTTGATTATGCTATGTTTGTATGTTTGGTCTATAATTCTAAGCTTGGTTAGTGTATTAATTAGTAGGTTAGCTTATTCCTTGGGTGATGAAAGTTTAAGCCTTGCACATCCTAATTATTGAATTTACTGGTTTGTGATATTTGGTATCAGAGCATGGATCAATTGAGTTTGCCGATTTGTGAAATATCATATTAGAGCATAGCTTGATCCATGTATATAAATTTTGTTATTCTTGTGAATATACCTACCATGGCAAAGAAGATGATGAATGTTGAACACTTCAAAGCTATCGAGAATGCACTTAGGAATCTTAAGGGAGCTGTGGATGCCATAAGAAGCATGCAAATTAAGGAAATTCCTAAACTCTTTCAAAGGACCTAAAATTAGGAAACTTTTAAGCAGTGAGTGAAAACTCTCAAAGTGAACAAGAAGGTTGAAGGCTCGAGGAGTGGTGATACTCCACAAGTAGAAGAGCAGCTACTTGCAATAGAGAACACCTAAAAGCAACTGGGAGGTGCTTTTAAGGACCTTTCCAATGATGTAAAGGATGTTGTAGTGACTCTTCAAATGGAGATAGGAAACCTTACTGGTAGTGTAAAGGTGATGATGATGGCCTTAAGTAACAATCCACCAAAGGGTGATGCTTCAGAGCATAAGAAGAAAGTGAAGGTTCTCGAACTTAGGCCATATACAAGAGAAAGTGATGCCTAAAAGTTTGAGAATTTCTTATTTGATATTAATTAAGACTTTTAGGCTACAAGAATAAATTTAGAGGAGTCTAAGCTCAACCGAGTCACCATGTTCCTCATAGATTGTGCCAAGGTTTGGTGAAGGACAAAATATCAAGATATTCAAAGGGGTAGGTGTCACATTCATACTTGAGAGGAGTTAAAACAAGAATTGAAGGCACACTTTTATCCCAAGAATGTCAACTACTTGGCAAGATGCAAGCTACAAGAGTTGCACCAAATTGGCTTAGTCCAAGACTATGTAAAGAAGTTCGCAACTATTATGTTAGATATTCGAGATATGACTGAAAAAGATAAGCTCTTGTACTTTGTTAACGATCTTTTGCATAAAGCTGCAATAGAACTCTAAAGGAGAAAGGTGCAAAGACTCATTGAAGTAGTGACTACGATGAGCACCTTTATGACTATGACATTGGTTTCCTTTTTAGCAAGAACTTGTAGGGTGGTGCCTCAAATTCTTTCAGTGGGAATGGCAATTAGTCTAACAAAAGGGGCAAGTCCAAGAGTGGGGGAGAGAATAATGATTTATCTTCTAGCTCTTAGGGATTAGTATCATCACAAGTTTCTAACAACAATAAGAAGTCTAAGACCTTGGCATGTTTCTTATGTCGTGGAACACATAAAGTGGCAAATTACCCAGAGAAGTATGCCTTAAGTGCTTTATAAGCTAAACCATAAAAGAGGGCAAAAGAGCAATAAGGGTGATACTAAAGATTCTAAAGATGAAGATAACTCTTATGTTAGAGTTGGGGCAATGTAGGTCCTAGACCCATAAGAGTGACTTCACCAATAACATGGAACGATAGGTTCGAATAAGGGTCTACCACAATAAACTTAGCAGGTTAGTGGAGTACCAACCAGCATTTCTTTTACATGATCATGATCGGGAGAGCAAATCCTTCATTTAGTGAGGTGCCACATCTAATAAGATGTTTTGAGAAAGGAAAATCTTTTGGGATGAGCCTTTCAGATGCCAGCGGGCTTATGTATATATTTGGATGGCTTTGAAGGAGAACTTGCACATAAATATTTTAGCATCTTACATACAGATCCATCAAGTGCATGAGTGTGTGTTGCTAAAGTAAGAGCGATGACTCTTTGTCCAACCTTATCAGCTTGAATAAAGGGACACCAATTGAGTGTCAAAGATGAGTTTAAACATGTTTAAGAGTTCAACATACTACAGAGGTAAAAGATTTCTTCATCAACAACAACTTCAGGGAGACAAGCCAGAAAGAAGTTAAGGTGTAGCAGACTGAAGACTATCCAAGAATCATAATTAGGCCGAGGTGTTAAAGACAAATTTCTCATTGGTAGAGCTCATGTGGACAAGTAGAGAGATTAAGAGAGGAGCTTAAGGTAAGCAAATTGAAGATGCTCATAGAAGTTATGTCAGACTAAGTCGTCAATGAGGACATTGACATTGTTTATGTGGGGGAAAATGTCATAAGTTAGCCTTGTGAACCAAATGACCAGGCAAACGAGTTCTGATTGGGACAAAACTTGGTAGATAAATTAATCATATGATAGAGGACTTGAAGCCCAAATTTGGGACCAATTTGACTTGTGTATTATTTTTCCTAATTTTTCCTGTGTTACAGCTTTGCTTGTATTTTTGACCAAGGTAACTTGTCCAATCTGAGTAGGAAAGCGCATGGTTATGATCCTTGGATTTTTATCTTTGTATTAGTGTATTTTAGTAGAAAAATTCCACATGGAACAAGGTAAAAAGCCCTTATAATAGTTTGAAAAAAATATATCTACTCCTATCAAATTGAGTTTTGCTTACATTGCTCTTTAGAGGGGAGTGCATGGTGACCTTGGTAGAAGCCTGATACTAGTCTAAGGGTTATAGTATGCGACTTGGTGCCTCCATTGCACACTACTAACATTGTAACGAGGCTTTATATGAATAATAAAAATAGCCCCTTCTTCTAAATCATGTTTCTCGAATTTTAACTGCTTTTGGCCGCATTTGTCGACATCTATTTGAATTGCATATTATGCACCATTGTTGCCTTTCTATCTATGTTGGTTGCCTATATATGATGCTTATAAGCTTACAGTTGTCCCGATTGTGTTATACTTGTATGTTTGGTTGGTGTATTAACCGATGGGCTAACTTATTTCTCAAGTGATAAAGGTTTTAAGTATCGCATATCCTGATTATTAAGTTTGTCGATCCGTGACACATGGCAAATCAGTCACAAAGGGAATCTCATCCATATCCACCCATTCATTTGTCTTTTCAATAGAGCTGCATGGAAAAGAATTTTTTTAACATGACAATAAAATAGAAAAGAATTTGAGTTTAAATTACATACGAATCAAATGAATTTACAAAAGAATATTATAATTATTAATATAACATTTATTAATATTATAACTGCTACAACGAGCAGTTATAATATTATTTTGTATATAAATGTTAAAAAAATTCAAGTTTTTCCCCTTATTTTTGATATTTGTATTTTTTCAATTTGTATTTCGTTTTCTATTTTATTCTAAATAATTCAGCTCTATTGAGTGGTCGGGCAGGGTTCATTAATTACTTTTTGTTTAGATTGGATAAAAATAAATCTTCATTTAATTTTTAAATTGTATTTGAATTTAAGGAGGGATTTTATTTCATTTCATTTTTTACCATCCATTCCTTAATTACACTTGTATTATTTTGAAATCCTTTAAATTTACTAAGGATATTACACAATTTTGTTTCATTTGAACTAAAACACATGTTGTATAAAAAATTTTACCACCTAGAATTTTTAACTCAAATGACATTAGGTGTTCCCCGAAAACTTTGGCTCCTCTATTGCACTCAAGATTCAATTAATAATCTCTGTATATATGTCTAATGATTTAATTACTTCTATCATTACTAAAAAATATAAAATTTTACCTTCTTCCTAATATTTTATTTATTATGATATCATAAAAATCTATTCTTTATTTAAATTGTATGTATTTTTTAGTATGTCCAAAATAAAAAAATAATTTATAAATAAATTAAAATTATTATTTTAACATAATTCTTAAATAATAAAATTTATTTATAAATAAATTGAAATCGAATGAAAATGAATTAAATTTTAGATGAATTTGACTCCAGGCGAGTGCTTAGTCATTTCCTACCGGCTCTTCTTGGATTTTTAATTTTATTTTATGTGTGGAAATGGAATCCCGTGTTGTCACATCTTAGCTTTGAGTCCTTCTTATGGTTGTTTTATAGAATTTTGTTGACTTCTAAACTAAATTATTATAGATTGGTCTCGCTAACTTATTCGCCATCTAATTATTTGATTAGAAAGTTCATCATAAAATATAAAGTATTGCATTTAACTACGGTATTGGAAAATTTTATCTAATTTTTAATGCTACATAATTCAAATTTAGCAATTATTTTCAACAGGTCAGATTGAAGCGTGACAGAACATTTCATTGATAATAAGTTTTTTTTTTTAATAAACAGAGAAGTGATTATACAAGAATGCATATATACAAGCATTTGAACTCAGTAAAAGTATAAAACTTTTAAAAAATATTGAATACTTACAGAGGTAAAGGCTTTTCGCCTCACTCACAATAACTTTGTACCGCAAGATGTATGTCTCGCCGTGTATATCTCTTCAACCTAACTCACGTGTGAGCCTAGCTTGCTTTTATTCAATGTTTTAAGCTAGGAGCGCTTTTGATTCATAGTTTGAATAACTCAATCAGTTAAACCAATAGTTAGATCGAATAATTTTATAATTAAACAATTATAAATATTATATAAAATTTTATAAATAAATAAAATATCTACTTTTAAAATATAAATTTTCATTTATATAAAATAATAAATTTAATAAATAAAATTATCATAAAATTAATAAAATTTATCAAATAAAAAAATGAGGCTTTTTATTAATTTAGTAATAATTAAAAAATATTTGCAAATTGATCTTTTGAGGGAAAAAAATGAAAAGATTCACAGAGAGATCAAAACGGTTTTCAATAACTAAATTATTTTTCTAATTTGATCTGATTTTTGCCAATTTTATCTAGTTCGAAGTGGTCCGAACATCAAAACAATTTTAAGAGTCGATTCAAGATGTTTTATGTGCCAATCGGCCATCAAACCAGTTTGACCATCCAGCCCAGTCCAATTTTGCAAATATTGCTTTTATTCCTATCCTTGAAGACTTATTACCAACTTCCCTTTTACATATATATATTTTTATTTTTTTTTCCTTTTAAAGACTCACAATTGACTTGAATTATAATAAATGATGGGTAAGGGAGCTACATGTGATCTATATCAATATACAGTTCCTTTTTTATAAAATTATAGTGTCAACTGTTTTTAGAAATTTTAATTGTTGGAAGAAGGTTTAAGAATAATTTTGTTATAATTTATATCACTTTATGTTGAAATGTTTAATATTATACATGTATATGTAAAAATTTCTCATAGATCATGTTAGAAGGAAGGAGACACCGTAATTTTTATTTAAAGAAGCAGACTTAAGATGGAATATAGATTTAAGATAAAAAAACTATCCAATAAAACATAGGTTTAATTGTAATTTGGACCTTCAAATATACAAATTAATCACATTTAGTTCCCTTAAATATAACATTTTTATTTTGCACCCTCTAGTATACAAATTTGATGACATTTGGTCCATATTTATAACTTTAGTTATATTAAAGATTAAAACTCCTAATTAATGAAAAATCTTTAACAAGACTGTAAGTTGGTAATTATTGGAAGGAAGATTAATTGATTATGTGAAGTTGATGGCCAAATTGAGATGTTTTTTCACATTAACTAATTCATATGATTTCATATTTTTTGACAAAATAGGATTAATTTTACTAATATTTTTCTTTCAATAATTATCAATTTAGAATCTTATTAAAGATTTATGTATTGATTAGGAGTTTATGTTTTAAATTTAATAAAATATATTAATTTAGATCTAACTTATAAATTAAAGAGATTAAAATAGCATATGTTGTTTAAATGGGACTAAATGCATTAACTTTATCAAAATTATAATTAAAGTAAACTTGCAATATATATCCTTTGATTTGCATTCTCTTTATGGATTTGATTTTTTTTTTACACTATCAAATAAATTATTGGATTATTCCATCAAAGTAAACATATTTTGAAAGCTTATTATAAAATAACCTAATTATAATCTTTTATTCAAAATAATTAATTTTTCAGCTTTTTCAAATTTTTAAAATTTTCTTTCTGGCTAGTAGACGAGTCGTGCAAGATCTGTTGACTGTTCAAGAAATGGTAGCAACAGTGGATGGATTTTCACTTTGACGATCAACAATCTTGTTGACGTGGCCCAGGCTGTATTACACTAACATTTACTGGAAAAAGTTATTGAATTTTAGGATATGTTTGTTGGTTATTTTTAAAAAATAATGTTTTATTTTTTAAAAAAAAGAAGAATTTATGGTGAAATTTGATTAGGGTTGGCCCTGGTGAACATATTGCAAGTGTGGTTGCTTGATTAATTTGCCGCTGCGGTTGAACATGATTCTAGTTTGGGTTGATCGCAGTTCAAGTTAAGGTATACACTAAAATTTTAATATGGGATTGGCTCCAAGTAAGGCTCGTTTGTTCTCCATCTAATATTCAGAGCTTGTAATGTTACGATTCCCACTTCTCTAAGTACATGTTTGTACTTTGTTCTTTTTCTTATCTATTTTTTGGATGCTTTTACTGTTCTTCCTCTGTTGATTAATGCTTCAATCTTGTACTAATTCAGGTTTTAAAAACTGGTTTGGTTATTTTTCTAAGGTGATTTTGTTACAGGGGCTCGGGCAAGCTAATCTCTGTCTATCGCTTGTTCATACATATATTCTGACTATGGAAATCACACTCTTACACTCGAAATGAATCGGGAAAAAATGGGTTTTTAATAATCTGTTGCTAGTTTTCCATTGAGGTTGCATTCTGTTGCTGGTTTTCCACTGAGGCAACACCAATGTGATTTGAGGTTCGTGACCTGCCAGTTTCATTTCGTTATCTCTGGTGATTATCAACTTGTTTTGTTCAGTAGTTTCTGAAAATATGTGTGATTTTTCTTTTCAATAAGTTTAGGACAGAGTAGAATATAAGCAAGAACAAGAAGTCAGTTGGATTGAGCAATTAAAAAAGGTTAATTAAGGCTAGCTTGGCCGATCGTAGGACCAACCTTATAACTCTTCACTCCAACTATTAGTTCTAGGACTATTAGTTCTGGCTTGTGCCCGTCACCATTGTTTGAAGCTTTAACATTTGGACCTCCACTAGTAGCCATAACCTTCCCAGTCAGATCTTTAGTGACTTCTTCCATCCGCCCCTTCCACGTTAAACTTACAGAGGCACCCTGCTCATCAGTATTCTCCTTATTTCTAGTCTTCCTTGGCCCAGCTGTATGTATATCAAAACTCCTAGATTGTGTAAAAAGTGCGATCATCGATTTGGCCATTGAAACAGCAAGCTAAGGCCCTTAGTTTTATATTCCGGTAACTCCTGGTCTCGCTCCCTAGGCTACTTACATTCCTTCATTTTATAACCAACCAAACCGCAGCCATAGCAGAAATGAGATAAATTTTCGTACTTCAACTTCACCCATACCGTGCATGTGTTTCCGTGGTCCCCAGCAGCCTCTGACGCTTCTAACTTTATTTTCGACGCAGCACATACGTTTGATTTCGTTTCAAGTCTCAAACTTTTTCCAAAAGCGATCTCTTTGTTCTTTATTATTTATTTATTATTGATAGTTCGGTTCTTCTCATCATCCATATTAATTCGAGCTTCTGCTTTTTGTCTGAATTCGTTATCTTGTTGCTTAATGAAGCTCATGTTCTTTATCCGTCTGGGTGGTTGAACATCAGCTAACTCTGTCTCCTCTCAGTTGGGATAAATGATTCTATTTAAGATCTGCATTTGAGTTCTGAGAATTTCAGATTTCTGATTCTGTAATTATATTCAGAGTGCTCGAAGACCAGGTGCCGAAAGGTTCCATCAATATGGGATTTTGATAAATTGCATTTAAGACTTTGCATCTGTGTTCTTTACTTAGTTTACATTTCCTTTTAGTATTTGCTTGTAATGGAGACAAAGTATGTTCAATTAGAGCCTAAGTTTGGGTATTGCTTTTGCAGTATTGATCTTAATGCTGGTGGTTTTTCTTCAAAATTATGTTCATTCTGTGTTTAAAGCTAAGGGGCGTAGTGGGTCAATTGACTGACTTCTTTCAAAGTTGGCAGCGAGAGGCTTTGACTGTTGAATTTAATAATGAATGTTCGTTAGAGAGACTGAAAATGGGAGGAGGAAGAAGAAGAAGATGGGCTGTATGTACGTAATAATGTGAAATAGGAAGGAAGCAGTTTTTTTGTCTTTGGTTTGGGACACCTCACTTTCGTAGTTAGCCCTACTTGCAACAAAACAAGCTATTATGCAGTAATGGCCATGGCGTTGAAAATGGCCTTTGAATGGAGATGATGGGATCCGCAACTTTGATTCTCTTCACCTGCGGCAAGGCCATGCCCACTATCACAAACTGGTAGTTGTGACAGTTTGACAAGCAAACATGCTTGGATTAAGACGAGACTTGGTGAAAAAATTCAACATGTTATGAGGGTCCTATGGCTGAAGTTTGAAATCAATCCGGCTTGCGTACTATTTTTCCAAATTTGGGGGTATTTAGATCATTTTGAAAAGTTTGTGAATCTGACGGGGTTCAACGAGACCATATTTGGAATCTTCGCATTTTTTTCTTCGTGTCGGCTAGTTTTCGTGACAATCGGACACTCGAAGCATTGCGAAAAGGGCTTATGACAACTCGAAAAAAGTATGTCATCTTCTCACGGGAGGGCTTTTGCTCAAAATGCTCTTTAAAGGGGTGGAGTGCTCTATGGGCTTGCGAGGTGCCGGGACACTGAGCTAGGGACGGAGTGTTTTGGCTTGTGGTCATCCCCCTGCACACTCAAAGCTATGAAATGAGGCATAAACCAAGCGAACAGAGTGTCCCTCTCCCTATTCATTTGTCCCTTACGGTCCGTAGTGCACGAAGGCTTCCTGTGTGGAAGGATCCTACGGTCCGGTATGCGCGAGCACTTCGGTGACATACGATATTGGCATGCGGACATATCCCGCTATCTTTACCCAAGCGTGCCAAATGTGGGTTTAATGTTGGAAGGCTAGCATGTTGGCCAAGAGTGGCAAGCATGCGCCGCACGGTTTCGGCTGGAGAGCTGCCAGCCCGTGACATTTGGTATCAGAGCTCGGTTTACACTAGAGGGCCAAGATTGGGTAGGCACAATTGGTTTAGATACGGCTTGTCCCTTAATATATGGTATGTGCGAAGCTATCATTCTCTCAAACTCGGTGGTGTCGTTGCCAAAGACTTGACCAGAGGGTGCAAGAGATTGGATTGTCCCGAGAAGCCAGTGGGTCAGGGAATGGTACATACTGGTGATTGAGGATTTGTACGAAGGGCCCAAGCATTTGTGCCAAGTGGGCTATCTTGCTTGTCGGTTGTGCGTGGGACATTGGTTATGCGCTCATTCATAGTAGTGGCATTGAGGGATGCAATCTTACCATCCAGAGGGATGAGGGAATTAATGGCTAATCCGGTGGGAAAAGCCTAGATCTTGCCAGAGGGCTTGACTGCCTAAGGAATCGGTGGAATCGGAGGGTGAAGCCATCGGTCGTGCCAGAGAGCATGACCAAAGTTAGAGGGCATGAGTTGATTGTTCCAGAGAGAGTGGTCCAAAATCATGTCAAGGAGGTCTGGAGGGATCGTCTGTGTTGCTCAAAGGAGCATTGCCAGAGGGCAAAGTGGTTTGCTCCAGTGGGAGTATTTCACACCGTGTTGAGATAATCTGGAGGGATCACTCATGTTGCTCGGGGAAGCATTATAGCCGAAGGGTTTGACAAAGATTCAGAGGAATCAATGTCGTGCGAGCTAGAGTGGATGGTGCTCTATGCTCAAACCCCCTTCTACAAGTTAAAGTGGGGGATCCATCAGAGGATGCGCTCGTGAAGTCATCGGAGGATGCACGCCAAGGAGTGGTCGTGAGGACCGCGATGCTAGTGGGCATCAAACTCCAAAGGTAGGTTGTGATGGCCAGTGATATGCCAGAGGGTATTGATCTAGAGAGGATCAGAGGATCCAATCGGGTGTGGAATTGGCATTGCCTACTGTAATGAATCAACTGAAATGCAAACAAGCAACTGGGGAGCGAGGTTCGCCCTCTCTGCGTCGATCCAGTGTAAGTCTTGTCTCTTGTACGAGTGTATGGGACACTTAGTGCAAGATACCTATTAGTAGGTGATTCAAAGCACTAGCATTTTTTATGAGCCACAGAGTTGGCACACACTTAAGCTGCGAAGGTGGCGTATTGTGCAATCTGCGAAGGCAGTGAGCGCCAGTTGTAGAGGCAACTACCCGTCGAACAAGTTACGGAGGTAACGAGTTTAGGAGAGCTATGTGGGATAGCGGCACTAGAGAGAGTGCGGGACACTTGTAAGGTGACTACAGAGGTAGCCCTTCGAGTGGTTTTGTGGAGGATGCATTTTGTCAAGTACCTATGTTATAGAGGTAATAGACAGCCCAACTCCGAGATGGGGGAAACATTTCATAGTGCTCAAAGAGACAGGCTTTGAGACGGTCGAGGGAGTAACTCAGCGGAGTAGGGTGAAGACCAGAGCCATGTCAGATTGAGGCGTCAATGAGGGCATTGACATTTGAAGTGGGGGAGAATGTCACAAGCTGGTAGTTATGACAGTTTGACAGACAAACATGCTTGGATTAAGATGAGACTTAGTGAAAAAATCCAACATGTTATGAGGGTCCTGTGGCTAAAGTTTGAGATCAATCCGGCTTGCATACTATTTTTTGCGATTTTCCCAAGTTTAGGGGTATTTTGATCATTTTGAAAAGTTCGTGAATCCGACGGGGTTCAACGAGACCATATTTGAAATTCTCGCATTTTTATCTTCGTGTTGGCTAGTTTTCATGATAATCAGACACCTGGAGCATTGTGAAAAGGGCTTATGACAATTCGAAAAAAGTATGTCATCTTCCCACGGGAGGGCTTTTGCTTAAAATGCTCTTTAAGGGGGTGGAGTGCTCTACCGGCTTGCGGGGCACCGGGACATTGAGCTAGGGACGGAGTGTGTTGGCTTGTGGCCATCCCCCTGCACACTCAAAGCTATGAAATGAGGCATAAACCAAGCGAACGGAGTGTCCCTCTCCCTATTCATTTGTCTCTTACAGTCCGTAGTGCACGGAGGCTTCCTGTGTGGAGGGATCCTGCGGTCTGGTATGCGCGAGTGCTTCGGCGACATGCGATATTGGCGTGCGGACATGTCCCGCTATCTTTACCCAAGCATGCCAAACGTAAGTTTAATGTTGGAAGGCTGACATGTTAGCCAAGAGTAGCAAGCATGCACCACACGGTTTCGGCTAGAGAGCTGCCAGCCCGTGACACCACCCACGTAGAAATAAATATACAAGGACGCAGTCCCTTAGATGCCAAAGGCATTAAATGTTTCTTCTTAAATTCATTCTCAAGGATGAGTTTAGAATATAACATTTCTAACATACTGTCTACATCAGTTTATCACATATTTAGTTGATTAAATTCATCCTCTAATTTTATTATTTGAATTAACTACACTATTTTCTATTATATTTATGCAGACGAGCAATTTTGATGATGATTTGGAGAATGAGGAAAGTAGCTCTAGTTCCAAAAGAAGTAAACTAACTACCTCTGAAGTTTGGGAGCAATTTGAGAAGGTACTAGTTGATAAAGATGAGGTACCTAAAGCAAAATGCAAGGTATGCGAAACAAAGTATATGAACAAAGCAAGTTCAGGAACATCAAATTTGAAATGACATATGGAAAAATGTCTCTCACAAAGGCACAAGAAAGATAGAAGTCTTCCTTTGGATTATGATATGTATCAAGAGAAGATTGCTAAGCTGTTATAAAACATAGGTACTCCCTTAGTTTTGTGGAACATGAAGGAACAAGAGATTTAATGTTTTTTTTTAACCTATAAGCTTCTCCAATTTCAAGAAATTCTTTTAAGTCAAATGTGATTAAAATTTATAACAAAGAAAAGGAGAAGTTAAGAGGCATTTTAGGGTTACATATTGGAAGGATTTGTCTAACCTTAGATTTTTGGTCCTCACTTTCAATAGATAAGTATATAGCTGTAACAGCCCACTACATTGATGAAAAATGGAGGTTGCAAAAGAAAGTGTTAAGTTTTACTCATTGTCCTCCCCCATGTATTGGTGTTATTTTAGTTGAGAAATTGCTTAACATTTTAAAAGAATGGAGAGTTAAGAAGAAGATATTCTCAATTACATTAAATAATGCATCATATAATGATGTATTAGTGAATATTTTGAAGGTACATCTTGGATTTGAATGTCAATTGCCATAAAATGGGGAGTTCTTTCACATCCATTGTGGGGCACACATTTTGAATTTGATAATGCAAGATGTGTTAAAAGTAATTGAAGGTACATTGGATAAGATATGTGAAAGTGTTAAGTACATCAAAGGTTTTGAAGCAAGAAGAATCAGATTTGCTAAGTGTCTTTCCTATCTATCTTATCTCACTAATAAGAAAGTGCAACAAGATTTACCTACAAGGTGGAATTCTACTTCTTTATGTTGGAAAGTGTTATTTCATTTAGTTGTGCTTTCCAGTGTTTAAGTGTTATTGACTTAAATTATAAATACTATCCATCAAATGATGAGTGGGATATGGAAGAAAGAATCTCAAAAATTTTTAAGCCTTTTTATGAGATTACTATGCTTTTTTCAGGTAGTTAGTATCCTATTGCAAACTTGTATTTTCATAGGGTATGGCGAATTTAACTAAGAATTATAGAAGAAGTGAATCGACCTTCCACACCAGGTGTTGATTTGATAAGTAATATGGCTAAGAGAATGAAACAAAAATTTGATAAGTATTAGGATTGTTATAGCCTTGTCCTTTCCTTTGTTGTGATTTTAGATCCCTGATATAAGTTGCATATTATTGAGTATGCTTTTAAAAAGGTTTATGGTTCTGCTGCTAAAGACAAAGTGATAGATAAGAAAATTATACCTACTATATGATGAATATGTATCCTCATTTTCTAGTTCTACTGGTCAATCATCCTCAAGTGTAATTAATCATGATAGTCAAAGTATGGATGAATTCATAGATGATATGCAGGACTTTGAAAATTTTGAAAGTCAACTGTTTGGATCTCCTACTAGTAATCACATTTAGATTTGTACTTGGAAGAGAAAAGGTTAAATTATAAGCAATTTCCTGAATTAGATGTTCTTGAATTTTGGAAATCAAATCAAATTTGGTATGGTGTATTGTCTTTGATGGCTCAAGATATTCTAAGCATTCCTATCACAACTATTGCTTTTGAGTCAACATTCAGCATTTGAGGGTGCATCATTGACAAATATAGAAGTTCTCTCAAGCTAAAAAATGTAGAAGCAATTTTGTGTGCTTGAGATTGGTTACCTAAGCAAGGAGGTAAGTTTAACTATTGAACATATAATCATTTAAATTGATCAATTTAGTTTTTTTTATGTATATATTTTGTTTATTTGCAACTTAACTGAGCTTGATGAGGAAGAACTTGTTGAAGATTTTGCAGAAGTTTCAATTTCCAGAGAATATTATGTGGATAATATTGATAATTGAAACCTGGGTGCACCTGGGTACTGACTGCTAAGTAATCTGATAGTATACTGCTAAGAGATATTTGTTGCACTTTTTACACATAATGCTAAATCTGTTTCATTGTTGCTATTGGGCAATGGAAATTGAATTACTTCGCTAGTGGCCTCTGAATTGCTAACATTTTATTATTGTCATGTATTCTTATGGCAAATTTTGCTAATGTTGAGATTTGCATAGTTTTAAGTCTGTTGTTACAATATTTTGCTTATTACAACATTCTTGTTCAGTTGAACTATTGAAGGCTGTCTGCGTATTCTTGTTCAATTGAATTATTGAATGCTGTCTATGTAGTATTAGAACATTCTTTTATAGTTGAAATGTTGAAGGTTGTCTCACAATTTCTAAATGGAAAAAGCAATGACAATGTTGAGTTATTTTAACTTCTGTTGTTTTATGGCTCTTTTATTTTCTTTTGTTTTATTTTCTAGTACAAATCATGAAAAAAAAGTTTGATACTCACAATGTGTTACAGTCCTTTTCACCTGGCTTTTTAAGTTTTTTCCCCCTTAATTTTCTATAAATTTTGCATTTTTTATTTATTTTTACTTGATTTCTCGCATAGTTTTTAATTAATTGTGGTTGGGGCACAATTTATTTTAAATTTCAAGTACGGAGATCGTAAGGAAAGAAACCAAAGTGTTCTGGAATTATGCTGTATATACATATACATTAAATTGCGATGATAATAAAATAGACAATAAGTTTACTGATTATATTAAAATAATACAATAAAATTAGTTATTAAAGTAGTTAAAAATATAAAATAAAATAAAAAAATTAATTAATTAATATAAATTAAGTTAATATATGTTCTTAAATTAAATTATATTAATATAATTTAAATATTTAAAATAAAAATATAATTATTTAAAATTTAATATAATTATTTAAAATTTAATTATATTTTATAATATTATATATTTATTTATTATTTAATACAAAGTTTGTTTTGAAACACTACCAATAGATATAAAATAGTGATGAAAAATAATGTCAATAAAAATAATAAAATATTAAATAATAATAATTTGATGGATAAATAGATGGATCAGATTAATCATAAATTCAAGAGTCATGGGTCATTTAAAATTTTATATTGGGTCATAAATAGATAAATGAATTAACAATGATCCATCCACTTTTGACCTAATTCATATCCATCGTACCTCATCCATTTGCCACTATTATTTGCGACTTATCAAAGGTTTGAATGACTTTTATGAGATGCCACTACACAGATACAAGGCCATTTTTATATGTGACTACTTCAGCACTTCTTGGAAAATGGCATCCATCGTTGTTGCAACAATGCTACTTTTGCTAACCCTGATCCAAACCATATTTTCCATCATCTCAAAACCTTGATTTAAAGGATCTTGTTATTTGTTGTGGAATTTGATGTTGTAATATTTGCTGGCTAGTATTTTGATTAGCTAACATGTTCATTAACCAAATATGAAAAAAAAATATGAAGAAACAAATGGAAAAAATAAATGAATTAGGATTATCAAACCCTTTAAATGTTTTATGGACTTTGACCCATCATATTTTTATATTTGTAAAAGCCCAATTAAGTATATTTTTCTATGTAATAAAATTCTTCAAAATTTTTCATTTATTTCTATTTTTGAAAATGTCAAACTTACTTACCAAGTAAGAATTCCACTAGTTATAATATAATATTTATTTTTTAAAGGAAAGATGACAAGATCTAATGGTTAATATTTATTAGTCATTTTGAACCTTTAATTTGTTATAAGTGGAAAAACCAAAATGAGAGAAAATTTTAAAATTTAAATTACCTAGTATGTGCTAAAAATAATATTAAATTATATAAGATGTCTTAATAACCCTTTTTACAATTGTGTGAGCAATTATGGATAGTACATATATAATGCAAGCTAGCTAGTTAGTTCTTTAGAAGAGAGTATAGTTTTGGCAAAATAGCAACGCGATTGCTATCTTGGGTGGAAAACTAAGAAAAGGTGAAAAAGTAGTTTAAAATCTAATATATATAGTACCTACATGATATTTTCAGGTTATGTGATATCTTAGAAAACTTCTAAGGCAAGCCAATACTTTATGGAGCCATTTTTCAAATTTCAAAATTTTTGGAGACTAAAGGAAGCTTGCAGCCAAAAGTTCAAATTTCAAATTTGGAGCCTAAATTCAAACTTGAAGTCAAAAGACAACTTGAAGCCCAAGTTGGTTTTCTTTATAAATAGGCTACATGTATATGAAGATGAGACATGAGAAAAATATAGAAGATAAAGAAGCTTTGCACTACAACTTACAAATTCTCTTTAGCTTTCTTCTTAGAAAAATCTTAATTCTCATCTTCTTCTAAGTTTAGAGCTAAAACTTACATATCCCTTCTAAGAGTGTTATGAGTGAAAATTTTGTGTAATCTTTTTTAGAGGTTGTAACGAAAATCCTTCTTGTATCTTGAAATCTTAGTGGAGATTGGTGAACCTTATAAAGTTATGTGGTGCTTGAAATTCTTGTAGAGATCAAAGTATCTTGTAAAGTTAGGTGGTTGCGAAATCCTAGTAGAGATCGGAGTATTTTATAAAGTTAGGTGGTTGCGAAATCCTAGTATAAATTTGGAGAATCTTATAAAGTTAACTGTTATAACTTAGTAAAGCTAGTGGATACCTTAAGCGATACTTGGTAGCTTGAAAAGAGAGAAGTAGATCCAAAAGATGGTCCTTTTGGAGAATCAAACCTCTATAAAAATTCTTTGCGTCTTTTTCTCTACTTCTTTCTTGAATCTTGTTTTAAAAAATTTGCATTACATCTTTGAAAAAGAAGGTACATGGTTTTCTTCATCATATTATGAAAAGAAGTAATTTTTGAATTATTTTTGAGAAAATATTTTCAATCATTATTAAAATATTTATATTTTTAAAACTACATATTCATCACTTTTCAAGAACCTTTTTATTATACTTCATAATTTTTTACTAAATTAACATTGTAAATTTTATTTGAAAATTTTCGTTAAAGGCTAATTCACCCCCTCTTGGCCTATAAATTCTATCAATTGGTATTCAAGCTTAGTCTTACATTTTTTAAAGTCTAAAAACTTTGCAAGATCTTGTAGGTAATCAAGTTTTTTTGGCAAAAATCATAAACTGAAAGGACATTCTACAACTAGGCCTTTACTCTTTAATGGTGCAAACTATGACTATTAAAAGTTTAGAATGATGATTTACATCAAATCTATTAACATTGAAGTATGAAAAGTTATCAAGGAAGACTATGAAACACCTAAAAAGATGGAAAAAGAAATAAAAGTACTTAAACTGGAGGATGAATAGATGAAACCTAATTATAAGAAGAAAGCAACACATGCTAAAGCAATAAATGCCATTATGTATGTTCTAACACCTAGCAAGTTTAAAAAAATCTTTGAATGTACTTTTACAAAATCAATGTGGAATAAACTTGAGGTGACCTATGAAGACACTAATCAAGTAAAAGAAACTAAGATCAATATACTTGTACATGAATATAAAATATTCAAGATGGAAGAAAATAAAAAGATAAAGCCTATGTCTGAAAAGCTCTTAGTCATCATTAATGATCTTCATGCATTAGGAAAAATCATTACCAATGGACAACTAGTGATAAAAATCTTAAGAACTCTTCCATAATTATGGCAATCTAAAAAAAATGCCTTACAAGAAGGAAACTATCTCCCTACTTTTTCATATGATAAGCTAAAAGGAAAACTCTTAGCATATAAAAAAAATATACATGAGAGGAGATCAAGAAAATAAAAAGAAAATGATAGCATTTAAAATATTCTTACAAAAAGATGAAGAAGAAGATGATCTTGATCAAGAAACAAAAGAACAAGAAGATGAGTTAGTTTTTTTTACAAAAAGATTTTTTAGAATGTACAAAAGAAAAGGTAGTTTTAAGCCTAGAATACTTTGAAAAAGAGAACAAAATAAAGAATTAAGCAACTAATCTTTAGTTTGCTTTGAATGTAAAAAACTAGGATTAAAAAAAATGAGTGTCGAAAATTAAAGAAAAAGCCTCTAAAGAAGTCAACCAAGAAGAAGGCTATACTAATAACATGGGATGATGAAGATATATCCTCTAAAGAAGAACTTGATGATGAAGAAGAAGAAGTAAATGATACTACCAATTACTGCTTTATAGTCAAAAGTGAAGAAGACAATGAGATATTCAATGATGAACTTAAATTTCCTTTATCTTATGATGAATTGATAGAAAATTTTCACAAAGTCTTGACTAAATATTTTTCTTTTAAAAAAAAATCTTTAATAAAGGAAAAAAATTTTCAAAAATAAAAAAAATTTTCAAACTCTTTTGAAACTGGAAATCAAATTTTGACAAATGATTTGAAAATTTTGAAAAATAAAATGAAGCTTTTAAAAGGGAAAAACAAATTTTAAAAAAAATTGAATTTATAATAAAATTGGTTAAAAAATTAGAAAAAGAAAATCAAGATTTATTAAAAGAAAATGATCTTTTAAAGAAAGAAAGACAAGCTTTAGAAAATAATCTTAAAGTTTTGAAAGTGGAAAGTTATAAAATAAAATCTAAGTTAAATCATAAATGTTTAAACTTGAAAAAAGAAAATGTTTCTTTAAAAAGAAAAATAAATACTCTAACAAATGATCTTGCAAAATTTGTTAATAAAAGAAATAATTTGGATACTCTTTTAGGAATTTAAAAATATTCTTTGAAAAAAGAAGGATTGAGATATCTTCATTCATATTGTAATAAAGATTATAAAAACTTCTTTGTGAAAGTTTCTCATCCATCAAGTTCATATGTAACTTGCAAATGTTGTGGAGATAAAAGTTATATTGCTACCTTTTGGTATTTAAGAAAAAGAATGCTTACAAAGAAAAATCAATATTGCAAGCCCAAAAAACAAAATGATAAAAAGGCATTACTAACCTCCAAAGACCCAAAAAGATTTAAGTACTTAAGAAAAATTAATTTTTTATTGTAGGTGTGTCTTAAATTCATAATAAAAAATGATGACTAGTTTCTAAATAGTAGATGTTCAAGATGCATGACCAGAGATCAAAGCAAGTTCTTATCACTCAAAACCATAAAATGGCATATTTGTCTCACTTGGAGATAATACAAAATGCAAAATTATCGATATGGGTAAGATAGGTATGGGTCCTACCTCTATTGATAATGTTAGTTTCATTGATGGCTTTAAGTATAATCTTTTAAGCATTAGCCAACTTTGTAATAAAGGTTATAAAGTGATTTTTGAATCATCACATTGTTTTATTCAACACAAAAAGGAAAATAAATTTTGTTTTATTAGAAAAAGAATTGATAATATCTATGTTTCAAATATGCAAGAAATTTTCTTAAATGCTTTAAAATATTTTGCATCAACAAGTGATAAAAGTTAGCTATGTCACAAAAGACTTGGTCATGTTAACATGTGTCTCATTTCAAATCTTTAGAAGAAAGACTTAGTGATAGGTCTTCCAAAAAAAAGTTTTGAAAAAGACCATATATGTGATGCATGTTAGCAAGGCAAGTAATTAAAATCATCTCTTCAACTTATAAATGTGGTTTCAACTCCTAGACCACTAGAGCTTTTATATATGGATTTATTTAGTCCTACTAAAATGTTAAGCTTTGGAAGAAAAAGGTATAGTTTGGTAATTATTGGTGATTTCTCTAGATTTCATTGGGTATATTTTCTTATACATAAAGATGATACTTTTGAAATATTTGAAAATTTTTGCAAGAAAGTTCAAAATAAAAAAGGTGTTTGCATTACAAACATTAGAAGTGACCATGATGGTGAATTTGAATATTTTTGTGATAAAAATGGTATTAGCCATAACTTTTTTTTATCTTAGAACTCTCTAGCAAAATAAGGTAGTGGAAAGAAAGAATATGACATTACAAAATATGGTTAGAACCATGTTATGTAAAAATAATTTATCAAAATATTTTTGGGTTAAAGCTATTAATATATCATGCTATATTTCAAATAAATGCTTCATAAGACTTATTTTGATGAAAACATCATATAAGTTATGGATGGGTAGAAAACCCAACATTAGTTGTTTCCATGCTTTTGTATGCAAATGATTCATTTTAAATAATGGAAAAGATAATCTTACAAAATTTGACTCAAGAAGTGATGAAGGAATTTTTTTAGGATATTCTATTACAAATAAAGCTTTACTATTGAAGAATCTATGCATGTTATTTTTATGAATCTAATACATATTTTTTGAGAAAGCAAGCTAATGATGAAGGCAAGATAATCCTAAAAGAGCAAAAATCTACATATCAAATGAAAATAGCTGAAGAAAACTAATTTGAGACTTATTTCCTAAGAGAGTAAGGAGATTGTTGTTTCATGCATAATGCTAAAAATGAATAGGATGATTGCTATTTGAAATAAAATGATGACACTAATGAAAATCCAACTAAAAAGCAACAACATATACCTCCATGAAATAAAGAAAATATACCAAGGAAATGGAGAAATCATCCAAGTTATCTAAATAAATTTATTATTAGTGATCTATCTCAAGGCACAAGAACTAGATCCTTTTTTAAAATTAAAATTGACTTGGCTTTACTATCACATATAGAACCCAAGAATATACAAGATGCTTTCAATGATGAAAGTTAGATCAAAGTCATGAAACATGAATTACATCAATTTGAGAAAAATGAAGTATGGAAGCTTGTACCACACAATCTTCAAATCATCCAATCATTGGAACCAAATAGGTATTCAAAAATAAATTGGATGACTCCAGTAAAGTGGTAAGAAACAAGGCAAAGTTAATAGTTCAAGGTTACAATAAAAAAGAAGGTATCGATTATGATAAAATATATGCACCCGTAACTAGACTTGAATCTATAAGAATGTTTCTATCATTTGCTTACTTTAAAAAATTTCAAACTTTATCAAATGGATGTGAAAAGTTCTTTTTTGAATGGCTTTCTAAATGATGAAGTTTATGTAAAACAATCTCTTAGATTTGAAAATAAAGAAAAGCCAACTTATATTTTTAAACTTACTAAAGCCCTTTATGGATAAAAACAAGCTCCAAGAGCTTGGTATAAGAGGGTTATTAAATTTCTTATTGAAAATGATTTTTCAAGAGGTAAAGTGGATATTACTCTTTTTATTAAAACCATTGAGCATGATATACTAGTTGTCCAAGTTTATGTTGATGATATTATCTTTGGTTATACTAATGACCTATTATGCAAGGAATTTTCAAATCTAATGAAAGGTGAATTTGAGATGAGCATGATTAGAGAATTCACATTTTTCCTTGGACTTCAAATAAAGCAAACAAAGGAAGGAATATTTATAAATCAAGCCAAATACACAAGTAAGCTTCTAAAAAAGTTTGGAATGAAAAATGCAAAAACCTTTATTACTCCTATGAATCCATCCATAAAATTGGACAAGGATGAAAAATGGTAAGATGGTTAATGAAAAGTGATATAGAGGTATGATTGGTTCATTTCTTTACTTAATTGCAAGCAGACTAGATATTATGTTCAGTGTCTATATGTATGCTAGATATTAAACAAATCCTAAAGAATCTCATTTATGTGCTATTAAAAGAATTTTTAGATATCTACTAGGAACTAAGAACTATAGCCTTTAGTATCCTAAGGATAGATCCTTAGACCTAGTTAGATATTCAGATGTTAATTTTATAGGATGTAAGTTAGATAGAAAAAGCATTAGTTGAGCATGTTAATTTTTAGGACAAAAAATTGTACTATGGCATAGTAAAAAGTAAGCTTTAGTTGTCTTATCAATAGCAGAAGCAGAATATATGGTAATAGGAAGCTATTGCACATAAATTTTATAAATGAAAAGATAACTAGAAGATTATAGTTTGAAATCCTCATCCATATCAATTTTTTATGATAATACAAGTTCTATAAATCTAATAAAAACTCCTATTCAACACTCACAAACAAAGCACATTGAAATTAAACATCACTTTATAAGAGATCATATGCTTAGAGAAGATATCTTACTTGAATTTACAAATAGTGAAAATCAATTAGAAAATATCTTTACAAAACCCTTTCATGAGGATAGGTTTTGTCATATTAGAAAAGAACTCGGTATGATTAGTTTTGATTAAATTACTTAATATGTGCTATCATATGCCTATGTGACATCTCATGCATCATTTCTTAGAAATAGGTTCATATTAGTTAGAAAATAACTTTAGAGTTGCAAGATAGTAAGCTAGTTACTATCTCAGACTTTTGAAAGGTCTAAAAATTTGAAAATTAAAATTTTGAATTTTCTAGACTATGCCAAATTATAGCTTTAGCGCTAAAAGGACATTCCTACTAAATTTACTATTACATGTCATCTCCTTGAAAGTACTTTCATTATTCTTCTAAAATAGAGTCAACATATTAATACAAAATGAAATTTTGTTTTAACTCTTTAATCATCTATTTTTCTACCAATTACTCCCATCAAAAGATTTAATGAAATCCTATACTCATTGATCAGCTTTTTCTCCCAGGAAAAAACTAACTTGCTCTTTTCACGTTGATCAGCTTTTTCTCCCAGGAAGTTGCAGTAAAAATCTATCATCACAACCACGTCCACCCTGGTTTGTTCTTTCATGAAATATTCCGCCAGTTTTGATGACCGAGCGGGGTTTGACCAAAAATTTTTGGTGGGTTAAAGTGTTTACCTTAAGAAACATGAGAAAACTTAATTTTTTGGAAAAAATCAAAATAACATTTTATAAAATTTTGGTTCAAAAATAAAGAAATTTTTAAGATTTTTTCTAAACTAAAATTTATTCATATAATATATTGATCAATTCTAAACTAAAGAAAATAATTAGGACTTGTGTATCCCTTTACCAATTGATTTCGTTGGCTGCAAAAATTGGAACTAAAACATTTTAATGAATCTTACCCCCTGTTGAACCCTTTTTTTTTTTTGGCCCAAAAAATATTCATATTCAAGTTTAAAATAATCTTGAGAGGGGATTTCCTTCGGTTGTTTTATGAAAAAGGAAGCATTGATACCACTTTTTGCAAATTTCTTACAAAATAATTGAGCGAAAAAAGGTGAACTATTTGAATCAGCTCTACAACATTTGATGGTTGAACTGGAGCAACCGAAAGGTTGTTGGCCACCCCAAAGAGGAGGCTTTGCAACAGCAGGACAGCTGGTATCCAGCTAGCCCTTATCCTTTCATCTAATTACCACACGTAACACAACAAGAAAACTACAGATTTGTGATAGAATTTGGAACGGAAAATTTTCCGTCCCAAATTGAGATGCAAGTACAATAGATTTTTTATACCAATTTTTTTTTTCAAAGTGTTCTTGAAAAATAACAATAGAATTTGGGACAAAAATTCCGTCCCAAAATGAAAGTGTCCTAATTTCGTCTCAACCATAAATTGAGAGCGCCACTAATGCTGAAATTATAACAATCGTTTACATTAAGAAGTGGAAAGACGAAGCATTGTACGAAGCATCGATAAAGGGATAGATTTTGAGTAAAGAATTGAATTGAGTAAAGTATTTGCTTGCCTGAAAAATAGGCAAGGGATGGATTGAACTACACAAAAGGAATAAAGAAGGGACTAAAGGGTTTGTACTTTGTGGAGAAATACTAACATAGCCACTATTTATCATATTATTTTTAAACATTACCATTTAAATATTATCTATTAAAAATACCTGCGTCTATTTATCCCAGTTAATTATTATTTGCAAGCTAGCTTGATTTCTACTTAAGTGGCTTGGCTTGAAGCCACGGGCTTTTCTTACATCACATTTATTACTAATTAATTATTGATTTTTTTTCTTAATTTATTAATATTATTCTTATAACAATCCATTACTAATAATTTAACTTCTATATAAAATAATTCCAAGGAAAAATGGAAGGTTCTATCTCATAGTTTTTTAAAAATCATTCCAACATAAAATGTAACTATTGTAATTATCAGTAATCTGGATTTTAATCATTCTAACATTTTTATTACCAACAAACACTTTTTTTTAACATTTCAACAATTCCATCGTTATTGCCCTTTTAGTCTATCAATTTGATTCTTATAATATTCAAATAGTCAATTTTATATAATTTGTTCATTAAAAAAGAAATAATCGGTCCCTTTTACCATTCAAATATATAAATTATATGTATTATTAATTAGTCATTGTCGTGTCAGCTGAGTACTATATGTATCTGAGTCAAGCTAGAAAATAATAGAATAATAATTTAACACTAAAAATGCTACTTTTTCTATTAAATCTAAACAAAATAATATCAATGATATTTTATACATTGAAAATATAATTCAAAATTGAATTCAGAATATAAATCATGAACTGTCATTAAATAAGGTTTAACCCAATAAATATAAAAGATTTGTAACTCAATTTCTGATATCATTTTTCATACCGATAACATTTTTGAAATAATATTACTTTCCAATAGACATTGCAAAATATAAATTATTCTTTTAAACTTTTACCAAGGAACAATTTTCTTAACCATGCCAATTTTTATATTCAAGTATAATCTAATGAAAAAAAATGTTTCATTCACAAAAAATATATAAAAATGGTAAAAATATTACTATTTCTTCCAATCAAGTTCAATTAAAAAATAATTCATTCATAACATTTTAACAAAAGGTTTATTCAAATTTGGAAAAAAATACACATAACACCCTTAAAATATAATTTTTTATCAAATAACTCTCATAAACTTTCAAATGTAACAAACAACTCCCTTGCAGTTTGGAAAAAAATAAAAAGTGCAATAAAATAGCTAAAAAAACTTAACGGCAGTTTAAACCACTGCCATTCACTTAGCGGTAGTTTAAAGCCGTTGATAAGTTAAAAAATTGCAACGATTTTGAACCACCAGTAAACGAAGCATGATAGTGGCGGTTTCTGAAATTTTCAATTTTTTCCAAACTTCATGGGGTTATTTGTTACATTTGAAAGTTTAGGGGGTTATTTGATAAAAGACTACACTTTAGGGGGGTTATGTGTATTTTCCCCTTCAAATTTCAAAATAAAAATCTCATCTAATAAAAATTTTGATTTTAAAAAATTATTACTTTTTAATATTTTTAAAACAAGATAATGTTTCTATATACACATTTCATTCTTGTAATTTATACAAAGAACTTGTAATATTTGTAATTTTTTTTACTTTTTTACTTAATGTAGTTGCAATTTTTTAATAAATTTTTGTTTTTAGAATATCTAAAAGGAAGGGATTTATTTAATATTGAAATGAAAAAATAATGATGAAAATTTTTATATTTATAATATTAATTATTTGACACCTAAAGACTAATTTATTCTTTTATTTGATATATAACAACAAAGAAATATATAACTAAGAAAATATAAAAAAGGGGCTGAATATGAAAAGATGTAAAAAAAATTAGCAAATCAAATTGATGAAAATTTGAAAAAATTTTTTGTTAGTATTAATTCATGAAAATAAGTAGGAATTTCAATTGAAAATTGTATTTGTTAGTAATAAAAATGTTAGAATGTTAATTAAATTTTAAGTTATTATATTATTATTTTGAATAATAAACAAAAATATAATGTCATGATATAATTAATTAAATCTTTGGTAATTGTATTATTATTTTAAATATTTTAATTATATTAATATAATTTGTTCCCAAAATATATATGAATTATTTTAATTCATATATACATTAATATGTTTTTTACATCATTTTATATTTTCAGTTAATTTAATAATTAACTTTATTAAATAATTATAATATAATTAGCTAACCTTTAACTTTTAATTAATTTATTAGTTACTAATTAATTTATTAATTATTAATTAATTTATCAATTATTAGTATCAAATAAAATTATAAAAAATAACATGCATAAATAATATTATTTTATCTTTTTTGGAGGGGACAACCTAGAATATTCACAAAACATTTTCATACTATATACAAATAAACATTTTTGTGCATAGCGTGGGGAGACAGCCCTTAACCATATTGAGCTGCGGGCCCTGGGAACGAGCGTAGCTATCACAAAATCTAGTGTCTTGGTCTCAATCGGCAGTCAGGATCTTTTTCACATGCACACAAATAATGAAAGTTGAAAACGTACTGTCAAAGTGTCATTGATGGTGCTTTTGATATTCAGCAAACAATAGTGCGCTATGGATGATTCAATCTGACTGTTGAAACTGAGAATGCTTGGCATAGAGTCCTCTTCTCATACTAACTCTGTTTGGCTTAACAGCCTATTTCCTATTCCAACTTTTAATTTGCTCCAAGATATTATTTTCAATCTTCACCAAGCTGATTCGGGTCTGCTGGATTGTTGTAAAGTCTGAAAAATAATGAAAACAAGAAGAAATTTCTAATAACCCAATAAGTATATAAATTACTAAGGCCCGCAACCTAAAATATTATTTATTAAAGTTTAGAGCAAACTTTTATTCTTTTACAAACATTTCAAGTATATTGAATTTTTAAAATAAAAAATTTGGAGAACATATTCAATCTTAGAGAAATAAATTAATTTGCAGTAAAAAATTTAAATCTCAAACTTTCGAATTCAATCTTTTTTACAAAACCAATTCAATAAAATAATGATTTCATATTTCAATATTGTTCTACATAAAAATACAATCTTTTACAAAAATTTAAATACTAAAAATACTGATTATACAAATAACATCATAATGTTTTAAATAACTCACGTGGAATAAAAAAAATTTAAATACTAAGATGTAAATTTGCCTACCAAGATGACAAGTAATTTGTAATAGAAATTGCTTGCTTTTAATCCTTATTAAATGAATTAGGTTAATAAATTCATGTATATTCTTATATTAAATCTACCTGACGCTAAATGGAATTCAGATAATAGAAAGAAAGTTTAAATAAGGCTATAGGATGGAAATTTAAGAGCACCGTTTGATTAAAATAGGGTCACGTGATATTACTCATAAGTTGATATTGTGTTGAAATAGGGCAATAGTTAATGTGAAGCAATGATAACTAAACATATACAAGTAGATGAATTGCATGAACTATTGCCTCTCTCTTAAATTGAAGTCTCTGTTTCAAATGGTTATACATGTTACAATAGAAATATGTTCTAATAAACAAACAGAATAAATATATTTAATTTATTCAGAGACCTCTGTTTGAAAAATATGAAGGATATTTTCTCAAACATAAACACAACCTGAAGCATAGACAGTTATGATTACTCTTCTTAACTTTTGACGTCACAGGTAATCAAAAAGTCAAAAGCAGCGATCATATTGCCGGGAACACAGATTCCTAATTGGTTTGACCATCATTGTAAAGGACGAATCCTTTCTTTTTGGGCTCGTAAAAAATTGCCCAATCCTATCTGTGTATTCATCCACAATTTGAGGACTTGCAACTATTTATTCATTAACTAGGTTGAAGTGCAGTACTGTTCACACTATGGTTGGAGGCCCGCATATTTTGCAAGCAGCGGACGCTATGTGTATTTCTTTAGTCTTGAAGATGCCTTGAGCAAAAATGGGGTGGAAGATGTTGAGAAACACCTACTACAAGAGTGGAATTATGTAGAGGTTGTTGTGGAAGGATGGTGGGGATATGTTTCGATCATATGTGAGTGTGGAATTTATGTGGACAAGCAAGGAACAAGGATGGAAGATGTACGATTTGAGTGTCCTTACATTACCCTACCTATTGAGTTGGTATTAAGAAATGCATTAAAAAAAGGGGCAGCATTTCATTCAGAAGATGAGCGGCCAAAAAAACTCCGGAAAAAGCCAAGAAATGGATTAAAAAGAGGAGCACTATTTCATTCGGAAAATGAGCTGCCAAAAAAATTCCTGAAAAGGCACAAGCGTAGAGATAATAGAGAAAAATATCAGAATCCAAGGACTAAGGAAAGGTTAGACAGTCTCCTTGAATCTAGAGAAATGGTTGGATTTTAGTTCTAAACTTTTGAATTATTTCAATCAATCATTTTAACTTAATACATCTTTGCAATAAATCAACAACTTCATGTTCTATTCAAACTTTAATTACATGTGGTTTTGTTAATTTCATTGGTCATTTTAAAGTAAAGCAAGGTGTGGGATTTGATTGCAAAATCTGACCATCCCTTCATAGGAGGCTTCTTACTTTTTCTTATAATTATTAGGATAAATTATTTTGATCCATCTTGACTGTTAATCTAAGACATTCTCTCTCTCTCTCTCTCTCTCTCTCTTTCTTTTCTAAGTTATCATCTACTTCTTTATTTTATAAATTTACTTCATATATAGGAGACGTGTATGCGTGCACATGTGCAATTTTTTTAAAAATATATATTCATATTATACAAACTTAAATAAGGATTTATTTATAATTGATCTTATTAAAATTATTTATACAATTCTATAAATGTTAGGAGACATTTATTAAAATTTAATCAACGATTTATCTTAGACCTAGAATTTATATGTAGCTTTTATCTAATCGTAACAATATTCATACCAAATTTTAGAATTTCCTTTGTCCGACAAGTCTTATTTTATAATATAAATTCCACTTACAACCTTTTTCATTTTAACAAAAACTTTTTTCTATTTTCTGAATTTAATTTCTTGTATAGTTATTCTTTTTGTGTTAAGACATAGAATTTGCCCTTGCCAGCAAAGGCGGTCGTATTCCTATGGGAATTGTGCAATTATATACTTCCCACATCTGACGTTCTCAACTCTGGACATTTTCTCTTTGTGGAGTGGAGAATGAAACTTTTCAGCAAATCTTCATGTAATGCACATTTGCAAGAGCTCTTTGGTTTAGCTCGCAACTCTCTGTTCGACCGGATAGTTTCGATGTTGTTCATTTGATTAAGTTATCCTTGCAAATGGGATATATAAATGTTGAGATGCTTAAGTTTACATGTTCTATGGCACTAATTTTATACACAATTTGGTCTTTTAGAAATAAGGCCATTCTCAAAGGAGAAACTCCCTCCTCTAAAATTGCACTCAAAGTGTGGTTTAGATTGTATCAGAAGTATGATGTTGCTTGCCGTACAGGTAGCAATTTAAATTTATAAATACAGGTAGCATAAAATTTCCTGAATTGTATGGGTTGTTTAAGTTTTTAAAATTGTAAACTAAATTCCCATACAATTTTTTGCTATATTGTATACTTTAATTTAAAATTTAAAATTGTAAACTAAACAACCCATACAATATTGCTATAATAATAAATTGATAAATTGTTGACTCTTGTATGGTGCCGTAATTACGTATATTTTACCGGATGTGTGTATTTTCATTAACCATCTTAAAATCTCCTCCATTATAATATATAACGTTACCCATACTAAAATGTTGAAACACATATTAATATTTATTTAACTATCATGTTGAAGCACAAAATCGATCATAAGTACACTTTTTCAACTAGCTTTGATTATATCACTATTTTGATCCATCTATCTTGCATAATCTTAATTTTACATGAGATTATAACAACCACAGAAATAATATTATTTTCAATAATATAATTGTGAGAAATCAATTACTTAACTGTTCAATTACACACAACAACTAACAAGAAAGATGTATTTAATATGATTGATAACTAGTTAATTATGAAATAATTTTAAAGTATGAAATTACATCTTGAAGTATTTATATTATACCTTCTTTTATGTTTAGAGTTTAATTTTTGATTCTTGCATATCACCCTTACTATTAAAAGAATATTTTTGAAAAAAACATCATAATTATAATTTGACGCATACAATATAATTTAAAATTTATACATTAATCAAAGTAATATGATATAATTTTTTTAATAATATATTTTAATGCCTCTACTTATCTGTGAGTCCTATCTTGTATTTGGAACCGAGAAGACCAAACCTTTGGATTGGAATTCAGATCTCTCCACAGCTGGCCCATTAGCCCACTGAGGTCGGCAGTTGCTAACTTGCAATTCAGGAAATCAAAACAAACAAATGACAGGAAGCAGACTTTGTCTATAGCATAAAATTATTAATTTTTTAATGAATTTTTCGTTTTTTTAATCGCATTAAATTATATGACATAGATTTTAGATCTCATTGAATTTAGAAATATATTTTATGCTTTATTCCTCGTAAACTTTTAATTTTAAATTCATAAAACTAAATTTTATATTTAACAAACGACTGAAATTCTATATAGTAGTTCAGAATTTTTTTAAAAAAAATAAAATGGGTTTTTTTTATTTGGTATAACATTTACTATGCCAAGTCTTTAGAGGCTAAAATTTTAAGGTTTCGTGATTATAATTTGTGGAATTTTTTTATATCAATTTGATATTCAAATGAATTTAATTATAAAATATATATCTCAATATCAAAATTTACTTTATTTTTTAGGTAATAGTAAGAATGATAACCACTTATGGCATATATATAATTCTGATTCTAGGGGAAAACTTTTAAAATAATACCAAATGTTACCGTAATACTATTAAATATCCAAATTTATCTTCTACCCGTGCTGTGCACGGGGGCCAGTGGTCAACAAGATCAGCGTGGAGGACGGGCTTGCTCCCATTGTAGAAAATTCTGGATGTAATATCTAAGTGCGTAAGGTCTTCACCAAACCATATTGACTTTGCGCGTTTACACGTCCTATTTCTTCCGGGAGCAATGAAGTCCACAATAATTTTTTTCTTTATTGGTATAACAAAATGAAATAATTAGTAAAGATCGAAGTAAAGCAGAAAAAGAATTAGGTTATGGACCAATTTTGTGGAAAAAGGATGCCCCGTAAGGTGTAGAGGAAGTTCCAAGTTTGGATTTTTCGTGGGAAAATAATGCTTTAGTTGTGAAACCTGCACATCTCGTCAAATATTTGCGCAAAATTTCAAACTTCTGACTGAGACAGATGCAATGTTGTTGTTGTTTCAACATTTTACAATATATTATTTATGAATATAACAATAGGAAGTAGTTAGGATTTAAAAAACAGTCCACGATCACAATATTGCCTACAATATTATGTTTTCGGAACAGACCGCATCTGCAATTTTTCATAATTTTAGACCGTTATGATCTCATTTTTCAGCATTGGTCCGCATCGTGATGCGACTGTGACCGCAACCGCAATTTAAATCTCTGAGAAGTAGCATAAATTTAAAATTGTAAAATTTCCCATACAATATTTTGCTATAGATAGAGCTCATACAGGTAGCAATTTAGTTGCAATTCTAAAACCATCACATGTTTACTATCTGGAACAATATTGCGAAGTATATCTGTCAGTTTACAGGGTTAAGAAATTCACTTGTAAAATTACCTATTGCCTGGCCCAAGGGAGAGATTTCGTGTTTCTTGCTGCAAATTACTTGATATGTTTATTTGGAAGGAGATATACTTAATATCAAATCACATAATTATAATTGCTTGATTGAATTTAAGATAAAAAGATCTCTTAGAATTAATTAAGATTAGATTTTAAACCTGCGCTTTGCGCAAGTATGCAAAATATTATTTATATAAGAATATATTTTTAAAAATAAAATTTTAATAAAAATATTTCAATTATTCTTAAGAAATTATATAATGAAAATTTTAATATACACATTAAAGTTATGATTAAACTCCCTAACCAATTTAAATCATATCATAAATTTGTGTAAAGACAAAAAGCTATTTTTAACTATAATCAAAATAAAAATAGGATAATTAATATTTCATAAAATAAATGATTTGTTTCATTACTCTTAATTGAATATTTTTAATTTACTTGAAAATTTAAAAATACTTAGTCAAATGCTGACAAAATATTGGTAAAAAATAATTATCCAAAGGATTTTAGAGAGTTATATAACTTTAAAAATATTATGTGAAAAATTTAAAAATATTCATAAAATCAATGTCGTGCAATAATTATGAATATTTTTACTTTATGTGATTAGGAGAAGGTGAATTTAAATAAGATATTTCATAGGATTTGTGAGAGAAATTAAATAAAATGTTAAATACAATTAGTGATAATAATATCGTCGCTAAAAATTGAATTATCGTCGCTTTCAGCAACAACAATGTCGTCACTAGATGTCTAACCTTAAGTCACAACATTGTCATCGCTGAAAGTTAACCTTCAGCGACGATAATGTTGTCGTTGAAAGTTCAACCTTAAGCAACGACATTGTTGTCGTTAAAACTCGAACTTTTAGCGACGACAAGGCTTTTTGAATTTTTTTTAAATTTAAATTGAAATTAACTTTATAATTAAGTTTAATCCAAATAATATATTATATTTAGTTTCATAATGTAAAATATTTTTTATTTGAATTATAAGTACCTTTTTTAAATTTAATTTAATTTAATGTAACTTATACAACTACAATACATCAATAGTATTAATAATAATGTGTAACAATTTGATCCAATATAAAAAGAATGATTACTCATAAAGCAACTATATAAATAATATATATATATATATGAATAAATAATATATACACAATCCATGTAAATGTGTATATATGAAAAAATATATATATATATAATATACTATGGGGAAGGGTAGTGAAAATATGTCGATACATCCTCATTAGTGTTAGTACCATCATCATCATCATCATCATCCTAGAAATGGGGACGATAAAATGATGGTGTTGGCTAAGAAGGACCGGTGGTTAGGTGGCAATGCAGTCGCAAATCTACTTGGCCCAGACAATCTGGCAACAGTAAATGGGGCTGGCAGGAAGACAATACCCTACTATCTAAGAATGGATGTGATCTAAGTAAGGTAAGTCTTATGCTGCTGTAGCATCTGGTGCTGCTAATAATCTACTGCTGCTGTTGCTGATCCAATTACTACTGCTGTTGATCCAACTGCTGCTGCTAGTCATGAATCAACTGCTGGCTCTATTGAAACTCATCTCAACTCTGTTGTAACTGCTCCTATAGCTCACCAACCTAAGACACATATTGTGAGCTCTCCCCAGTGCTAAAAGTACCCACCAAATGATAGGAATGACCAGTTAGCACATGCCCAACAGCCTTCTTATACCTTTGACGAATGTCAGGCACCTCATTGGCGATGGCAGCGTCATCTATCTATATAGGAGTCCCAGAGAAGCTAGTAGATGATACACTAAACTATACGTGCTGAGTCACTAGCTCAGTCATCCTCACTTATAATCATTAAAATAAAATTTAATAATAAATATTACAAGATATTTGTAAAATTCTATTTAAAATATAAGATTCAACTATCTTTCATATTACTCTTGAGGGATCGAATGCACTCACTCCTCCAACCTATACATGTGTCGATACCTAAAATTCTTGGGAACCAACTATAGCTCACTGGTATCTTTATTTCTCTATTCATTTTTTGTAAGAGAAAAAAGCATGAAAATAAATAAACAATGAACAAGAAATTAACTAACAAAATGTACATTTAAAAAATGAACAAAAAAGTTAAATTACCTTATCAAAACGATGTGCAGCAATAGATTTTGACCCATGTCGATCATTCATAACCTTCTGCACTTTATTATTTGCATTCCTCCTAAACAACTCTTACAAATCAAAAAAATAAAGTTAAACTTTTATGTTTACAATTTAGTTATGTGAAATAATGACCAAAATTTATAAAATGCCATACTTACCATGTACTCATCACTGTAAAAAAAAGTTCATGCACCTCTGTCATATCTATGGTGACACAGATCGTGACACACAGTGTCTAGCATGATCCAAATCATAATCCTACTCCTAATCACCCTATGCTCTAAAAAGTGTTTGTTCAACCTATACTTCCAGTCTTTGTACAGGTCTGCAGTAAGCCGCATCAAGCCGGAGATTGCTTTATCCCGATCACCTTCAAAGATGCTCTGAAACTTGAAGTGGGATTACATTAGAAGATATTTAGCAAATTTGTGAGTAATATATTTAGAAATTTCGATCTCAAAAGGATAAATTCAATAAATGGAGGATATAGATATTTACGTAAACCTCCTACACAACTTTATCTTGGATCTGTTAGGGTATAGCCCACCATGACTTATAATAAAGCGATATGTGGGCTTTGATTATACTGCCAATATCACAAGGGAGATGGCTAGTATTCTCACCAATCGCATGCCATGTACTAGTCATATCAAACTTTATAAGCACCGGTCTCTCTCCACACCTGCTTATCTTCTTGTGTAGCTTAAGGGACCTATTTAGACTCCTCTTTCTCGTAACTGCCACTTTGATAGATAAAGGAAAACATCAAAATCATAAACGGGATATTTAATCAATCTCAAGTATGCATAATTAAGAAAAGATACATGATCCCTCGCACTGTGATGGAATATGGGTGGATTGCTGCGAAGGGTCCCCTCCAGCATTACCTCTATAGTACTGTGACTCGATATCTGCCATGACTGTAATAATACACATTATACAAGTAGTTAAGAGAAGATCCATAGTTAAATTGAATGATTAAAAGATACAACTCAAAATAATCATATATATTATTTTACCAATCATGCTTACATTATTAGAGATGTAAGCAAATAATTTGTTTTTCCTTGGTCTGAATCAGTATCAGTGAACCTAACAGACTCATCGTCATCAGTTTCTTTGTCGTTATCAAATTATAAAGGCCCCTCTTCCATATAATTCTTAATCATTTTATCTTCAAAACTACCTTCATCATCGATAAAGGCATCTTCTCCATAAGCGCCAGATCCAACATTCCTGGAAGGTGGAACAATTAAAGGACCATTTCTTTGATTACTTAGATTTACTAGATGGAAATCTCTGAGATTAATTGTGAGGTTGAAATTGGATGAGTTACTATCCTGTAGAAATAGCAAGTCCTGTGCACTGTCTCCATCACTAAGTAAATCCCATATGTCGTGATGCACCATATTATGGATGACCTTTCAATTTGGTCCATTGAGGAGATCCTCGGCGTAAAAGACTTATTTTTCTTAGGTAGCAAGTATGTAAGGATCATCTTTGTGCCATTGCCCATTAATAAAAATGCTTATGATATTCTTATCAATGTAAAGTTTCTTCTTTGTAGAGTCAGTGTCATATCACTTGCATTTAAATAAAGTCACATTACACTTATTTAAATAAGTCAACTCTATGATGTCTTCCAATACACCATACAACATGTCACCATCAATACCCAAAATAGAAATGCCACTATTTTGTGTTTTATGCTTTACATCTCAAGTTTTGACTACAAAACACACTCTATTCACAATACACGTAGAGTATATCATGATAGTAAAACTAGGACCGGAGGCTACTGGTAGTAGCTCTTCGGTGGCCTCTAGAGAACCATTCCTATGTAAATAGTACATCTACGAAAAAATATTTTTTTCGAGAATTAAATTGAATGATCAATAAGAGTAATGAACAACATTTGTATTTTTGGTATAGTGCATCTGGGAAGAACAAATCCTTACCTTCAAGTAAAACTACAAGGGGAATTTGGTTTTTTATAAGGTGTTAATATTTTTAGCATCACTTCGTTTAAGTTCTCGTTAATGCTCACTATAAAACATAGACATTTTAATCCATTATAATTATTTAGGAGAAAAGCATAAATAAGGATAGAAACTTACTAGAGATACTTTTCGATCTCAGTACAATTATTCAAGATGTACCATACTATAACATCTCGATCCATCCTATTGAAGTGAGAAATAGTGTTGTTCCCCACTAGTCAACATTGGGATCGAAACACTGACAATGCCCTTCTTGTTTGAGTGGGTACTACATCTTGATTTTGATCAAGCCGGTTGAATCTAGTTTCCACTCCTTCCAAGTATATAGAGAAGAATGTTAATGCCTCGTCAACAATGTATGCTTCTATAATTGAACCCTTCGGTTGAGCACGATTTCAAACATAATCCTTCAACTTTTTTATATACCTCTCGTATGGATACATCCATTGAAAGTGAATGGGTCCACCTTCCAATGCTTCATTTGAAAAATGCATCATCAAGTGAACCATTATGTTGAAGAATACTGGAGGGTATATCCTTTCAAGTTTGCAAAAAATAATGATAATGTCTCATTTGGATTACAGAATATCATTCCTGTTGAGAGTTCCAGCACATATTTGATTAAAGAAGTTGTATAACTCAACAAGTGGATATGATAATTCCTTTAGCAAAAAAGCTTGAATTCTTGGTCTTAACAATCTTTGCATAATAACATGACAGTCATGTGATTTCAACCCTTTTAACTTCATATCATGATCTGTGACATTCTTCCAGAGGCTCCCAGCAAACCCATCTAGAAATTTCACATTCTTTATATATTAGCAAAATCATCTTCATTCTTCTTGGTTAAGCATATATGCAACATGTGACTTGAAAAGCTAACCCTTTTGCTTATATAGATGTAAGTTGGGCCTTATCTTTATGTTTGTTAGATCTCATCTTGCATTGTCCATGTCTTTTATTTTATGCTCACTATCCAATAATGTACCCAGAATACTATCACATACATTCTTCTCAACATGCATTATATCAATGTTATGTCTTAAGTTCATTGTCGGCCAATAAGACAGGTTAAAAAATATACTTCTCTTGCTCCAATTAAGTTCATTAGCACCCCTCTTTCACTTTACACCACCAAATTGAGTATGTTTTCCAAGAAGTCTTTGTGCCACCTAACCCAATTGATCTATGATAATGTTATTGGTAAGAGGACGAGGAGAGGCTCTCCTCTCTAACCACCCATTGAATTCTTTACTGTTTCTTCATGTGTGACTTCTCAAAAGCCAATGACGATAACCACCATAAGCTATTTTTTCCCTATCTTGAATTGATGAGGTATCCAGATTGCATGTAGGATATGCCATATATCATTGTCCACTCTACCTAGAAAGACTACTTTGAGCAGGAAAATCATTTACAGTCTATAGCAAAGTTTCCTGCATGTTGAACATCGTATTTGTATTCACATCTCAAGTTTCAACTCCTCTCTCCTAAAGATGCCTCAACTCTTCTATGAATGGTTGTAAGAAGACATCGATATCCTTGCCTAGTGACTACGGCCTTGGGATTAACAGGATTAGCATGAAAAAAGATTGATTCATGCATATTCATGGTGGCAAGTTATAAGTAGTAATCACCAATGGCCACATGCTGTAGGACAAGTTCTTATCATCAAAAGAATTAAATCTATCTACACTTAAACCCAACCTAACATTTCTTAAGTTAGCTGAGAAATTAGGATACATCTTATCAAACTCCTGCTAAGCTTTTCCACTAACGAGATATTGCATTACCCCTTCCTCTATTAATTTTCTAGTATGATGTCATATCATATTCTTCGTAGTATGCCTTGACCTATATAATCACTTTAGCCGAGGAGTTAATGAAAAATATCGAACCACTTTTTGAGGTACCTTCTTTCCTTTCGTATTCTTATCTACCCATCGGCTCTCTCCACAAATTGAATAATTATCCTCCGAAGTATGTTCTTTCTAGAAAAGTACATAATCATGTTTGCATACATGGATTGATTCATACCCCTAACACTAACTTGTTAAGCTATTTCCTTGCACTGTAGTACAATTCAGGCAATTTATTATTATTCGGAAGTGCCTCTTTCAACAATTTCAAAAGAGCATTAAATGACTTATTTGTCCACTTATGCAGAACCTTCAAGTGCATGAGTTTCATTAGGAAATTCAAGGCTGACAATGATGTGCATCCTAAATATAATTCTATTTCTACTTGTTAAACAGGTTATCACAATTATTATAATTTATTCCAGTGTCTCTGTCAGGTGCATTCTCATTCCCTTCCATATCATTACGAGCTACTCCTTCAAGTACATGAGGGCCAATGAAATCATATACAATATCCACCATCTCATCTATATTGTTAGGAGATGCCCCCTCGTCCCTCTAGAGGTCGAAACATCTGCTTCACCATGGTGTACCCAATTTATGTATAATGGATGAAATCCATTATCTATAATATATGCTTCCAATGTTAGTAATATTTGAAACAATAAATTCACACACTTTTTGCATGGGCATCTCACCAAACCCCTTTCATCAACAAAGTTTTTAGCTCTTTAAATAAATGTCACTGCACCATTCCAATACTATCTGACAAGTGATTTGGTAGATGTATCTAACTTTTATCTATAGATATTGTATCACTGAACAGGAAGAAAATAGCTTTAGGTGGAATAAAGTGTTGTGATTAATATTTGAAATGTACCCTAACTACACCAAAGAACAATTAGAATGCTAAGATATTTCTACAATATCAAATAAGAGTCAGATAAATTATTAATAATAACTACAAGACATATTTCAAACTATCTAACTTTTTAGGACAATTCAAGAATTAGTTGATGCATAGAGATCAACTAACTCTTGAATGGGTCTAAGCTTACAATGCAAATACAAATGCAGTTCTATTTAAAATTATTGTACAAATGTTTATAATAATTAAAAATAAAGATAGGACATTTTACGAGTTTCTTTATTTAAGTATTAGTATTGTTGTTTAAGTATCTTATTACTTAGATTGTTGATTTTTTTGAATATCCATAACAATTGTTATGTTTCACAATTTGCATTTGGAAATTCAAATGTGTAGCCTATTCTACTATATTCATAAGATGCACAATTAAACTCTTTTAAAGATACGTGAATTCTATGAGTGCTTTTAAATTATCAGACGTTTAAAATTTTAAATTTCTATTATTGTATGGTCGTTTTGATTGTTTTGTTTGAAAGTATTTTTATAAGAAATATTATACATATTTTTATACAAGCATAATATGTCACAAATTATTATAATTAAATAATAACATTTATCATTATAACAATGAAAGAAAGTGAGTTTCTACTAACAAAATAGGTAATCATTATTTGTAAATGTTTTTTTAATTTAACACTAAACAAATAAAATAATATTTTATCATTTGAATATTTTATAATTCTATTTTTCATTAAAAATTTTGTAAATTTTAAGTAGCTTTAGCATAAATAACACCAAGTTAATATCCAAAAGATTATACCATTAGTAGATTGAGTTTAAAAAATATTTCACTATACATTTATTATTAATTTCATAAGTTATTCATTAATGTAATGTTATTGTAATTTTAGCTATTAAAATTATGTACATAACATATATTTTCTAAAATAATTAAAAATTATTTTGTAATCTTAAGAAATTATATTCCTTATTTTAAAAATTAATTTTTAATCCAAGAAAAATATCCGATAAGATGGAGGTTAAAATTGTAAATAAAAAATATTTTACTTAATTACAAAATTGCCATTGAAAGTAACAAAATATAATTCAAAAAATATGGCAATATTATTTATTTTGATTGTGTTTAGGGGTCTAGCTTTAAAAAATAAATATGACAAATAGATTTTAAAAATTGATCAATTATAAATTTTATTATTTTTAAGAATAAAAAGTATATTTAATATATCCATAAAGGGAATGATTTTTTTCATGTGGTCTCAAGTTTAATTGACTTTTTCTTTCTATGTAGTATAGATAGTCTAATTTGGATTGTTAGGTTTGATTTTCATGTGACCTCAAGTTTAATTGACTTTTTCTTATTATATGGTGTAAATAGTATAATTTGGATTGTTAGGTTTCAATTTCAATTTTAATTGAGAAAGAGATTATATTATTATAATCTCTTATTTTCTAAACTACGTTTACATAATTACTCTAATTTTCAATGTTACATTATTTCAACAAAACTAATAATTTTGAAATCTCCTAAATTATATCATAAATTTTAGATATTGTGGATAAAATATCATACCAACTCTATCTGACATTAATCTAACTAAATAATCTACACATGTATCATATAAGACAAAGTTATAATTTAAGGGATGCATAATAATAACAAAATTTATATTTACAAATTTTAAACTATGACAAATTTACGTAAACAAATTTAATATTTACAATATGCAAAATTAAACAACATGGAATTTCACATCAAATTAAATATATTATTAACTCTATTAATTCATTACAAACTGTTGATCCCACTTATTACATTTCGCAATAAAAATATTATAAAATTTAATTCACATACCTCAACGGCAAAAATCTATTGATCAAATATATTTTGAAAACTCCCCATGAACAATGATGAATAACAACAATAACTAATAAATTAAAATTACAAATATACAAAATTAATACATATAAAAATATATTTATAAAAAATAAATATACTGAATTATAAAAAAATTAGAAGAGAAACTTACCTTAACTCCACTGCTTCTTCTTTGTAGCCGTGCGCAAAATAAGAGTTTAAAGGTGCTGGTGGGTTATATATAGACAAACTCTTCAATGATAACAAAAAAATTCGGTCGTCGCTAAAGAGTTATTGGTAAAAGGGTGACCTTTTAGTGATGACAATGTCATAACTAAAGGCCTAGTTGTATTTCCAAGACTAACCTTCAGCAACGACATGTCGTCGGTAAAAGTCATTGCTAAAAGACGAGACTTTTACCGACGACACTATTGTTGCTTAAAGGTCTGTCTCAAAAATACCACCAGGCCTTTAGTGGCAACATTGTCGTCACTGAAAGGTCACCTTTTTACCGGCGACTATTATCGTTGCTGAAGGCATGGTCTAATTTCCAAGGCGTACTTTCAGCGACGACCTTTGTCATCAGTAAAATATCCTACTCTTTAGCGACAACACTTGTCGTCGCTAAAGGGTTAATCTTCTCACCCATTTTTTTTTCAAGACTTTCAGTGATGACAAATGTCATTGTTAAAAATTTTATTTTCCTGCCATTCTTTTTTGGGACATACCAATGAGATGACTATGTCGTCGGTGATACTTTTAGCGATGATTGAATTTTTGTCATCACTAAAAATGTCGTCAATGTTGCTCTTTTTTCTTGTAGTATAATTCCATGTAGAATAGAGAAAAGGATATGGGAAAAATCTAACATTCACCAAAAGACCTCCGGCTAGGATTTGCTATTGCCTTTAAATGAGATTCAGGGGACGGAATCAAGTATGGAGAAAAGAAATTTAGCAAATGATCCAACAAAATAGTTAATTTAAAATTCAACCTTGGGCTGAATATGTTGCTAGCCCAATCCAAATTCAAAATGGCAAACAAAAGCTGCAGAATAAATTGAAGGAGATTTCTCTTATGTTTGTCAACGATATCAATCATCCTTTAAGTTTTCATTTCGACCGTGTTTGATGTTGGAGCTGTGTTGTTTTTGGTGGAATGTATCCCCATCCTGAATATTATGCCCAAATCTATTGTTCTTCAAATTTTAAAATCGAAAATAATATCAAAACTAGGTCATAAATTATCTTCAATATTCAGAAAGCTTAAAATTTTCAACAAATTCATCGAATTGTATCATTTCTTTGGGTGAGCTATTGTTTACTAAGTACAACCCAGAAATTTTCATTGTCCTGTAAATGGCTTTGCATCAACCGCAGATCTTGATTTCTTCAACACCATAGTTAAATCCATTTCGTACGCCCAGCTCTCTGCAAATGAAATTGCAGTCAAGCGAAAAACTTCCAATGAAATCAGAAGAAATACGTCCCTTTTGTGTACTGAATTGTAGAAAATGGGAACTTGCACTCTGCTTTGCTTGCTTCTCCCATTCGTCTGCACCACCGTGAAACTCATTGACGTAGGTTGGAGCAAAGCAGTCAATCCAACCGAATACTAAAGCGCAATAAACTTTCCAAATTTAAGAGTTCGTGGGGAGATTAGTGATTAAACAAATTTTCCCATTGTGACCATTGAATGTTCCAAGCTAATTAACGTCCAAGAGCTGAGAAATGTGACTCGTTGATATGGTGAGGTAGTGCTGCTCCAGTGTGTCAGAAGAGCATGGAAGACGCTCTCATATTGGCATTATCTATCCTTTTGCATATTTTAGTAATAGTACATGTACAAAAAATAGAATCTAAAATTAAAATTTAAATATAAATTAAGAATTATTATTAAATATAAAATAAAAAATAAGTTTATAAAATTAAATTCAATAAAATTAAAAAGTAATACTAAAATATGATTTTAAATTAATAAATCAATGTGAATTGTTAAAAAGATCATCTTTTTATGTTAAAGGAAATAAAAAATAATAATATTATATATATTAAAAATAGGATCTCAAATTAAAATTTAAATATAAATTAAAAATTATTACTAAATGTGAAATAAAGAAATAAATTTATAAAATTTAATTTAATCAATATGAAAATTTGAAACTTAATTTTAAATTTTATTTTTAAATATCTACATCATCTTCTTTAAATCAAAATTCCAAACAGTTCGGTGGCAAATGTATTTACTTACTTATTTTTTAAATAATAATATAATTTTAAAATTTAATTAATCATATATTATAACATTGCATATGTATTTACTTACTTATTTTTTATTTATTTATATTGGATTAATGAGTGTATATTAAATACTTATTTATATAAATAGGATATAAATTATCATGTGATTAAAATAAGAGAGATAAATTTAAAATAAAATTGAAAATTTATTATCTTATAAATTATAAACTACTTTATAAAATTTATTAAATAAGAATTGATATATTATTAGCTTCTTATGCGTTAAACACATCTAAAATATAGATTATAATTTATTAATTAAATAGATAAATTATAAATTAACTTATTTCTTACATCAAATATATATACAGTATATTCTTTTTTACAATTTTTGTTTTTTTTTTAACACCAAAATGAAAATATGGAGAAACCTTGTAGCCAATTCTAAGCATATGATTTTCACATGTTATTGCTTTAAGAATTCTTCAAGAAATCTCTACTTCTTTTAATTTATTGTAACTATCTTTAAAAATGTTTATATGATTTTACATAAAAAATTATTGCTTATAAGAGAGGCATCACCAACTTTGAGCGAAAGTTTATGCATTTTCATATTTCACTTTTAAATTCAATAAAGTACGGTACATGATTATTTATGTTTTTAAGTATAAATTTGATTCACTCTATAAAATATTTCACATCATTATTGAATTAGAAGGAAATATATTATTAAAAATATAATAATTAAAATTTTTTATCACAATAAATAAATTTTAATAATTTTTTATTAATATAATAATATGTGAATAAATAATAATGTAAAGTATATTTATATTAATAATAAATTAAATTTAAAATTTATTTATTACAATTTTATATGAATATTTAAAATACTAATTGTAAGATCATATATTAATTTTATATATACTTATAACCATTACAAGAATGCATAAATTCTTACTTTAACTGATGGCGGAGCATGTCAGCGTGAAAGGCGTAAAGAGAACTACCACCTCTCCAAATTTTTTAAAATAATATATTAATATTTTGTCATTATGTAAATTTTTTTAAAAATTTACATATATCATTTAACTTCTATATTTGACCCCTCTAAAATTTTATGTCAAAATCTCTTGAATTTTAGTTATTCTTTGTGCCAGAACAATTGTCATTTAAAGAATTATAGTTAATTTCGGTTATTAATTTTAATAAAATTAACAAAGAGTTAATACTTAAAAAAATAGTTTTAGATAAATAAATCAACGTAAAAAGTTAAAAAGATAAGCTTATTTACGTGGAAAGTAATTAAAAAAATGTTCACTGCTTTACGTATAAGGTGATAACTTGTGGTTCCCAACTGGATGTCACTTTGCGGACAAGTTCACATGCTTTACAGTGCCACCAAAATTCTTTTCATCAATTTCAAAAAATTCAGAAATCTTTTGACCAATTCTACAGCTAGACTACCCAGTGAATAAGTTGGTCTTCTGAGCAACTTCCCCACATTATTCCTTCACCAAGTTTCCAAGAAATTTCTGCTTCTTATGGCTTATTAAAGATCAGTTTTGGTTCCGATCTCAAACTCAAGCAACCATAGCTGTTCTTAATCATGGCTCAGACTTTCAACACCAATTTTACTTATGATGTATTTTTGAGTTTCAGAGGTGATGATACACGCTATCAATTCGCCCGCAATCTGTATGAAGCTTTTCGGAGAAAAGGAATCGATACATTTTTTGACGATGAAAAACTCAGGGGTGGAGATGAGCTTTCACCCTCTCTTTCCACAGCAATCGAAGAATCAAGAATGTTTGTTATTGTGTTTTCTGAAAACTATGCATCTTCAACATGGTGCCTCCGTGAACTTGCGGACATTCTTCAATGTGCAGAGAAAAACAACCGACGCGTTTGGCCGATCTTTTATAAGGTGGATCCATCTGATATAAGGCATCAGAGAAATAGTTATGGCGATGTAATGACTAGACATGAAGAAAAGTTTGGTAAAGACTCCGAAAGGGTGTCGAATTGGAGATTTGCTTTGACTAAGGTTGCCAACTTAAAAGGAGATCACTTCAGAATAACTGGGTATTTATTTACTTCTTGCTAATGAAAATTCCATATGCTTATTATTTGTTATGGTGGACTATAATTGATAAATTTATAATTTTTATATTAATTGCTTTCAATTTGTGCATCTTTCCATTGTGTCTAGCATTTTCATTTTCAGTCTAAACCTGATTGAATTAATTTTTTAATTTGATGAGTGAATGGTGATTAATCTATGTCCAAAATATCTTCAGGATTTGGTGTGCTTAGGGTCGAGATTAGTTATGACTTACAAGATTAATTAGGGGCTTGCCCCTTTGTTCCTCAAAATATGAAAATTTCATGGTAAATTTTTTCTTGAAAAATAAATATGTAACTCTCCAAAAATAAAAATTTCAAAAGCATACTTAATAATCTATACTTTAATTTCTTATAGATTTTTTATAATTCTATTCCTGTTCATGATTTCCGAAATTGTTTATGTAGGAATGAGTATGAATATGATTTTATTGAAAGGATTGTCAAGAAGATTTCAACCGGATTACTTCCTAAAGATTTAGATGTTGGAGAGCATGTAGTTGGACTTGAGCTTCGTGTAAAAGAAGTGATATCACTTCTAGATATTTCATCTCAAGACACAGTTTGCAGGTTGGGGATTCATGGCATTGGTGGAATAGGAAAAACAATGCTCGCTAAAGCTTTGTACAATTTGATTGCCCACCAATTTAAGTATGCAAGTTTTCTTTCTAATGTAAGAGAAACTTCAAATGAGCCCGGGGGCATGGTACGCCTCCAAAATACACTTCTATTCGAGATGCTTGAGGAAGATATCAAAATTAGCAGTGTTGATCGAGGTGTAAATATAATAAAGAATAGGCTTTGCAATAAGAGAGTTCTTTTGGTTCTTGATGATATAGATCACAAGGAACAATTAGAAATGCTGGTTGGAGAATGCAATTGGTTTGGTTCTGGTAGTAAAATTATTGTGACAACAAGAGATAAACATTTATTATATGCATCTCGATTTGAAAAGAAATATGAAATGAGAGAATTAAATTACTGTGAAGCTTTGGAATTATTTTCTTGGAAAGCCTTTGCTAGTAGCCAGCCTCCTAAAGAGTTTGTAAATTTGTCTCTTAACGTAGTAAAATATGCTAGTGGCCTTCCATTGGTTTTGAGAGTGATAGGCTCTAACTTGTTTGGCAAAAGTTTAGACGAATGTATATGTGCATTGAACCAATATAAGAGGATTCCAAATAAAAGGATTCAGGACATACTTAGAATAAGTTATGATGGCTTAGAGGAAAATCAAAAGGAGATTTTCCTAGACATTGCTTGTTTTTTCAAAGGATATTATTTGCAAGATATTATAAATGCATGGGAAGCATGTGATTTAGGCCCAAAATATCATATTGGAGTCTTGGTTGATAAATCTTTGATAACAACTAGTGAATATTGGCCTATTGGAATGCATGACCTAATACAAGACATGTGTAAGGAAGTTGTCAGGCAAATTACACCAAAAGAGATTGGACAACGTAGTAGATTATGGCGTAGTGATGAAGTTGTCAAAGTTCTCGAAGAAAATTCAGTAAGAATCATTTCAATAATTATTTTATTTTTTATTCATATGCCTTTGTTTTAGATTCTCTTTTATACTCTTTAATTTAAATATCTCATATGTAATCAATGTTATTTTTATGATGTTTGTTATATAGGGAACTTATGAAGTGGAAGGAATAAAGCTTGAGTCACCTTAACAAACAATACAATGGAAGGGTACTGCTTTTAAAAAGATGAAAAATTTGAGAATACTCATTGTTAAAAATGCATACTTTTCCATAGGCCCTAAATATCTACCTAATAGTTTACGAGTACTTGAATGGAGTGAATACCCTTTAACGTCATTGCCATCGAATTTTGATCCCAAGAATCTTGTTGTCTGGCAAATGACTAAAAGTTCCATCAAATTGCAAAAATCATTCAAGGTAAAATTTTATTTGCATTTGTTTTTTAAAATGTAACTTAGTTATTGAAAGATCTTTTATTACTTTAAAATGGACTTTTGGGGTAATTTATAACACTTTACTATTTATTTTTTTTATTTTGCAGAATTTTAAATATTTAAGTGTGATGAATTTCTCATATTGTCAATCCATAATTGAGGTGCCTGACATGTCTGGAGCTTTAATTCTAAGACGAATACATTTTTCTCACTGTAAGAATTTAGTTAAGGTTCATGATTCTATTGGATTTCTCCCTAAGGTAAGAGTACTAGATATAGCATTTTGCGAAAATCTAACAAGTCTTCCAAGTACAATGCAAATGGCATCTCTTCAATTGCTTCATATCAGTGGTTGCACAAGTCTTGAACACTTCCCGAATATCTTGGGAAACATGGATTGCTTAACCGAGATTTTTGCAAATAATACTGCTATTAAGGAGTTGCCAAATTCCTTTGGTAATCTTACAAGGTATTGAATTTTAGATTTGCCATATTAAAAAATCATTATCATAATTTTTAGTAGTGTGATACACTTAAGATTAGCATGTAAGTATGGGGATGGAACAAGTTTTTTTTTTTTTAACATTATTTCTTCGATAATTGACAATTGGGACAGTTAATGATATGAATGTAGAAAGCGCTTTTATAAACTTAGGACATGCATACCACTTAAAACAATTTTGGTATGATACTTTGTATACATTGGTAGTCCAAATTTGTATTGAATAAAGTCTCTGCAAACTACTATTGTGCTATGATAGATAAAGATTTACATACAATTTTATTTTATTCTTTTTTCCAGTTTGGAGTATCTTCACATGAGCGGATGCAAGAATCTTCAAGAAATTTTTGGGATTCCGTCCAATTTAAGGCAAATAAAGGCAGCGGATTGTACATCGTTAAGTCAGCAGTCTCACAATGTCCTATGGTCTCAGGTTTGACTGTTTTCCCGCCCTTTTGGATTTGCAGAATGTCTGCATAAATGCATATATAAATAAAAGAGTTGATTGTTAGAGAAAATAGATAAAAAGAGATAAAGAACGTAAGCAAATAGTTTTGAAACATGTATAGAGTTGCACTACATTGAATGTAATAATACTGCCTCATATACAGATAGAAAGTTGCCCTACAATATAACAAAGTATCGGAACTTTCAAATATGAATTAAATCCCAAATTTAATTAAAAAACTTATGACCAAATATTTATAAAAATAAAATAATGTCATTATTAATCATATGAAAATAATTAGTAATAAAACATCATTATAATTCTTGAATAAATTAATTAGTGATTTATGGACCAACGAGCATGAAATGCTACTAACTTTTGCTTTGTGACTGCAGCTGGTTGTTGTTGTTTCCCGTATATTCTATAATCTTCCCTTTTTCAATTATTCTTTCGGTGTTTAGAATGGAAAATGTAAGCCTATAACTTGAATGCACCCATCTCCAACCCAAAGTGTCAGTTTCATGAACGATTTTGTCCATTTTTTTAATGGAAATATAACAAACATCCGTTTTACTCATTTAAGGAGAATTAATTAATAGAATATGAATTAATATATTTTTTTCATAAAAATGATCTTTATTTTTCATCTATATTTTACATATTTTGACTTTTATAACTCATTATTGTCACACAAATTAAGAAATCCTTCCCTTGTATTATTTTATTATTTATCATATCATGTTAATGTTGTCCACATTTGTTTACGCATTAATTAGTCATGACTCAGTTGTCATGCAGTTATTTGTTGCCATGCAATTAAAAAAAAAATTCGAACAACAACGTGTGTGATTTTTTTCTCCTTCTTTTTTCTTTTTTTTGTGGGGTGGGGGATTCCTTATTCCTGGAGAGTCGTTAGAGACAACCAACAAAAATCTGGAAGGGCTATTTGCTAAATACAAGACAGCATACTTATAGATCAAATTTCCTATCCCAAGTTTTAAATTTGCTCCAAGATATTATTTTCAATCTTTACCAAGCTGATTCGGGTCTATTGGATTGTTGTAAAGTCTGAAAAATAATGAAAACAATAAGTAATTTCTAATAACGCAATTAGTATAAAATTACTAAAGCTCACAGCCTAAAATATTATTTATTAAAATTTAGAGAAAACATTGGTTCTTTTACAGACATTTCAAGTATCTTAAATTTGTGAAATAAAAAATTTGGAGAACATATTCAATCTTGTAAAAAATTTAAATACTAAAAATACTACTTATACAAATAACATGATCATGTTTTAAATATCTCACGTGGAATACAAAAATTGAAATACTAATATGTTAATTTGCCTATTAAGATGGCAAGTAATTTGTGATAGTAATGTTTCTGAGGAAAACAAGTAACTTTCTTAAAATTAGGTAGCACATGGAGGGCATAATTTGCAAGGAGGTGTGTGAATATTAGTAGCCTAAAATCAAATTGCAAAATCCGATTTATTGTGAGAAATTGTTTGCTTTCAATCCTTATTCAATGAATTAGGTTAATGAATTCATATGTATTCTTGTATTAAACCTACCTGATGCTAAATGGAATTCAGACAATAGGAAGAAAGTTTAAATAAGACAATTGGATGGAAATTTAAGAGCACCGTCTGATTAAAATGGGATCACGTGATATTACTCAAAAGTTGATAGAGTTGAAAAAGGGCAATAGCTAATGTGAAGCAATGTTACCTAGACACATACAAGTAGATGAGTTGCATGAACTATTGCCTTTCTTTCAAATTGAAGTCTCTGTTTCTAATAATTATGCATGTTAAAATAGAAATATGTTGTAATGGACAAATGGAATAAATATATTTAATTTCAGAGACTTCTGTTTGAAACGTAAAACACACCCTCAAGGATAGACAGTTATGATTACTCTTTTTAACTTTGATGTCACAGGTAATCAAAAAGTCAAGTAGGACGAAAATCTCTATGCCTGGAGCACAGATTCCTGATTGGTTTGACCATCGTTGTAAAGGGCGAGTCCTTTCTTTCTGGGCTCGTAAAAAATTGCCTAATGCTACTTGTGCATTCATCGACAATTGGGGGGGTAGAGGTAATTTATACCGTTGCCGACTATTCATTAACAACGTTGAAGTGCGGAACTATTTACTCTGTGGTTGGAGGCCCGCATATTTTGAGAGCAGCGGACGCTATGTGTATTTGTATAATCTTGAAGATGCGTTGGGCAAAAATGGGCTTAAAGATGTTGAAAAATATCTATTAGAGTGGAATTATGTGGAGGTCGAAATGGAAGGATCGTTCGAAAGCTTTGATTGTGGAATTTATGTGGACAAGGAAGGAACAAGGATGGAAGATGTACGATTTGAGTGTCCTTACATTACCCTACCTATTGAGTTGGTATTGAGAAATTCATTAAAAAGAAGAGCAGCATTTCATTCGGAAGATGAGCCGCCAAAAAAACTCCTGAAAAAGCTAAGAAATGCATCAAAAAGAGGAGCAGCATTTCATTCGGAAAATGAGCCGCCAAAAAAATTACTGAAAAAGCACAAGCCAAGAGATAATAGAGAAAAATATCAGAATCCAAGGACTAAGAAAAGGTTAGACTTTTGAATCTAGACAAATGGCTGGATTTTAGTTCGAGATTTTTGAATTTTTTTCAATCAACCATTTTAAGTTAACACATCTTTGCAACAAATCATCAACTTACATGTTTTATTAAAAATTTAATTGTAACGGTTTTGTTAATTTCATTGGTCATTTTAAAGCAAAGTAAGATGTGGGATTTGATTGCAAAATCTGACTATTTGTTTATAGGAGGCTTGTTAAATTTTCCTTATAATTATTATAATAAATTATATTGATCCATCTTGATCCTTAATCAAAGACAGTCTTTTTTTTTTCTTTTTTTTTTTCAAGTTACCTTCTCCTTTATTTTATAAATTTACTCAAGATTAAGGAGATCTATGTGTATGTGTGCCCGTAGGCAATTTCAAAAAGAAAATATATAAATTCATATTATACAAACTTAAAATAAAGATTTATTTATAATTAATCTTATTAAAATTATTTGTACAATTCTATAAACTTTAGGAGAGATCTATTAAAATTTAATCTAACGTTTTATGTTAAAACAAGGATTTATATACATCTTTTATCTACCATAGCAACATTCATACAAAATTTCAGAATTTTCTTTTTTGAAAAATCTGTTAATTTTTTAATATAAACTTCACTTACAACTTTTTTTAATAAAAACTTTTTTTTTAATTTATTTTCTTACATACTTATTCTTTTTTGTTTTAATCCAGGAAAATTCATTCAGTCAAGAAAGGGGACCGAATTTTACCCCAAAATCAACACAAAGACTTCCCATGGGAAATGTTATGGAATTTGCACTTACCACCGAAGGTCATCATATTCCTATGGAAATTGTGCAATTGTATACTTCCTACATATGATATTCTCAACTCTGGACATGTTCAAGTACGTCAAACATGTTCTCTTTGCGGGGTGAAGATTGAAACTTCTCAACACATTTTTATGCAATACACATTTGCAAGAGCTCTTTGGTTTGGCTCGCAACTCTCTATTCGGCTGGACAATTTTGATATTGTTCTTTTGATTAAGTTATCCTTGCAAGATCATATAAATGCTGAGGTGCATAGAGAGTTTATATGTTCTGTGGCACTAATTTTATACACAATTTGGTCCTTTAGAAATAAGGCCATTTTCAATGGAGAAACTCCCTCCTCTAAAGTTGCGCTCAAAGTGTGGTTTGGATTGTATCAGAAGTATGTTGCTACTTGCCCTGTTATTGAACAAACAAACAGAGCTGATATAGGTAGCAACTCAGTTGCAATTCTTAAATCACCTCCTTTTTACGCTTTCAGTAAAACATATCTGTCAGTTTACAGGGTTAGGAAATTCACCTGTAAAATTACCTATTGCCAAGCTTTCATGATTGACGATAGAGTGTTATCGCCAGAAAAAGATAGAGTGTGGCAGGGATTTTTTCTGATGTCTGGGGCAGCCACTAAGTTTCAGGTGTTGTTTCAAGGCTTAAAGATTCTTCTTGAAGATGCGCATTATTTTCGTCCATACATGAGTATTTACATGCCCAGTTCAAGCTGTATTGAAATGCTCAATGAACCATCAATGGCTCCAGCGCATTTGCAGACCATTGTCAAAGACGTCAAACGTTTATTGATGCCCTCCCCCTTCAACTGGGTTAGTTATGGATTATTTCCTCACTCTTCCCCTGAAAGTGTCAAATCACGTCGTTGGGGAAGTGTAGGCAAATGGGAATGGAGAAATTTTTACATGTGACGATCCAAGTGCATGTATTTTATAATTTTTTTATTAAAATATAATAATTTTATTATTTTGCATTTTATCATTGCTTGAGAGCAATATATGTTGATTTAGTTGAGGATTCTTTCGCTTTCCCAGACTTTGCTCTTTTTTAAAAAAAAAAAAAAATTATTCATCATTATCGTAAATTGGTATCCAATAGGGTAATGTATGTAAATTTACTTGATGGACATGTTCTGTGGGCGTGAGTTCAATTGGCAATTTGGCACCTATTTTCCTTTGAGAATAGTCTGATTCTGAGCAAATGTATATGTGCTAATTGAGCCAATAGAATTACCTGATATGTCCTAATTGGCCCAAGGTAGAGATGTTCGTGTTTCTCGTTGCAAATTAGTTGATATATTTATTTGGAAGGAGATATAGTTAATATCGAATCGGATAATCATAATTGTTTGATTGAATTTAAGATAAAAAGATCTTAGAATTAATCAAGACTAGACTTTAAACCCGCGCTTTGCGCAGGTATGCAAAATATTATTTATATAAGAATATATTTTTATAAATAATATTTTAATATATAAATTAAAGTTATAATTAAACTCCCTAATCAATTTAAATCATCATAAAATTGTGTAAAGACAAAAAAAGTTATTTTAAACTATAATCAAAATAAAAATAGGATAATTAATAATTCATAAAATAAATGATTCACTTCATTAATATTTTTAATTGACTTGAAAATCCAAAAGTACCTAGTCAAATGCCGATAGAATATTGGTTTAAAAATAAATTATTCGAAGGATTTTAGAGAGTTATATAATATTAAAAATATTATGGCAAAAATTTAAAAATATTCATAAAATTAATGTCTCGCATTTTACTTTATGTGATTAGGAGGCGACTTTAAGTAAAATATTTCATCTGATTAGTGAGAAAAATTAAATGAAATATTAAATAGAATAAGAAAAAAAATTATTTGAATAAGATATTTGATTATAACTTAATTTAAAGCATAAAATACAATTAGAGGGAAAGCAAAACTTAGGTAAAGTTTTTTTTTTGTATTTATCATAAATTTTTCATTCAAATTACAACATGTATATTAATGACTTTATTATATTTACAACATTTATAATTATTATAATTATCAAATTGAAGATGTTAATATTTAATAGAGAAATTAATACATTTATTGTAATTTGAATAGAAAATTTTATTACAAACACTCAAAAAATTTTACTTAAATTCTCTCGATAGAAAAATGGTAAATAATTAAGTTGAATAAATCTATAAAGTCTAAGAGGACGTTGTGAATAAATAAGAAATAGTAATTATTGAGTAGTAAATTCCAATCTAGATTAATTAAGTTAGTAATTTTAGAAATTTTAAATGCTTAAACAAATATTAAAATAAATAGTTTATGTGATTCTAGAGAATTATAAAAATTAAGGTGAACTTTTTTGATAAAATAAAAAATAATTAATGGCTAGTGATAATTATAACTAATATTGGGATACTTATAATTCACGTGATGAGACAAATATAAATAAAATATTTTATATGATTACAAAGAAAAAAATTGGATAAAATATTTAGTATGATAAAAAAGAGAGGAAGAGAATGCAATTTAGTAAAATTTTATTAACAAAATGACATTCAACGTATTCTTTAATATAATAAAAGTAAAATGTAAAAGTTATATATAAATAATGTATTATATATGATTATAAAGTAAAAATTTGAATAAAATATTTAATATGATTAGGAAGAGGTATCATCTAGGAAAAAGAGAATGCAATTTGACAAAATTTATTAAATAGGGCATTTAACAAACCTTATAAAAACTAGTAAGGTCAGAGGTTGCCAGGAAGATGATACATAAAATTTTTCTAATAATGAAATAATTAATATATAAACAATTGAAGTGAAGAAAAATATTATGTAATAAAATAGATAAAATGAAAAAAATAATTTGTATGTACAAAGTAACATAAAAATGAAACGAAAATGAAATGTTAAAAAAATAAAAAAATTAATGGAAGGAATTAGCGTGACATGAAGTGAGATAAGAAGGAAAAAAGTAAGTAATAATAATTATAAAAAAAATGGACAAGAGGTGAAAATAGTTCAAAAAATAAAATTAATGCTTAAAGAGAGCATAAAATAAGAGATGGCAAAAGGCACAGTCCATTGAGGGATGATAATAAATTAATAAAATAATAATATTAAAACTAAATTATAAAAATTAATGAGCTAAAAAATGGTGCCCAGAGCTAAACAATTAAAACATAAGTGTGGAATGTAGAAAAAGAAATAGATAAAACAAAAAGAAGCCAAAAATATATGTAGTTTTCAGTAAAGTTATATAGTATAAAAAAATTAAAACTGAAAACCTAGGATAAAGAAATAAAGAAAAACTATGGTTATTTTTAGGGTGCGACAGAAATCAATTGTTAATTGATAGTGAAACTTTCTATATTTTAAAACTGAAAACCTAGGATAAAGAAAGCTATATTTTAAACTTTCATCTTCCATCAATATTAAAAAACTAATTAATGTGAAGCTTTCTGATCCAACTTTGATTAATGAGATAAGCTAATGCTTTAAAGAGGCACGTAACTAATTCCAACTATTTGAACAAGTGAGTGAAAGTAATGCTAGTGCGAGTTTGACAATACGCATGAATAAGAAATTGAAAGAAAGGAGATTGTGGTTCTCCAAAATGTTTGAGAGTATTTTTTAAGTTAAAATACCCCCAAAATGTTTGAAAACTACAACCATCTCTCTTGTTTGACAGAGAGAAGAGTGATGATTGTGGTTCTCCTTACAATTTACTTGCCGTGTTTATTTTAAAGAGATATAGAGTTAATAAATTAGATAATTATAATTACTGATAAATAATTTAATATAAGATATAATATTAATCAGAGAATTACAGTTAATAATAAGTGATTGAATGTAAAATAAAATATTTGAGGGTAATTGAAGTTTGTTCTTTTTTTTTTCTTAATTTAAGTGCTTTTTTTTTATAAAAACAAAATTTACCGGAGTGTTCTAGGTATTTTGGGTGTAGTTGTCATGTCTCCACTTCTATTTACTCTTAGTGCCTCTCTAGGTTAGAGAATCTTCAAAAGAGATTGAAATCACAATGCCACTAGCAAACGTCATGTAAAGCAATTTTAGTCTGATGTATGTCCAGATCCTACAATTTCTTTCACTTATTTGATTGATTTGCATTATGTGTATTTGAAGTTAATATAATTTGTTGAATTTTTTTTAATAATAGAATTAGTAATCTATTTAATACACACACGTAAGGTTTTAAGTTTGAAACTTAAATATAGTGAAAAGTAAAATTCGTAGGATAAAATTAAATGTTATATATTGACATAATTTGTTAAATTTTAAATAAAGGTTGTTAAATTTTTTTTAAAAGCTTTGAATGAGATGTTTTTCATTTCTATTTGTATTTCTTATTTTTAATAGATTTTGTTTTTGTTAATTTATGAATCAAGAGCACATGATTTATTATTTACTTAAAAAATGACTAAATAAATTTCATAATTTAGTTTAAATAGTTTGTCATTTAAATTATATAAAAAAATCGTATGGAAACTCTTCCTCTCGGTGTATATATATAGAGAGAGAAAGAAACAATAGTTGAGTTTTATTAATAAAGCGTTATTTTTATTATGTGGATTTAAAAAGAAAACGGGTAATGAGAATGAAAAATGTTATTATGAGTAGAACAGTACAAAATAATAATGTTATCTTTTACAGTTGTTTATAAAATTAGTGCATTGCAGGTGGTAGGAGTATAAATTTAATTATTTTAACGCCTGTTGCATGGAATGAAATATTTACTATTGTATTTTAATTAAAAAATTTAAACTGTTATGAAATATTTTTTATTTCATATGTTTTTATAGTTTAGAAATACTATTGTTTGCGTCCACATGAGCCAAACTGCTCAGCTGTTCATCAAACTTAATTTGAAAATGACTCGATTTTATCAAATTCAAGTAAAAAATTTATTTTGTTTAACGATATAAGCTAAATATGATTCATACTTGTTGAGCACGTTTATATATATATATAATTTGCTAAAAAATTATATAAAATCAAATATGTAAGTAATAGTATTTTCATCGGTCTTAAATAAAGAGTTAGATATTTCTCTAACAAAATTAATCAATAAATTACGTCTTACATGAGCATCATCATATGTTATGCCCAGATACAAGCTAAGCCCAAATATAAAGTGAATGGGAAATGATTTCTTAAGCTAGGCCCAAATATAAAGTGAATGTGAGTAATTGGGGGGAAAAATGATTCTCCCTCAAATGATCAAACATGCATGCCTAATTAAACAGGGATAACTTGGTAAAAATATAATGCGAACTCAATATATAATTGCTTAATTTTTAGTTGACGCTTGGAACAACATATTGAATTGTCATTCATTTATGGCTACAGATCTTTTTGTATCCATAATTATATTTTTTAACATTTATTTATAATTTTATTAATCATAATATAACTGCAACTATAATTTAAAATTTTGGTTAAAAAATAAAAAAGAAGATAGGATCACATCTCATAAGTCTTTGCTCGTAAAACACAATTTGCGATATGATTCACGTGATTCATGGAGTGCAGCCCCATCAACATTATAAAAATATTTGACCAAACTCTCGTTTTCGTCTCCTTATAAAGTTTTTTTTTTTAATTTTTATCTTTGTAAAATTTTTTATATCAATTTTTTCTATATAAATATTAATTTATTTAGTTTTATCTTTTTACCGGTGTCATATAAAGATCAAGTTGTTCAATTTCACCCCTTTATATATACACTTAGATAAATTCATATTTAATTGAAATAAAATTAATACAAAATATTTTAGTGGAATTTTATAAGGATAAAAAGGATCGTTTGCTCTGAAAAAAGGAGAATCCTTAAACCTTGATAAATGCATTTAGCAAGAGTTTCTTTTAAACATCTAATTAAGACTACAACCTTTTGGTAATCCTTCATCTCAGAGCTTTTTTATGTAATTTCGCCCTTTTTATATAATTTATTTATAATTCTAAATGTTGCAATTTATTTATTCATGATTTTAATCATTAATATTCTATTTACATAAAAATATTTTCCATCCAATATTTAATGGAAACTCACATGCATTTATAAAATTTTTATTTGTCCAAAATTTAATTCAATTTGACTTTCATTAAAAATCAAATTAGCCCAAAAAATTCTAATTCTATTGAAAATTTATCCTCTATAATTTATGTTCTATTTTATATAATAAATAAGTTAACTTATAATTTATTGTTCTACTTTATAAGTTATGAATCAGTCTTTACAGGTGTTTTGTACACTTGCTTATGAAAAGAAATAATATTCAATTTAATAAGTTACTTTGAATAATTTATAAGTTATAAGTTAATATCTTTTTAATAATTTTTCAAATTTTTTATTAATTTATGACTCATGCCTTTAATGAAAAATTATATTCTTGTTCTAAATAATAAATAAATATATAATATTATAAAATATAATTAATTTAATTTTAGTTAATTTTATCATCATTTTAAACTATAAATATATAAAAATATGTAATGTTATAAAATATAATTAAATTAAAATTATGTAAGGTCATGAAATATAATTAATTAAATTTGATCCTTAAATAAATATTTAAATTAAAAATTTAGTGGGACAAAAACCATAATGAAAGAAAAAAGAGTATACGGTTCCTTATACACTCCCTTTGTTTACAACATCATTGAAGATCTCTAAGTTAATGCATTCTAATTTTGTGTACTAATTTTTCAAATGTTAAGGTCGGTAATGTATTGGTGAATAGGTTTTGCTAAGTTATCATTTGAATGAATTTGTTGAATATTAATATCACTTTTCTTTTGAAGATCATAAGTGAAGAAGAATTTTAGTGAAATATGCTTCATTTGATTGACTTTGATATATCCTTTCTTAAATTGAGTTATACATGCAACATTGCTTTCAAAAAGTATAGTAAGAATTCTTTTGCAAGAGGATAGCCCACATATCTCTTGAATATGTTGAGTTATAAACCTCAACTAAACATCTTTTCGACTTACTTTATAAATTGTTATAATCTCTACATGATTGGAAGGGGTGGCATCAAGTGTTGTTTGATGGAATGCCATGAAATAATTATATTACTACTTGTAAATAAATATCCTATTTGAGATCAAGTTTTGTGTGGATAAGATAAATATCTAGTATTTACATATCTTATAAGTTCTATCTTAGATTTATTTATATACAATAAGCCCATATTAATAATACCTTGAAGATATTGAAAGACATGTTTAATTCCATTCCAATGTCTTCGGGTTGGAGAGAAACTAAACCTTGCTAACAAGTTAACAGTAAAAGCTATATCAAGTCTTGTATTATTAATAAGATACATTAATGTACGAATAGCACTAAGATATGATATTTCAAGATAAAAAAACCTTTTCATTATCATCTTGAGGTCGAAAAATATCCTTTTTCACATCAAATAACCAAATAACCATTGGGGTACTCAATGGATGTGCTTTATTCATATAAAATATTTTAGGATATTTTAGGTATAAATTAATTGATGTATAAAAATTCTATCTTTCAAATATTCGATCTATAAACCGAGACAGAACTTGATTTTTTCAAGATCTATCATTTCAAATTCGTTCTTCAAATAGTTAAATTCATTCTTCAAGGAAAAAATATATTGCAAAGGAATAATTCCTTACTTTGGAGGAAAGGTATAATTCCTGTCTCTTTTAATAGAAAAATATACTGTCAGACAAAATATTATTACAAATTCTTCAATCACTCAACGGATCGTCCCATGGCTTTATGTTCACCTCTGGCCTATTATTATTAAGAATGAAACCACACAATATTTTGTTAACTTCTTAATAAAATAAAAATTCGTATAAATTTTCTCCAAAAATTAATGTTTTTCACAAATAATTGAACAGATTGTATTTCATTCTTTCAAGAAAAAGAAAAAATCTGTGCTTTGTTTCGACTCTGTACAGGTGTGCTATTTCACTTCAGGTAAACATATTCTATTCATAAAATTTGAGGTCATGTTAATAAAAAAAATTAATAATTCCATTACTAAAATTTTAAAGTGCTGACAAAATTATTTCTGAATTAGATACAATTGTAATTATGTATGAGTTTATACAAAAGAATAAAATTATTTATACTAATTATTATCTAAAGATAAAATTATAATTTTATATAATTTATAAATCATTTTATTAGTACATTATAATTTTAATCATAAAATTGTTAATTTTAGAAAAAAAATTGTGTGGGGTTTACGTACCATCCCCACGAGGACCAATCCAGGGAGACAATATCCACGCAATATTTGAAAAACAGGAGGTGGTATTATTTCTTTATATCAACTAACTGCACTTAGGTATTATTTCCTAATTAATTAATGGAGATTTCAGTGAATCAGTGGTGCAAATAGTTAAATGTTGCATAGAATGCATGTTGAAATTAAAAATATATATAAAAGGCGGTAACCCGCAAGACGGCAACAAAGGAGAACAGGTTCTAATATTATTAATAAATATATTTTCTTTACAAATAAAAGAAGAATATTTTCTTTCATTTCTAGTCCATCTCTACAAATTTCTTTTATTTATTTTGGTTCTAATATTATTAATAAATATATTGGTTCCAACCATGCAAAGTGAATCCAGCCATCCAGAAAGTGACAAGTGGAAATTGGTCAATGTGAAAACTGCAACAAGCTGTTTGAAGGAGAACAGGTGGGACGTTGCAGACAACCCTCCAAATTTTAAAATTTTCACCTTGGGCCCCCAGCAGAAAAATGGGATGCAGATAAGCCCTTTAAAATTTTTTATTCTTCACATTTCAATGATATGCTCCCTATGACTACTTTATTATATTTTGCTACCTTTTCCTAAATTCTTTTTAGACTCTAGTTAACTCTTGATGGGAGTCCATCTGTCTATATATTTTATTTTTCTTATTTCATGAACTTATTCTTATTTTAAAATTTTAAATTATGTTTTTAACTATTTTACTTTTTTCTTTTTTTCTTAAGTACTTAATTGCATATTTATTTTCTATTTTTTTAGCTTCTATATTACTTTTAAACTTAAATATTATTTTTTCCTTTTATCTACTTTATTACATTTTTCATGTCTAAATTTATTTTTATAACGTAGGTAATAATATAATTGAGCAATATAAATATAATATAATATAAAATTTTTTATTATAAAAATTTAAATAATTTGAGTATTAATTTAATCAAACCAATCAATTTCATATTTTACATTTAAATTTTATTTCCAAGAGTTAATATTGCTAAGAAATATACATACAATATCGTATTTTTTTATTTTTGTCATAAAAGTATTTTAAATAATATTAATTGTTACTACCATTATCTATAGCTTAAATATTAATATTATTAAGTACATAACATGATATATATAATTTTATTAGAAGTATATTTAAAATAGTTTTAAATTGATAGTATTAATTGAATAAATTAATTAAATATTTTATTATTTAATTTAAATATTTGAAAATTTTAATGTAATTTTATTAATTTAAAATTTGTTACATTTTCTTAATATCAATTTTTAAGTATTACATTTCAAATTACATATATATATCATTTAGAATCTTGTTTAGATTTTACTACTCACACATTATTGTACTTCTTTTAGTATATTTCATTAAATGCTGTTCATATTTTATTCATATTTACTCTTATTATTTTCAATTCATACATCAATATTACTAAATAGTATAAATGTAATACAATATATTTTATTTTTATTATAAGAATATTTTAAATAAGTTAAAATTTTAATTTAACATAATCACTTAATTAGATATTTTATTTTTAACTCTTGTTCCATTATATTTCATGTACTATTTCTCTTCTTTTTATTTTCTTCCTCACATTTTTTTTTCATGTTGACTCCCATCATTTACAATTTAGATGCTAATATCATTAAGTAGTATAGATATGATATTATATATTTTATTTTTTATTATAAAATATTTTAAATAAGTTGAAACCAAGTATCAGTTGATTAAATTAATTGCATACCTATTTTTAATGAAATTATAAAAAATTAAAATCAAATTTACATATTTTAATTTTTTCTATTTCTTGATATTGATTTTCAAGTAATGTATGTTAAATTAAATATGAAAGAATTTTTAGGTCAAAATGGGGGCGGATTGGCTTTGATAAAAAAATTAACAATTAAAATTGGTAATCAAATTTTGTATAAAATTGTGAAGTTCGTGAGAGAAATTTTTAGAGTTTTGATGAATATAGTGTTTCTAAAATATTTCAAAAGAAATTTAAATGTATTTCTTTTAAATCAAAAAGAATTTTTTCAAGAAAAAATAAAAGTAAAACCATGTTGTTTTTCTTAAAAATGTGAAAAAAGTAAAGTATGTGAAACAACAAAAATTAAATAAATAAGTAAAGAAGAAGAATGAGCACCAAATTTTTTTCTAAAGATTAGATGTCCAAAAGGAACTTTTTTTTAACTCTATTCCTCTTTTCTTGTGCTATTAAGTATCACTTGAGGTATTTACTTGTTTTTCATCAAGTTATAACATCGAACTTCACAAGATTCACTCAATTTTTACTAGGATTTTTATTACCATCCAACTTTATAAGGTTCTTTCAATTTCTACTAAGATTTTAATCACAACTTAACTTTAGAATATCTTACTAATTTATACTAGGATTTCAAACACTACCTAACTTTACAAGATCTTCCTAACCTTTATTAAGATTTCAATATCCATTTAACTTTATAAGATCTCATCAATCTATAATAAGATTTCCAATAATATTCAAGAAGTATTTTTTTGCAATCTCATAAAGAGATTTTGCAATTTTCACTTAATGATGCTTTAAGAATAGATATACAAGTTTTAGATCTAGAGTGAGAAAGAAAGAGAGATTTAGTCTTTCAAAGATAAAAGCAAGAAAGAATTTGTAAATTATAGTGCAATTGCTTGGTATATGTGCATCTTACTTGTAGAAAAAATTTGATGAAAACAACTTTTGCTTCAAATTACCTTTTCTTTGTTTATAAGTTGAAATATGAAACTTTGGCTTTAAACTTGAATTTTGAATTTGGCTCCATGTAAAATTAGGCTTGCTTAAGAAGTTTCCTTTTTTTTATTTATGTTCTAATAATATCTTCTATGTTTTATAGGAGACAAGACCCAATCACTTTTCACCTAACCTGTAAATTTCATACAAGATAGCAATCTGATTGCTATTTCATTGTGAGTTGAGTTTGGCCTTGAATTTTGGTCATGCAATCCTGTTCTATATATATATTGTATTCTACTATTTTACAGTTGTAAAAAAGTGTAACAATTTCATATTTTAATTTATTTTGATTTTAACACATATAACATTAATTTGAATTTGAAATTCCTTCTATATTTTGAATTTCCCACTCTTTGATAATTAAAGGCCTAAAATGACTTTTGAATATTAGCTAATAGATTATGTCACCTAATCTTTAAAATATACAATTTAAAATTATGGCCAATATGATATTTTTTTGGAAAGCATGTTTGGTATTTTCAAAATAAAACAAATAGAAAAAATTCAATAGTATTTTTCACATGGGAAAAATGCATTTTTATAAAGCAAATTATTCTTGATAATTTGGAAGTATGATGATCCAAAGTTCATTTAAAATATTTGATGGGCTTATATTTAGTAAACCAATAAATTCATGCCTATATAAGTTAGTTTGAAATTAAAAAAATCTTAAATCTAAATTTCAACTTTAGTCAAATAAAAGCCCAAAATTTTATCTAACCCAATTTCAATTCCCTTTTGATTCCTCATTCTCCTTTTTTTTTTTTTATAATGACAAATTTTTCAAAGTTTTGCAAATAAAGCATAAGAAGGTATAGAAATATAAACTAATAAAGCACAAATAGGTATCAAAGCATTGTATGACAAAATATATAGTAATAACACATACATGTATTATGCATCAAAGCATACCATATGAATATATTAGAGCATGTGAATGATTAAAACCATAAATTTTCTTTTTAAAGTTCCCTATGAAAATATGCTTTACTAAATTTTAATAAATTTTGCAAACTTGGCCTTTTCTTTTAAAATCATAGATTTTCTTTTAAAAACTTGCCCTAAAAATATGCTTTATTGAATTTTACTAAATTTTGCAAACTTTGCCCTTGTCTCCCCTTTTATCATCTGCAAAAAAGAAGAAGAGATGAAAAATAGTACATATTAAGCAGAAATGCAAAGCAAACAGAAACTAGTAAAAAGTACCTAATAGAAATAAAAGAATGATAGAGTTGGCAATAATGAAGAAAATCAAAACACAAGAAAAAGAAACAACAGTAAAAATAGATAAATGTGTCAAGTGAAAAAAAAAGCTAGAATAGCCAATAAGGATGAAAAATAAACAAAATTCAAGTAAAAAGACTAGTGAAATTTATGATAAGATTAAATCAATTCAATTGTAGAAATTTCAAAACAAGAGATGCCATATAAACCAAACAAAGGGTGATAAAAATAAAAGATGAAAAGGAGATATAATAAACAACAAAAATAGACAAATTGGATAACAAAAATAATAAATAGCTGAAGTCATAACAGAACAGTAAAGAAAGTAAAGTAACATAATCCATAATAGATACGAGGGTAAAATAATATTGAGGGACATAAGAGATAGGAATAGCAAATAAGAAATAGAAAGATAATAAAAGTAAAATTACAGGAATAAGAGAGAATAAGAAGTTAGAAGCATATAGATAGATGTTAAGATATTTATATGAAAAGTTAAAAGATAAAAGTAGCATAAATCATGAAAAATTCTAACTAAACTGCTAGCTAAAAAACTTTCTATGATGATTTGCTTTAAAATGATAGCAAGCACAAGATAGTGTCCATCTAGCCTTTAAGATCTTGGAACCTAGTATTAACCTTGTTAGACAATTTAATCATATCCCCTTCAAGTTTATCAATTATGGCCTTATTTGATGGCTTAGAATTGGATGGACCTACTTAATCTGGCATATGTGGAAGATGATAGATATTAGAAGGTGGGAGATAAGCTTCATGTAGCATGGGATCAACAAATAATAATGGTGGATCAAAGGGAATTTGTTTAGTGGTTTATGGAGTAATATCAATAAGTGGTGGATAAATGAATGGTAAATCAGTGACAAGTTCTATGGTAGGCAAAGTAGAGATATTTGGTGTATTAACATAGTTACTTATGATTGGATGATCATAGTTGATAGCAAAGGTAGGTTAGGTAAGTTGTTCTACCTAAATGATCCAATAACGAGGTTCATTTTATTAGGTGGTGAAGAACTCAATGACTATTGGGTAGAGAATATATTATATAGGTGTTTAAGGCCTGCCTATTTCCTTGAAATATTACTTAAGTAGATTGGGAAATAGGAATGGATCTTAAAAAATGGTAGAATTCTTGAAGTCTAGTAATTGTAGCATAGGTGTAAAGGTTGTAGATTCGGGGAGCTTTGAGGTGAGCTATTATTTCCTTCAAATTCCAGAATGCTCTCTTTAATTTCCCTAGCTGAATCATTTTCAACTTTTATTTTTTTAGATTTTGTAAAGTTTCCAAATGATTAGTCTCTAGTTCAACAACTTGATGATGCTCTTCATTTATTCCTTCCATTGATATTTCAATATCAATTTCCATATGGGTGAAGGTTCCCTTAATCACAAGGTCAGCATCTTCTTGTTCCACCTCATTTTCTATATCTATTATAAGCTTAGACCAAGCTTCTTTTTCTTCTCTTTCTATTTTAGTTTCTATTTTATCTTCCTTCTCTTCCTTCTTTTAAGTTTAGTTTTGATTTTTCTTTTCCACGACTACTTCTATCTCTTCATCAATAATTCTATTTATCTTTTCCAAGTCAATGCTTTCAACTTTTATTTCTTTTATTTCCTTTTTCAATTTCTACTTTTTTAATTTTCTTAGGTGATAAGCTAGATAAGTAAAGCTTAATGACTTCTTTCACCTTTGACTTTTTTATTCTAATTTCATAATAATTTGGTATAAAACCAGCTTTTATCATCTTGTTTGATCTTTTTCTTAATAGATAAATTCTTTTTCTTATGATAATTTTCACTATTTCTCCCCATCCATATTTCTTTAAGTGTCTTAGTTATCTTAGTTACAACTTTTATTTCTCTTGCTTCCTTCTCTCTCAAGCTCTCTTCCATTTTTCCTTTCCCTTTTCTTTTATGACTTATATCTTCATTTTCTTTTCTTTCATTATCCCATCCTCTTTCTTTAATTTTGATTACTCCAATAATAGGTATTACAAATATTTATTCTTTATCCTTTTTTATCTTCCTTTCCTTCTTCATTTTTGAACTTATTTTCATTCTCATCACTTTTTTTTATCTTTCTCCATTCTATTAAGAAAATCTCTTATTGCTTTTTTTTCCTTACATTATGTATCTTATTAGTATAATTTTTCAAATCAATGAATTTTTTTATTCCTATTAGCTACTGATTTGGGCTCCTTATTGAATATGAGAGTTTTTATCTAACTATCATTCATCATATTTCCTCCAAACATACCTTATCCTTTTTCCATAGACATATCAACTCCAAAATGTCTAAGAAGTTTAGTTATTATCATCTTATATCCAATATAACCATTCACCCTAGATTTTATTAATATGATTTGCTTAATAATTAAAAATCCTATATTGATTTTATAGTTTATTTTAATTGTCAATAGCAAAAATGCCTTAAAATTACTGACATTACCCATAGATTGACCTTTTATGCAAATAACTTTTATAGATATAGTAATACAATACCTTTCGATTCATCGTAAGTTAATTTGCTAAAGGAGTTTTCTTTATTTTTCAATCTCTAAGATTTTGAATCCACCTTTTAAAGTTAAGTCGATCATTGTCTTTTAAAGTTGAATTCATCATCATTTTTAATCACCTTACTTAGATTCACTTGAAAACCTTTATTAGGAGTTGCTGGCAATTGGTTTATTAGCTCCATATCCACTTCTTCTTTTGTTCCATTTACATAAAGTAGCAATTCATTGTCATCTTTAGAGGATTCTAGATTCATATACAATAACTTGGTGTGCTTTTTATACACTAAGTCGTTCATATTTAGAAAATCTTCCCAGCAAATAGCTGTCATCTATTTAAAGCATTTCACTACTTCATTCTTCAATGAATCTATATCAACTCTTCTAGGCTTCATAAATTTGTGCTTTTCATATTCTATTTCAAATCATTTTTCTGCAATCTTATCCCTAAAATCCCTTCAGTTGAAAAGTTTAGATTGTGCCATGGTTTTAAAAAACAAGGGAGACAAGAGAAGGTTTTGGTTTTTGGTTTTAGAAAATGGGTTTGAATGACACTAGTTTTAGCTAAAAAAAAAAAGATAAATGGAAGTTGAGGAAGAACTAGATTTTAAATGCAATAAAGATAGTGGCTTTTGAAAAAATTCAATGAAGATAGGTTTTATTTACAAGATATGAAGATGAGTGAGTGGTTAGAAGCACAAGTTTAAAGAGAAATTAGGAAGAGATATGAAGGTTTTGCTTAAATTAAATAAGGAACTATGACTGCTTCTTTATGGTACTAGTTATTACTTTATTGAATTTGGTTCATTAATAGGCTCACGATTCGACTTTGATTGTTATGGACTGGTACCATATCTAGTCCTAGACAAGCAGACCTAATTTGAACAACAAGCATAGTAACAATGAAAATGGGTCCTTCTTTAGTGAGATTATATGAACAAATGCCTCAACTAAAATATGTTATTGCTATGGAAGCCTATACAATTACAAGGGGAATGTTCAGTATTGATTCTTATAGTACTGTTCGAGGTTTAAGAAGGGATAATGATTGAATGGATGATGGCCAAAAGTAAAGGTTTTGAAGAAAAATTGTCATTAGGGCAATCAATTTTCTTGGAATAGAGCACTTAAATTAAAGGAATAATGATAACCTAGAAGTGGTTAAGGGTTTGTAATAGCTAACTATGATCAAGAGGCTTAATCATACACTTGATTGTGTTTAGAAGTGTTCAGATCAAAGAGAGATGAAAAAGGTTTCAAGTACATTCAAATATAAAAGTTGAAGGGACATCAAATAATAAAGTTGGTAGTTATCATTTAATTTTTAGTACAAATCCAAAATTTTTAAACTTTTGGATTTCAATTATTTAAGCCTTCCAAAAGCTTAAGATAGGAACATGAGATAACAGCAAGCTTGCTATCACATATTCCTATTTTTAATCTCTAAAAATTTTAATTTTATTTCTAAAATATAATGCATGTAAAGTCACATAGGCATGTAATAATATATAAATATCACATAGACCAATTAAATTTATTCAATGTTTCCTGTATCACATTCCTTCTTAATGTAGCAAAACCTATCTTCATAAAGAGGTTTTATATAGATATCCACTAATTGATTTTCAGTATTTATAAATTCAAGTAAGATATCATCTACAAGTACATGATCTCTAATAAAATGTTCTTTAATTTCAGTATGCTTTGTCCTTGAGTGCTAAATAGGATTTTTCATTAAGTTTATTGTACTTGTATTATCATAAAGAATAGGAATAGAAAAGAATTTCAAATTATAATTTTCAATTTTTCTTTTTATCCATAAAATTTAAGTGTAACAATTTCCAACTATCATCTATTTTGCTTTAGCTATTGACAATGCAATTAAAGCTTACTTTTTGCTATGTCATAACATATTCTTTATCCCAAAAATTGACATGCTCTACTAGTACTCTTTTTTATCTAATTTACTTCTTACAAAATTTGCATTTGAATATCCAACTATGTCTAAAGGATTACCCTTAAGATACCAAAGGTCATAGTTTTTAGTTCCTAATAAATATTTAGATATTCTTTTAATAACACATAGATTGATATCTAGTATATAAAAAACGTTGAACATAATATTCGATCTACTTGCAATTAAGTAAAGAAGTGAGCCAATCATACTTCTATATCGCTTTTTATCAATTGGCTTACCATTTTTATTTTTATCCAATTTTGTAAATGGATTTATAGGAGTTTCAATAACTTTTGCATTTTCCATTCAAAATTTCTTTTAGAGCTTACTTTATATATTTTACTTAATTTATGAATTTTTCTTCTTTTGTTTGTTTTATTTGAAGTTCAAAGAAAAATGTAATTCTCCAATCATACTTATTTTGAATTCATTTTTTATTAGATTTGACTGAATACATATACACACAATTTACATGTAATAAATAATACATTATTAATCAATTGGAAAAATTGATGCAAAACCATATAAATTGACTTTGCAATCTAAGGAGACATTTGATTCATGGAATATTTTTTGCATTCTTAGGAATATTTCATGAAAATGTTACATTCCTATTCAAAATCTTAGAATACTTACCCAAGAATGTTACATTCTCAAGAATATTTTAAGGCCTAACTTTCTACCTAAATATTTTTATGGGAGAGGTAGGTATCTCAAATTCATGTGACATAGAAATATTTATACTAAAATAAAAAATAATTTTATTCCTATTTTTTCATACCTTAATTTATTTCAAAGATTTTCCATTTTTATTTTTCACTTTTAACTTATACCTCTCATTTTTTAATTTTTTATGACAACAAGTATAATTATACTAAATAAGTAAAAAATTAAATAAGTAATTTCTAAATTTCAATTCTATTAATTTCTAAATTCTAATTCTAATTTATTCTAAAATTTTTCATTTTCATTTTTCACTTTTAACTTGTATTTCTCATTTTTAATTTTTTCATGATAACAAGCATAATTACATTAAATAAGTTAAAAAATAAATAAATAATTTGTAGATTTCTATCTCATTATAATATATTAAAAAAATTTCGTAAAGTAACTTTAATTTATAAAATTTTTATTTGTATGATTACATTGATTAATATTGCATATTCACATATAATATATGTTTTTAAAATTTTTCTTATTTGCATAAAAATTACAATCAAAATTTATATATTTTTTTTAATTTTTAATGCATTACAAAGTAAAAAAATATAGAAGTTTAAATGTGTGAATTATGTAAAATTAATATTCTAATATCATATATGACTATTAATTTGCTTGTATAATTAATTATATGAAAAATTCAAATTCAAATTCTTAAAAATTTTAATATTTTATATATTAAATTATTTATCATATTTTAATTGAAAATATTTTAAATTATTAATTTATTATATTTTCAAAAGTCTTTATTCATTTATTTTTAACTAAATCTATAATTTATTACAAAAATTAATAAGGGTATTTTTTTAAAAAAATGATAAGATTTTCAAGAATATAAAGTGTGAACTAAATATTAGAGTATGATATATATGGAAATTTGAAAAAATATTCCTAAAAATTTATATGTTAAACTAAACATAGGAATGTTACATTTCAAAATATCACATACATGAAAATTACATTCCTAGAAATGTGCATTTTTTTAAGAAACAAATCCACATATATGTTATTGGTGCTTAATAATGATTAAGATCTTTATTTTAAAAATTATAATTTTGAAGAATTTATTTTTAATGTTTTAACTTTTCCATCGATAATAATTATCACGACAAGGATAAATAAATTACTTGTTGTTATTTGAATGCTTTACTATATTATTAATTCTAATTATTTAGTAACAATTTAGCTCATTTGTATGATAAAAACTAAAATATATAGGTTAAATATATTTAAATTATATATTTTTTTAAATTTTACATTTTTTTATTAGTTTGAACTATTAATGAATATTATAAAAAATTTACGCCATCATATATTATACATAAATATAATTTAATTTAGCAAAATTAACGACTATCATAGAACCTTGTAAGAAGATGTAAAAGTATAAGTGCAATAAATCCATATCTTCTCTTTAATGTTCAATAATAATACTAATAATGCGCAAGTAACTGAATTTTTATGCCTTTCCACATCACTTGCTTTCTTTTACTTTGTGTAGAATCTATTGATATATTAATCTTGAATTTAAACATTAAACTAATAGAAAAATTATACAAATTGACCTGATAATCCAACAACTAATGGAACAAATATATGTCTTCCCTTCAATATTAATAATAATATAAGTGCGTTTATATAAATTTAAGCAATAAAGATACAGCACTAAATAATTTTTGGTTAAATGTACTAATATATTTGTAAAAATTCATTTTCTGGATATGCATTTCTTATAATAAGCATGGTCCCTAATTTTCTTGTTGGTATTCATTTTTATTTATATATAATTATTTATTGCAATTGAATCCAATCATAGTAGTTTTATTCCTAAATTAATTTGTTACATGATAATTAAAGATAATATGATATTATTACTCTTTTATTATCTAATATCAATATCAATCATTATAAAAATACGAAAAGTTTTATTTTTGTTTTCAGTTATAATAAATACAAATTCTAAAAAATTAATACTACCATATTTATTGATAACCCTAAAATTTAAATTTAATTCATCCTTAGTGTCAAAATCTATAGTGTAAAGAGTAGTACATGTTTGGTTCAAATATTAACTATAACATTAATAATAAATAAATATTTTTAATTATATTTATGAATAATTATATTATATATTTTAATAAACAACTATTATCTGAAAACAAAAATTGTCAGGTAATATCTTATCATTTGAAAATATTATGCATAAATCACATGAAATTAAATATGTTATATAATATGATATTTATTTAAATACGATTGGGAATAAAAAATTTTATTGATTCAAATTATTATTTTTATTGAAATTTAAATTATTATTTATTGAAAATTAATAACTACAACATTTATCAATAAAAATAACTATCTATTTAAATTTAATAATATTATATATAATTTATTATAGTGAGAAGTTGTAAAACTATAATTCAAATAATAAGAATGTTAGTAATGCCAAGTTAATGAACAAAAAATCATCAAAATAATTGGTTAAGTAATATTATGATTTTAGAGGTTATGAGTTTAATTCGAGATGATTCAAAGATGAAGATTGAATTTCTTATGGGCTAAAAAAGATTGAAATTCAAAATATTATTTATTAACATTAATTAATAACTATAATATGTATCCATATGGTAATAAATGATCATACATTATTTATAATAGTGGAAAGTTATAAAATTACAATTCAAGTAGATAAGCATAATAGTCAAATTAAATTAGAAAATATCATAATTATTAAAGTGATTAGTCTAGTAGCATTAAATCATAATTTTATGGCAATGATTATGAGTTCAATTCAATTGATTAGTTGAAGAGGATATAAAATTTTATTTTTAATATTACAAAGTTGAAGTAAAAAAAAATTGCATTTCATGATACCATATGACAAGGTAATATATCTCAAGATGACATGTGATAGGAACTAAATCCTATTTTAATAATATAATATAAATATAAATATAAATAAATAGATTGAACATGAATGGAACAATTATAATAAGTTTGAGGGAAAGGAGGAAGTCAATAGCACAGCATATAAAAAGAAATAGAAACCAAAATTCAGAGATGAGAACTGATCTTGAGAGAAAATCGGAAAACAAAAATTTGCAAAGGCAAAGCTCCGTGAAGAATCTGCCCACCGCTAAGTACAAATTAGAGATGTCAAAATGAGTTAGATTTAACAGACTAATCTAATACTGGTATAATTTTATCTAGCCAGAGACTGGGATTAGTATGGAAAATGATAACAGTGGCCGACCAGATAAGGGGTTGGGACTGTTTAGTGTTAACCTGTCCGCTTATTGGATTAACCCGTTAATCTGATAATAGTAGTAAGTAATAATTAATTAATTAATTATTGTATGTTTAATTTTCATATAAATATTAAAATAATAATTTTTGTATACTAAAATTATACTTTAATAATATAATATTAAAATTATATATATAAGTAATATTAAATAATTTTTAATATTAAAATTAATAAATTTATATATCTAATATTATTAATATATATTATATAAGTTTATCAAAATAAATAATATATTAAAATTTGAATTATTACTTTAATGATAAAAATTTAAATTATTTAAAAATTTTAAATAATTAATTTTGATATTAATTTTAAACATATTATACACATATATATAATATAATACATTATTATTTATTTTTTATTATTATATATAAATTATTATAATTATTTTTATTAATATATTATTTATAAAATTATATATTTATATATTTGACAATATATAAATTATTAAATATATTTATTTTATATATAATACTTTGGACTTGATTAATATATATTTAATAATACATATTTATTTTATTAAAAATATAATTTTAATATAATTAATTAAATTATTATTATATATTTAATATTCATATTGATATTAAAATGATAATTTTGGTATATTAAAATTATACTTTAATATATATATAATATTCAAATTATATATAAGCAATATTAAAAAAATTTTAATATTAAAATAAATAAATTTATATATCTAATATCATTAATATATATTATATAAGTTTATCAAAATAAATAATTATATTAAAATTTGAATTATTAATTTAATAATAAAATTTTGAATTATTTGAAAATTTTAAATAATTAATTTTGATATCAATTTGAAATATATTATACACATATATATTATTATTTATTTATTATTATGATATATAAATTATTATAATTATTTTTATTAATATATTATTTATAAAATTATTTATTTATATATATTTGATAATATAAATTCTTAAATATATTTATTTTTGTATATAATACTTTGAATTTGATCAATATATATTTAATAATATATATTTATTTTATTTTATTTAATAATATATATTTTATTAAATAAAATAAATATATATTATAAAATTCTTGATCAATATAAAATTCAAATTATTTTATTAAATATATATATTATTAAATGCAAATTCACATATTTACTAGATTTTAATAATATATATTTATTTTATTAAATATATATTTAATAACATATATTTATTTTCATATATAATATATATATTCACTGATATATATAATAAAATTTTAAATGATAATAATAAAATATAATTATATTTAGTAAATAATAATAAATTTTAATTAATTAATGATGTAAAATTAATAATAAATAAATAACTAATATAGTAATAATAATAATAAAATATAATAAATTATAAAAATCTACCTGAACCTGTCAGGTAAATGTCAACCTGGGACTGACATTAGAACTGGAACTGGTACTGTAACAATTCGATATGAGTCCAACTTAATGAAAAAGTAGCCCGATTTGGAACTGACTCGACTTATAATTTTTACTTATTGAATTAGCTTGGTTGGGTTGGGTTGGATTAGTCCATTTTGACAGGTCTAACACAAACTCCTTGTGCATGCATGCCAATTACCAAAATAAAAGATGCTCCAGCACTTCACTTACCATCTGACGATAAAAAAGTTATCTGCATAGCCTCTGTTTAACAGCACGTATGATGAACAGTGCTAAAAATTTAACTTTTACCCCTTTGGCATGAAAAAAAATAAAATTTTATTTCATTTTAAAATAATTTTTTTTAATATGGTGCTTGGGTTTAAGTGAGAAGAAATTTTATTTCATTTGTAATTCTCATTTTAATTATAATTTTATCATTATGAAATCCATCTAATTTTATAAAGATTTTACTAAAATTCATTTATTTAACTTAACAAATATATTATATAAATAATTTACCCTTTCTTTAATATTGTATTTACTATAATACCATCAAAATTTACTTTTTAATTAATTTCTGTATAATTTTTAATATATTATAAATAAAATAATTCATTTGCAAATGAATTGAAATCATTATTCTTAACAAAGTTTTCAAACAATAAAATTTATTTATAAATGAATTGAAATCATTTTTATTGAAATGAAATGAAATCAATTCTTGAAAAAGTGTATGCCAAACAAACCCTTAGTATTATATAAATATAAATCTAGATATAAATAGATTTTCCTTTAGTATTTATAACAAATTATGGTAATAATTTAAATATAATAATATAGTAAAAATAAATAATAATTCATTTTTATATTTATATTATATTATATATTATATATATTTCAAACCATTTTAACTATATTTTTTCATAAATTATATATTCTAATTCCTATCTTGTGCAATAAACAATGTAAGACTTATGGATCAATGTTTGTTGATCAATATCAATATCAATGTGTAAAAAACATAAGGGCATATTTGGATATATATTTTCATATTTTTAAAAAATTTTCTCAAAATTTACTTTTAAAAATTATTTTTTTATCCTTAAAAAATATTTTCATGTTGAATGAAAACAAAGAATAAATGATAGTTGATGTTACAAGTAAAAAAATATTTTATTTAACTATAAATTGATATAAAAAATAAAAAATAATTTCATAAAACAATTAAAAATTATTTTTATTTTTCTCACATATTTGGAGTTATAATTTTTAAAAATAAATTGCCTAACAAATTATTTTATTTTAAAAATAAAAAATAAAAATTTATTCTTAAAAATAACAAACAAACAGACTCTAATTTATTGTTTTGAAATGGTTGCTTTCCACCTGTGCAAACCCCTTCTTTCATTTCCCGCCTCCATTTTCACTCCCCATTTTCTCCTTTCCTTTTTATCTTTTTTTTTTCATGCTTAGGTTTTTATTTCATAATTATACTATTATACCTAATCTATTGCTTTTATAACTAATAATTAATTAATATATTATTATGACTACTACTACTTTATAATTTACACGCTATTTTTTATTCAATCTATTGCATATTTCTTTATCTACTTTTTTTAAATCAAATGCAAATGTTGTAATACAGTATATATTTAATTAATATAATATATATTTTTATTATAAAAATATTTTAAATTTAAATTTTAAACAAGTTAAGGATTTAATTTTAGTGAATTACTTAATTACATATTATATTTTTAACATTTATTATTATGCATTCTATTCATTGTTTCTACTTTTTATCTACTCCATTATATGCTATTCTTTTTCTTTTTCCTTCTTTTATATCCATTTTTACAGTATTTAAAACTACATGTTTTAATTTTTACTCTTATCACTTTACCACTCACATAATGTTTCTCTTCTTTTTGTTCCATTGCATTTTTAAAAAAACTTTTTATGTCCTTTTTATGTCTTCTTTTATTGTTTATTATTGAGAATCTAATATTACTAAACAATTTAAATACAAGATGAATACTATTTTTATGTCCTATTTTTTACCTTTTATTTATTATAACACATAATAAGTAAATTTGTTAAAAATATAATATTTTTAGATATTATAATTCTAATTATAATTTGTTAAATATTCTTTTACAACTTTAATATTTAAATTAATTTTACTATAAAATATATATTTTGCCATTAAATTTTAGTTTCTTTCCCTCATACAATGCATGGGTAAAACTAGTACTTTATGAATTGTTTATATTTTTCCTTCGCGAAAATAATTAAAAGTTTATTTTGATCCAAGTGAAATTGAGTTTTATCAATTTCATCAAGTTTGTATTAATTTTATTCTTATAAGATTAACTTCACCTCTAATTTTGATCCCTCATACATGAGTTGAAGTTACCAAATTATTATACATAAGACTGAAATTTAAGGTAGATTTAATTTTATATGACTCAAATTGACAAAAACATTTAATAAGAGATGTAATAAAAATTTAATTTATTGAGATTAAAATAAATTTTTAGTTTCATCGGAAAATATGGTCAAGTAACACTGGACAATATTTTCTGAAGGTTTATACGGTATAAAACATTATTTGAAGAGTGTTTGATTTGTAGAATTTTATATTACTGAAAAAATACACATTTTCAAGAATGTAATTTTTAGGTAAGTGATTTCTTGAAATATAACATTCCTATATTTGATTCAATATATAAATTTCTGAGTATATTTTTTTGAATTCTCAGATATATTATATTCTCATATTTAGTTTACACTTTATATTCTTGAGGATTTTATTACTTTTTAAAAAAACTCTTATTAATTTTTTATAAATTATAAATTTAACTAAAAATATTTGAAAAAAAAATTTTGAAGATATAATAAATAAAAATTTGAATTCACTTTAATTAAAATATAATAAATAATTTAATATATAAGATATTAAAATTTTTAAGAATTTAAATTTGAAATTTTCATATAATTAATCATATAAGCAAACTAAAAGTCATCTCTAATACTAGGATATTAATTTCACATAATTTATACATTTTAACTTTTATTTTTTTAACTTTGTAAGGCATTCAAAATTAAAATAAATTTTCATGCAAATGAGAAAATTTTAAAAGCATATATTACATGTAAATATATAATATTAATAAATGTAATAATATAAAAAAAATTAATAGATTAAAATTACTTTACGAATCTCTTTTTTCAAATATGTTATGAAATTATATATAAATTAATGGGATTGAAATTTAAAAATTACTTATTTATTTATTTTACTTATTTTAGTGTAATTATGCTTATTATTGTCAAAAAATTGGCAATGAGAAATATAAGTTAAAAATAAAAATTTTCAGAATAAATTAAGATTGAAATTTAAAAATTGCTTTTTTTTTTGCTTATTTCGTATAGTTATACTTGTTATCATAAAAAAATTAAAAATATGAAATATAAATTAAAAGTAAAAAATAAAAAAAAAATATTTTTAAAATAAATTAGGGCATAAAAAATAAGAGTAAAATTATTTTTTTATTTTAATATAAATATTTTAATCTTATGAGAATATGAGATACTCACCTTCTCTATAAAAATTTTTGGAACGAAAATTGATTCTTACAATATTTTTAAGAATATTACATTTTTAAATAATTTTAAAAAAAATTTTGAATTAAGCATAAAAATATAATATTCTCATAAAATATTATCATAAATGTGAAAAATATCCCATCAGCCAAACATCTCCTAAAATGATTGATTTCTGATACGTTAATCATCAGCCTAAAATTAAAAAAATAGACGATACAACCGAAAAAAATGTTTTTAGAAATTGGCCCCTTGATAATTCCATTTTATTCACATCGTCAGAGTCGATTAAAAATTTTGTCCCTTGGATATTCCTACTTTGCTTGCACCATTTGAATATTTTACCACCTGTGTAATTTTAAGATCATTTTGTTCATTGCATATTTTGGTGTATCAGCAGCAAAGATAATTTTCATATCCCTCTGCTCTTGGCCTTCTACTGATATCAGCAGCAAAGATAATTTTCGTCTCCTAAAGTGATTGATTTCTGATACGTTGATCATCAGCCTAAAATTAAAAAATAAAAAGACGATACAACCGGAAACAATGTTTTCAGAAGTTGGTCCCTTGATAATTTGAAATTTCCATTTTATTTACACCGTCAGAGTTAATTAAAATTTTTTTCCCTTAGATATTCCTACTTTGCTCGCACCATTTGAATATTTTACCATCTGTGTAATTTTAAGATCATTTTGTTCATTGCATCTTTTGGTGTATCAGCAGCAAAGATAATTTTCATCGCACTCCGCTCTTGGCCTTCCATTGATTCTTTTGTCAATTGGTGCTTCCACTGGATTCTCTGTCTCGGTTGATATACTGGTAGCACTAATATCTTCATCTTTTAATATGATATCCTACTGTCGTTACTTTAAGAATAATTTGCGAAATTTCTTTGAAAACGTCCCCCACTTAACTGTTTGTTGTAATTGATTAATGTTTAAAAATTAATCATTTCATGCCACTACTGAATTGGATGGAAATAAATTGTTAAAATCTCTCGATTAAGAAGGATCCTTACGCAGAAGTTGAGCTGAGAATCAGCTTGGCACTTCAGTCTTCCACCAAAGAGATATACTTGATTTTCTTTTTTCACTAATTTATTTTGAAAAATTTTGTATTTATTTTTATCATTAAGAAGCACCAGCGGTATCTGGATGTTGCTGAAACGGTTATGGACCTCATTCTGAGCAGGAAACATCGGAACTTTCTTTATATCCCCTTCTTGGCTTGATATTTGTAATAATATATATTTTATGTAACTTACTTTCATGTCTATTCACGACGTGGAGATTGATGATTGATACTTTATGCCTCTTGCTTGCCTAATGTATTGAATAATTTATATTTGCTTGCCATTATGTTTAGTTATGATTCTATTAGCACTCCACATGTTTGATAATTTGCTTCAATGAGATCAGAAGCTCCATTCATACATTTTTATACGCTTGCATAGATGCAAAATAATGTAGTGATAGAGCTGGAAAATATTCAATATTTATCTTCTTTTCCATCTTTAGTTGTATCATATGTTCTGGTCTTTATGTCAAATAAGCAAGGATGATAAACTTTTAGTAGTGAGTTTACAAAAGAAGACAATTTTGATCATATTGTTATTGAGTAGAGTTTAATTAATAATACACAAAGTCAATGTTTCTTCTTTCTCAATGAAATATTTAGTTAATTTGTGCATTTCTCAGGGGAAAGTGTGATATCACGCTATGCTTCACATTCAGTTCACTGAATCTCTTGCTTCATTTTACTCATAGAATTTTTCTCTCTATGCGAACTTTGTGAAAGCAAGATGGGTATAACCTTGCACTAACCTTGCGTGGCTTAAAATTTTATTCATAGATGCAGCTAGTTTATAAGACTATGAAAAAGGGTGAATAATATTAGCAAAGGGTAAGTACCGTGTCTTAAGAGTTAAAATGCTTACCTAGGTCCTAGAATTGATTTTAACTGTAGGATATTTTTGGTCAATTTGGGTTCTAAATAGTTTTTGGTATTAGACTAAGTTTTTATTATGTTTTGGAATGATATTTGCAATTTTTTTTTTTTGTTATGATTTCATAAGACGAAGGTGCATTGAAATTCACTCCCAATTTCTTTTACATTTTACAAGTCTTCGTGGATTGTGATATAAGAATTGAAGCTTCAATTTACCTTTTTTCTTGAACGTGAGAGTTTCATTTCTAGCAGTGTTAGTGAGATGTTTAGAGTTCCTTTTGCGTTAATATGAATGTTTTGTTAGTTCCTTTTTTGTTCTCTATCTAATGCAGTCAATATTTGTGACCATTTGATGTTCGTTAAATCCCCACTTAAATGAGTTCTGGAAAATAACTTCTCTTCTATGCCCTTATTTCAGTAAGAAAGTTACATAAATAATCGAAAGCAGAGTGATTGGCAAAAGTTCATTAGCCATGAGAGAAGAAAGTTACTCTTGTTTTGAAAAATTTTAGTGTTTATTTTTAGATCTCTATAAGTCCAAGAGCAATGTGGCCTCAAATGCAAGTGGAAGAAGCTATGGTATCCAATCAATCTTTTCAAAATTGCAGCGTTTGTACTTTTGCTAGAGTTTTGTGCTCCTTGGTGTGGCCATTGCAAGAAGTTGGCTCCAATTTTAGATGAAATTGCTATCTCTTATCAAAACAATGCTGATGTTATTATTGCAAGGCTGGTAAAATTCTATTCTTATATTGCTTTGTGGGTTGTCCAGATGCAATTTTTTCCTATCCTCTTGTCATATAGTTGTTGTAAGATGATTAATTATAGCTAAGCTAAGATTTTTTAGTATGTCAACAATTCAACAATAATGTTAACTGTCTACAGACATCAAAGAAATTCATTGTCATAAAGATTATCATGTTATAAATTTTTGCTCAGTTCTACATCATACTACATTTGTCTTACAATCAAGGATATAACTGCCAATGATATCCAAGCAAGGCCTCTAACTTCCAAGGATATCCAACTGTGTACTTCAGATAAACAAGCAGAGAGTTATAACTATATAATCTATGATGGCAATTGAATGAAAGATGACATTATAAATTTCTTTGAGAAGAACTGGATAAATCTGGTCAGCCAAAACAAGCAAAAGAACAAGTGAATGAATAAGGAAAAGATTATCTCTGAAAAGGTAAATGAGATTAAAATGGGTCCATGTAAGGCTGAATAAACTAAATGTTATTTGCATAGTTTATCTTCTGATTTGCTTTGAAATGTTACCAGCAAAGATAATTTGGATAATAATAGACTTGAGTTTTGACCTTTTTGTTCGCCTGCTATCTATTAAGAAGATTTAGATTTTTTTACTCAAATTGAAAGTCATTCTTCATTCTTTTTTGTGTTCATTCTCTTTGTAAATAGGAACCAATTCATACTTACTTTAACCTTTCAAAATCCAATACCCCTTTCTAAGATCAAGTCCTAAATTTTGACGGTAATGCCCAATGGGAATAACATTAATAATATATGTTTCAAGTTAAAGGCTTTAGTATGAACTTAATCATAATTTGCTCATCATGTGTTGTTTTAGTAACTAAGGATTGGGGGAAAAAATGAAAAGAAAACACCTTATTTTTCTATAAATTAATTTTTTTCATTAAAAATGGGTAAGTTGAAAATGGTTATCCTTTATCTTCATGTAAGAGCTATAGGTAAACTTTAATGTGTCCTAGGGTCAAAAGATGCATGTTCAGTATTCAATTTGAATTCTCATTAATGAACCGTGCCTTATATGTTAGTCCTAGATGGCTATGATTGTGCTGATAGTCATCAATTACAAGTATGGCATCCCATGTGTAATTTTTAGACAAGCATTTGTGCAATTTTGGCATTGCTGAAAATTCTACCTCATAAAAAAATATTTCATTTAACTATTTCTTTCTTACCATATGCACATCATCATCGATTCAACTTGTGCTACTTTTGCTGGCTTAAAAAAATAAATAAATAAAAAACTTGACCAGTTGCATATACAACTCGATTTGTGGAACTACTTATCCTCCGTGTTCAAAAGAAATGCTGGTTGACGGGTGTATCCGTTTTTCTTTTTCTTTTTTTTTTTTTGGCTGTATTAGTTTGTGTCTTATCACATTCTAATTAAATTTATGATGAGACTACATAGGGAACATATAATCCATAGTCCGGGTTATACATGCTAAGGATTTTTTTCATGATACACCTGAAACATTGTGATTTGTATATATTTGATTTTAGTGTGATTTATCCTTGTTACTTTGATTGTAGCCATTATTATTAAAGTATGACAATACTTCAACTGTGTGAATGTGATATAATGTACTGGTTTATTAGTTCTAATCCTTGAACATAAGGTTAATCTTTGCATATAAACATTGAAGTTCTGCCAGTGCTAACTTTTATATATGCATTTGTTTAGGGATTTTGTTTGTCTCGCACTTGCGGGTCAATTTGGATGATAGATTATGTGAATATTTTTTTGATATAAATAATTTGTTAACATAATAATAATAAATACATGACCTTATTAACACAATAATATTATCATGCCAATAATTTAGCCGTTACTTTGTTCAGCAACCTCGTCAATTATTTTAAGGATTTAACCAGTAAATTATCAAAAGAATTTAATTGAGTGTAATTAAATAACTCACAAATTAAATTGATACTAATGTTTTTAAAAAGACTAAATTTATCGAATCCAAACTAGAAACAATCAAATTAACGTGTAGTTTCTCTATTAGGGCTTATAAGTTTTCTTAAAGAAATTTGTGTCACTTGTTCTCTTATACTAACGACATGCAACTTGTAGTCATTTGTTTCTTTCTAAAATAATTTCAATATGAATGAAGAAAATGGACAGGTTTGCCTTGTGTCATGTTCACAGTTTTCAAATATTTTCTCGCTCTTATAAACCTCACTTTTTTGCTTGTTTGCAAATGAAATGCTTCATATTTAACCTGATGAATATGGCCAGATTGACCCATTTTAACAGCAATCCTTATTGGTAATGGTGCTGTCAGATAGAAGGACAACTCTTAATATATACGAGGTACCACAAATTCACAATCTCTTAATTCCAATGTAAATTAAACTGTTATACAGAATCAGGGCACCGAGAAAACATAAATAAATAATCTCGAGGCAAGCCACACAACCAGACTCATAGAGCAACCTATGCTAGAGCATGTTCTGGAAGCTCATTGACTAACTTGGACGTATACCTTTGAGAATGTCTTTCTATGCTTAATCAGCTGCTCATACCTGAAAAGGGTAAGATTTGAATAGTAAGGGTCAAGAAAGAAAAAGAAGGTTGATAGACACCATGAATGGGAAAAGTGCAAGAGCAGTGAGCATAGTATCCTTTGAGCGGAACATAGGCAATAAAGCATTTTTCTATCAACTTAACAATCAACTAACCCCTTAACTTATACATTTGGGTGATAGGGTTCCATGCTAACAGTTCCCATTTTAAAATCAATTTTGGCATCAAGCTTCAACCTATGGATGAGATTCACGATCCATCTCTCAGCTTCCTCATAATTCAAATTCACTTTCTCAACAAGAACACTGTAAAAAAGAAAAAAGAAAATATAAATAGAAGGACCATCTTAGATGTTCCATTTTCCACAATATCAAGTAGTCCTCCATAAATCTGATTTTCTTCTAAGAATCTCACAATGAAATTCAATTCCTCAGCAGAGATAGCTTAGACTTTTGACTATCATCCGATTTGATTGGATTGTCGTGTCCGTCTTTGCTGTTGCTACATGGGCATAATCCTCAATAGTAATTTAGCATAAATATACACTTTCATATGTAACAAATGGCATTAGTTTCATCACAACCTTTTTCAGAAAAGCAACCTAAATATACACTAGTTTCTAATAAAAAGCTAAGATTAAGGAAAAAAATATTAAGGTATGCTGTTCATACTTCGATCACTTAAAATTTGGGAAGCATGATTCACTGAGGATTGTTTCCAAATAATCCAAACGGCTAAAAATAAAGGAGACAGAAAATATAACTGCATCAAATATGTGGCCCTTATGTCAATAGATGCTAACAAAAAAAAAGCCAAGGCAGATGTAAATTCCGATTTTGAATATACATGATTAGAAAAAGGGAAAAATACTCTACCCTCCACTAAAGTATTGAAAAAATACATGAACATCTTTTCTATTCTCAAATCCTGCACAGACAATTACTATTTGGCCTATATTTATAAGTATTTTTCTTTATCTTTCTTTCTATAATATATTTTTTATACTTCATTTAATTAAAAACAAAATCCTTGCTACTAATGACCAAGTTGGTGCAGAGGATGCTATCTCGACCACCTCTTGATTGTTTAATATGTCCTAAACCTCTACAGTCCCCTCATCAAGCATATCACAAAATGTTCTAAAATAACAGTCAAATTAATGAAAAGTAGCATAGAAGGAAGAGAGGAACTTAGAGGTTTTAAACTGCAAATGTGATGTAGAAATTAGCTAATTGACGTGCTCAACAAATTCTTGCATAAAAGTGTCTAGGGACAGGGTGGTGGGTAAATATTGATGGTTAGAGAATATCATCAATATATTGTTTATGAATAGCTTAAATTAAAATTTTCTTGATCACTTGAAGAAAGCTTATGCTTCAATGGCAGTACTGTCTAAAATCTATGTCCTTTAAGTTATTACAAGCCGGCTAGTATCAACTCTATCATGTTAGCTAGTTGACAAGCAACAGACTTGTTATTCATTTTGTCAAGATTGTTATACACTTAATGGATAGTTTTTAGAAGCCCTTTTAGTTTTTCTATGGCCATATAGTCAATTCATTGTTGATGTTATTTCTGTTTTAATTTTTTTTTTTTAAATCTTCACTCTTTCATAGCATGTTCTAGTCTAAAGACTTCTTGCAAGAAAACAAGCATTGTAACCAACAGAAGTAATGTAATAGCATAGCATATAATATGTTTGTTATCACTACAATTTACAATAACCGTTCTTTTGGAATTAAAAAAAATATGTAATTCATTTCATTGAGAACTAAACTTGTGAATAATTTTACATATGAATCAAAATAGAAGTGAATTCGATTCTTATTTTTTTATTGTTCCAAGTGAGGAGTAAAAGAAATATAATAACAAGAAAAAATAAAGAATTAACAAATGAATAAGTATGATGAAAAAAGTTCTTACCCCATCTAAGGCAAGAACAATGTACTAATCATTTTTTTGTAAGCAACCATTCCCAAGCATTTCAGGCTCATCTTGCAATGCAACTATTATTTGATTCTTTTTGCTTCCTCTACATAATTTCAACTAAAAATGGTAAACAGCAACAAGGAATGATGAATGATAATGGCATATGCCACATTGGGTAAATCAAGCTTTAAATCAATAGTCAACTAAATTGCCACCATGAGATCATTGTCGTTGTCCTTGGGTCTCATGATTGCTCAATAATCTCCAATATTGCTCATGAATAGACTTGAATCCTAGAAAGAGAAGGAGATAAGGTGAAAAAAAAAAAAGTGACAAAAAGATGATGGTTGGCATAATTTTCTTGACAACATTTTTTCCTCGAATTAACCTTCTCTACACACAACAATTGATTGATCTAAGCCAGGCAAACTTATACCCAGAAATTCTCAAATTCATCTTACTCATATTGATAATATGATAAAAATTTAAACAATGTAAATTAATTATAATTGAATTATGGGCATACTTAATATATAATTTGATGAAGCCATGATCGGCCTAGATGATGATGATGAGTAAAGTTTATAATCTACTTCGCCCCTTAGGTTATTCAGATAAAAGAGATAGAGAGATTTCACAAAAGTGGTAATCCTTATTATTCTTAAATAACAATGTGATCTCTTTATATATGGTTATACTTATGATAGGAAACTACACCATTAACTACTAAAGAGTTGTAAGTTGGGCCTCTACTCAAATGGGTTTAAGGTTGTAGGTTAGGGTTTCTACCTATATAGGCTTATGTATGATCCAACTTATTATGGACTATGCACATATCGAATCATGACCCAATTTGTTCTATGCTTATGTATGATCCAACTTGTCACAAACCATGCACACATTAAACTAAGGATCAATCTGTTCTATGCTTAATGTTAAAACACAAAACTAATTACTTAAATAGATATTCTAATAAATTAATCAATGCTAATCCATATCTAATAAATTATTTATTTTATTTTAATATAACAATCTCCCACTTAAATAGCATTAATTAATTACTTGTAATATTTGAAATAGTAATAATTAAGTAATTAGGGAGACAAGTGATACTTAAATATAATGTCTCATAATCTAAAAAGAATAGAATATATAGTTAGTCTTTCAACCACATTTCAATTGAGAAACAATTCAAAAGCATTGAATTTGATAGGAAAACAAATGATATATATATATATATATATATATATATATATATATATATATAACACATCACCAAGGTTTCAATATCTAAACTGAACACCGATTACATAAGTGGTCTCAGACAGTAATAAAATAAAACAAGCATATCTCAAACTCCCACTAAACATAAGTTTCATCAAAAGATTTAACAAAACCCATATGAGTTACATGATTCTTAAATACTTCTACAAGTATGCTTTTAGTCAATGGATTCATTAGCATGTCTCCATTAGGGATATGTTCAATGAAAGTTTGAGATTCAGTAATCTTCTCTCTAACAAACAAGAATTTAAAATCAAAATATTTAATATAATTAGAATTCTTGTGATTTTGAGAAAAGTACATAGTAGAAGAATTATCACAAAAAATCATTAGAGGTCATCATATGGAATTAACCAAATGCATGCCATATATCAACTTTCTTAACCACATAGTCTAATAAGTGGCTTCATAACATGCAATATACTCTACTTCCATAGTTGAAGTAGCTGTAAGTGTCTATTTAACATTTTTTCATGAGACAACTCCTCCAGATAAATATATGCAGATGTTAACTTACGATCATCTATACATGAAGCATAACTTGAATCTGAATAACTAACAACCTTAAGTGAATCAGATCTTCTATAAGTCAACATGTGATTCCTGGTACCTTGAAGATACCTCATTACCTTTTTGTCGTTGTCCAATGATCCATCCCAAGATCACCCAAGTATTTACCAAGCACACTAATAGCGAAAGTTATATCTGGATGAGTGCATACCTATTCATGCATAAAACTACCAATAAAAGAAGCATAAGAAGTCTTGTTCATTTCAACCCTTTCAATATTAACTTAAGGGTACTGCGATCAAGATAATGTATCATTTTTCTAATTAGGTGCAGGATTGGAAGCACAAGTATTCATTTTAAATCTTTTAAGCATTCGTTCAATGTAATTAGCTTGAGACAAACCCAAAATGCCATGAGTTCTATCACGATAGATCTGAATTCCAAGAATAAAAGATGCTTCACCAAGATCCTTTATATCAAAATGGCATGACAACAACATTTTAACTCATCTAGAAAATTTTTTAAGTTACTGACCAATAGAATATCATTAACATAAAGCACTAAGATGAAAAAATTGTTTCCATCAAATTTCTAATAGATACATTGATTCAAAGCATTATCAATGAATCTAAGAGAGGTAATGACCTCATTAAACTTTAAGTGTCATTGCTTAGAGGCTTGTTTTAACCCATAAATAAATATATGTAATCTACACACCAAATGCTCTTTGCTAGGTTCAATAAAACCATTCAGTTGAGTTATGTAAACTTCTTCCTACAAGTCTCTACTTAGAAAAGCAATCTTGATATTCATCTGATGAAGTTTAAAGTTAAACTGTGCAATAAGTGCCATGACAACTCTGAAAGCATCCTTAGTAAACACGGGAAAGAAGATCTCTGTGTAATCAATGCCTTCCTTTTGATTATAACTTTTAACTACAAGTCTAGCTTTATACCTTTTAATGTCACTAGTGGTGCCTCATTTGGTTTTAAAGACCCATTTACAACTGACTGACTTGTATCCACTAGTAACTCAACAAGCTCCTACATGTGATTATGATGTATAGAGGAAATTTCATTATTCATAGCCTCTTACCACTTAGAAAAATGAAGACTTAACATTACTTGTTGAAAAGATATAGGATCTATCCCATTGATAGTATCTGAATCAAATTCCTGCAAGTACATGATATAATCATTTGGTATTATAGGCTTGCAAACTTTTTGAATCGTCTTAATTCAATGGTTGGCTCATTAGGTTTTGTTATATAAGGCTCTTCCTCTATCTGATTTAGATTTTCATTATTATCACCTTTAATGAGTGAAGCTATTAAAATAGGCATGGGCAAAATAGTGCTTTTGTCATGCAAATTGATAGCTCTAGGTACTGAACTCCCACTATCCAAGTCATCTTCAAAATAGAATGTTCGATCAGACTCGATGATTTTAGTAGTGTGAGCAGCATAATAAAATCTATAACCTCTTGATCCAATACAGTACCTAATAGAGAATCCACTAATTGTTTTGGAGTTTAATTTCTTCAAATAGGGATTATATAGTCTCACCTTTGCCTTACAACCCTACACCTAAAAATATTTTAAATTAAACTTCTTTCTAGTAAAGAGCTCATATGAAGTCTTTAGATTTGACTTACTGGGTAACTTGTTTCAAAATATATACCATGATATTTAAGGCCTCACCCCACAAGAATTTTGGCAATAAGGAATGGCTGATCATGCTTTTGACCATGTCTATTTGAGTACGATTACACCTTTTTGTAACCCTATTTTATTGTGATGTGCCAGACATTGTATATTCGGCCTCAATACCATGTTCGTGTAGAAATAAAGCAAATTGAACAAGATTTCTACCTACCTTAGTATATCTCCCATAACATTCTCCACCTTTGTCTGATCTAACACACTTTATGGCTTTGCCAATCTTCAACTCAATTACTGCTTTAAGGTTCTTGAAGGCATCTAAAGATTCTGACCTCTCATGTATAAAGTCAATCCCACCATATTTGGAATGGTCATCTATAAATATAATAAAATATTTAAAACCTTTAACAGTTACTAGTGTAATGGGCCCTTATATGTCAGTGTGTAATAGGTTTAAGATGTTTTTGGACCTTTGTTTCTAGCTCTAGCAAGAAATTTTTCTTTAATGTAGTTGATGCAAGTTTCAAAATCAAAGAAATCTAAATCTAATAACACACCTTGCTTAACCAATTTTTCAAATCTCTCTCTAGAAATATGGCCCAATCATCGATGCCATAAAATGGAAGAATTCATACTCATTTTAGGATGTTTATGCCTAATCACAACATTGATAGGTACATCAGAAGACATAATAGGACAATCATTCAAATTCAAATGATATAAACTATTTTGTAATGTAATAGTACTAATAACAATAGAACCATAATAAAATTCAATATTTTTATTTCCTTGCTAAAAGGAATAACCATAATTATCTAAAATAGAACTAGAAATCAAATTTCTTCTTGCAGAAGGTATATAAATGACATTATTCAAATCCAAAATATATCTAGAAGATAAATATAAAGAAATTGATCCTATATATTCAACTTCAAATTTACTCCTTGTTTCTTCCAAGATAGTCTTCTCTCTTTCACTTAGGATCCATTTTTTTAAGCCCCTACAAGGAATTTGCAACATAAACAGTTGCACCCAAATCCAACCACCAAAAATCAAAAGATGTCTCAATATTATTAGACTCAAAACATGCTAGAGCTAGAAGGGTAAAATTGAAATATACACTTTCCTTCTCATGTTTATTCTTTAGCTTATAGCACCCAGACATTTTGTGTCCAGAGATATTACAATAATTGCACTTGCCTTTAAATTTCTTTTGTTATCCTTTGCCTTTTTCATGACTTTTCTTGAAACCAAGCTTCCCAAATATCTACGTGTCTAGTTTCTTTCTTTTCTTATCATTCCTACTTGACTTATTGTCGGAACGTTGAGATAAGTGATTGATAAAAGGTGGCTATGAGTTACTTTTTATGTTCTCTTCTTCTTAAGTTACTATAGAAATCATATGATCTACTGTCCACTCTCCCTCTTGTGAATTATAAGAAGTTCTTAAGTACCTATATTTAGATAGCAATGATTGAAGGACTTTATAGACCAAGGTGCTCTCTCTTAGATCAATGTCATATGATCTTAGTTTATTATAAAAGTGAATCATCTTCAAGATGTGCTCTCTAACACCTGAAACTCAATCATAGCAAGTGTTGTTAAGTAAGGAAAGGTAGTAGAACTTTTGAGTCTTGCCAAGCATTTTGAATTTTTCACTAATAGCTTTCATGTATTCTATAGCAATGTCCTTATCTAAGATACTCTTTCTAATTCCTTTCTCAATAGTGAACTTAATCACTGCTAAACAAACTCGATTTGACTCATACCATTACTTATAATCAGTTTTATCTATAGCACTAGACTCAAGTAAGAGATCAACCAACTTTAGTTTTGTAAGAACTAAATCTTCCTAAAAAATTATCAGGTACATGTTCAAAGATTATTTTCATTCATCATAATTTATTCTATTAAGAATCCTTACCATAGATAGTTATTGAAAGACTGAAACTGAAGATTAGGAAATTTTAATTATATGTGCACGACAAAATTATAATACAAGATTCCTAATTAAAAAAAATTAATTAAACAACTATATAACAAAGTGGCATTAATGAAATTACATATACCACATGATTTATCTTGTACAAGAGCCTACACAAGGATGTAATTGACATAGTCATATTGATAGGGTACAAAAAACTTTTAAACATTATAAATGTTGCATGTCTATTCAAAGGAGTCCAAACCCTAAAATTACATTAATAATATCACACCAATAGGGTGCATCCATTATCAATGCTATACACTTCTAAACTTTCCAAAATGACAATATTTTCATGTAAAATAGTCTTGTTATAATCCTAATCTATCACTAATGTTAATTAAACAATTTTGGTATCATACATGTACAAATTTACGTAATTAAGGATTTAATAATTTATTAAACATAGCTAAACTTACAACCAAGGAGAATGATTCATCACCAAGTTCATGAGCCATATGTGCTAAAAAAATTTTAAAAAATAATAGATAAATAGAATATTGAATTTTATACAACTAGGTCAAAAGTCACGCCCAAAGGCATAGCACATGAGCCACACAGACCAACACGTGTGTGGACCCATGCGTGGGCCTAGCTAGACTAGAGGTTGTCATCAATCTCCAACACCAATTGTTTCTTTAATGACATTTTTCTGCCATTAACACCCTTTCAAAGCTTCAAAATTGTATTTTTAGCCTTTTTCTATACAAGAAAAAATATATACTCTATTTTCAACATTAACCCATGTATAAATCCAAAGGAAACGAGTTTCAAATTGTACAAAATTTTTCATGCCTTCAATTCGAAATAATCATAAATCAAAATGTAATCAATCAATAGTATGATATTCTACATATCCATACAAACAAAATTCATCATTCAATTAAAATAAAATTGATCCAAATTGTCATGGAATCAAAATCCCTAATTTTAAGGGTTCCATGTACTGAAAAAGAAAATTTAAGAATTTTATGAGTTTTGCCAAGATTAATTAAATTAATCATAATCAAATAGTTAATATAATCATACTAATAATTAATATTAATATATTATCAACATTATTCTAATACCATATGTTAATAATATGATAAAATTTTAAATAATGTAAATTAATTATAATTGAATTATAAGCATACTTAATGTATAATTTGATGAAGTCGTGATCAACTTAAATAATGATGATGAGCAAAGTTTGCAGCATACTTTACCCATTAGGTTATTCAGAGAAAAGAGATAGAAAGATAGAAAGATTTTATAGAAAGATTTTATATGAGTGGTAATCCTTATTATTACTGAATGATAATATGATCTTTTTATACATGGTCAAACTTATGATAGGAAATCATTGACTACTAGAGGGCTACAAGTTAGAATTTCTATCTATATGAGCTTATATATGATCCAATTTATCATAAATTACATACACATTTGAACCAAGACCCAATATGTCTATACTTAATGTTAAAATATAAAATTAATTACTTAAATAGATATTTTAATAAATTATTTAATGTTAATCTATATCCAATAAATTATTTATTTTATTTTAATATAACAACTCGTCCATTTAATGGAATGAATAATGAAGGCAATGATGGTAACTGCTGTAACCGAAGCTTCTTTGCAACTATAGGAAGTTTCGTACCCCCGGTAACCCATTTTCAACATATCAAAGACTGACATTGCAACTTACCTTATTTGTCTTCTGAGATTTTGCCACTTAATATGTTGTTTGTGATACAACAGGATTCCCTATTTGTACCATAGAATCATCTATATTTTCCACCCTAAAACCGTGATTTGGGGACAGGTTCAAGTGATAGACCAATATTTGATGGATGTTTCCGAATCAATTTCACAATAAAAAAAATTAAAAAAAAATCGTGATGCGAATATTACCTTGTGTGAGGCTTTTATTTCAGATCAGAGACTGCAACGCATCCATGGAAGCTTTTGGTTGCCTGGTTAAAAAAAAATCTAAGAGAGACATCTTCTTACAAGCACTAAGGCAGCTGCTGCAGCAGGTACCGCTGATCCATCTTTCCGCCATTCACATTAGCATTCCAGATCTAAATTTTTTAAATATGAAAAGGAAGCCTTGTGCTGCGCCTTATAGAATACAAGCATGTTCAGAGATTGGGGTGGGTGGTTTTTCTGCTAACTATTCTTAATGGCACTGTGCTGTTGTGTACCGAAAAAAAATAAGTATTTGCAATTTTAAAATTTAAAAGGAATTAACAATTATAACTCTACGTCACGTCGAGTTTTGGTGCCAACTTTCCCACTGGGCCACAATATCCTCCTGTCGATTAATTTTTCACACGGCAATGCTCCAGAAACTTATTAACAAATTTCTTCGTCGGATCTATCTACTTCTACTTAATTCTGCTTACTAATTTAAATCGTGTAATACCTGTGTGCACGTGTTGCGTTAATGTGAGTTTATTTCCGGCTTAAATCTTGTTATTATATCTTCTTTTGCTTATTTTATGTATCAACTAATTTTAGAATGCATGTGATACATGAATTCATTAATACTTCTAATTCTAATTATGAAATAAATTTACATCTATTGAATTTATTTTTAGGAGCAAAAATATTAGCAATAAGACAATTATTAAAAGAAAAAGACTTAGCAAAAAAATTATTAAAAGAAAAAAAAGAATATATATTAATTATCAAACATAAAGAGTAAGGCTTATTTCAAAAGTTTTACTTTCAAACTTTTTTTTTATATGTCTAGCGTGTAAGTTCTAAAAACATTATATTTTAAATTTAATATTTGAAGATTTACAAAATAAAAGAAATGAAATTTGATCTCTATTTTAGAATACTTTTGATAAAAGAATACAACTTGATTTATTTTATAAATTATATTAATTAAAAAATAAATTAATAGGATAGCATTTAAAAGTTGATATCAAGAAAATATTAATAAATATATTTAATTTTATTATTGAATATTTTTTATAAAAATGGAATACAAAATTAATAAATTTTATATATTTTTATTTGAAGTAAAATATATAATTAATTTATTTAATTGTTACATTTTAAATTAAAATTTAAATTATTTAAAACAATTTATAATAAAAATTAAACACATGATCTTATATTTACACTTTAAATAATATGAGCAGACATAAAAAAGAAATATATATAACAAAATATATGAAAGATAAAGAAATAGTGGATGTACTATAAAATCTTAATTAAATTTTAATTAATTTATACTTAATTTAAATATATCATTTTAAAATTGATATGAAGAAAATAGAAATAAAATAGAAATAAATAATTATGACTTTAAATTTCAAATAATTTTTATTGAAAATAAAATATATAATAAATTCATTGGACTAATACATTTTCTATTAAAATTTTAGATTATTTAAAATATCTATATAATAAAAATTTATCCTATAATATTTATAATATCATTTGAGTTATAAATAATAAAAGTAGATATGTAAGATAAAAAAATATGCAATGAGAGATAGATAAAAGGAAGATCAATATTGTTTGAACCGTAAAACCTTGATAAAATTTTAATTAATGTATATTTATTTTAAAATGTAGTATTTAAAAATTGCTTGTATGTAAATATTAATAAAATTTAAATAAATAAAGTTAATTTTAATTCTTACATTTTTATTAAAAATATAATATAATATTAATTTCATATTTAGTACTTCATATATAAAATTTTTAATGTATTTGAAAATACAATTATCTAAACTGTAAATAATAAAAGTGATTATTAAAAAAATATATATCACTTTAAAATTGATGTGAAGAAAATATTGATAAAATTTAAATAAATAAATATGATTTTAAACTTCAAATATTTTTTATTGAAAATAAAATATGCAATTAATTAATTCAATTAATACATTTTGTATTCATATTTTAGATTAATTAAAATATTTTTATAATAAAAATAAAATTATCATGTAATTTTTATACTATCATTTGAGTTATAAATAATAAAAATGGATGTCAAATGAAAAACATGCAATAAGCTAAATAAAAACAAAATAGATAATGTGTGAGCTATAAAATCTTGAGAAAATTTCAATTAATATGTGTTTATTTTAAAATATAGAAATCATTTGGTTCACCTCAATAGAATAAAAATTTCTATTTCTCATAAAATAGGAAAAAAATTAAGTTGTTTAGTTAACTATTATCTAATAAATTAGAAATGGAAAGAAATAAAATTTTTGGAAAAGTTTATTTCCTACAAAATATAAGAAATTGCTTATCCACTCCCATTCTAAATAAGTTTTAATTCCTATAGTTTTTATTATTTCTCAAAAAATAGGAAAAAAGTTAAGTTATTTGCTTAACTATTATCTAATGAATTAGAAATTGAAAAAAAATAAAATTTTCTGAAAAGTCTTACTTTGTACAAAATATAAAAAATTGCTTACACACCTCCTCTCTAAATAAGTTTTAATTCCTATGTTTTTTATGAATATAAAGACAAAATTATCTTCATTAAATTTAATTAATAATAATTAAAATTTATTAATTTATATTATAATAATAACAAGGATATAGTAATTATTGTATTAATACTTTATAGGATATTCAAAATTGAACCAAAAATATCGAAAGTTACTTCCTATGAAGTTTTACTTTTTATGTATTAATCAAACAATTTTCAAAACTTCCTAAAAAATTTATATAAAAAATATTTCCTTAAAAATTTAATTTTCTATAAAAAGTTACTTTCTGTACGAATCAAATAACTAAATAATACCTAAAAATTGATTGCATGCAAATGCTAATAAAATTTAAATAAATGAAGTTAATTCTAATTTTTACATTTTTATTAAAAATAGAATATATAATTAAATATTTTAATATTTAATACTCCATATATTAAAATTTTAATGTATTTTAAAAATACAATTTTTTAAACCATAAATAATAAGAATGATTATTAAAAAAGAAAAAATATATGCAACTAAGCTAATAAAACAAAAGAAATAATGAATAGTTATAAAGTAATAAGAATTAAGAATATAATATATATTTAATTAATTCAAATAAATTTAACTTATTTTGAATATTTTTATATTAAAGGAAATATACTGTGTTATATATTTATATTACTCTTTGATATTAGCATTTACACTATAAATAATAGGATAAATTGGGAAAAAATAATAGGAAACACATACAATGAAATAAACAAAAAAGATGAATCCTAGTTGACATATATTTAATGTGAAATATAATACTTAAAAATATATATCAAGAAAATGTTCAAAAAATTAAAATAGATACATATAATTTTATTTTTTAATATTTTATTAAAAATAGAATATATAATTAATTCAATTGCTACTTTTTTATTAAATTTTTAATTTGTTTAGAATATTTAATAATAAAAATAAATGTATCATATTACATCCATAATATTTAATAATATTAATGTCTCAGTTAATAATATAAGTGTGCATAAAGAAAAAGAAAAACTTATAACACAATAAATAAAAAATATTGTGTTAACTGCAAAGAAATAAAAGCTAAAAATAAAATATATAATTAAATGTTTCGGTTGAATAAAATTGTTTACTTAATTAAAAAAATTTTTGGTAAACAAAATATGTTATTTTATATCAAAACTATTCAATGTTATCTAAGCTATAAATAATAAGAATGAACATGTAAAAAGTGAAAAACTTGTAATGAAGTAATTAAAAGAAAAATAAATAGTGTATGAATTTTAAAATCATAACAATCTCAATTATTACATATTTAATTTGAAACATAGAAAATAAAATTTGATATAAAAATACTGAAAATGTTTGAATAAGTTAAATTGATTATAATTTTTAAATGTTTTTATAACAAAAATATATCATATTATTTACACTACTTAGAATTCGGGTTTGAACAAATATTATGAGTGAATAAGAAAAAAAGGAAGAAAAACATACAATGAAGATTAAAGACAAAATTTTAATTGATGTATATTTAATTTAATATATAGTATTTGAAAATCAATATCAAGATAATATTTATTAAATTTAAATAAATTAATTAATTTTAATTTTTAAATTCTTAATAAAAACATATAAATAATCATTTAATTAATATTTTTATACCTAAATCCTCATTTTTTTAAAATATTTTATAATAAATATAAAATATATTATACTATATTTATACTATTTAATAATTTTAGTATGTAAGTTGTAAATAATAGAAGTGCATTTAAAAAAAAGGGAAAACATGCAATATAGTAAATAAAAAAGAAGAGAAATAATATATGAACTTTAAAATAATAACAATTAAAACTAGAATATGTAGTAGGTTAATTTAATAAAATAAAATATTTAATTTATTAAAAATATTTTTCTGTAAAAATATATTGTGTTATGTTAACATTGAATCTGAAATTTAAATATCAAAAAAAGAATTAAAAAAAGAAATAATAGTGTGTGAGTTATGAAATTTTGGCAAAATTTTAATTGAAATATTTATATTTAAAATATAGTGATATGAAATTGATACACAAAAAATAGTGAGAAAAAATAAATAAATAAGTTTAATTTAAATTTTTAAATATTAATTCTAAAAACAAAATATGTAAGTAATTAATTTTTTTAATAATTCCTATATTAAGATATAATCTTATCTAAAGTAAGATATGTAAGTAATTATTTTTATAATAATTTCTGTATTAAAATCTTAGTGAATTGTTGACTGTATTTGTGTCTTTCTTTCTTTATATTTATTTTATCTTTACTTAGTTATTAATATTTTAATAGCAAGTGGATTTGTATTGTAAAGCGACAGAACAAAAGCGAGAGAGTAAGGGGTATGTTTGAATGTGTTTTTATTTTTTATTTTTAAAATATTCTTAAATTATTTTTTAAAAATTATTTTTTATTTTTAAAAATTATTTTCAAATTCATAAAAATAATAAATAGATGATATTGGATGAAGTAAAGAAGCAAAAGTTTTATTTAATTATAAAATTATTTTTAAAAAATCAATTTAAAAAAATATAAAACTTTTTATTTTTTTAAATAATAATTTTAAAAATAATTTATCAAATAAAAACTTTCATTTTTAAAAATAAAAAATAGAAAACTATTTTTGAAAAAAGTAAACAAATAGACTCTAATTCTATGTAGGCTACCATATAGGCTATCATAATATACATTTTGGGCCATATATATAATATTTTATTGAAGCTTTCTTTGCCATGGAGAAAGTTTTGCCAATAGAAGGCATTTTGTATCTTTGTTAAGAATTGATATATGCATCAGAAGCAATATTGCCGTCTAATTTTTTCCATCCTTCTTTACTTGTAATTTCTTATTTATATTATACTCATTTTATAACACAGTATCAGCATAAAACTCTACCCAATTGAAGTTAACTTTTAGAGTTATTACTTTCACTTAGATAGTAACCTATTCTTCAATCTTCGAGTTCAAATTTCTCTTTTTATGTTCATTTCTTTTGACATATATTCTATTTGTTATGTTATATTGTTTACTTTTGATATATTATTTGTCGCTTTTATTTTTATTTTTAATCTTATCTCATATACAAATAATTATGTCTATTCTAGTTTCCTATTATTTATATTGTAATGTATTATTCATATTTTAATTAATATCTTATTTTTCTGATTCAATCATTATTTATATCTTAGTTACCATCATGGCAAATCTCACAGAGCTTGGATTTGGGACTCTTGATATTACTAGAAAAAATTATCTCTCATGAATATTGGATGTTGAAATATACAAACAATCAATGGATCTTGAAGATACAATCAAAGAAAGAAATAAGGAATCATTACAAAAACATGCAAGTGGAATGATTTTCCCTTGTCATACATCTTTGTAAAAGGATTGAAAAATGAATATCTTATAATAAAAGATCCTACTGTCCTTTGGAAATGTTTAAAAGAAATGTATGACCACCAAAAAACTATGATTCCTCCAAAAGCTTATTATGATTGGAGGCATTTATGTTTTTAAGATTTTAAATCAATAAGTGAATATAATTTAGCAATATTTAAAATTAATTCTCAATTGAAATTTTGTGGAGACAAAGTTTTTGAAGAAAACAAGCTTGAAAAAATATTCTTTATTTTTCATGCATTCAATGTGCTCATGCAACAGTAATATAGAATATTTTGAATTGATTTCATATCTTCTTGTGGCTAAATAAAATAACAAGCTTTTAATGAAAAATCACAATGCTCACCCAACTAGTACTACTTTATTCCCTAAAATGAATACATTAACAACTAAAAAGTTTAGACTAGGACGAAATTGTGGTTTTTACCATGGCTATGAAAGCTATCAAATCAATTATTGCAATCATAATGGTTATAAAAAATAGTATAAATAATCACAAAATTGCTCTTCAACATTAGAAGTGGGAGAACATGAAGCAAATGGACAATATAATAAGAACTTAAAAAAGTTTAAGAAATATATGTTATTGATATGGTATAAAAGGGCATTGATGATATTATGTCATATATGTAAACATCTTGTTGAACTCTATCAAGCTTCATTTAAAGAGAAAGAGAAATGTGGAAGCTAATTTTATTTATGAAAATATTGCTTTCACCGACAATCCAACATTTAAATGTGGCTAATTTCTTTAAACAACCCAAAGGAAGAATTGACTATTTGATTAGTAATGGAAATATCCAAAATTAGGAGAATTTATTTTTCAATCTTTTTAGTTATATTTCACTTTTGTCCATTTGTTTTAGTTTAAAACTTTATATGTAACTTTTCCTTTTGTTATATTGTGAAATTTTATATATAAAGTTTTCCTTTTATTATTTTGTAATTTTTTCTTTATTTTGTTTAAATGAAGAAAATATGGGCACTCCCTAATTTTTTTAGATCAAAAGCTAGTAATAAATATTTATGTCTCATGGATAGTGCAACAACATATACTATTCTTAGGAATAGAAAATATTTTTCTTAGTTAAATGTTAGTAAAAAAATTATGTTAATACAATATCTGGAAGTACCAAATTAATTCAAAGTCCTGAAACAACTAAGATAATCTTACAAGAAGGAGCACAAATAATTATAAATGATGCATTGTTATCTACTAAGTCTTGAAAAACTTATTAAGTTTTAGATACATACGACAAAATGGATATCACATCAAGATAGTTAATGAAAAAGATATTGAATATCTTCATATTAAAGTGGTTATCTCAAATGAGAAAAATGTATTAGAAAAATTACTATCATTTTCTTCTAGCTTATATTACACTTATATTAATCCAACTAAAATAAATGCTATAATGAATTAGAAGTTCATTAATTAAAATATTTTTATTGTTTGTCATGATCATTTAAGCCCCTTTAATTAATAATGATGTGAAAAATTATTAAATATTCATACAGTCGTCTATTGAAGAACTAGAAGATTCTTCAATTTAATAAATTTTTATATATTGCTTGTTCTTGAGGCAAATTAATTATAAGGCCATCAACAATTAAAATTGCATTTGAATCCCTTGCATTTTTTTGGAAAGAATACAAATCGACGTATGCAAACCTATTCATGCACCAAGTTGACTATTTAGATATTTTATTATTTTAATTGATGTTTTCATAAAATGGTTACATGTATGTTCTTTGTCAACTCATAACTTGATATTTGCTAGATTGCTTGCTTAAATAATTTAGTTTTGAAAACAATTTCTTGATTATTCAATTAACACAATACTTCATGATAATGATGGTAAATTTACTTCAAAAGCCTTTAATGATTATTGTATGTTAATTAGAATAACTATTGAACATCATGTAGTATATGTTTATACGTAAAATGGTTTAGCAAAACCTTTTATCAAACACCTTTAGCTTATAGATAAACTTTGCTTATAAGAATAAAACCTTTTATTTTTGCTTGGGCATATGCCATTTTACATGTAATAACACTTGTATAAATTAGGCTAACATGTCATCATAAACATTCCTCAGTACAATTGGCTTTTGGTTAAGAGCCAAATATTTTCCATCTAAGAATTTTTGGATGTGGAGTATATGTTCTAATTATTCCACCACAATACATAAAGATAAGTACTTAAAGAAGGTTAGGGATATATATATTGGGCATGAATTTCCTTCAATTATTAAATATTTTAAACTAATGACAAGAGACATTTTTATTGCTCATTCTTTTAATTATCATTTTGATGAAACAAATTTTCTAGCATTAGAAGGAGAAAATAAGTAGCTGGAAAAAGATATTACATGGAATACATTATCTCAAAATCACCTTGATCCTTACATAAAATAATATAAACTTGAAGTTCAAAAGATTGTCCGTTTATAAAGAATTGCGAAACCAACTACCAAATACATTTATTAATCCAATGAGAGTAACTAAATCATATATACCAGAATTGCTAGTTTAAATTGGTGTCTTTGTAGGACAATCCACATTTGTTGTAACAAATGAGTCTAAAGTACATTTAAAGCATGAAAGACCAATCAGTTCCAAAGATAAGAACCCTTGCAAGAAAAAGGAAATAAATGAGAAAAATAATGAAGAGATACATGCTCCTAAGGAAAATTGAAAAATAATTGATGATAAACTTCTAGAAGAAGCTTAGGTACCTAAGATTGTAGAAAATGAAGAAATATCAAAATTATATATTCACATTAGAAAAATGGAATCGAAAAGAAATAATTGTCAATAACATTTTTTCATATAATGTAAAGCATAAAATAGTAAGGATCATAAGCCAAAGATAGTAAAAGAATATTGATACAAAGATGATTGACCAAAACAGAAAAATACCATTCAAATAGAATTGAACTCACTTTTAAAACATGAGGTTTTTGGACCACTAGTCTAAACACCTAAAGGTGTAAAGCTAGTAAGGTATAAATGGGTTTGTGTGCAAAAATGAAATAAGAAAAATGAAGTTGTAAGATATAAAACATGACTTATAAAACAAGATTTTTCTCAGAGGCTTGGTATTGATTATAAATAAATATAATCTTTTATGGTAAATATAATTACATTTTGATATCTTATTAGCTTGACAATACAAGAAAAATTAAAATTGTATCTTATAGATGTAATTATTACCTATTTATATGGCAAACTTGGTAATGATACATACATACATATATATATATATATATATATATATATATATATATGAAAATCCCTGAAGGATTTAAAATGCTTGAAGTATGTAATTTGAATTATTAAGAAATGTATTCAATTAAATTATAAAGATCTTTATATGGATTAAAGAAATCTGTGGATGAATATGGTATAACAATCTTAGTGAATATCTATTGAAAGAAGGATATAAAAATGATTTGATTCTGCCCTTATATTTTTACAAAGAAATCTGAATTTGAATTTGCTATAATTATTGTATATGTTGATGGTCTGAACATTATTGGAACTAATAAAGAAGTCCCAAAGGCAGTAGAATGCTTCAAAAAGAAGTTTAAAATGAAATATCTTGAAAAAAATAAAATTTTGTCTTAATTTACAAATTAAGTATTTAACTAATAGTATATTTGTCCACCAAGCAAATTATACTAAAATGGTCCTATCACACTTTTATATAGATAAATTACATCCATTGAGCAACTCAATACTTATCGGTTCACTTAATATTAACAAGAATCCTTTTTGACCTCAAGAGGAAAATGAAGAACTTCTTAATCCAGAATACCATTTCTTAATGCAATTGATGCACTATTATAACTTGCTAATAACATGCATCTTAATATTTTTTTTAATTTATTTATTAGCAAGATATGGTTCTTCTTTAACTTGAAGACATTAAAATGGAATTAAACATATCTTTCATTATCTTTGAGAAACAATTGACATGAGATTTTTTTATTCATATAATTCTAAACTAGAATTAATTGGTTATGCAAATATAGTATATTTGATAGACTTGTATAAGGCTTAATTCCAAACTAGCTATTTATTTACATATGGCAATATAACTGTATCATGGCATTCAACAAAACAAATTATAGCTGTTAGTTCTTTAAATCATATAGAGATAATAGCAATTCATAAGACAAATTAAAAACATGTTAAGATTGATGAGTTATCATATCTAAGAAGTATGTGGTTTAGATCCTAATAAAGAAAATCTAACAAAATTGTATAAAGATAGTGTTCCTTGTGTAACTTAATTGAAAGGAGGATATGCTAAAAAAGATAGAATGAGGCATATTTCTTCAAAATTATTTTTCACTCACAATCTTCAAAATAATGATGATATTGACATTCAATAAATCCATTCGAGTGATAATTTAATGAACTTATTCATAAAGGAACTCTTTACATCAACTTTTGAAAATTTGATTCAAAAAATTGAATTACATCATTTTAGAGACTAAACACATGTTGCATTCTTTTTTCCTCAATAACTTTTTTTCCCATTAAATTTTTATTAATAAAATCTTTAATTAGGTAGTTGTTAAAAGAACTATATACTTTTTTTCTTTATTAATATTTCTTTCTCATCGAATCTTTATTCAGTAAAAATTTTAACAAGTCATATTCTATATAAAATAGACATCTAAGGAAGAGTATTGTAATAACAAGTGGATGCCTATTATAAGGCAACACAACAAAAGCAAGAGATTAAATGTTTCTTGGTTGGATAGAAATTAGAGGACAAAGAAATGAGGAAGAAGAAAACAAAGTAGAAAATAGAATTTCTCTTATTTGGATGCATGGGTGAAAAATGGAAAGAGAGAAATTAGAGAAGATAATTTAAGTGGGACCCACGTACTTTTTATTCTTTCCAATCATGGAGGGAATATGGAGGAGAAATGTATAATAAAAAATAAAAGATCAATTTTACCCATTTTGCTTATCTTAGATAAAATCCATGCTTTTTCCTATTTTTTCCGAATTTATTACTAGCTTTTTTCTCATTTATTTCACTTGCTTTCTAGGCTTTTTTTAATGCAAGTTTGCACACAACTTCCTATTACAAAATACATAAAATTAATTAAAAGTTTTTTAATTTATGAATATATTTACTTTTATTTATAATTCATGATCAATGTAAAATAGTTTTATATTATTATTCATTTATGTATTATTATATCATTAAAAAATTATTAAAATTCTTTTTGGCAATAAAAAATCTTTTTTACTATTGATTTTTTAATGACATATTATAATTTTATTATTGATAAGGTGTAAAATTTTACATTGATTATAAATCAATTTTAAATTCATTTAGTTATTTCATCTTATTCATATTTCCACATGTAAGTAAATTTTTTAATAAATATTTTTAATCATTGGTCATTAATTTTTTAATACATATAATTAAATGGTAATATGGAATTAACAATATAGTAGAACAAATTTAATATTAATATTTTATCCAACTAAATTTTTGTCATATAATTTTATCAAAATATTTCATAGTAAATGAATTAAATGAACTTAGACAAGATCAAAGGGAAGTAAAATCTAATAATTGATGTTCACAATTCTTAGTGGAAATTTTAAAAAATATTAGTTCTATCTCTTTGTTTGAAATCTACAAAATATTATTATATAAATACAAATATAGAAAAATTATATTTTACCTATATATAATTTTATTTGATTTCACTCAACTCATTAGATATGAAATTTTTTGTTAAAAATTGGATTAAAAAAATTTAAGCGAGTAAAATGTTAATGGAAAAAAGCACAAATAAACAAATTTTGATATTTGAAAATGCAAATATGCTAAGTAAAGAAGTAGATGAAATCACTAGTAAAAAAATATAAATTTTCTAATTTTTACTTATTTTATAAATTTTCTTGTTTTAAATAATGACTAATTATTTTTTTCAATATATATTTGTCACCATAGATTTTGTTAATTTTAATGACGATGTTGACTTTACCTTGATGTTATTAATTTTAGTAATAAATATTACTTATCTCTAATAAAGAATATTAGTTATTCCAACATTAATTTTGTCTAACTTATTTTATTAAATATAGTAATAATTCAATGTATAAAATGAAATTTAGTTATATTCTTAATATAATTATGTTATTATTTTTAGAAGATAAAAATTGTACTTCAAAATTTTGATGGCTAAATAAAAGGTATTATTGTTATTTAAATTTATTAAAATTTCATTTTTTTATTTAATTAAATATGATAAATCAATTTTATTTTATTTTCTTTCTCCTTTAATAAATATGAGAAAAGAAAATATCTTCTTATTTATATTCTTTCTTTCTTCGTTTCTTTCGGTCCATTTTCAGGTAATTGGCCGATTTACGATTTTTTCGAAAACATATTATCGTTTTACAGCTATTTGGAAATAATTTACCAAATTATGCACGTGTAGCCGAAGGCGCTATATTGAATGGCGTAATTGGCAGGATAATTTGGCCGTAGGGCGCCATTCAAAATAGCGTTCTTCCGTGCAGCTTGGAGGTGCCATATAAATTGGCGTCTTTTCCTTGAAGATGCCATCTCACTTGGCGTTCTTGTCTTGAAAACGCCATTCCGAATGGCGCCTTCTACAGGGATTCAAAATTTGAATGAGAGTGCCATTTCGAATGGCGCCTTCGGCGGGGATTTCAAAATTTAAAATTAGAGCAATGGCATTCCCAGTCTTTCTATAAATACCCTCCTTCTCGGCAACCCTTCGCATTCCTCTTTTCTTCTCTTTACAGCACGGCTTCGCATTCCTCCTTATATCTATTTGCAACACCACTTTGCATTCCTCTTTGCAGCACTTCCTTATATTGGCACCACTCCTCATTCTCTCATTCACAAATTTTCATTATTTCTTGAATTTATTCACAATATAATTATTTGGCATTATTTTTCGGCATTTCATCTGGCAACATCTCTTTCTCCACATTTCATCCAGAGGCTCTTATCTGTTTGATTTTTCTAATACTTATCAGTTAGTATTTTTATAATTTTTGTACTTATATTATAATTTTTATTAGTCATTATGAAAATATCTTTTATAGTGGTAGAGAAATTTATTTAGAATATTATGATATAAATAATATGATTATTTTTATTTTATATTAATTATTATGATTTATGATGTGAAATTATGATTTATGAAAAATTTGTACAAATTTATATGTACTATGATAGGTTGTGATGTTAAAAAAAGAACAAACGAGATAAAGAAAGGTGTCTTAAAATAGGATTTAAGACCTAGGTAAAAATTATATTTAAAGAATTTTTACATGTGCAATTTTAATATATAATAAGAGAAGTAATAAAAATAAAATTTTAAAATATATGGATGTAAACAGAAGCTTTAAAAATTAGGATAATATTATTGAAAATATAAATATTTTTTTATTTAAATAGTAGATATTAAAAATGCAAGAATAATAAATGTAGCAAAAAAATTATATTATACATAAGTTTATTCTAAAAGTATTAAAATATATAAAGAGGTACCGTAATATAAGTATTAGACAAATCAGTGTATGTAAAAAAGAATTCATGATTCTAATTATAAAAATATACAAACAGTAATGTGTAAATATTTTTTGTTGCTAATTAGTAATAGGTGTGAAGAGAAAAAATTATCATGAAATATTAAATGTAGTGTATTGAAATAGTTAATTAATTTAATAAGTATAATTTGTACCCAATAAACAAAAAAATGACAATTGGAAAAGATAAATTAAAATATAAATAAGATTATATAGCCAAACATTATATAGGATTAAAAAAATATTTATTTGGCCGTAAAAAATTATTATATTATATGATATGTTTGTTATATATGAAAAATTGTTATGCAATGTTAAATGTATTGTATTAAAAAGAGTTAATTAATTTAATAATAATTCTAAAACAAGCAATCTAGACTTGAACATAATATAGTTATCAAAATATTTTTTTGTATTATAATTTTTATTAGTCATTATGAAAATATATTTTGTAGTGGTAGAGAAATTTTTTTTAGGGTATTATGATATAAAAACATGATTATTTTTGTTTTAAATTAATTATTATGATTTATGATGTGAGAAATTTGTAGAAATTTATATGTACTATGATAGGTTGTGATGTTAAAAGAAGAACAAATGGGAAAAAGAAAGGTCCTAAAATAGAATTTAGGACCTAGGTAAAAATTATATTTAGAGAATTTTTACATGTGAAATTTTAATATATAATAAGAAAGGTAATAAAAATAAAATTTTAATATATATGGATGTAAACAAAAGTTTTAAAAATTAGGATAATATTATTGAAAATATGAATATTTTTCTATTTAAATAGTAGATATAAAAAATGCAAGAATAATAAACGTAACAAAAAAATTATATTATACATAAGTTTATTCTAAAAGTATTAAAATATATAAAGAGGTATTGTAATATAAATATTAGATGAACGCAGTGTATGTAAAAAAGAATTCATGATTCTAATCATAAAAATATACAAACAGTAATGTGTAAATATTTTCGGTTGCTATTTAACAATAGGTGTCAAGGGAGAAAATTATCATGAAATAGTAAATGTAGTGTATTGAAATAGTTAATCAATTTAATAAGTATAATTTGTACCCAATAAATAAAAAGATGACAATTGGAGAAGATAAATTAAAATATAAATAAGATTATATAACCAAACATTATATAGGTTTAAAAAAATAACATTTATTTGGCCGGAAAAAATTATTATATTATATGATATGTTTGTTATATATGAAAAATTGTTATGCAATGTTAAATGTATTGTATTAAAAAGAGTTAATTAATTTAATAATAATTCTAAAACAAGTAATCTAGACTTGAACATAATATAATTATCAAACAGAAATAAATTATATTGTCATAATTGATAATTTAATCATAATGAAAAAAATATACATAAGCAATCATATTTAAAAATTAAAATTTTTTCAATTGTGTTCAAGTAAGTCAAAATTGAAATTATTGTTTCAAATATAAATTTAATATTTTTGTAATAATTTATTTATATTACATTAGAAATTATGTAAAAAAAAGATTTAGAATTTAATTATTTATATCACACTTGCAAATGAACATTAAAAATTTATGAAGTATGAAAAACTACGATTGAGTATATAAATAGCAATATATATGTTGGAAAAAATGTTGGCTTGTAAAGGTCAGAATCGGTTTATCTTATGTGAGTAAATTATTATATACTATTAAAATATATACTATACAAAAATAGTAATACATATCGTTACTTTTTACTTGTAATATTAAATACTAGTTCATTCGTTTATAAATACAAAAATTGTATATAATAATGTATGTGTCAGTTGTGAGGGTGCAGTGAATGTTTTGCAGTTAAAAGTAACAAGATGAAGAAAAGTTTAATTGCTTTTGTATATTCAAGTGGTACAATGATTGAGGGACCAATGGGGGTAATGTACAATGGACCTCCCCCAAAGGTATTGAAATTGAAAGGATGCAGCACCATGGACATTTTGTGAGAGAAAATTCATGCCCGACTGAAGCTTGCCCAAAATCAAGCTGTTGGGAGAATTATTTATAGGTTTCCATAGCATCAAACAGAGGCTCAATATATGGCATATGAATTGGATGACGATGAAGACTTGGCATGTGCCATAACAAGCTACGAACAACATCTAACGATGACAACAATGGAATTGTACGTTGAGGTAATCACATCCGAAATACATGCTGCCAACCTTGATTCACAAGAAAGAGTACCAATAATTAGACCACTTGTAGATCCAACGGCTCATGTCAGCACTAGTTATTCGATGATGGGAGAAGGCCCTTCTTACACGGATGGAATTGAGTTCCACATTTCTGATAATTATACTCCTGTATTGGACTCATCTATGGCAGGTGTTTTCTCGAAAAATGTATCACATACCATGATGGGTTTAACAAGTACCTTACCGATCATAGAGGAAGAATCCACTAATCCTATAATCATGGATGCCCACCTTGAGTCTGGTTTTGAAGACGATGAGGTGTCTTGCAGTAGTGGTGATGATCGTGACACTAATGATGAACAACGTGCAACTACACATGATGACAGTGTTGCAGCTCACTGTATGAGGAGTGATAATGCTCCACAAACATCATGTGGTGTCCCTCAAGCTGCTGTCTTCTCTTACATTGATTAGGATGTTGTAAGGAATGCTAATGAATTTCCAAAAATAATGAAACCGAGCGATAACTATGGCATGGAGGACTTACATATTGGACAAGAGTTTGATTGCAAGGAGGCATTGATTGCTACAACTAAGCATTACCACATCAAGAGGCATTATAGTTATTACGTGGAGGAATTGGATACTAGAAGATTGAGTGTGAAGTATGATAATTATGGGGATGAATGCAAATTCCACCTTAGAGCGATGAATTTGAAGAATTCTAGCACTTGGACAATAACTAGATTTTCAGGGCCTCACACATGTGTTAATTCGAGTTTAACACAAGATCACAAGTCTCTTGACTCCGAGTATATCAGAACCTTGATACTGGAGATGATTAAAGTGAAGCAAGATGTCTCAATCTCGCTTATACAAGAGAGGGTGGAAAACATGTATGGGTATAAGATTTCGTACAGAAAAGCATGGAAGGCAAAACAAAAGGCAATTGTCAAAGTGTATGGAGATTGAGATAAATCATATAAAGTGCTCCCCAAATGGTTAGACATTTTAGGTTATTGTGACCAAGTTCTGTTCAAGTTGGAGTCTGAAGAATTCATCACAGTTTACAACCGTGTTGATCCATAAAAATATGTTTTCCATCGAGTTTTCTAGGCTTTCAAGCCATGTATTGCCACATTTCCCTACTGTAAGCAATTCATACAAGTTAATGGAACGTTTCTATGTGGCAAGTACAGAGGTGTGCTATTAATTACTGCGACACAAGATGGTAACAAATGTCCCGTATCTCTTGCCTTTGCCATTGTTGAAAAAGAGAACTTTGAAAACTGGAGTTAGTTTTTGGCATTATTACAGGTAAATGTTACAAACCAGCAAGGTATATGCCTGATATCATATTGACACCAAGTTATAAAAGATGTTGTAGCCAAAGAAGGTCTAGGATGGCAGCCTCCTCATGCTTTTTATCAGTACTGTATCAGACATATTGCTAGCAACGTTCGCAAAAAATGCAGGGATGACAATGTCAAGAAAGCTATCCTTAAGATTGGTATGCCTTATATCACAACTTTTTTGTTGAACCTTGGATTTGTAAATTTTTCTGTCTAGTAGTTCAACCCAGCTAAACTATTTGTTTTCTTATGTTCAACCTATGAGCCAAATCGAGAAAAGGTCATGGAGAGATTGGGCAACTTAAACAAAGTTAATGAGGAGATCCACAAGAAGTTGGCTACTATTCCGATGGAGAAGTGGACACTTGCTTATGATGAAGGAAGAAGATACGGTCATATGACGATTAATATAGTAGAGTGCATTAATGGCCTCTTCAAAGAATTAAGGAAGCTACCAATCACAAGCCTTATTCAACAAATATTTTATAGATGTATTAAGTACTTTGTGGAAAGGGCAAAAGAAGCACATGTTGAACTACAACAAGGTCACAGATACGCAAGAAGATTTAGATAGGAGCTTGCGACTATCCAGACACGTGCTTCTTCTTACCACGTTCGTGCGTATAATAGATAAGGAACTAGGTTTGAAGTGGTGGAGGGCCCTGATCTGACCAGGGGATCATGTGGAAAGGTCGTCCAAGTGTTATTAGACAAAGGCCAATGTGAATGTGGACAATCCAAGCATATAGGTATCCTTACGCTCATATTATTGCTGCTTGTACCTCAGTCAACATTTCGTAGGAACCATATGTCGATCCTGAATACAGACTTGACACCCTACTTAATTGCTACAAATCTGAGTGGTGGCCGATCGAGGAATGGTCGCAATGGAATAACTTACCACCATTTTTTATCCTGGTTCCAAATTCTAGAAGATTGCGTGAAAAGAGAAGATCGAAGTCGACACGGATCAGGAATGAGATGGATTGGTCTCAAGAGAGTGGTGTCAGGCAAAAGTGCGGTCTTTGTAAGATGGAAGGTCATAATTGTAGGCGTTGCCCACTTCTCCATAGAGATGAAGGCCCTTCTTCACGTTAATTTTGATTTTTACTTTTGCAAATATGTTAGGAAGTATGTTAACCAATGTCATAAGTGTAATGCTCGGATGATGTGATTTGTTTCATTGTTTTAAAATTGTATATCATTATAGATATATATGTGACCCCATGACTAGTAATGTTAACAAATTACTTCAATCTTGTTTTGCTATAAATTCTTGTGTGGATTTTTGTAGATAAATTGCACACGTATGCTACATTAATGTTTGCTTATATTCCAGCCTAATGTAATTTAATTAATGGCAGATGGCATCCATATCCCGACGTGCCGATATTGGATCACGGGATCCTTCACTTCTGACGGCTCAGGACTCACACATATCCCAGTCAATTTGGGCAGGCCATGAATGAAAATAGTTAGATTTTAAATTTGATTATACTTTTCCATATTATCAGTCACAATAAAAAAAATTTTTGCAGCCTGAGCGTGTGCTGAGGATTCGACGGACTCATCACTACCATTATCAGTAGCCACCAGAGTTGATTGTCCCCTTGTTACAACAGGCAAGTTTTTACAGCCTGGCGATATGCGATTTTATTCCGATAGACCATCAGTTGATTAATGCTTTTATAGAGCGATAGAGGTCGGAGACACATACTTTTCACATGCCGTAGGGTGAGACCACTGTTACATTGCAGGATGTTGCTTTTCAGGTCGACCTACCCATTGACGGTTAAGCAGTGACGGGGCCCACTGTATAGGGATGGGGAGGCCTGATAGAGGAATATCTGGGATTGCAGTTACTGGTGGACGAGAATGTCATTAGAAGGGGTGATTGAGGATGAGTTGGTTGGAGAGGCATTTCACTCATCTTCTAGATGATGCGGATGATGTGATAGTGCAGAGATTCACCCGTGCCTACATTTTGCATTTCATTGGTGGGATGTTATTTCCCGATCACCCCGGCACATATGTCTACCTCATGCACTTACCTTTGCTCGGAGACTTCCAGGAGACTGGGATGTATAGTTGGGGATCTACCTGCTTGGCCTATCTATACAGAAAGCTCTGTAAGGCCACTCCTCTAGATTATAGGGAAATAGGAGGGTGTTGCCTACTACTGCAGCTTTGGGCATAGGATAGATTTCCCACTATTGCCCTCACGGTTACTGTTTCAAATATACCAGAGGGGGATGTAGGAATTGGCCCTTAGCCCGTAGGTTAGAAAAATTTTCAATTTATACTTGTAATTGAGTTGACATTTAAGTTGTTTAATTTAATTATTGTACTTGGTAGGTGGCACTATCAAAAGACGTTCCAGGATAGTCCAGCACACAGCCTGCTTTATTATAGATACGTGCTGGACTGTCTTTGACTCAATCAGGTATGAAGGAGATAATGTATATTTTTATTTCATTCCATTATCCATTTTTTTGTTGCATTTAAATGACAACATAAATGTGTAATTTCATATCACCTGGATTTCGTACACTGAGGTGGTCACCGCCTCACTTCCTCAGTACTGTTTTGACAGGAGTGACATTTGGACAGCAGTTGTGCCACTCATACACTTTCAGATTGTCAAGTGGCACCAGCCAGATAGGGTTTTGCAGTAGTTTGGCCTTCGCAAGCCTATTCCTGAGCCACCAAAGTAGGTAGCGGAGGTCCATTGCCTTCACTTATCCGGTCGGTATGATGAGGAGTGGCATATCCGACATCAACCGCACATTGCATGATAGGATATCCGGCGAGACTTGTGTGCTATCGGCGAGCCGACCACACTACTATTTCTAGGTCCACAGTCCGAGTATATGGCATGGTACAAACAGGTTACTAAGCGATTTATAACACCAGTTAGGGGAGCATTAGACCTTGTGGTATTACTGCATGCTAGTTATTTGTGTCTGATTATCTTCCTGTGTATTAGTATTGTAACTAACTTTAATATCAAAAATTTGTACAGATTGATGAGGTGTCCACACTACACAATTTTACTACACCTGAGAGGCAATCTAGGTTCACCTTCAATGCTCTTAGATCAGCGACAGACTCCATCCTTCATGCCATTCACGAGGTTGATCATGTGATTATTGGCACACATGTAGAGCCAGCTCCTTATGCCTATCATATCCCTGACCCTGCGGAGCGTGACCATGATCAGTCTCATACTCGTCGACGTTGTCGCACTAGTCCACGACCTACGTCGCAGGCTAATGTTCCATCCACTTCAGCAATGCACCAGACTCCATCATCATCTGCTCAGGACACCATGATGATGATACTAGATATGACTGTCTCATCTCACATGTACCCTACTGCACCAGATGTTCCTTCATCCTCCACCATGTTTCCGGCTGCATTATATGCTCCATCATCATCCCAGATGTACTAGTTTACTTCGGTGTTCCATCCTCATTTCAGGCATTTTCACATATATCAGGAGTTTCATCTTCATTCCATGTTTTTCCTTCCGGTGATGTTGGTCCATCATAGCTATATCGTCCTACATTTGATCTACATACTCAGGATCAGGAAACAACACTTGGTGGCATGATTACAGATGACTCAGTACTTGCAGATAGAGGTAGAGGTAGAGGTAGAGGTAGAGCGAGAGCCCGAGAAAGAGACAAAGCTGGAGCTGGAGGTATAGGAGCTACAAACACCGGAGATGTGACTCCTGAGCCTACACAGAGGGTTAGCAGATATGGCCGCCACATTATTAATCTTGGATGTGGGACTGGACATCATTTACGTAGACAGTAGCTTTCTTTTTCATGTTTATTGTATATTTATGCATATTTATCTTATAACTTTATTGCTAAATATCAAAATTTAGGATGATTTTGATTATTACAACATATTTATCTTTTTGTGTGGGTACTTACATCAATTTTAATTACCAAATCTTCTCACAAATACACAATCAATTGAATTCTCATATAACGCATCAAATATATGCAATTTTTTTTCAATAGCATCTTTCTACCTAGAATTTTATTCTCTCCTTTCATATTTTATTTTCATAACTTTAATTATTTTAAATTATTAACTAACATAAATTAATTACAAATTTTTTTCAAGAATTTGTGTTTATTTTTTTCTAATGATAAGAATTAATTCATGTTCCACAGCTCATTACAAAATATTTTTAACATTGTAATGAAATAAAAAAGAATTAATTCATATTATAATTTTAATTTTGTTACAAAATGAAAAGAATATTGTAACGAAATAACCACATTTCTTTTTATTTTCAACCATCTTCAACTTCGTTATTTCGTATTTATTTTGTTACAAAATAAAAAGAATATTATTGAAATAAATACAAAGTAAAAAGAATATTGTTAAAATAAATACAAAATATAAGGAAATATATTTATTTCGTTACATTCTTTTCATTTTCAACCATCTTCAACTTCGTAAATAAAGAATATTATTGAATAATTTATTAAATTTATTTATGTGTAATAAAGTATTAAATAATTACTTGTATTTTTATCCTAACCCTATAATAACACTTAATATCATTTATAAAATTTTTCTTTTATAAAAATGCTATAATAATAACAAAGGTGTGTGTCTAGTATAATGAAATGGAATAAATAAGATAAAAGAAATAAGTAAAAAATTTATTTGGTAAGTGTTACAAAATAGAAGTATCAATTTTCCTAAAAAAAACTATTTTATTGAATTATGAAAGTTTTATTTTATAATAAATGCAGTGAAGAATTCTTAAATATTCAAGTTATAACATATTGTCTTCAGATTCACTTAATAAACAAAAGATAATTGTAGACTGTGTTATTCATTTATTATTTTTTTAATATCCACAAATTAAAATTTTTATTTTTCAATCTTCAAGATATTAAAAATTGAAAAAACTAACATTAACTTTTCATCCATTGGTAAAACTAAGGACAAGTTTTACACTTAATTACACTTGATACTTCTTATTTTTTTCTAAAAATACACATCCATTCTTAAAATGTTTCTATAATTATGAAATATAATGATATTAAACTTTTAAATTATAATCCATTCTCTATCTTTGTAGCTTATAAGTGGAAAAATATTTTCATATAATTTTATATGTAATTATGCTTTTTATTTGAAGAATAAAAATATTTTCTACGTGTTGTAACATTTGTACATAAAAATTTATGAAACTAATCATCTGGCCATACGAGGGATGATATTAGAGGAGGTGATGTAGTTAAATCGTAACGGTGGAAGTGTATAATTCTGAAAAATGATAAATATTAACTGTCATTGGATCAAAATTTGAGAGAAGTTAATATAAATTATGTAATTATTCTTTATTGATCGTATCTTTTATTTTAATAATATTAAATTATTTAATAAATATTTATTATTTTTATTACATATATTATTATCATTAACTACTTTTTTATTTGATTCCTATAATATATTAATGTATTAAATATCAAAGTGGAATAAAATATTTTTTTATGATATCAAATATAATTATAAAATGAGTAATTTATTTTATTTACATTCTCATTCTAGTTCCGATCTATTACATCATATCGTTCATCTCATTCACTTATACCTAAAAAAAGTGCAATTCAATGCTGCAATTCCTTATCATCAACTAATGTTTTCAGATGAGAAATATACTGATCCTAAACTATGTTTCATTGCAGTTGCATTAATTATGCAAAAAAAATATAACTACCTCTAACATTAGCACAAATATCTAATTAGCTTAATTTGATCATACATTTAATTTTATATTGTAAAGTTGAGTTATAATCTAAATAATAATATTTTTCAAGTATTTCTTTAAAATTTATTAAATGCCTCATATGGGATTTTTTAATCAAGAACGACTACATGAATTTAGAATGACTTGTGCATGGTAACAACATCTAAAAAGGTCAATCAATTTCTAAATAAGAATAAAGAAAAAAATTACAACATGAGCCCAATGAATTTAAAATAATTAGTACAATCATTGATCGTTTGATATTTATTCTGGAATAGTGGATGGTTAGGTTAAAAGACCAATTTTCAATTATTTAATATTTATGGTCACAACAACAAAATTGGCGTTTAAGAACTTAAATGGAAACAAAATAATAGAACATGATAAGGATAGGGACCAATTTACCGTTGTTTGCTAAACAAATTTTCTTTTTACCATTTTTGTGAAATATTTTATCAAAATACGCATGGAAGCAGAAAGGCACCAGATCGGATGGTGCCTTTGGCATCAAATATTGGCGCCCTCATGATACTATTCAAAATGGCTCCTTTGGCGGCTAGTAGGAAATGTATTGTCATCTAAGATATTGATAGCATGAAATAAAGGGTACAAAAATGTTTGCTAAGCAGCAGTAAGTCAGATGCAACATTTTATGGTTTTTCCTTTAACGGAGAATATGTCAATGCTTGTGTCTGTAACAAAAAACTTACAACAAAATTTCAGTCTATTTGAACAATTACATAATAGTGGTGTCAAAAATGAAAGGGCTCTTCTATGGTATGCTCTTGGTAAAATTTGAGCTTTTGCATAAGTTTAACATGAAAGTCAGGTAACTTATACTTAACATTTTTACAATATACTCTGGTTTCTTGAATCGTAACTAGCTCAAATTATCTTGGTGGTGATCTGAGCATATAAAAGCAATTACTGATTTATATTGAAACATTTCTATTATTTGAAAAATAGAAATTAAATTATAATTTATATAAGACAGTTTGTATGCTCTCTAGAAATAGTTATGAAAATTTGAGATCAGATAGTTTTCATGCAATTTTTTGAAGTTCAACACAAACCATTGAATTTTTATCAAATTCTTTTTGGGTCATTCTGGTTGCACTAAAATTCATATTTTAAATTACATACCAATCAAGAAAGTACATATTGCTTTACCAGCAACTTCGAACCATCTAAAATACCTGAAATTAATAAATAGAAATTGAGCAAACATAATTGGAAGTGAAGTCCCATCAATTTTGATCAAAAAACTTTGATCTTCATTTTATATTCATAAGACATGTACATAATTTTCATCTGAACTCGTAAGAACAATAAATTATATATATGCAAAAAGAGTTTTTTTTTAGCAAAATTGTGCTTCAAAGAATCACAGCGGGTCTTCCTCTGTTTAATTTCAAATACCATAAAGCATTTAAGGTTTATGGAATCTATTTTTCCTCATGACCGAAGGCGCCAAAGCATATGGCACCTTCACACCAAAGGCGCCGTTCAAAATGGCGCCACTATGTAGTACCAAAGGCGCCATCCGATCTGGTGCCTTTCCCCTTCCGTGCGTATTTTAGTAAAATATTTCACAAAAATAGTAAAATAAAAATTTATTTAGTAAATAGCAATAAATTGAAACTTTAGCCTCCATTTTCTTTCTTTAAAGCCTAAAGTCTCCAGAGGCTATTATATAGGCCATAATAATCTATGTTGTGGGCTATGTATATAATATTTTATTGAAGCTTTCTCTATTTTGAAGAAAGTTTTGCTTATAACCCTTCGTTTGTCAGTAAAGGAAATAGAGGGAAAAGAAATTAGGGAGAAAAAATTGAGGTAGAAATTTTGGAATTTTCCTATTTGGATGTAGGGAGAAATTAGGATCAAAAGAAATTATAATGGAAAAAAGAGGTGAGTCCGTAGAAAATTTCTTCCCCTTCAAGTGAGAAGAAATTAAGGGAGATGAGAACCATTTTTTATCTTTTTCGTGCATGCCCATAGAGACAGATAAGAAGCCTTTTCAGCTAGACTGCATCCTGAGACAAAGCTCTTTTTGCCGAATTGCATCTTGACTATTGTCGCTGGTTTCAACACCAAACAGGTATGTTTTCATCTTCGTTCTCCATTATATGTGTGAATTTCGTTGTTGTCTTGTGCTTTAAAGTCCTCAACTACTGTAGAATGAACGATTGGCCAATCATTCTGCTTGAGAGGCGAATTTTGCCAATGCATATTGGAGGTTACAATTGGAGATTATCGTTAAGCTAATTTGTTGCTGGGTAGGCAAGATATTGGTCTAGGAGCAGTCCATCGAAGATGACAAAGGAAGCAAGCAACGAGTTTAGGACTCCATCTAGCAAGGTCACACAAATCTTACCTAAACTCTATCTGCGACCTGGTTCAGATCGACACCTAACCAGAAACTTGCAATTTTTTTGAAGTAGTTTTCTTTTTTTTACAGTTGTAAAAACATTTTTTTCATTTTTTACTTCCATGTTACAAAACCAAATTACTTGTACATAATTAGTGAAACCAGATGCTATATTTCACAAACGCAAACTATTTTTATCTCTATACACACACAAGGATAGCAGTGTGAGAAGTTAATTTGAAGAGTGTGAACAAAATTTTAAATTTTAACATAAATGAGCTAAATTTGAATTTATATACTTAAAATTGAATTAGTCCATACTTATATTTATATATTAAATATAAGTATTTAACATATATTATATGATATGAATATTAATCATATGAAATTTACATATATATAATATTTTTAAATAATATTCTTTATTTGATATAACTAATTTTGTTCACATCCTAGTAAACTATTAAAAAAGATCATTTTATTCACCATGCAATATGTATGAGTTTATGATATTGTGCTATTTGACACAAATCATTCATTCCAACAGGTGTTGTGAGAAATCAACAATAGACAGATATATTTAGAGAGAAGAGTCACGTCCATCTAAATATATATTGGATCTAAACTCTCCCTTTTCAACACAAAATGTATATTCATGGCTATCTTAGTTTTTCTTTTTGCAAACTTGTGAGTCATGACTTTAATTATATGTGTTATCCAATTTTTTTTAGTAATCTTACCCTATTTCGCATCTTATATTTAGATGTATTTTTGGATTTGTGTTTAATTGTTGCTTCTATATTATTATACTATTTTATTATAGTATTGAAATTTTTTTTATTAATTTCTTAAGTAATAATTTTATTTCATTAAAATTTCAAATATTAGTTATCAATATTTTTTATAGTTATTCTTCACTTTTACCAAAGATATTTATTAATTAACATGATAACCATCACATTTACTTATTTAATAGTTACACATTGAAAGTATTTTACAAGTGATCATGAAGGATAACATGGATGACATATATGAAGAGAATTTGGAATTGGACAAATTGATTAATCTTAATATGATAGAAGAATGGGACAAATTATTAAATGTGTATTATGCAACTTATTTGCTATATTGTTCATACAATGCATTTATTGCAATTACAAGCAAATATTATGCACAAACCCATTAATGGTGGATGGTGGAAACATTAGAAGAGATCAAATGTAACAACAATTGTTGCAAAGCTTGTTAGAAGTTGATAAATGTCATAATATGATGTGCATGAGTCCTTATACTTTCCTTCGACTGTGTGAAAAGTTGAAAGCAATGCGTAGAGTAAAAGATTCTATTTATTCTATAGTTGAAGAAAAAGTTGTTAAATTCTTGCATATTTTGACGTAAAAAATAAAACTATATCTTTTTTTTTCATAGTTCAGAAGAGACAATTACTCGTCATTTCCACAGTATTTTACAAGCTATTATATTACTTGAGGATGAATATCTTATTCAACTTTCTAAATTAAAAGTAACTCTACAAGACTCAATAATAGTAGATTTTATCCTTATTTCAAGGAAATATAATAAGTCATATATGTTTAAATACTTAAATCACATGAATAAGTTTAATTATCATAATATATAATCAAATTTTTAAAAAATTAAAATACAAGTTTATGTTGAAACTCTAGACAGAACATATATATGAGTCATAGTACCAAAAAAAGATCCCCTTCACTTTTGAGGAAGAAAAGATTATTTAATACAAAATATATTGCCAACATATTCTTTTGATATGAAATTTACTTATGTATTATCTAATTAGGAAGAAACTACATCTAAATCTAAAGTTCTTAAGCATGCATTGAATAAAAGGGGAGTAGACTGAAATTTCTAAAAGGCAAGCAAACATGTGATTTGTCATTCACAATAAAAAAAGTAATACATATAAGGTATTTTCATAATAATTATATTTTGTAACATATATTTATATAACTTTTATATTTTCTAGGCGAATTTTACTTAGGAGATGCAAGTTTTTTTACTAAAAAATGGACTAATCACACTATATAGAGGTATACATTATCACCTAAAAGAGCACACAACACGTGGTCCACAAAATGTAAAAAAAATATTTTATTATCAACATATTTTATTAAGAAATATAATTAAAAGAGCATTCGAAGAACTAAAAAAGAAATTTCTAATAATAGCTAGTGGCACAGAACCATATCATTCTTTTAGGACCATGACAGATATTACTATTGTATGTTATATATTACCTAACTTTTTTAATAGATGTTGATCTCGATCAATGGTTGATTGATGAAATGGATCACGAGCTGCTAAATAATAACATAAAAGATTTTAGGCATTGTGAAGCATAAAACACTTAGGAAGACTATAGAAAAGGATTCATTTTAAGAGAAAGCATAACAGCTTATATGTGGAATGACTATCAAGTTATTATAAATTTCGTTTATGTATTTAATAAGATTGTGTACCTTATTATGTGATGCTTATAATCCTTATGCCACAAATGGGATTGTGAACTATATTTTATGTTTGTCATGTAAAAGTTGTGTGATTTGTAAACATTGCAGTTATGTGATTATTGTATAAGACTTTAAATTAATAGAATATCTCAATTTTGCTAAAAAAATTTATCATATTTATATGTGTAGATTATTTGTGAATTGAAATATACTATCATGCATCTTAGTTTTCTATGTACAATTTGTCTTATTTTATATTACTTGGTTATATAACACTTGGCAAATCGAAGTATACCAAATAATAAGAAGTTAGACAACAAGGGAGAAACTTGAAATGGATACTATGTTATTAGATGCATTATTAGAGGAGGCTTATAAAGAAATTGACTAGATGACATTTTCAATTTTTTAGCATATGCTACCATGGCAACATCTCTTAAGCAAGCAATAAGACCTTTTTTCAAAAGCAATATATAAAAAATAGAATGAAAATCTTAAAAAGGATCATTTTAGTGCTATAATTTATTTCACAAATGGAATGGAATTGGTTAGAATCCCATAATATAAATGTTTGAAGTTGAACCAGAAGTTTGGAATCAGATTTGTAAAATACTTACTTTATTATCTTTATCACACGTATGATGGTAATGTCTATCCCTTAGCATTTGTGTAGTTGCATTTTATTTCCCATTTTATCTAATTAATGGTAATTTTTACTTAACTAGTGCTTATATATAGACATTGCATACTATAATTAGTATCATAAAATGAATTGATAAAGGTTAAATTTACAAGAAAAGCTTGAAGCACAAAAATGGAAACAAACTCAATTTATAATTATGATAAATTATTGGATCTTTTTTATAAAGATAAAGCTATAGGTGCATATGCTGAAAGTTCAAAAGATAAATTAGAAAATGAGGAAAAGACAACATTAATTTGAATGATTACTTTGATGTTATGTCTGAGTTTGATGTTCATTAAGGCAATGATGCCATAAATTTTATAAGGAATATGGATGCATTTATTCTATAGGTGCTTCTTCAAGTTAATCTAATAATTATGCTCATTCAAATTAATCCTATGAAACTTCATCATCAAAAGGTTCTAAAGCATAAAGTAACAATAACTGATTTGATTGAAAAGGGATATAAAAAGGTGAACATGGGAATCAATAATTTGATTGATGTTATGAGAAAGCTAGCTAAAAGACATATTGAAATAGCGAAAAGAAATCTCATAATTTTTCAAAATAGTAGATCTTGGAATTTTATTAAGGCAGATGTGTGGAAGGCGTTAGAAAATATAAGAGCACTATAAAATTTCAATTCAAGTGCTATAACTTTTTATGTGATAATGAGAAGGAAAAAAAGTATTTTTTTGTTGTTTTGCCAAAAATATGCTTAGAAATGTTATATCAACTTACAAGAAATGGTTAACCCATTGAATAGTACAATGATCATAGTAGGATACATAGAGTTGATCAGAAGAACTAAAGTTTTGAACCTTCACATTACTCTCATCTTACTTACTTTAATAAGGTAGTGACATAAATTGATAACTTCTTCTTATTATGTTTATTAATATGATCAAATTTTATTGTGGTATGGACTTATTAGCATTTGAACTATTTGTATTAATCCTATCTTACTACCTGCATTGATAGGCTATATATCAATTATTTTGTTACGTATGTGTCACTTTTCTTACTAAAATTGATTGACATGGTTATATAGTTGTTCATTTTTTTAATGTAAGAAACATTTGATGGTATGAAAAAGCCAAAGAATTGAAGCATGGCCTCAAAGTGATTGGCCTAATTCTTGGCATAACTTACTAGCCAGAGGTGCTATTTTCAAGAGATAGCAATGGCTAATGGCTTGAGTTTTACAACAATAAGTCATAAAAATAATGAATATGATGATGGTTGCCTAGTTAATCAATGAGAAAGTGTTGGCACTTTTGAATATGTGACTTATGCAGCCAAGGTATAGATAGAGCAATAGAAAAATCTATATTGTATTTAACGTACCCATGCTCAACATATTTCCATTCTCAGGCTTTGTATGTGAAAGTTGGTTAAATATTGGTGCAAAAGTGCAAATTTAGGAAACCTAAGGTTAAACCTATCCAAATATAATTACACTAGTGATTAAAGAATTCAAATATATGATATATAATGAATTGCACCTAATAAATAAATTAATTTATAATTTATTAATTTACTTAATAAATTACAAATTATTTTTTGAAATAACAACAAATGAAAATGGAAAGAAACCTCTTATAATAGTTGAAAATTAGCAAATTGGAATCTATTGACCAGTGAAGAACAACATAATATTTAAATAGAAAAATTAAAAAAATAACTTCTAGGATCTGAACTTATTTAAAATTGTTCTTTTTATTTAAGAAGTGAGAAAAAGGACTATTAGTGTTGACTATTTCCTTTTTTTGAACATTATTGTAAATATACTTACCTATTGTAAAATATTAAGTTGAAGTCATAAATATTAACCAATATATATATTTGTCGAACATGATGGTAGTGCTTATGTGATTATTTGATAGAGTTCATACTAATTATGATTAATTATTCTAATGTAAATAATTAATTATTACTTTTAGTAATAGTTAATTATAAATTTAAAAATTAAATACTAATTAATCATATAATAATTTTAATAATAAAATAAATTTTTCAATGAATTTGAAGAATTAATAATATAAATATTTCTATATCTCATGCAATGAGGGCATTATAGTTATTTTACTCTATTAAATTTTCTTTCTTCCTTATTTTCTCTTCATTCAAACAAGATAAAATATTTTATCTTTTATTTTCTTTTTCTCTCATTTTCTCTCCAACAAAATACAATAAAAGAAAATATTTTCTCTCCTCTTTTCTCTCTTCCTCCATTTCTTTCTTTTTTATTTTTTTTCTCCTCCAATTTCTTTCTCAACCAAAGCATAAAAAAGATTCTATATCTTTGTCAAGAACTGATATATAAATTAGAAGTGAGATTGCCTTCTAATTTTATCCGTCTTTCTTTACTTATAATTTCTTATTTATATTGCATTCATTTTATAACAATTATAATTTAATACGTATTTATTATATTATTTATTTTTATTATTCTTTGCTTTCATTTACGCGCATTCTTCCAAAATTTCTGCTCATTCTTCATTTCTCTTTGCATGATGTTGCGGCTGTTTCTTCTCAGCTGAACTATGCTTCGGAATGGGACTGGGCTCCCCCCCCCCCTTTTTTTTTGTTGCATTGCTGCTGTTGTATTTGGTTCTGAAGGTATTGTTGATTTCAGGAAAAGAGCAAGGAGAACGATACAGTATTTTCTCTATTTTCGAATTTTGAGTTTTGTAATGGATAGGTTGTTCTTGCATGATATTCTTCTGAAGGTGTTGCTCGTTCCCTCTGGTATTGCAATGGTGTTGCAGGTTTGTTCTTCAATTTGCGTTGGTTTTGCTTGGGGGCTATTGCTCCGGTGAGGCTGGTATTGCAGGTTGATTCTGCGAAGCACCTCTCACTGCTGGAGTTCTGATTGGCTGCATGCGCAAGGAGAAGTAAGAAATGCCTAGTAAAAATTATTTAAATATTGTTCTTTCAATGGCCGCAAAAAATGAAATTCTTTTTCTTAAAAATTTAATAATTCATCATTTGTTAATATTATGTATATTTATATTTATATTACATATATATATTTTTGTTATAATTTTTTGTAAGGAAAAGTTGGTTCTGCCTATTTGAACAGTGATTCTGCCTACTAGTACTGAGGTTATCCAGTCTCAGGCATGTGCTCTTGTGTACTTAAGCTGAATTTTGCTGCCATTGAGAGGACTTATCTTTATTACTTTACCAGATTGTACGGGCAAAGACACCGTAGTCTTCCCTTATTTATTATTATTATTTCCTTATAGAAGTCTCTTTGGGTTTTTTGTATTTCTTCTGGCTTTTCTTGATGCTGTATAGGAGTTGGAAGGGAGGCTTTCCTTGTCTTCTTAGTGCTTTTGTTACTTTGAAGTTGTTTTTCTTTTGCTTTGGTGAAAATGGCGCTGAGTTAAGCATGAGTGTCACTCTTTGGTTCTTTTAGGTTTTTATGGTGCTGATGTTGAAGATATTTATATGTTGTTTCTCTGAGGGAATTTTAAAGTTGTTTAACTGTGTTCTTTGTTCTTCTAGCACACTGATACTGAAGAGGGATGATAACGGGGGGCAAGTTAGAATTAAAGAGCATGTTACAGTTAAAGAGTTTTGCTTAGAAGTGGTTGAACGAGACCACATATTGCACAAGTAAATGGTTTCGTAATAAACTAGGCTCAAACACGGCTGTTGAAGACATTTTGCAAAAAAAGTTTTTAAAGAATTTTGTTAGAACGATACTTCCCTTTGAAGTGATACATTTTGCATCTCATTCTTCTCCTTTTCCAGATGTCGAGTTCGTGATGCTAGTTTTGCCATTAAACATTCAAGTTGTTTGTTGGCAGATGTTCTTTCAGAAATTTGAGACTGCAGAAGGCTTGAAACTTCAAATGCGAAACTTACTCTCTCTTTTTCTAGGTTCTTCACGAGTGCCAAATCAGAATGAGTACCATAGCAATATCCCAAAATAGTACCATAGCAATATCCCGAAATAGGATAATTCAGCAGTCACCCTTAGAAGGATAAAATCACAAAGCTAAACCTGATATCTTAAGAAAAATAGCTTCTTAAGAGGGAAAAAAAAAAACTAAAACCTCTTTTACGAAGACTTAAAACATATAGAACTTATAAAAGCTCATCAAAACAACCACAATAGTTATAATTTTCATATGCAGTGTTACTGTTTACACACTAGTCAGCAATACCATACGCATAAATGAAGCTGAAATTTGAACCAACAGATTAAGAACTGCTTACAGAAGAGTAAGAAGGTTCCTTTTTAAAAAGGCAGGTGTTTAATAATTTCTTCAGTAGAAACAAAAGTTAGTGTCTGTGTTCAATTATTCCTTATTTAATCAATTAATTAATTGAGGTCATACCTTACACCAATGATTAGAATCAATGGCTACATCTCCATTGCTTCTGTTCATTATTAGTCATTTCACCAACAAAAAGAAAGTTAAATAGCAGACATAAATAATTGATTTACTATCATAGATGACCTCGACAGGAAATCCACACTAAAATTGCAGGCACAAAGCCAAACACAAAGAGATTAACTTATATAATCAGTCAGTGTCCATATATAGTGAGTGACATATATATATATATATATATATATATATATATATATATATATATATATATCATTTGGCAAATTAATTTAATTCTCTTCTCAATAAAATTCAAACTATCCATATCTATGTACTTGACTTATATCTCAATTAATTTAATTCTCTTCTCAATAAAATCCACACTATTCCTATCTATATGTTAAGCTTTTCCCTATATACTTGCTATATAAAAAATTCAAAGAGTGATGTAAGTATAGAAACTGAGAAGGTCTTCTCCCACATAAGAGAGGAAATGAAATATGCAATAGAGCACTCCATTCTCTATGAATATCAGTATTAATTGTTGAAATATCCCTTAATGCACCAGAAGTTAAACACCAGATACTGGCCAGTAACATACGTCATCCTAAATCCACATCATACACCAATCTTGGATCCAAAAGTTAAGTAAACACCAGATAGAGGCCATGGAGCTCCCTTCTTTCCTCTGGTATGGTATAGTTGTGGTTATCATAGATATACTTGAAATTGTTGGAATGAATAGCTTGAGAAAATTATCTCAGCCTTGGTTCTTTATATAATAAAATTACAATCAATACATTTTAATGCTAGAGAATAAAATCCCTAGAATTGTGCCTAAATATTTCCTCATTTATTCTAATTACTAAGTAATTACAACATAGTCAACTAATACAAATCAATCACATTTATTACTATTTAACATTCCCCCTCAAGCTGGAGCATATATATCATATGCACCAAGCTTGTCACGTATGTAGCTTATTCTTGGACCTTGTAGGGACTTTGTGAGCATATCGGCCAATTAGTCATTTGAGTTCACAAAACTTGTGATAATTTCCTTTGCAACAACTTTCTCTCTTACGAAATGGCAGTCAATTTCAATATGTTTGGTTCTTTCATGAAAAATAGGATTAGAAGCAATATGCAATGCTGCTTGATTGTCACATATAAGCTCCATAGGACCAAGTGTATAAAGTCTTAACTCATGTAACAATTGTTTTAACCATACGAGTTCACAAGTAGCTAACGTCATAGCTCGATACTCTGCTTCTGCACTTAATCTTGCCACTACACTTTGCTTCTTGCTTTTCCAAGATATTAAATTTCCTCCAAAAAGAACACAATAGCCTGAAGTAGAGCGACGATCATCTGGAGAACCTACCTAATCAGCATCTGAGTAACCAACAATTCGTGTGTGCCCTTTATTCTCATACAACAAACCTTTGCCTGGATTTCCTTTTACGTAGCGAAGAATTCAAACAACTACATCCCAATGAATGTCACATGGTGAATTGAGAAATTGACTCACCACACTCACTGTAAATGAAATATCTGGTCGAGTGATTGTGAGATAGTTTAATTTTCCAACAAGCCTGCGATATCTTCCCGAATTTGAGAGCGGTTTACCTTGATTGGGTAATAGTCTAATATTTGGATCCATAGGAGTATCTATAGGTTTAGAGTTTATCAATCCTGTCTCATCTAAAACATCAAGAGCATATTTGCGTTGAGAGATAGAAATGCCACAACGGGATTGAGTCACTTCAATGCCAAGAAAATACCGAAGTTTTCCTAAATCTTTTGTTTGAAAATGATGGAAAATATGTTGCTTAAGTCAATCTATACCAACTTGGTCACTTCCTGTAATAACTATATCATCAACATAAACTATGAGATATATAGATTGAGAGGTAGATGAATGGTGATAAAAAAAACAGAATGATTTACTTCACTTTGACACATGCCAAAATCTTGAATAACTTTAGTAAACCTCCCAAACCAAGCTCGAGGGAACTGCTTAAGACCATATAGAGATTTCTTCAAATGACAAACAAGACCAGGCTCCCCCTGAGCAATAAACCCCGGAGATTGCTCCATATAGACTTCTTCTTCTAGGTCCCCATGTAAAAATGCATTTTTGATATCCAGTTGATGTAGAGACCAATGATTAATGGCTGCAAGAGATAAAAATAAGCGAACAGATGCAATTTTGGCAACAGGAGAAAAAATATCACCATAGTATAAGCCAAAAATTTGAGTATATCCTTTAGCAACCAATCTAACTTTCAATTGGTCTATGTTTCCATCCGGGCTAACCTTAACCATATACACCCAACGACATCCAACAGTAGATTTGTTAGATGGTAAAGAAACCAGATCCCATGTGCCACTAACTTCTAATGCTGCCATCTCATCAAGCATCGCTTGGCGCCATCCTGGGTGAGAAAGAGCTTCCTGTATAGTTTTAGGAATAGAAACCGAGGACAAGGCAGAAATAAAGGCAAAATGGGGGGCAGATAAACGATGATAACTTAAAAAATTATAAATAGGATAAGGGTTACGAGTGGAACGAGTACCTTTACGAATGGCAATAGGAAGATCGGCAGGTGGATCTGAGGTAGGAGATTCCACGGGATCGGATAGTGAGTCAACAGGTGGATTATCATCATCAATTACTTGCGGTGCATTTGGACGAGGGCGTCGTTGATAAGTGATAAAAGGCCAATCTTGCGGTGAATTTGAAGGGATTGAATTAAGAACTGGTAGGGGCAAAATCTCATATATGGAAATAGATTCTCCAGAAGAAGAAAAGAAATAAGAAGTTTCGAAAAAGGTAACATCAGCAGATATAAAATATTTCTTTAAATTTGGAGAATAACACTTGTACCCTTTTTGTAGTCTTGAGTAGCCCACAAAAATACATTTTATCGAACGAGCTGATAATTTATCTTTGCTTGGAGTAAGATCATGAATAAAATAAGTGGACCCAAAAACACGAGGAGAAAGCTTATACAAAGATTCATTAGGGTATACTAAAGAATAAGGAATTATATTTTCTAAAACAGATGAAGGCATGCGATTAATTAAATAACAAGCTATTAAAATAGCATCACCCAAAAAATGAAATGGAACATTAGCATGTAATAATAGAGTTCGTGCAGTTTCAACTAAATGACGATTTTTCCTTTCAGCAACTCCATTCTGTTGTGGAGTGTGGGGACATGTTGATTGATGAATAATGCCTTGTGATAACATGAAAGAAGTAAAAGATGTAGAAAAATATTCACGAGCATTGTCACTACAAAGTATTTGTATAGGTATTCCAAATTGGGTACGAATCTCAAAAATAAAGGATTTAAAAATTGAAAATAATTCAGAATGATCTTTCATCAAATATAACCAAGTACATCGAGAATAATCATCAATAAAAGTTACAAAATACTGAAAACCTAAAGTAGTACTGACACGACTAGGACCCCATACATCTGAATGAATTAAAGAAAATAAAGACTTAGCTCGACTAGTAGTTTTAGAAGAGAAAGAACTACGGACATGTTTATCGAGTTGGCATGACTCACAATCTAAAGACTTCAATTTTGAAAGATTTGGAACCATTCTCTGTAATTTTGAAAGACTTGGATGACCCAAACGACAATGAATTAATTCTGGAGACTCTGCAGCAATACAAGTAATTGATGATGTTGGTTGAATGTACTATAGGCCTCTTGACTCACGTTCGATACCAATCGTCTTCCCCGTACCCCGATCCTGTATTAAAAAGGAATCAGAAAAGAATGTTACAGAACAATTAAGAGTTCGGGTAAGTTAACTGATAGAAATTAGGTTGAAGGGAGAATTGGGCATGTAAAGAACATATTGTAAATTTAATGAAGAGATAGGTTGAGCTTGACCAATACCATAAGCGGATGTTTTAGAACCATTAGCTAATGTAATTGAAGGAAGCGATTTAGTAGTGCAATCAAGATGGGTAAAAAGAAATTCATTACCAGATATGTGATCAGAAGCTCCTGAGTCAAGAATCTAACGATCATGAGATGCAGAATGAGATAAGCAAGCAATAGAATTACCCGTGTCTATAAGGGATATAGAATGCGTCTATTCTTGTTTAGACGCCTTGTATTGAAGAAACTGTTCTTTCAAGAATTCTTGATATTCTGGATCAGAAAAGAGAGAAGATTGATCAGTTGATTCAGAACCAGATTGAACTACATTGGTAGAACTAGATTGAACCACATTAGCTTATCGAGGAAGTCGGCCATGTAAAGCAAAACATCTGTCTTGGGTATGTCCTGGCTTATGACAATAAGTGCATTGAAGTCGATTGCCTCGACCACCACTATTACGTCCTCCTCTATTGTTGCATCCACCACCTCATCCCCTTCCATGATCACCAGCATGTGTCACCAAGGTAGAATTTTCAATATTAGTATTAGGAGTGGTCGAAGTGGTCGAAGTGGGTAATCGTAACAGACGGTTGATTAACATTTCTGTTGTAGGGACCTCTGCATTGCCCAATGTCTGTTGACGGAAGGTGTCAAGGTCAGAGTTTAAACCAGCAAGAATAAAAACCATAAGAAACTTATCTTGTTGTTTTTCTTGCTCTTTAATATCAGTAGTGACAGGTAAAAGTTTCTTGTATTGAGTTATTGTTGTTTTGGCAATGGTAACATAAGAAAATAAATCTGACTCTTGTTTTAAATCCTTCAATCTGGTCACAACTTCATACAGTTGTTGAATATCATTGGAGTAGAGATTCTTGGCCTGCTCCCAAAACATGTAACAAGTGTCATATGGTTGAAAAATAAGCAGTAAGCTAGGATCAACAGATTGCCACAGTATCGCACATAATTGTGCATCAATCATACTCCACTCCCGCTATTTATCTATTGGAACATCTTCAATTTTTGTAGTCAAGTATTCAGAATATCCTTGCCCTTTAAACCATAATAAAATAGAAGCACTCCATGAAGAATAATTGGAACCATTCAATTTTGCAGAAGTAATTGTTGGAGTACTAGAGAATGTAGAAGAAAAGATACTGCCAAAATTATTCAATTTAGAAGTAGACATGATAAAGGGTAAAAGAGAAAAGGAAGCCACCGATTAGAAAGAGAGATAGGGAAAGGGTGCTGTTTGGTTTAGTGCTTTCAGGTTTTGCTATTCTGATTCTTCATTTTTTTTTTGGACAGTTGGTATTTGACAAAGAAAAGGGAATATGGTGATTGGGTTGGCAAAAAGAAGAGCACGAATGGAGTCAGGGAGAGGAGGCGAGCAGTTTACGGTGGTGCGTGGAAGCCACCCGCGTCTGGAAGTGGTGCGTTAACGACACGCGCTAGCTACGATGGCCGAAAATTCACCGGCAATACTGATTCTGGTGGTGGTTTTGGAAAAATTGAAATGCTGCCCTGTGAATCGAAGCAATCAGATCTGGGATCTATGGGTTATGTGCGATACTGATTCTGGTTTCTGTGTAGGGAAAAAAAAGAGGGGAAAAAAATTAGAGTGCAGAAGCAGAGTCCCTCAATGTGAGGGCTTTGATACCAACTTGAAATTGTTAGAATGAATGGCTTGAGAAAATTATCTCAGCCTTGGTTCTTTATATAGCAAAATTACAATCAATACATTTTAATGCTAGAGAATAAAATCCCTAGAATTGTGCCTAAACATTTCCTCATTTATTCTAATTACTAAGTAATTACAACATAGTCAACTAATACAAATCAATCACATTTATTACTATTTAATAGATATCAATTTAAACTCTAGCATACATCAGTACCTAAGTAGTCTAATTGAAAATTGATTCATTATTTTTTTGATTCATTCAATGAGAGAAAAAAATAAACCGAAATAACTTCAATTAGAAATCCAGCTTTCTGAGATAAAATATTTTCACATTTATGGATAAATCAATATCCAAGCTCTTGCACTTTGATACCTATTACTTCAAATGTTTGGATAGCCACAAAAAATTTGACATAAAAGTTAGCATTTTACTGTATACATTTCAAGAGTCAACCATGAGAAACTCTGCCAAAAATTCCTGTGAAAGGAATTTTCTAAAGTGAGAATGGAATTACTGTTTGAATACTAATTAGGTGTATTTATGTCTGTGAAGATATCCTGGTACTTTTCCTTACTCTCTCCATTATTTTTTTCAACATTTAAAAAGAGGGCACAATGTGAGAGGTGAATTTCTTGTCCTTTTCTCATCAAAAGAGACTGAACATAAGTTATAAAGTTACACTTGAGATAAACTTTGTTGCTTCTTCAGTCTTCTTTGAAGTCATCACCACTCTATAGTTTTATAGGCATAGCTTTTTGTTTAATGTAGTTTCACATCATATACAATGAAAAGATGAATTCACACATGAATCAAGTTAACAAAACAATAATTTGCAGTATATTTCTCAATTTATAATTGCTTTTACTATATAATTTTATGAAAGGTTAAAATTTTTAGGAGGTTAAGGCATTTATTATTAGTGCCTTTTTTAAAATCAAAAAGCAAATGAATTAATTTGTGATAGCCATTCTTTAATATTCTTAATGCTAAAATCACAAAGAACATTGGATATCATTTGTAATAGCCATTCTTTGTTATTTTTAATGCTAAATTAGAGACCATGGAAACTCCCTTTTTCCTCTGATCATCATTTAGGGTGATCTTCTTGTGTATTACAAAAGCCATGACGTTAACTCATTAGTGCTATGAGTTTTCATATCTTGATTAATGCAAGGCAATTTGTGTGGTTGTTTTTTAAAATCTTTATCATAATTAATGAAGTTAATTTGGTTGCTTTATTACAATGCTTGAACTGTAGTTCCAAATCACCTTTTGTATAACATATCAGGATAAGCATATGTGGTAGCAATGTGAATCTATTCTTTTGAAATACCAAAGTTCATAGTGTGAAATAGGCTAGTTAATTATTCAATATAGACATCTGCTTTTAATTATTACATCAATGGAGTTTCTATATTTCTAATCCAATTGTACTTGATTATCTATTTCATCACAAATTCATTGGAAAGCATAAACATTTTCAATGAGAACCACAAACTGACTATACAAAATAGTTTAACATCATAAGAAAAAACTTTACAACTTTGAGTCATGCTCTAAGTGACTTGAGTTTTTAGTAATACATTCATAGAAAAACCTCTCAAAAGCTTCCATATGCCTTTCCAATGCCAAGCTTACATTCAAAGATCATCATCTGCAATACCTGGTAGAAAGAAGGCATCCCCATCTCTTAATGGAAACCAATACCTACAATCACAAGCTTTCCCCATCCAAAAAGTTTAAATGATGACAAGAGCTCTTCAATCTCTGTTATTCCTAATGCTAAAATAGAATTTACTTCATCTAATTAGCAATCTATGTAGGCAAGGTTACGTTATTGCTTTATGTGCATTAAGGACTTTTCCAGCTTAATGCAGATTGGTTTCCACTTGCAAAGACTTCTCTCAAGCAAACAATTATACAGAGATTGATCTTTTAGTTTAGCACCATTCTAAAACGTCCAAAGCTTATTATTTAACTGCTACTTGCAAGGTTAATAGCTTCATCTTTGAACTTTGAACTTTGAATGTTTTAACAATTCATATTTAGGTCTTAGGAAGTTTTGGAGGCAAGGGCTATAGCAGGAGAATTGCTTGGTAGTGCCAATATTTTGATCATAGGTCATCTGATTACCATCTCAATGGGTGAATATAATTGAGGTATCCTTTCTGCAATTGTATTTTGTTGAATATTTGTATGATTAACTTATGTTCATGATACTGGGTTTGCAATATAAGTTCCTTCTTTTTATGGACACTTCATAGGAAGACATTGAAACTATTTTGGTAGTACTTTTTTCCAGCCTTTTTACTAACTTCCTTTATTGTTTTCTTTCAGTTAAACTTGTAGTTATGTGATTTAGAAATTGTTAGTATAGAAGATTTTTCCAGATTGGTATTTTCTTTTAAGTGCTATATTATTTTTTTTAAATTTTCTTCAAAATTTTAAAATTTGTAAGAAATGATTTTCCTTGAGCTAATATATATGTAACAAGTAAATTTTTAAGTCTACTTGCTATTGGAATTTGTATATTCTTCAAGGGATAGGTGGTTTGATGGAGTCTTAGGCTCTTATATGTGAATAGGAAGATTCGATGCAAAGTTGACTAGATTATGCTTTTATGTATCCCCCCCAACTTTCTTCATCTCATTAATTTTCAAGGGGAATCCCTGTAATTGGTTAATGTACTGTAATTCCCATATGATACCCGATAAGGTATTGAAAGGAGCTTGGAAACACTTCTAATTTTGAATTTGTGTTCTTTTACAACAAGAGTTTGGGAATTTTGTTAATAGTCCCATTTTTTCAAGTCACTTGATGAAGGAAATTGCCTTTAATGGTTTACTACCAATAGGTAGGTTATTTCAAGGTAAAAGTTGACAAATTTGTTTAATACTTTGAGTCGTTATAACTTGGAGTGATTAGATGCAAGTATGAAAAAAATGGCTCAAGAGCCAAATGGAAAACAGAAGAATTCTCTTTGAAAGGAAATTGTATTAATTTTCAATTCTAGTTTGATCCAAACTATAGCAAGAAGAGGGTATTTATAGCAAACCTCTAAAGGTATTTTTGTCCTAATTTTTCTAAAAATATCTTCTCCTATAGAGTTCCTAATCAATTTTTGAATTTCTCTATAACTAGGTGTAAAGTAACGCTTTTACAATTATAAAACATATCTAGAAAATTCAAAAAATACCTCTTTGTCATCTAAACTTGATTTTGGGTTCATTATATTTGGCTTTACTCTATACTAAAAGATTGCATCAACATGATACAATTTTATCTTATGAGCTAAAAGGAGTATTGTGTGAAGTAATATTGCAGAATTTCTAGATTTGCACTGATTCTTTGTTACCTTGGTACTATTTAATGGCAATTCAATGTAGTGTATTATTTCTTTGATAAAAAGTTGCTAGTAACTGCATTTTATTTGTAAAAGTTCCTTTTATGATGTGAGATTTACTGAAATTCCTTACTTTACATTATCTTAGATCTATTACAGATGAGACAAGAATTGCATAATTTCAATTAAATTCTTAGCTTTATACTTTGTGAGGTTTATTGAATAAGTAATGATATTTTCATCCATACATTTGCAGTGACTATCTAAGATATCTATTGCTCCAGCATGTCATAATCAGAAATGTTAGCCAAATCTATTATTTCTAATGTCAAATTGTACCAAGGATGAAGATACTAATGCGAATAAGATCAACATTGGTTTTTTTGGAAACAATCTATAATAGTTTTATTATACCATTGTTTTTTGGAAATACTATCTTAGGTCATAATTATTTTGTTAGTATTTGAACTATACATTTATTATGAAAATAAATATTCAAAATTTCATTTCAAATGCTATAAGAAAGATTCTAATTTTTTATATATTAATTGCAGTAAAATAACAAATATCCATGTGTAACATAGTTCATAAACTAGTTATGAGTTATGATTAATGTTAGCTAGCTTTAAAGGAAGCTATATAGATTTTGTTTTGTATAATTAGTTAGTAAATTAGTTAATAATTGATAAATAAAATGATTATATAAAAAGTATTTCATAAAATTATTTGTTAAACTAATTGAATTTGAAAAATAACATAAAAAATATATTAATAGAAATAAATATATAAATTAAAATAATTTATATTTATTTAAAAATTAAACTGTATTAATGTAATTAAAATATTTAAAAAATATAATATTAAATAATTAATTATATTTTATAAATTTATATAGTTATTTACTTCATTAATTTTTATTTATTATTTATAATAGATATATAATTATTTATATTTTATGATAATACACAATTATTTATACATTTGATGATAACTTATTTAATTATATTAATTTAATTAATTATATTCATATTTTTATATATTTACAATTTAAAATAAAGATATAATTATATTAAAATTAAATTAATAAAAAAATAAAGATAAATTTATAAAAATTTGTAATTTAGTATCTTATAAGTTATTTAAGATAGCCTATAAAATTAGAATTTATTTTTTTAATAAATAATATGTAAAATACCCCTAAATGTTAATTTATAATTGTTCAAGTTAATAACTTACTAGTTAACTTATTTGTTAGATGAAATTGATCCTTAACCTAATCTTGTGTGCTTGGATAAATTATTTGAAAATTTCAATGAATTAAAAATGATTGATTTTAAATTAACTTTACTCTAATTTTTTCCCATTCTAAGTATTACGGATAAATTATTTTTTAAACAGATTTTGACTTTTTGACTGTACAAACTGTTAAAAAATAATAATAAATTATTTTAAAGTTAATAAATTATTGATGAAAAATGTTTTACTTACTATTACAATATTAATTTGTAATAAATGTAATTGTTTAGTTTACCAGCATAAATAATGAGAAAAGCCTCACAAAACTAAAATAAATACGATCAATTTGAACTTAATTAGATCCCAACTCAATAGCAACACATTGTTTTGGACTTGTAAGGATTTATATGTGTTAAGATTTTGACAAAATTTAATTAAAAAAGTAAAATAAATTTATTTGGATATGTTAATAAAAATATAATTTTAAATTTTCAAGAAAAATAAAAATTATTTTTTATTGATAATAATTATATATGATAATTATGAATTATATTTATTTTCTCATTTATATCTATTTTTATTTTGATTCATTCATATTATCCAAATCAATTTTAGGATAAGTATAAGTTGTTTCATTATTAATTTTTTTAAATAAATATTATATTAAATCAATTTATGAATAATTATGTTTCTATTTATACTTATATGATATACTTTTGCATTATGCGAATTAATTAATATTATAAAATAAATGAATATTATTTTAAAATATTATTATAATTTAATTTAAATTTAAATAATTTTAAAACTATTTATTTATTTTTGTTAGACTAAAAACGATTAAACCCGTAAGAACCATAGATTGAATACAGGAGACATAAAAGTCTTTGAGAGATATTAATTGATATTCAAATCAAAGGCTCTCTGCTTATAATTATTGATTTTAAATATAGTATCATAATATTCTTATATTATTCAAACAAATTTAAAGTGACCTTAAAAAGGATTTAAAACTTACTAAATATTTAATGGTTAAATTTAAATTTAAACTATCAAGTAGATTTAATTTGGGTAAATATCTATGAATCAGTTGATCCAAACTACTGGATAGATTTTTGTCAATTTGGGTAAGATTTATACTTGAATGTAAATTAAAAATTATCATTATATATAAGATAAGAAAAAAAAATTGTAAAAGTGATTATTTCTATGATACAATGCGTAAAAACAAATGTTCGGGAACAGAGGATGAGGTGGCAGCCAACACGTGGAGCGTCCAGATTAGTACAAAACAATTCCAACCGTTGATTAAAAGAGAATATTCCTTTGTTTGTGTGGAAACCCTTTTTTTTTTTGGTGGAAACTACAAATGCTTCTAACAGCTTTTTATAATCTCTCTTTAGCCTAAAGTTGCCACCCCTGTTTTGGTCAGGATGGATCCAATGTGCAATAAATATGCATATTATTATCCGACGCCCAAATATATATTATTTGACACGGGTCATCGTCTACCAATTTTTTTTATTCAATGCTACTTATTCAATGCCATGAAAATTTTGTATATAAAATAAAAATTTATAGTTGTTTATGGATTTTTTATTTTATTATTATAAAAAATTATTCATAAAATTATTTTTGAAATATATTTTTTTAAAGTTATTTTTAGATTTAAGAAAAATAAAAAATAAAGGATATTTGGTAAAGTAAATAAAAAAATACAAAATAATATTAAGAATAAAAAATTAAGAAGACATTTAAAATTTATTTTTTTATATTATGCATTTAAAGACACATTTTTTAAAAATAGATTATAAAAACGGTTATTCAAATAGAGCTTACTTTTTTAAAAAATTTATGAAAATAAAATTTTTGTTAAAAATTATGAACAAGTGGAAAAAAAAAATTACAACTAATCTGTTACATTTTATTAGAAATGGAAATGACACAAGATGTAAAAGGTGATTCATTATGGGCAGCGTTAGTTGCCATTACTAAAATGCCAGGGGCAAATGTGAAAATTCCCAAATTGAACTAACCGACTCCACCTCCACGTGTTGCAAAGAATTGATCGCACTTACCCCAGACATCAAAACCCCAGATTTTATTTTTTAAATGTAGCATACAAAGAACCTATAAAATTTAACTTAATAAATATAAAAAATTTTAATTTTAATATTTAATAAAATTATTAAATCAAAATTTGGTGTGGTTTCCCCCCGGACCGTCTCTCTGGCGGACATAATGTATTCTTTTTCTTAATTTTTGCCTTTTTTTTTTACACCAAAATGAAAACACGTAGTAACCTTTTGACCAATTTTGGGCATACGATTTCCAAATGTTACTGTTTTAGGAATTCTTCAAGGAATTTCTACTTGTTTTAATTTATTGTACCTATCTGTAAAAAAAATTTACGATAATTATACAAAGAACATTACTGCTTATAAGATAAGCATTTAATAAAATCTTGCACCAAATCTGAGCAAAAGCTTAAACATTTTCATACATAAAAATTTCACTTTAAATTCAGCAAAATATAATATACGATCATTTAATTTTTTTTTTAGTTTTAAATGAATATAAGATTAATGATAAGATCATATATTAATTTTATATAAACTTATAATCAATATGAGAATGCATAAATTTTCATTTTAATTGATGGTGGAGCTTGACAAGGGCAAAGAGGGTTAACACCTTCCAAAAATTTTAAAATAATGTGTTAGTGTTATAAAATTATGTGAATTTTTAAAAGAATTACATAAATTATTTAACTTCTCAAATTTTTAATTGTTTGACCTTTCTAAAATTTTACATCAAAATATCTCTTTGATACTAGTGGTTCTTTGCGCCAGAATAATTTTCATTTAAAAAATAATGGTTAATTTAGGTTATTAATTTTAATAAAATAAACTAATAGGTAATAATACTGAAAAAAATGGTTTTAGATTAATAAATCTCTGCGAAAAGTTAAGAAGGCAAGCTTATTATACGTAGAAAGTAATTAAAAATAAAAATATTCACTGGCTTACGTACAATGTGGTAGCTGGAAGTCACTCACTCATTTTCCACCGACCAAGTTCACGTGCTATACAGTGCTCCCAAAAATTTCCTTTCCTCATTTTCCTCCGCTTTTCTATTCTCACCGTGCGGACGAAACGGAGAAACTTTTTGACCGGTGGATAGCCTCTTCCTTAGGTTTTTCCTCCACGAAGTTTCCAGGAAATTGCTGCTTCTTATGGTTAATTAAAGATCAGCTCTGGTTTCCATCTCAAATTCGGACCGGACTTCTGTCCCCTGCATGTCATCCGGGATCTATTAACCCCGGAAACGCGTTCCGTTGCAGGCCGGAAAAAATATAGGAGCAGCAAAAAAAAATGAGATTAGTTATTTAAAGGTTGCGGGCCACCTGAAGTCAGAAGTACATGGCCAATTTCTTCAGTTTTCTGGACGTTCCAACGGGAAGAGATAGTTACAAGTTGACCCCTGCCATAATGGACTGCATGCGGGTGGTAGCTCGGCAGACTTTTTTTTTCTTTTTTTTTTACACAAAAAAAATTAAAAAAACGATCATAGACTACATTAATGATAATTTAAATAATTAGTTGAAATTTTCATCATAAAGAAAAAAAATTAGTTGTGAAGGGTTATATAATTATTTTAAGTGTCAAGTCATTGATAGTAGTAATCGATTAATACTTGATTATGTTTGACCAAGAATAATAACAAAAATTACATTTAATATTAATCCTTTCAGTCCTCAGCATTTATCATAATTAAATGATTTCATAAATAATAAAAAAAAATTAATTTTGTAATTTTTAGTAAATTTCTGAAAATTGCCTTAAAACACGATAAACAATAAGAAATAGGGGAAACAATATAAATCATTCAGATGATAATAATGATTGAGGGGAAAAATGTAAAACAATTGATTTAATTTTAAGATAACTAGATCTTATACATGTGAGATTAGAAAATTTAAAATCATTCCCCTCAACTATTCAAAATTTCAATTTAACACCTTTCATAAATTTAATGAATTATTTTGTCAAATTACATTCTCTTAACCTTTGAAATAATAATCACAATATTATAATATATCTATTTATCTTGCCATTTCTTATAAATAACATTTATATCATACAATTAATGGGAATGAAATTAGATATATAAGTTTAATTGAATACATCAAAATCAGTTGCATAATTATATACCCAAAAATAATGCAATAAACTAATATATTATAATATTATAATTCTTATTAATAGGAATTCATGAATGAATAATGTAATTTAATGAAATATTTAAAAAAGTAAACAATAATAATAACTTGAAGTTTGGTATAATTTAAAAAAGCGATTTTCATATTTTAAAGCAAAATAGGACAAAACCCAGCTATCCCAAAACTATGGAAAATACTTAACAATTTTACCCTGATTAAATATAATTAACTTTTAAACATTGATTAACAATTTTGTAAGGATTTGATGCGTAATAGAATGCTACATTTATGAACTAGATTTTCTGTAAATATGGATAACAAACCTATGAATTTTGTTATGATTTTAGATAGTGTAAATAATTGGCAATTTTTAAAAAAATTAACATAATTAATTAGATAGATTTGCATTTAAATAAACATTGGTTAAATTATATATATATAAAAATTAGGATAAATAAATAATTTCTAGATTTTTAATTACTCACTCTCTTAATTATAATTAAATTATATCCTTGTATCAAGTGACTAATTTAGAATTTAATAATCTAGTCAATAATTTATAAGTTAATTAGAGGCCGTTTGATTTAAATTAGAGAAAGAGAATGCAATTAAGAAGGAAAATTAGAGGAAATATAAATGAATAATTCTTAATTATCCAATCTATTTGGCTCAAATAAGAAAGAGAATCAAATATTTTTAATTTACTTTATTAATAATTATTATACTAAAAAATAATTTTCCTATAATTACTATTAAAATAATTATTATAATTATTATCTCATTATTTTTATTTTATTTACTAATATTATAATTTAATAATTATTTAATATTAATTATTAATATCTTATTAATATTATTTTTATTATTACTCATATTATTTCAATTATTATTAATATCTTAATAATAATTAATATTATCATAATAATATTAATTATTATTTATAATATTATTATTTTATTAATATTATTAATTATTAATAACTTTAAAATATTATAATATTAAAAATAATAATTATTAAAACTATTATAATATTATTAATAAAATTAAATAATATTATAATATTTATTATTTATTTAATATTTAATAATATTATTTATTTATTCAATAAATACTAATAATATTATTAATATATAATAATAATTTATTTATTATTTGAATATTATTTAATTATATTATAATTATTATTAAAAATAAAATTATTATTATTCATTTAATTATTAATATTATTATTTTTATTTTTATTTTATTAATATTACTAAATATTAATAACTTAAAATTATTATAATATTAAAAATAATAATTATTAAAAATATTCTAATATTATTAATATAATTAAATAATATTATAATATTTATTATTTATTTAATATTTAAGAATATTATATATTTATTAAATAAATACTTATTAATATATAATAATAATTATTTATTATTTAAATATTATTTAATTATATTATAATTGTTATTAAAATAAAATTATTACTTATTTAATTATTAATATTTTATTAACATTATTACCTTTTTATATTATTAAATATTTTATTATATTTATTATATTAATTATTATATTGAAGATGGGGAATGGGAATGGAATTCCTTAAGGATTTAGGAGGAATCACCATTCCCTTAATTAGAATAATCCATTAAATAAAAATGAAAAAATGGAATGAATTTTTTTGAGCTAAACAAAAATAAAAGAAATGAAACCTTGCAATTCTCTTTTCTTATTCTGATTACCTCTAACTAAATGGCCCCTTAATTTATTATGCCAAAAATATAAAATTAAAATATAATGGTATAAATTAAATGTTAATTGAAGTGACTACATAAAATTAAATTACATTAAATTTCAAAAAAATGCTTATAGTGATGGAATACTACACAGAAGATCAAGATAATCAATTTAAAAAAAGTTATCTTAAATTCTCTTAAAAATTCAAGTAGGACTTTGATACCCTACTCATTAACCATGGTTTATTAACCTTAAAAAAAAAATTGTAAGTGTCATTAGCTTATTACTTTGATAGGATCTTAAACATGACTCATTTTGTCCTTATATCTAATGGCAATGTTGCATTCATAATCTTCAATTAAACATTGGTAACATGGCTAAAAGATAAATAAACGAGGAGACATTGAATGAGGATACTTAATGGCATTTTTCTAATGCATGTGTGATGTAGTCATTAGTTGGCTAGAACTTATACATGTCCTGGGTGAGCATAAGTTTTTTTCCCCCATTTCCTTGGCCCGATGAATCTATGGAAACACTACAGGAATACACTTTTCACTTTCAAAACTAGTAGATTTCATATGAGCTACTCAAGTGGTAAAAGATGCATATGCCTTTTAACCCCAAAAGGAAAAGCATTATGCTGTGTAAATTATTTAAACACATTCATATCCTTTTTTCTAATTATTCTTTGCTAAAATTATAATGACCTGCTATTCAATTAGTTGATTTTATTAGAGTTAATTTGTTTGGATCAAGGATAAGTTAGTCCAAACCTTATTTTCCTCACCACAATGTAGTGACCATGCTAAGCAAAGGAAGTGGAGGTAGTGTGAATATGAAGTTTGACAAAGGAAAAAGCTAGGAGAGTTCATAAAGCAAATGCTCATTCAAAATGACAAGACAATTCAACATTATATACTTATGATTTAGTTTGCAACTCCTGCCGAGTCTCTCATCACAACTCATTAATTAATGGTAGAAGCGGCCACTAGGCCTCCTTATTTTATTATAGGGATGTGCCCCTTATCATAGTTTAATACTCTTAGTGGAGATGATAATATATACATAATTAATCATGACTAAATAAACTTTTCTCGAACATCACTTCAACCTTAAATTGTTAAGTTCATTAATTTAAAATTTATATCCATGTATATAGAATTAGAAGTTGTAAAACCCAACAGCAAATAAGAATAATGATATAAAGTAATATTCCCTGCTTGAAGATATGAATTGGTGGTGCCAAAGATACATTAAGATGGTAACATTAAAAGTCATGAAAGCCAACAACAAATGAAGAAAATAGCAAAAACTAACACTCTTTCCCATCTAAACAGGATTCTATCTCCAACATTGATCAATAACACACTTTTAAACATGCATAAGTGGTTGATCATCATCCTTTTCAACACCTTTTATAATCCTTTTTATGAATTTGCACTACTAATACAAGTTTGGAAGTAATTCAATTTGGTCCTATAATCCTATAGAGGCCCCACTATGTTATCAAAAGCAATGCATTGTGAATGGCGGTAGGAGAACTGGAATAAGTGGGAATCTATTATAGATAGGGAGTTTTTGAAACTACCTTCTTATCGTGGCAATTGCAAAAAAAAAATTTAACTTAATGTCTATAAATTTGAGCTTCATATCATATAAAAAACCTTTTAATGGTACCTTTTTTGGTGCAAGCACCACATTCTCATATAAAAAACAAGTAGTCCCAATAGCCACTTCTAGAAGTGTTCAATGGATAATAACAAGAGACTTACTTAGAGCTTCATGCCCAATAATTGGCTTAGGAAGTTAAATTATCCTATCATCTCTAGGAATGTTATTTTTTATCAACTATTGAGGCTTTTTCCTTCCTAAAACTTCATAAAATGAATACCCCTACTTCCTTTTCTTAGCATGGTCATTGCACTGTGGCTGGGAAAAGAAGGTTTGGAATTACTTATCCTAAATTTTGATAGATCAATTATAATAAAATTAACCAAGTACTTGAAATAGTTAAGCTACACGGACTGCAAAAGCCTAATGTTAAATGTAAATGGAGAAGTGAAGCTGAAGAAAAAAAATAACATAATAAAACACAAAAATATGTTTTGGGATGGATCTCATGAAATGATATAGGAAATATTCTTTTTGCTAGTTATCAAAAATTATTTTCAAAGCGCTAATTTACAATTTCAAGAGAAAAAAGTGATTGTAAAAGAAACCATCAATGTAACTTACAATTGTAAGTAAAACTTATATTAGTTAGGGGGCCAATAAACCTTAAAACTAATTTTTCTGGGGATGGAAGTCCTACCCTCCTATAATTTGCTTGGACCATTATACCTATACTTATCCTAGTTTCAACCAATGTGCCCATTTTGCACTATAATTTCTCATGGCAAGAAGTCTTATTGCCATGAAAAGATCAACAAAATGAAGAAAGCCACCTTTTTTTAAAGTCTTAGTTAATCTAAATCTTTCTAGCAGCATTGTTAGTCGATTTTGTAAATACTTATTTATATCATTAACATTGTTTGTTCAGATTTTAAATAATTTCTTTTGTCATTTTGGCTATTTTTCCAAGATAAATTTATAATTAAATTGATTATAAGGTATTTTGTAATGTTGGCAGATAATTTTTAGGAATCTGTTCATTTTTTTTTGTGTAAATCTGAATAATTATTTTTTCTCTAACTCTTCCGATCCTTATGATTATGTTCAGAATATGAGCTATTTTTGGCCTAATACAATTAATCCTCTTAGTCCACTAGAATACACATTTCTTCTTCTCAAGTGTGAGAAAGGCCTTATTTAATTATTCTTAAAGAGTTATTTTTTATTTGGCACAACAAAGTCTGCTAACTTTTATGAATAAAATTAGCAAATAGCTATTAACCAAAACGGCATCATTTATTATTTGAATGAACCTGGGGAAGTTGATTAAGCAATGATTGAAGTAAATTGCTATCTTAGAGATGGATGGAAAAGATTCATGATAGACAATAAATTAGGGTTTAGGGACTTTGTGATATTTAAATATTCCTGTGCCTCAACTTCCAAGTTTAGAATGCATGGAAAAAGATGTCGTGAAAAAAAGGTTGAAGGAACTGATGAAACTGGTAGCTTTTGACATGAATATCAAGAGCAACTCTAATCTTCAATACTGAGGTTACCTCATCCATGACATTTGTTATTTTAGTTCCATATGGACTCTATAGATTGTCATCGTGTTATCTTGTGCAATTCTAATGTCATTTGATCCAATGGATTTTAGAATTAGATATGCACTTGTTGAATACTACATCTATTTTTTTGTCATGATTTTTATCATTATGGAAGAAAGAGTATTTTTTAACTTTTATCTGGCACTAGTGCCCTTGCTAGAAGAAAAAATAGCATTCTCACTCTTTTTGAATTCTATCTTTGGCAATGTGGATTTGTTTAAAAGTTTCCACTTTACTAGGGGCATCAATTCGGTGTTTAGGGCCGCATTCATGTCTAGTTAGGATATGGTCCCAACCTATTAATGCTAAACTCGAATATGACTTATTTATTAAATAAGACAACATAACATGACTTGTTTATTAAATGGGTTGGGCTAACCAGACCCGAGCCGAATAACCTAAAGTATTCATAATGTGTTTATACATTAGCAACATAAGCAGTTTCAATCGACTTAGGCCCGTTTTTCAACCCATTTATGATAATGCCTTCCTCATATAAATTAAAATTTAATAAACTTATTGTTATATAATTTATTTATACGAGCTATATTGGTTACACAATCGGATTGGGCCGACATTAACCTGTATATGACTTAAACCTATGTAGAACATATTAATTACTCATACAAGTAGCCTTTGGGTCTTTGTATTTTTACTATAGGGATATGACACTTGCACCAAAAGGGTTTAGGATACCATATAGGGGTTTTTATATGATGTGAAGCTTGAATTTGTTGAATCTAAGTTCTTTTGTGTAGTTGTTAAACAAAAAATGTATATTCATATGTTCCCTATCCAAAATAGATTCACACTTATTTAGCTTTTCTCTTGCATTGTTCATGATGCATTATCTCCAATAAGCAAGTAGCAGCCTTCATAGGATTCCAAGACTAAATTGAATTGCTTGTAAACTTATGTTGGCAGGGTAAATTGTCGAAGATGATTAGAAAAGCTATTAAAAAAGGTGTTGTCGAACCACTTATGCATGTTCAAACTTATGTTCTTGCTCAACATCGAATATGGAATTTAGTGTAAGTGGGAAGGAATAGACTCCCATTAGTTCCACTTTTGTCATGCACCATTAACAACGTGTTACCCTCACCAGGGAAAGGGTTTGAGACACTACCAAAAGGTTATCGTGTGCTATGAAGCTTGAAATTATGGACTCCAAGTTTCTATGTGTAGCTACTAGGAACTTAAAGGTATATTCGTAAGCTCTCCACCCAGAATAAATTTCTACTTGTTTAACTTTTGTCATATGCCATTCACTATGCATCGCCTTAAATAAATTTCTTCTTAGAGGCTACCACAAACTAAATATGATGCTTACTCCTCAGAAAATGATGAAAGCTTTGTTAATAATATCTTTGCCGTTAGTAATTCTAACAATAGGGGAGCCTTTTCCATGATATTTAGTGCTCCAAATTCCAGTGCTTCCATTTATCTAATCACTATGTTATCTTATGCAACTCTAACATCATTTAAACTTATGGCTTCTAAGGTAGGACATATGGTCATTAAATATTATTTCTCCTTTTATCATGGTTTGCATTATCATGGTAATTTCATTTTTTTCCACTTTCATCTGGCATCGATGCCTTTATTGGAAGAAGGATCAGTGCTCTCACTTTTTCAAACTTGCATCAATGTTAGGGTGGATTTGTTTCAAAGCTTTAAATTTACAGAGGGTGGAAACTTAGCTTGGTAGGCCCAATTCGTGTCGAGTTAAGGTAAGGTCTTAACCTAATTACATCGAACCCAAATATAACTAGTTTACTAGATGCGTTAACATGAGAGGACTAGTTCATTGAATGGGTTGACCCAACTTAACCTAGCCTAAATAAATTGAAATATTCATACTATGTTATCACAATAGCAATTGAACCCAGTCAACTTAACCTAGATCCATTTAACATTTTGCTTATATTAATTTTTTATTCCAAGCAAGATAATAATTAATAAACCTATACATTATATAATTTATTATTATGACAAATGTAAGTTACATGGGTTAGGTTAACTCGATTATCAATCCTGTCCCAAGCTCCTATAGGGCCACCACATTCTGTAGATTCACACTTTTTAAGGCATAGACCCTGAGTTTTTGTATGTACTTACTAACAAGAGAGGGTTAATTCAAAAAACCCTCATTTAAAATAGATTCCCTTAGTTTCAATTTCTATTTTTGTCTTAATGGAATTATTCTTTTTCACCCGCTAAAATATTTGTTTCCTCTTGTTAAATATGTAAAAAAGTCTTATTAAATTATTCCTTGAGTTGCTTTTAATTTTTCAAAGCAAGTTCTATCAACTATTCTAGGGAAATATGGACAATATCTATTAATCGAAATGATGCTCAAGAATTATTGGAGTGAATATTAGGAAGCTGAAGTAGCAAAAGTCGACACAAGTTGTTATTTTAAGGATGGATTAAGAAGTTTCATGGAAGATAATGAATTACAACTTAGAAACTTTGTGGTGTTCAAATAATCTTGGCATCATTTAACACAATGATTTTTTAAAATTGGATAGACATTTAATGAATATTAGATATTTTTATAATTAAAAATTAGATGTGCTATTAATTTTCTAATTACATATGTGATTTTAAAATTAGATATGTTGTTGTTTCTCTACTTTCATATCGCACTGATGCCTTTGTTAATGGATTTGTTTTAGACCTCTGACTTCAATTGTGGGTGACAATTTGTGTTAATAGGTCAGGTTTAATTTGGGTTGATATATAACCTCAAGTTATTTATACTAAACCCAAATACAACCCATTTATTAAATCGATCGACCCGATATGGCTCATTAATTAAAAGGGTCGAGTCAACCTGACCTACATAGCACGAAATCAAATTACAATTCTAGGTAAAAGTTAACTTAGTTAACTAAAGTTAATAAACTAGGAGATCTAAACGAGAGATGGAAATCCTTCCTTCTTATGATTCACCATTACCATTGTATGTATACTTAACCCTAAATTCAACCAGTGTACCTATTTTACATTCTAGGTTCTTTTACCAAGAAGTCTTGTTGCCACGAATGAATCAATGAAATGGAGAGAGCCATTATTTTTTAAAGTTTGGCCTAATCCAAATTTCTCAAGCGATGTAGTCACCAAATTCTGTAAATATTTGCTTATATCATTCATTATGCTTCTGCATAGTTTAAATAAATTTTTTAAGTAATTTCAATTATTTTTCCTAGAAAAAATTATAGTTAAAATGGTTGTATGGTGGTTTGTAATATTCTCAAACAAGTTATGGCATCTTGCCTACTTTTTGAAGTTTTCATCTTAATATTTATTTTGTTTTCACAAAGACTCCTCCTTTCCTTCATCATATGTTTAGAAATTCTTCTATTTTCAACTTGATATAATATTTTTTTAATCCACTAGAATACATGTATTTTCTTCCTAAATATGAAGAAGTACTTATTGAATTACTTATTAAAAGTTGTTTCTTATTTGTCACAGTAAAGTCTACTAACTTTAAAGAAGAAAAATTGGAAAATATCTATAGATAAAAAAATAGAAAATATTTTTCTTACTTTTAGCTAGCACCGATACCCTTATTTGAAAAAAGAATAATGTTCTCACTTTCCCTAACTTGCATCCATGGTAATGTCAATTTGTCTAAGAGCTTTAACTTTACTAGGGGTGGCAATTCAAGTTAGCAAGTTGTGTTTGTGTCAGGTTAAGATATGGTCCCAACCCACTTATGCTGAATACAGATGCTACATGTTTATTAAACAAGTTGACACGACTCGATTCACTTAATCGAATGGTCAACCCAACCAAACTAGACTTGACTCATCCAATAAAAGGGTTATCTTGATATGACTTAGCTTTTATATGTCTAAAATTGCCATTTGTAAACTTTGCCTATATGTTATCCTATAGGACATTATGTAATCTCTATTTGGATTACCATCAGAAGGTTCTCACATGGTATGGAACCTAAATGTGTAGATTCCATGCTTGTTTGTGCAGGTGCCAGGAATAGGGTGTATATTCACAAACTCCCCATCCAAAGTAAATTCTCACTTGTTCCACTTCTGCCACACACCTTTCACTATGTATTGCTTTCAACAAGGAAGTAGGCACTCTTATAGGATTTTGGGACTAAATTGATTTGCTTGCAAACTTATATTAGCACTGCAAAATCACAGCAGAGAGCCACCAAAAAGCTATGGAGAAGGATGGTAATAAGCCACTTATGCATGTTCAAAAACATGTTCTTGATAAGTGTCGAATATATAATGTGGTCTGGGTAAGAAAGAATAAAGCTACCCCACAAGAGCTTAACGAAGTTGAAATGGTTTTAGGTTTGCTTAAGGGTGGAAATGCATAATTGACAGAGGAGATGTCACTTTCCAATTCTTTCTATACATGAAGACCTTGTTTCTTGTATCCATATGATTTTTGGGTCCTAGTTTTTTGGATAAGTAAAATTAAACACAACTATCTATAACATTTTTATGTTCTTGTTATTTGTTTCAAGCTGTTGCCACATTAGTAGTGTTTTTGAGAAAACCTCCACTAGTATAACTTCCATACTTTTCTTAACATAAATAGTTAGAAGAGATCTAATACATTGCACCACTTACTTCAAAATCCTAATCTTACTTCTTTATCACATTTGTTACCATTTTATAATATACCCTAACTAAAATGAACAATTTCAAAAACTATCTATAATTTATATTATTCATCTCAACTCTTTAACATAATCCAATTAATTATCATTCAATTTCAGGAAACATTAAGTATTACTAATACAAATTGCATAGCGTCAATAAAAACCTTAAGCACATTTAAATGAAAAAGTTAATAAAATTTGAACGAGAAATTCAATTTGTCATTGTAGAACTAAAAAAATAATAAATAACATTTACACACGTTTTTTTTTTTTTGTTATTGTACACATACGCTAGTTGCAATTTGAAAATAATATTAGTCAAGTGAAATGATAATATAGTCATACATCTATACGTATAAAATCCAGTTATTATATTTATGTATAGAATACCTCTTAACAAGATATTTAATATATTTTAGATGTTAATTATAGCTTATTTTAGATGATGTGGTACTGATAAGATGCCACCTTGTAAATCTCCACTAAGTTAAAACTTGTTTGAGAGTATAAATGGAAGGGTGGGTACAACATGCAAATTACTACGGGATTGATGTTAACAGATAAAAAGATGGAGCCCCATGTGATTGGCAAAGGGAGGCTAGTAAGAATGGGGTGTGTCAAGCATTAGTAAATGATGAGGGACACATGGGATGGGCCTATATCCTTTTTTACTAATTATGCCACCAAACCTATACCTCACATTTTTGCATTCTGAATGTGAGAGAGATGGGCGTAGATTTAATTTTCCCTTAATTAACTCAACAATTGAAGACTAAATAGAATCCATTCAACCTCAGCATCTACCTATGTACGTGCATAGACTCAAATCCACTAGGTCTAACTTAGATGCACTTCCATTCAAATGGGTTGCATTAGGAGGCATTCACTTAAGCTAGATAGCAGTTCTAACATATTTGGCTAATCATTATTGAAATTCAAGGTAATAACAAATAATTGGTTAGCCTTCATACATAGTTTTCTTCATCCCAGTGATGGCATCTGCACCTTTTGTCAAAAGTGCTAAAGGCAAATTCATTAAAATAATAAGAGTCCCACTTCCCTTAAGTGTAAAGGTTGACTTCTATCTAACCACAATTATGAGATTGTCTCAATAGGACTTTGAGGTCGCTACATACATCTTCTCCTCTGAGAAGTCTACCAGGTAAGATTAATATGTCATAGTTTATATGTTCTTTTCATTTATATTCCCTTGGAATAATGTGGTTATTTATACTAGTAGGTATAATTATAATGTACATTGCACTATGAATCGCATGTAATGAGATATTGGTTGATTGTGCTTGTGTAATTTAACTAAGGCCAATATAAAGTCTTTTATCTAGGGCGTTGGGTGTATAGTTGTGTAAGATATTGAACTGATACCTTTTGTTTCTTATTTCTCATTTGTTAATCTGTGATCCCAGATCATCCATGTTATGTTGTAAATGCAAGTTCTTACAATAATTGTTGCTAGGTTGACATTTGAGGAGAGAAAGCACTGATGTATACGTAATTGGTATCTTCCCCCCACTTTGCAGTAAGTCCTTCATTTCCTAGATCTTTACTAAATAATAAGTTGATAAATGATGGTAGTTTGATATGGAATTTGCAACAACTTGCCTTAGAGAGAACCTTGACTCCTAAGAAAGCAATCAGAATTTATGCATTCTATTCTTGTCCATTAGCTTGAACACCATTGACAAAATCTACATTCCTCTTAATGATGACAACATCCACTAGTTCTTACTTGTTATTTCACTTTCGGATGAGAAGTTAGTATACTTGGATTCTAATCCAAGTCTCTCTACTGAGGAGGATAGGTATAAGTTAATCAGATCAATGGTGAGTTTATGCATGAATAAAATTGGTGGTCTAGTATCCCAAATTATTACATTGCATCCTAACTCTTGGTACCTACATGTTTGTAGGTTGCATTCGTGAAAAACTTGCTAAAGGATAACCAAATCCACAACATTTATTAGGGTAGCATTCCAACCATTTCAGATTGAATAATTACTACACTAGTTAAAGTTCTATGACAAAATGACTTGTATTTCTACTGCATATATATGATATATTAATTGAAATATGCAGTTTAAACTATTTAACCTTACTTTTTACTGTTATCTGTTTACTTAGCTATGCTTATAGGGTTTAGATAGGTTGGCTGGATGACATTGGATGCCATTTGGGGAGATTTCAAGACTATGATAAATACATGTAGTTTTTTTTTTTTTTATTCTAAGGTTGAGTTTGTTAATACTATGGTTAAGCTTGCAGCCTAGAAGAGATGCTGGTTGAATGTGCTTGGCACTTGACCTTATACTTGAAAATCACAACATGAAGCAGGAGTAGATCATCATTTCTGCTAGAGACCACTAGGATTAGATGGGAAAATCGGCCAACCATTAATCCATCACTACTCATGATTTTATTTTTTAGCTTGTATATATGTAATTTACCATGATGCCCGTCAACTACACTTTTGGTTTGTATGTTCATAGTTGACAGGGTATCATGAGTGTTCTATACCAAAAGAACATGTTTTAGGGTCTGATAAGCTTTGTAAGTTAATATAGGTACTATGTTTTTTGATAAAGTTCAAGGAGATGACATATAGATGGCACCCATGTATTCTGTAACTAACTCATACTATGTTTTTTGTATATAATTTGGCAGTCTGCTGCCACCAGCATACAGTGCATACAGTCCTAGATAGAGGCCATAGTAATTTTAGAAAAATCTTTTGTGCAATGAAAGATATGCTTCAGTGATTCATAACCTGGTGAATTGACTTCATTAGACTCATTGATGACCTCTTCTCCAAGGCAGATTCAAATAACATGTGTGATTGATCAACACATAGTAGAATAGAATTTAATCCTTTGGTGGGAAAAAATTGAATGACCATAACTAATGATCTTTTATTGATAAAGTATATAAAACTAATGGTTATTAAGGTACTTAAATTAAATGATTATCCTTTAATGGATACAAATATGGAATACATGATATCCCATGTATCCTTATAGAGGAAAAATGAAACTAAAATTGCTTAGCAATTGTTAAAAAAATGATACATTAAGATTACACTCACAAGTTGGGCTTTTAGCCTTCTATAAAATATTTAGCTCCTAATGCCATTTGATTTTCCTATGAAATTGTCCTCCTTCCTATCCTATTTGATTCATCTCTAGTATTTTTACAAATCGATCAAATTATGACATTTTATTGCTCATCAACCAGACTACTAAGTATATTTCTATTTGGTTTCTCCATTCTCAGTGACCCATTACCTACATTTCTTCCTCTTTTTTTTGCAATACACCAAAAAATACAAAAACTATAAGTGTCTTACAATAAAACATAAAATAGGGATGCATAGACCGAACATAGAATGCAGATTAGATGTTAAGATTTTGTTTAAATTAAAAAATGACATTGAGCTCTTTTTTGTGGCTTCCTTCATCCCTTTTCTTTATTATGAAAGTGAAAAATCGAAGCAACACTTTAAACAAAAGCATCTTTTCTGCTAAGCTCCTAAGCATTCTAATCTAAATCAGACATATGGGTTAACTTTTGCAAGGTGGTATGAATCCTATTGAAAGTGCTTTCTTCTGAGTTTAAATAAAGAGGTATAAAGGGATGCAAGGCGAACTCCTTTCTATTGTAGTTCCTACTTTTTAGGTTTAGAGTAGGAGCAGCAGCTTGGATTTTAGGCTTTTGTAACCACTAACTATCTTGCATAGGTTGAGGTATGGGAAAGGGTGTTCTAAAAGGTAATGGTAACATTTCATCAAGAACCTGCATTAGCAAGAAAATTCATGTTAAGGACATACATTTTATGGACAATAAACTATAAACTAACTTAATATATGACCAATATTAGACATTTGGTATGAGGCTATACCTAACTTTGGATGATAAAACTGACTTCTTCTACTTCACATACTACAACTTCATTCTTATACCCATCAATTTCTTGAACTAATTCAACTTCTATAAGTATAAAATCTCCATTAGATACCATTAGGATACATATAATGTATGCCAAAGACCACCTTAATAATAAGAGAGTAAAATCTATTTGCATTACTAGACTTCTAAAAGAAGAGATGTTTAACAAATACTATTTTTTTATAAAATTTCTCCTTGGCAAAGTAAATCCAAAAGGGAAATCTATTAAGAATGCTAACCAAAGTGTACAATTAATCACTAAACCTCTAAAAATTGAAATCTTAAAGTTAAGAAGTCAAAGAACCCTAGGCCTTGGTTCATGCAAAAGGAAGAAATAAAAATAAAAGGTCAATTATCGCGAATGTTGAAATCTATTATCCTTCCCATAGTTTTCCACATATAGGACACAAGTTCAAGAAGAAAAGCCTTAAGGAATACAAAAGCTTACATAATAACACTAGTGGAAGTAATAAACTCATGTTCATGATTGTTTCAATAACTAAGGAAGTTTGAAAAATAGAAGAAACTTTAAAGTCAATATTTCCCCTTTTTTCCCCTTATTTAAATGGAAAAGGCGTTTGTTTAATTATTTAACATAAAAAGAGAAAAAAAAGAAAAAAATAAATAAAACCATCAACGGATCTAAACATAACATTGGTTGCAAATCCATCCAATTATGTACTAAACTATGTAGGATTATTAATTTAGCACATAGCCACGGCTTCGCCATCATAAGTAATAGAGGGTGCATGAAAGAGCTATAACAAAGATTAAAGATGCACGTTTATGTTGAAAAAAGTGATTACATGTAGTTACCAAAAGCAATTATGCATTTTACTTTATATTGAACATCAAAGGACTCACTTTGAATAAAAATAAAAAAGGAGAAAAGCTAATTCCATTAACTAAAAACCATTCCATTATATGTAAGATCTTTATTGTAGTAGGTAAAATTCACAATTAAAGACAATGTTCAAATCTTAGTCATGCAATACTATGCATAAGACCTTAGACAGTGGTCAACCACATGCCTTTACAATAGTTCCCTCTACGTCAATATCATATCAACAAGTTCTAAAAGCCATGACAACCTAACATAAAAAGTAGCATTAGAACTTAATAGATGGCAGCCTCTATGCTAAACTTTCCCTATAACTAGTTGCTACACATGGTGTCATTAGTTATCTAAGTCATGGTATTTATATTCCTGCAATATAATTAGAGATATAGTAAGTTTAGTTACAACAAACCATGGAGCAATGATAGTGGCTTATTTTTTTTCTTCAATCATACCTGGTCCTTAATCTCTTTGCCATCAAGCATCCAAAGTCTAGTGTCACTATCTTCTACATTTACTACTGCTTCAGGCTTTATAGATCCAATAAAACCATAGCTAATGCCATCCAAGTTATTGTCTTACCCAAATAGTCAATGAAACAAGTATGCTTCACTATTTATTCAAGTTGGATGTACAAGCAAATGCAGATGCATGAAGGAGGTCAATATCAACTAAAACAATGTATGATTAAAGAATTAATCATCATAAAACTATCAATAAAGTGACTGTCAAAGATAGTTAAATTAAATTTTATCTCCTTCGATACAACACTGCATCATCCCTACTGTAATGGTCATTTTTTAGGTTTTCAAATGGCCTAGGTTAGCAAATGGAGAAATGACTTTTATGTGACGTTTTTGCTAACATAAGGCACACCAACACCTCCTTTTAATAAAAAAAGCAATTGATGGTAGCTTTGCCTTTACTTGTATAATTATAGAATCAAGGACTCTTTCGTCATATCTTTCAACGTCTTTTTCACTTACCATGTTGAGATTTCCTCCTTAAAGCTCTTTGATGACCTTTTGGATAGTGTATCTCATATGCATGAAATTATCATATGTCACCAAGCCAAGATTGCACTTTAACCTGCAATGCTGGGTGAGTGAGCCATATTGCAACCTTACTAACTACTTTGAATTACTATTGTCTCTTAGTGTGACATCATCTACTTCTTTAGTATTCTTCATCTAGTGCCACACTAACAATGACGGTGGCAACTTCTTAATATCTTCTTGCACCATTGCAAAAATTATGTGTTTGCATAGGATCTTAAATGATTATAGCTTATCATATTCACACTGAATTCGGACTTCTTCTTATTTGTCAAAGTGGACATACCAAAAGATTTTAGGATTCATAAAACACTTAACTGAGTATATCTTTGTTGTGATTCATTACTTGCAATCAATATCGACATAAGCTCCAACTTTCTTTACTTCCCTCTAAAAGATCCATAATGTCTCCCATATGTAGACCTTGGCTCTATTCTATTCTATTAACTCCAATGCCATAGTCAAAATAGGCTCCCTATGAACATTTTTATAGTTAGCAGCCACCTTATTGTACCTAAAATGGTCCAATACTCATTAAAAGTGGTGCACAAAGTCCAATAGATTATGGCTCCACTTCATAAACTTCTTAATATGAGAATTCATACCTTCGTACAATGAAATGGTGTGCAGATTAATGAACATCTTCCCATAGAGATATGCAACAGACCACATTATTCTTTACTTGTACATTTTTTATACCCATTCATTTCCTTAACATTGAAACTCTGAATCAGAGATCTCCATTTTAGCTAAAATTTTGTTATGTTGATATCACTAAACATGCAATCTTTGAAGCCCTTGGTGAATTGGGGCTCAGTAATGTTATTAATTGTATTCTTTTGTAAATGCCATGCATACTATCTATATGTGCAATAAGGTAGAATGCACTTAATTACATTTCTCATGGCTGTATCGCTATTTGTTATGATTGATAATGGCTCTTTCCTATTATTTGCTTCAAGCAATGTTTGTAATAAGCATTTATAGGTTTCCTTTGTCTTATTTGCAATAATTGCACAATTAAACAATATTGTGTTTCTATGATGATTAACCCTAGAAAACATAACAACAAGTTTATTATACTTGTTCTTCTTGTATGTTGGATCAAATGCCAATACATCCCTAAAATATTTGTAATTTGTTATATTACCATTGTTTACCTAAAATAAATGTTCTAGACAGCCATATTTATTAACATTATACTTCATAAAAAACTTTAGGTTGGTATCCATATTGTCTTGTAAATAGTGTAATGCTACCATTGTATCATCATCACTTGTTCTCAACAAGTACTCACGATTAGTGTGGTTATATAGATCTTTCTTGATGAAGTCGAGCTTATTGTATTCACCCGTTTAGCCGGTAATGTATCCATATATTTGCAACCCTTTGAATCTATACAATTGTATTATATCAACCTAAGCCATATTAGCATCTGCCATCTTCCTATAGCATCTATGGAAAGCTATGTGTTCCGATGCAAGGGTGTGATGGTTATGATCAATCATCAAATCTAAATACCTCCTAAACACCTCTCTCATTATTTTTTTTAACTTTTATGCTAGTTGTGCATCTTGAACGAGTTAATATTTTATGCTCTCTCTTTTATTCAGGGGTTTCAATGTACTTAGTTGTCCTTCCACCTTTTGAGCTACAACCATACGTCTTAATCGGGGTTCTCCATCCTTATTTCTGTATATGTCATCCATCCTCACCCTAAACCCTTTCACACGAGCGTACTTCTTATAGAAATTCTATGCATCCTTTAAGGATTTAAATACCATGTCCATGATACTTTCCCTAGTCATGTTGAAAAGGTCCTTATTGTCTTCATCATCCATATCATTTTTCTGGGGTTAGTCTTGCATTTCATAATTTACATTGATACCTTTACTGTTATTGTTAGTCTCAACATACAAATTACCAACTATTGGCATATTCTCCTTAGCATCCCTCATAGCAATCAATTAAGCATAACCTGATATAGTATCTGTTATGAGTTTAGTAGCTTGTAAGTTGAAAAGGTGTTAAGTTATTACATTGATCATACTAAGGCTAAAGCATAGATGTTATTCATAAAAAGAAATGGCTTTCACACACATACTAATATTAAGGGGCAAAGAGTAGAATATTTGTCAAAGAGAAATGAAACCTTTTATCAAGTCCTTAGGGCATTTATTCAGCTGAAAATGCCTTTGTACTAATGATTAAAAAGCCTAAATAAAACTAGAGTGTAGAGTTTTCATCAACCTTTTTCCTATCACAATTATTCTAAATGCAATGTGATGACATAACTACTATAAAAATGCATGCTGATTCTGGGTAGGTTTAGCTTTTATATAGAAATATGTATTGTATTTGCCCATAAGCTAATTTTTATTAGTTCCTTGCTTTTCCCATAGTTTAGCCTAGGTGTTAATTACATATTTACATTAAATTTGTAATTTCAATTAGCTGCACTTCAATAAGTTTAACATATAAAATTAACTAGTTTTCTTTATGGAGATTCATTATTTGCATTTTTTTTCTTAGCACATGTCTTTATGTGCATTTATAAACATAGATGTCGGTTTCCCTTGAAAGAAGCATGGATAAATGACAACCACCTTAATTATAGTCTTAATTTACTTTTCTTTTTTTACTTGCTCTTCTCAATGCCATGTTTTCCCTGCATTATATGTGTTTGTCTTAATGAATAAAATGCTATAAAAGGAAATAATGGATTAATTATTAGTAGATGCCAGGTGAGATTCCTATGGCTTTCAATTATTTTTCCAAGAGCTATTGTTGACCTTTGTAGCTAACTATTCGAATGTTGCTGCCAGGTATCATAGACAGTCATCAAGCACTACATGTTAGCTATTTCACGCAAAAGTAGCAACCAATATCAATAGGGCAAGGTGAGCAACACACCTTCTTTTGCTTAAGATTTGGTTATGTTAAAATATTAATATAAAAAAGAATAACCATTTATGTAGGGCATGATGCACACACACTAGTGTTTCATGAAGGTAAGGAAGCATATAGTGTTAGAAGCTAACAAGTTTCACCTTAAGTGATACAAGGCATTAGTTGTTAGCTCCAATCATTATCTTTCCCTACAGAGTGTTAATTTTGCTATATAAGTTCAAGGGAGACTTTAATTATTGTAAATGCCATATCATAGTTCTTTACATTCCTCTTCACACCTATGCTAATGAAATTTATACATTGACTCGAATTAAGATCCTTTTTCCATGACTAATGATAGATAGAAGTTGGAAAACCACATAGTATAGAGGTTGGAGCTTATCAATTACTTTGGATTTAGTTACGGTAGTATTGTTCTAACTTATTTTTGCAATTGTTTAGGTTGAAATCCATGTGGGCCAGATAAGGGTTATTTGAGTGGAACTAGTGATGTTATCTTATTTGGTTAGTCTATTCTAGTGGTTCTTGATTAGTAACCTACCTTTTTGAAACTAGTTTGAAATAAATAATCATTTTTTCTGTAACAAACCCACTTTTTCTTCCATAAGTATCTACTTCCTTTATCATATGACATTGTTTAAGCTAACAAGGAGAGTAAATTAGCAAGAATAGTTTCACATGTTGTAATATGGATGAATAATTTTGACCTATCATTATTAGTTCGTTGTTGTCTCTTTTACACATAAGTTTCCTAATTGAGTAAATCTAACTTAAATTATAACATCCATGGTAGTGCTGTCTTACTTATCTAGGAACTTGATTCACACCTTACGCAGATACAAGCATGAAGTTTGTTATCTTCCTTATATGTGAGCATGCATTTTAAAAATCTTATAAATTATGAAGGATTTTATGTGATGTAAGAAAAGGTTTAAGGCCTTCTGTGGTTGTCTTTCACCTAATATTTGAATTGCATATTTTATACACCATGATTAGGTACAATATGATTAGTTTTTATGACCTTTCCTTCTAAGAAAGATCTCACCTTTGACTCCTCCAATTACCTTTCCCTTTTGTGATTTTAAACACTATTTTTAATTCTAAAAAAGACTACTTTAGATGAAATTTTGTAGCATTTACATAAAATTGAGAGAGTCTTTGTGATAAATGTGTTTGCTACCACATAAACGATTTGATCATGTCTTATATTTTGCATTATCTATAGCCTGGCCTTTTCTTGATAGTGTTACACATTGAAATTCCAAGGAAGTGGTGCTAGCTTTACATATACTATAAAGAACCATTATTTATAATTTTGTAACTATGAAGGAACTTTTTATTAATTGTTGTTGGTGCAGTAGATATTGTAGTTCTTTTCAATTTGAAGAAATGGGAAATAGAGTAAAAAAGACAACAACAAATTTATCATGTAAATGAACATACCTTGCATAAGGGAGACACCTATAATTCCCTTCAATTTTAATTTGCATTGGAAACTAATTGGCATGTCAACCAATCCATCAACGGTCCTTAATAGACACAAATAAATTAAAACACAATCCTAAATTATGTCTATTATTATTATAAATAGAGGAACACCTGAGTAAAGGAAGAGGATGATAAGGAGGGAACTTAAATTGCCTCCAAAATTACCAGTTAGTGACCTTACCATCTAACTAATTGATAACTTAATAATTGGGATGCACTTCAATTATTCATAAAAGAGATAATTGTGAAAATGTAATAACAATGATAGGTTAAATTGCTAACACAATTAGATATCTCATCAATCTATTAACTCTATCTATATTAGTTAAATTAACTAATCAATAGGAATCCCTAGATAATAAAGACACCTCAGCACATAGAATTTACCTTTTTTTCTTATTTTCTTGTTCTTTTTTCCATAATGCATCACAATGACAAGAAAAGTAAATAACTTACACTTTTCCTATTTCCTTGATTAAGGTTATGATATGTTTAATAGGAATTTAATAGTAATTAACTTACACTTTTCCTTTACTTAAGTTGACTCACATAATATGGGCCATTAGTGCAGAGACATGTTCTGCTAGGCTGATAGATTTACCTAATAATTAAGCTTAGCTTAATAAAATCTTAATGGTTTAAGCTAATGTGGAATTGTAGCTATCAACTAAAGGATTAAGGCAACCAGTCAGAACAAAGGCCAAAGCATCTAATAATGGAAGTTTGAGTGTTATAAGTAATAAACTAAAACAATAAAAGTTAAACCATCACAATACATTTTGCATTTCTATCTTTATGATAATAGAACCAACCTCTAATTGAAGGGAATGTAGCTTAGAATAAAAATCATAAGGAAATCTACCTCCATTTCAATCTATAACACTCTCAGCTTCACCCCTAAGCACACCATTAATTTCTCTAATTAATAAGTTCTCTATCATTCTACAAGCTCATTTACTTCTTGTGAATCACTATCATTAATTTCTCTAATTAAGGGACCAACATAGATTACTTGAGGAATTTGAGCATTTATGTTATAAGGTAATGCAATTAAATAAGAAATTAACACTATTGAGAAACTCATTGGCACTTCTAATAATAAGCTACATAACTTTTGGCTCTGAGTCTCCTCATAGGCTTGGAAAACATTTCATCTTTCGGCCTTGCTTCTACCCCTGACTCGAAAACGATTTCATCATTCCATTTTTTGCTCTTACAATTTCCTCATTTGTGTAATGCTCCGCTTTCTTGCTTCTTTTCACTTGGTTGGTTTGAATTTAAAGCTATAGACAATATATCAAAAGGAAAATTATTAAGGAATGGACATTACAACTTATATATTCTTCTTCTAGGTTTGGGTTTTCTACTCTACCTATTTGCAAAGTTTATTTACGGACTTGCCTCCTAGAGAAAATATAACTTATTAGGGGACTAAATTACAATGGGAGGGACATTCGTACACCTAGTTGCCATCTAGTAATAAATTTAGAAAATTTTGACCAGGGTTAATAAGTCCTCGACATTGGGTAGGGGATAGAAGTCTTATCTCTCAAACTCAAGCAATGATAGCTATTCTTAATTATAATTTATTAATTTTCAATGTTGTTCCTAGATTTTAAAAAAAATAGAAAAGGGATAAGGCCAAGGATTAAGAAATTAAATTATTGTCTTTGATGTCATAAAAAAATAGAGTTAATTAAGATTTGAAAAGGCTTAATTTTATTTTTTAAATTAAGATTTGGAACCTAAATCGATTTGAGTTAATTAGAATTAGTGGACTAGATCATTTTTTTAATATTTTTTAAAATAAAATTTTTATAAATTTACAACAATTAAAATATAATATCTTTATAATTTCATATCAATTGAATTTATATTTTCTAATACTTTTTAATATAAATTATTATTATATTACTTATATTTTATTATTTTAAATATATATTATTAATATATATAATTTATATTTTTAAAATTAAAATTCATTCAACTGATAAATTAGTAATTAAATTAATGAATCATTGTGTGATCTAATAAGTAACATGATTTTAAAAATTACATTTTAAAGTATCTATTTATTTATATATTAGTTATAGTTTGGGCTTTAAAAATTTTTTGCCCCATGAATTCTTCTTGCGAGTTGTTCTCACGCACATAATACATTATTGTATTTGCTGCTTTCTTCTTATTCCGCAAGATTGTGACATTCATTCACGATATTGGGGTGTTTGTTCTCTCTTCTTGTTGAGGCCCGATAAGGCTACCCTTGACGTTTGCATTTCTTGCGTCGCTCCTCCTCGCTCGCCTGCTTTTAATTTCTTTGTTTTAATCCGTCTGAGGTTTGTAATCCATGACATTCTTTGTTTGTAATCCATTTGAGGTCTACAATTTGTTGAAGGTTTCAATTTCTTATTGCCATACACCCCTTTAATTACTTTTGATTTATATTTTGCTTTTGCGTGCAAAATTCTCTGCTATTTCATCTACGTATTTGTCTCAAAAGCTCCACTTTATGCCTTTGATTCAATTTTTATCCTCATATGTTTAATTTCATTCAAACCTTTGTATGATTCAATTGAACATGTTTTTTTAACATATTTTGTCATTCTTTTTTCAATTGAATATGAGTTCTCATTGGATTTTGGTTTGGATACTGATTATTTTTTTATTGTTTATTCATGGCTATTTACATGGGGTGTTCCCTTAGCTAATTTCATTTAGATTTTACCATTTGATCTTTTATCATTTTTTTTGGTATGTTGAGTTGAAGAAGTGTGAACAATTGGTTAAAGGTGATAAACTCCACTTCTTTTCTATAATTAACCAACAAGGCAAACGTTTTTGTTATAAGTTCCAATTAATTTCTGAACATGAGACTAGTATAGTGAGTATATATTCCTTGTATTCGTTAATTATATATTCCAACTTCTAAAGTTTCCAGAAGATCTCAAGCATTATAATGATTCCCCTGTAGATCCCATAAATTATTTGGGATTTGCATAATGTTGTTAGTAAAGAAACTAATCCCATAATTTAATATGTTCTGCTTTATATAATTGGTCCTAATCATTGGAAGAAAAGTAAATATCAAAGCTACTACCCCATGCTTGATGAAATGGAAGATTTGGTGTTGCAAGGAAAAATGTCATTCCATCTCCATAATTTTCACTCCTACTAAAAATGTTAAAAGAGAATTTTGAAGTGAAATTTGCTAGATTCCTTAAGCTCTTGAGAATTCTGCAATGTATTAATTTTTCCTTTTGAGTTTCTTTTTCCATAATCCACAATACAAAGTAAAATGGTAACATTAGGACTATTGATTCTTCTTTCTATGGAGAATTCTACAAAACGAGCTTGCAATTTTAGAATTTATACATCTCTTGGTTGAAAACATAGGCTATCACTTCAGTAATAGGGTAAATCCTATTTTGAAGAAACTAAGATTTACTAACAGAGATTTAATTAAGTTAATGTGAAAACACTTATATTGAAGCTATATTCTAGTTTTACGTTGATAATTCTGATTATTTAATTATCCTTCTGTTTTATGTTATATTGAAGCCATTTTCCAGTTTCATGTTATATAAAAATGTAAATATTTTACTTATAGCACTCAACTCCATCTCATGCATGTTTTATCTAGCTACACACATTCTTTTGGAGTCCTTTGAATAGTTACACAATTATCAATGTTATATAGTCTAGCTGTGTAATCTCAGTTGCATGGTCAAAGAAGTGTGAAACACATATGCCTTCGAGGATTACTAACTACACGTAGAAAGTTAACTAAGGCATGAAAAAGTAGAAGATTGGAAGTATCTCAATAACAATCAATTTATTATAACATCTTCAATGCATAAATCAGGCTGTTAGCGACCTTATGTAATAAAAAGTACAATTTTTCTTGGGATGATATTATATTTTTGCCCAAATCTACAGTTTTTTTAAATGTCTTTTTACAAGAAGTATCTTACAAAACTAAAATGCTTTTGGGTTTTCATTTTTTTATTTTTTTCCTTTTTGATTCAGGATTTACCTGGTTCCAGTGGTATTATGCAAGTAAGTATAACACAGAAGTTGAAATTATGCGATTAATTGGGAAAAAAAAACATAGAGTTTTAATTTTGTATTCTCAATTTGATAAAGGGCTAGGACCAGAGACTTAAGTACGCAACATCATTTGAAGGTTGCTATTTCCTTTGGCTTCTTTATTATGTAGGGACTCAATATCTTATAATGGGAGCTCTCAAGTTAGACAGTGACAACTGCCTAAATCTTGAACAATTATATATCTTCTGTGATTTATTGACTTTGTCATGAATAAGACATAAAGGGTTTAGGAAAGAAACAACCCATTGAACTAACTAATCACCTTGTATATCATCAATGAACTTGATTGTATTGAAATTATATGATCAGAAATCCATAAATGAAATTGAAGAACATGCTTCCTATGTCCATATAAATAGGTTTGATTAACTAAAATTTCATTTGATTATTTATTATTGGTAGACATTAATGAGTCCCTTTGCTTCATTATAAAGGGACACTTGAACTGTGGAATGTGTATGCAAAAACTGAGTACGTATTATTAGTTTGAAAGGGTAGTGAGCTTGTCCTATAGTCTAAATGCACAATTCAATTCATTTTTTTTCCTCTTATTTGACAAGCATACAACCCTCCAAAAATGGATTGTTTGTTTGTTGCTAAGAACAATACTTTAAATGCATTACTTATGATTCAAGATGTCTTATCCTTACTGTTATGAGCTGTACATAAGGGTTGATAAGGCACATGCAAAAGAGAAGTATGTTATCTGCATTTCCACAAAGACCTACAACTGATGAAGTTAATGATGCCTTCCTAGGAAAGCCAAGGTAATGCATATCTAATTGGCTGTCTTTTGCAACATTTAAGATTTGATAAGATAGCATCTAGGTGAATTATTTATTTTAAAAGTTCTACAGGACTAGGAATAGGAAAACCTCAAGAATTTGATAATAAATATCTGTAATAAATCTAAAATATCCCTTTTCCTTTATGATAAGTTGGGTGAAGTCCTTCTTTTCCAATATTAATGTTTCCATCTCATTGATAGGGGTTTTTTGAGTAGTGTACTTTGAGTAGAGCATAAAGCAGAATGTATCTGTCAGAAAAAATATAAATTATTGCTGAATGAGATTCTTCAACTAATACTTGATGATTGATTTTAGAATACACTCATAGTCAGAGCTTGAAATACGTAGTGAAAGTCCAATATAGCTAAAGAGGGATTTAAAATGATTTTCACAAGTTAAAATGACACTATTATTTATTAGCTGATTTGTTTAAGGGGCAGAGCTAATGAAATTATTATGGGGGTCCAGATGATGACATCATATTGACTTAACGAATATTTAAATGAATTTGGATTGTTACAAATAAGATAGACTTGCAATCTTTTTATTGGATGATGTCAATTGTTCAATTTATTTTATTGCAAGTTACGTCAAGACATCTTATTGTTCTAGTTGGCTTGGATGACTTTTAGGCCTTCTTTTAAGTGTATCTTACTTTGACAATTTCTTGTAGTGTTGCTGAAGTGAGATTGAGTGGATGAGACTTATCCACAAATACATAATAGGTGTATATTAATTTTTATTTTTTCCTTAAATATTAAGGAGTTGTCCTTATTACGGTATTCAAAGTGATAAAAAAGTGATCAAAGGTTACCTAATATAATGATAGATTTTAAATTAATTATTTTAATATTTTATAATTTAAAATTTTAAAAATATAATTTATATTATAAATTATTATTAATTAAATTAAATTAAATTAAATTCGTGAGTTGAAAGCTAGTATCTCATATTTTGATGCAGTGGGAACACGAAATTCAAGATGTGGCCACCGAGGACGGAACACCCCGTATTCCTGCAGGACCCACTTCAACCACTCTCTTGCCACTTGCTCCCCTTCCTTTGAACCAAGCTTGGTTGTTTGCCGACAGCCGAGTTCCCTGGGAAAATTTTATCGTACACCACCAACCATATCCTCTCGCTTGATTGTGGGGCTTTTTGGAAGGGCGCGGACTCACGTTTCGTACTCGATGTCAAGGGTTTATTAATCGGGACGCGTTGCACGTTGAAGGCCACAAATAACATAACCGCAGAAGAAGACAAATAGCATGTATGGAGGTCACATGCCATTGCCATCTGATCTGAAGCACATGGATAATTACTTCAGTTTCTACAGTAACATGTACGGACGAAATATTTTCAAGGAGGCCCTTGTCCTGATAATCACGTGGATAAGGAGGCCCTCGATGATTGCAATTGACATAAAACCAACCTCGTCGAGGACTGAATGTTAAAGTATATCTGATGTTCCAATTGAATATATAATTTATCTTTTCATTAAATTGATAATAGATTATAATTATTAAAATACAAACATCATAATTTCATTAATTCTAAAAATTTTATTTTAAAGAATATTAAAAGTCTTAATTCAAATCAAAAGATAGAGTTAATCAAAAAATAGAAAAAGGATAAGGCCAAGAATTAAGAAATTATTAATTTTAAAAAGGCATAATCTCATTTTTTGTTCTACTAATATACATTTTGTTTGTATTTGATTCCCTAAAATACAAAAATCTATTTTGATCACCTAAGGTTCGAACACTTTTAATTCTTTGTTAACTTTTTGTTAAAGTTAATGGAAAAATAAAAAAAGGAAAAAAAAGAGGAAAAGGGAAAAAGGAAAGAAAAAATAAAAAATTAAATATATAATTTATTTATTCATTAAAATAAAAAATAAAAATAAAATTAAAATAGAAAAATATTTAAAATATTTAATTACTAGTCGCAATAAATGATATATCAAAATATTTTAAACATAATAAGTAATTTATTTATTTTTTAAAGTAATCAATAAAATTAGTAGTTATATTAAAATCATATTTAATTAAGAATTTAAAATTTATCATAATATATTTAGAGCTCTATTTTATCAACTTAGATAGAATAATCGACTATTAATAAATTTGAATATATAATTTAATTTATGTTTAAATGATAAGTTTTTTTTTGTAATTTATTCATTCAATTATGAATTTCTTTTTACTAAAAATCTTTATATCAAATATCCCTCAAGAAAATAAATTATTATTAAAAGTTATCCCAAGTATCAAATTAGTTTACACACATTAATGAATAATTAATTGCATAATTTCATTGCTATACCAAATAACTATTCTTTTTAATTTTAATTTATTATTTATTAAATGCACTCAAATTATTTTAATCATACATTCTTTTTCCCTTTTTTATTATTATTTTCTCTTTTTTTGGATATGCCCAAACCCTCTTAATTTGAGTATATTTAATTTATAATAAATTAAATTTAAAAAATATACTTATTTAGTATAGAAATGAAAATAAGTAATTAATAATTTATTAAAGTATGTAAATTAATTTTATATTTGGGATACTTTTTAATAATGATTAATTTTCTTCAGAGATATTTGATGTAAAGATTTGATAGTGAGAGAAAATTTATAATTGAATGAATAAATTATAAAAATAATTTATTATTTCAATATAAAATAAATTATTCACTTAACTACCTTAGTGGTGAATTATTCTATCTATTGTGATGAAATAAAGCTTTAAATATGTCCTAGTAGATTTAAATTTTTTAATTAAATATAATTTTAAAATAATTAGTAATTTTATTAATCACATTAAAAATAAATAAATTACTTATTATTTTAAATGTTTAGATATATTATTTAGTATAATTTGTGATTAAATATTTTGAGTGTCTTCTTTTTTTACTTTTATTTTTTTAATTTAATAAATAAATAAATAATTAAAAATTATCCCAAATATAAAATTAATTTACACACTAAAAAATCATTAATCACATATTTTTATTTCTATATTAATTAAGTATATTTTTAAATTTAATTTATTATAAATTAAATATACTCAAATTAAGAGGATCTGAACATACTAGAAAAGAAAGAAAATAATGATAAAAAAAGAAAAAAAGAATGTACGGTTGAAATAATTTGAGTGTATTTAATAAATAATAAATTAAAGTTAAAAAGTATATTTATTTAGTATAACAATGAAAATATGTAATTAATAATTTATTAGAGTGTGTAAACTAATTTCATATTTGGGATGACTTTTAAAAATAATTAACTTTTTTAGAGATATTTGATATACAGACTTTTAGTAAAAAAGTTTGTAATTGGATGAATAAATTAAAAAAATAACTTATCATTTAAACATAAAATAAATTATATATTCAAATTTATTAATGATTAATTATTTTATGCAATGTGATAAAATAGAGCACTAAATATATTGTGATAAATTTTAAATTCTAATTAAGTGTAATTTTAATATAATTACTAATTTTATTGATTACTTTGAAAAATAAATAAATTACATATTATTTTTTAAATATTTTGATATATCAATTACTACAACTAGTAATTAAATATTTTGAGTTTTTTTCATATTTTGTTTTTATTTTTATTTTTTCATTTTAATGAATAAATAAATTATATTTTTTATTTTTTATTTTTTATTTTTTCCTCTTTTTCCGCTAACTCCAACAGAGAGTTAATAGAAGATTCACAAGTGTTCAATTTTAATTTTAAGACACCAAAATGGATTTTTATATTTTAGAGAGACCAAGTACAAACAAAATATATATTAGGGGATCAAAAATAAAATTTGACCTTAAAAAATGTTAAATATTACTCAGTAACAATATATCATGATTAACTCAGTTAAATAAATATAAAAATACCATTTTCAGAGTCATTGTATTTTTTATGGTTTCATTTTTTTCTAAGAAAACTATGCACTTACTTACACAAAAATTATTAAAAAAGATTATAGTGATCTATACAGGGAATAACAGGAACGTTTTCGTCAATTAAAAAAAATGAAAAAAAAATACATGCAGAAAAAAAAGAGCAAAGAATAACATATAATTTCTTCATTTTATGGCAAAAAAACTCATAAAAGAAAGGTATTCAACATTTTTGAATTAAATTTCAAAACCATCAAGGGTCTAGACTTGACTTTAATTCGTCATCTTTTGTTCGTGTTGTAGCTTTATCATACTAACACCCTATTTTAATGTTTCTTTTCCCTTTTTGGGGGTGGAGGATGCCGCACGGTGAAGTAGAGAAGTATTTTGACTTTTCTCAGTTGCCTTATGATCTATATATGGATTACTTTCTTGTCATTTGATCGCACGGTCACTATTAAACCTAAAACATTATTTACTGATGTAATTTAAAAGGAAAAATATTAAATAAGAAAGAAAGAATATAAATGGAAATGCAAATAAATAAAGAAAGAGTAAACTCTTTTTTGTCCTTATAAAATTTATTTTATTTTATTTTTATCCAAATAAAATATTTCATATTAATTTCACCTCTATGAATATTGATTTTTTCAAATTTATTCTTTGATCAGTGTCCATATGACATATAAAGATTAATTTGTACAACCTTGTCACGTTAGAGAAAAATTTTTTAGTGTTATATTTGTATTGAAAATTTATTACTATTTCCACACAAATGTTGTTAATTGTATTTATTTAACTCAGTGATTTGATTTTTCAAAAAATAACTGATCTTCTCCCAAAAAATAAACTATTTTTCATTAAATCAAATTGTTGGGTTTAAAAAATTGATAATATTTGTATAAGAATAATACTGAATTTTTAATACTAATGTAGTACTCAAAATCTTCTCTGCATTAATGATATGAAATTGAATAAATTAAAAATATTATATGAATAAAATTTATATAAAATGTTCCAAAGGAAAATAAATTTCACACATACGAATTTATTCATAAAAAGATAGAGACTTAAAAATAAAACGAAAAGTCTAAAACTAAAACATTTATATTGTTTATGCATTTTGTTGAAAAAATTTCATACTTTAAACATCATAAAAACATAATATCAATTGCTAAATATATAAAATATATCTTTTTTGAATTTTAACATTTATTCTTTTACTTTTCAAAAATATTTTAACCTAGTAAAAAATATTGTATTTAAGTTTTTAAGTTAATTGCATTGTGTGATATAAAATAATAATTTTTACTAAAATAAAATCAGTTATGATAATCTTTTTTGTAATTTGCTAGACTTATGCAATTTTCTTTTCAATATTAAAATTTAATAAAATATTAGTTTTTTTGAGTATCTTTATTAAAAAAAATAATAACAAAAGAGGATTATGATACACTTAAAATTCAAAAAGTTTCAATCACTCATAGGCCTAAGTGTAGTTTGACTTAAAGGAACTAATTTTCTACATTATATTTACTCTAATTAGTGGAGTACGAAAGTCCCTCAATTAGCCACTGTGTCCGGGGTTTTGCTGCTGGGGTGCGGAAGTTAATCTGCCTCTATCATTTGGATACACTGCATGTCTATACTTACTCAAAGCAGCCGTTTGAGATGATGGACTTGGACTTGACTTTCCTCGAATTGGTCGATACTTTGCTTCCAAGACGCTGCTTATGATAATGGACAAAGCCCTGTTTAGGGTTGATTAATAATTAATAAATTATTTAATTATATTAAAAATATCTGATATAATAAATTATTAAATTAATTAAAAAATAACAAATAATATAAAAATATTAACATAAATTGAAATATCAATTAAATAAATTTATATTTATTTTGAGATTAAATTCTATTAAATAATTAAATATTAAATAAAATATAATTAAAATATTAAATAAAATATAATTACCTAAAATATAATTAATTATATTTATGATATTATATATTTTAATTTATTTATTACTCAAATAGTAATATAATAATTTAAAATTTAATTTATTTTATTTTATAATATTGTATATTTATTTACTTACTTATTTTTTGTTTATTTATATTGAATTAATGAGTGTGTATTAAATACTTATTTATATAAATAAGATATAAATTATCATGTAATTAAAAGAAGAGAGATAAATTTAAAAAAATTGAAAACTTATTAACTTATAAATTATAAATTACTTTATAAAATTTATTAAATAAAAGTTTATATATTATTAGCTTCTCGTGCATTAAATACATTCAAAATTCAAATTATAATTTATTAATTAAATAAATAAATTATAAATTAACTTATTTATTACATAAAATATATATATATATATATATACAGTAGTATTCTTTTTCACAATTTTTTATACCAAAATGAAAATATGGAGAAACCTTTTGGCCAATTCTGAGCATATGATTTTCACACGTTGTTGCTTTATGAATTCTCCAAGAAATCTCTACTTCTTTTAATTTATTGTATCTATCTTTTAAAAAGTTTACATAATTTTACATAAAAAATTATTGTTTATAAGAGACGCATCGCCAACTTTGAGTGAAAGCTTAATTATGCATTTTCCTATTTCACTTTTAAATTCAGTACAGTATAGTACATGATTATTGATTTCTTTAAGAATAAATTTGATTTCTATAAAATACTTCACATTATCATTGAATCAGAAGGAAATATATTTTTAAAAAATATAATAATTAAGATTTTTTAATTATAATAAATAAATTTTAATATTTTTATTAATATAATAATATATAAGTAAATAATAATATAAAGTATATTTATATTAATAATAAATTAAATTTAAATATTTATTTATCAAAATTTTAGTTGAATATTTAAAAGATTAATTATAAGATCATATATTCATTTTATATAAACTTATGATCATTACAAGGAAGCATAAATTCTTATTTTAACCGCTGGTGGAGCTTGCCAGCTTGAAAGGGATAAAGAGTATTACCACCTCCCCAAATTTTTTAAAATATTATATTAATATTTTTCAATTATGTAAATCTCTTCAAGAAAATTTACATATATTATTTAACTTCTCAATTTGACCCCTCTAAAATTTTATGTCAAAATCTCTTGAATTTTAGTTGTTCTTTGTGCCAGAACAATTTTCATTTAAAAAATTATGGTTAATTTCGATTATTAATTTTAATAAAATTAACAAAGAGGTAACGCTTAAAAAATAGTTTTAGATTAACAAATCAACGGAAAGTAATAATAAATATTTACTGCTTTACGTAGGATTGTCAAAAAAATATAATTCACAAATATTCGATCGAACCGATAATCAAATATATAATTTAATATAATTTGATGAATTCAACAATTTAAAGCGGGGTTAATCAAATAAAGTCAAAACCGATCGAAATAATAATATTAACAAGTTACCTACTGTAAACGTATATTGTTACAGTGCTTTTTGTTTACTTACTGTCACCGACTTTAATTCCTACTTTTCTCTTATCTGTCATTTCATAATTAAATATTTCCTTTATCTTCTCATGATCCTCAGTTCCTCACAATATATATTTTGGCCTCTCTCCTTTCGCTCCTCCAAAAGTCTCTTTCTTCTTACTTTCTGTGCCTTAATTTCAGTTTTTTATTGGTGTGAGTTGCAGCATTTCATGAACCTCACGCCCTCACAATATATATTTTGGCCTCTCTCCTTTCACTCATCCAAAAATCTTTTTCTTCTTCCTTTCTGTGTCTTAATTTCAGCTTTTTCTCGGTGAGAGTTGCAGCATTTTGTTTGATTTTGCCTTTCTGTTTCTGCATCTCTTCTTATAGATATGAAGTTATAATAACTCGATTAAACTCACCAATGGATGAAATCAGGTGATGAAATTTACAATCTGATATCATCGGTTCGGTTAGAAATTTTGATATAACTCAGTATAAGCCGACCCGTGAACACCCCTAACTTTACGTACTTGGTGATAACTTGTGGTTCTCAATTGGAAGTCACTTTTGCGGACAAGTTCACATGCTTTACAGTGCCACTAATTTCTTTTCATCAATTTCCACTGCTTTTCTATTCCCACAGCGGCCAAATTCACATAATTTTTGGCCAACTCTCCCGCTAGACTGCCCAGTGAATAAGTTGGTCTTCTGAGCAACTTCCACACACTATTCCTTCGCCAAGTTTCCAAGAAATTCCAAGTTTCTAAAAAGTTTCTGCTTCTTCTGGTTTATTAAAGATCAGCTTTGGTTCCCATCTCAAACTCAAGCAACCATAGCTGTTCTTAATCAGCTCTGGTTTATTATGCATCTTCAACATGGTGCCTCCGTGAACTTGCGGAGATTATTCAATGTGCAGAGAAAAACTACCAACGTGTTTGGCCAATCTTTTATAGGTGGGATCCATCTGATATAAGGCATCAAAGAAATAGTTATGGCGATGCAATGATTAAACATGGAGAAAAGTTTGGTGAAGACTCCGAAAGGGTGTCGAATTGGAGATCTGCTTTGACCAAGGTTGCCGACTTAAATGGACATCCTTTCATAATAACTGGGTATTTATTTACTTTCATATTTTTTTCCTATCTAATGAAAATTTCATTTGTTTATTATTTGTTATGGTGAACTATAATTGATACATTTATAATTTTTAAATTAATTGCTTTCGGTTTGTGCTTCTTTCCTTTGTGTCCGGCAACTTTTTTTTTTCAGTCTAAACCTGATTGAATTAATTTTTTTATTTGATGAGTGAAAGGTGATTAATCTATGTCCAAAATATCTTCAGGATTTGGTGTGGTTAGTGTCGAGATTAATTATGACTTCTAAGATTAATTAGGGGCTGGCCCTCTATTCCTCAAAATATGAAAATTTCATGTTAAATTTTTTCTTGAAAAATAAATATGTAACTCTCCAAAATAAAATTTTCAAAAGCATACTTAATGATTTATACTTTAATTTCTTATAAATTTTTTTATAATTCTATTCCTTTTCATGATTTCAAAAATTGTTTATGCAGGAATGAGTGTGAATATGATTTTATTGAAAGGACTGTCAAGAAGATTTCAACCAGATTACTTCCTAAAGATTTAAATGTTGGAGAGCATGTAGTTGGACTGGAGCCTCGTATAAAAAATGTGATATCACTTCTAAATATTTCATCTCGAGATATAGTTTGCAGGTTGGGGATTCACGGCATTGGTGGAATAGGGAAAAACAATGCTAGCTAAAGCATTGTACATTTGATTGTCCACTAGTTTAAATATGCAAGTTTACTTTCTAATGTAAGAGAAACTTTAAATGAGTCTGGGGGCATGGCAAACCTCCAAAATACACTTTTGTCCGAGATGCTTGAAGAAGATATCAAAATTAGCAGTGTTGATCGGTGGTACAACACCACTCTTTTGTCAAATTTTTGGTGACTGCCTTGTATTTCGAATTTATTTTCCTAAACATGCAGATGAATCATACTCTTATGCATAAAGGTAAGTAATGGACAAATTAATTTTTAGCGAGGTAGCTATGGTGATAGGAGAAGAAGTCTATTTATAAAGCTTAGCTTATCACTGCTCAAGAGCGATGTGAGATCCTGTCATGACAAAGTTGAGCGTATCACCGCTGGCCAGAACAGAATAAGAAAGGAAGACCAATCTGCTGACTTGATGTCTTACCATAGAAATTGAATTTGTTTAATTTCATATGAATCAATTGAGACAGTTTCTATATTAGAGGACATGCTAAGAAACTCAATTAATGCATTTGCTCAAAACATTAGCTCTGTTTTAGTCAAATGAGATGTAAAAAATAAAACTACCAGGTGTGATTGAGACTCGAACAATCTGACATAATCAGCAATTGAGCACCAGGATGGAAGATAATATGCATCACATATCTTCTTCAAGAGTTTTTCCTCCCATGACTTCAAAAATGTTGTATTTTTTGGCACATCATTTTTGAAGCCATAGGAGGAAAAACTCTTTGAAGAAGATATGTGATGCATATTATCTTCCATCCTGGTGCTCAACTGCTGATTATGTCAAATTGCTCGAGTCTCAATCACTCCTAGTAGTTTTATTTTTTACATTTCATTTGACTGAAACAAACCTAATGTTTTAAGCAGATGCATAAATTAAGTTTCTTAGCATGTCCTCTAATATAGAAACTATCTTAATTATTTCATATGAAATTAAACAAATTCAATTTCTATGATAGGATATCAAGTTAGCAGATTGGTCTCCCTTTGTTGCTCTATTCTAGCGAGCGATGATAGTTCAACTTTGTCATGATAGGATCTCATATCACTCTTAAGCAGTGATAAGTTAAGCTTCGTAAATAGATTTCTTCTCCTATCACCATAAGTTGCCTTGCTGGAAATCAATTTGTTCATTACTTGCCTTTATACATAAAGTATGATTCATTTGCATGTTAAGGAAAATAGATTCGAAATACAAGGTAGTCACCAAAAATTTGATAAAAGAGTAGTGTTATATCACTGAGAATATTAATAAAGAAGATATTGAGGTGCAAATATAATAGAGAATAGGCTTGGCGATAAGAGAGTTCTTTTGGTACTTGATGATGTAGATCACAAGGAACAATTAGAAAAGCTGGTTGGAGAATACAATTAGTTTGGTTTTAGTAGTAAAATTATTGTAATAATAAAATATCAACATTTTTATGTGCATCTTGATTTGAAAAGAAATATGAAATATGAGGCTTAAATGACTATGAAACTTTGGAATTATTTTCTTAGAAAGCCTTCACTAGTAGCCAACCTTTTGAAGAGTTTGTAAATTTGTCTAATGACGTAGTAGAATATACTAGTAGCCTTCCATTGGTTTTGAGAATGATAGGCTCTAACTTGTTTAGCAAAGGTTTAGACGAATGTATATGTGCATTGAACCAATATATAAGAGGATTCCAAATAAAAGGATTCAGGATATACTTACAACAAGCTATAATGGCTTAGAAAAAAATCAAAAGGAGATTTTCCTAGACATTGCTTGTTTCTTCAAATGATATTATTTGCAAGATGCTTAAGTCACCTCCACAAATAATAAAATGGATAGGTATTGCTTTTAAAAAGATGAAAAAATTGAGAATACTCATCAGTTGAAAATGCATGCTTTTTTGTAGGCCCTAAATATTTACCTAATAGTCTACAACCATTTATATGGGATGAATATCCATTAACTGTCATTGCCATCGAATTTTGATCCCAAGAATCTTGCTATTTGGCAAATGTTTAGAAGTTCCTTTAAATTGGAAAAAGCATTCAAGGCAAAATTTTGTTTGCATTCGATTTTTAAAATGTAGCTTAGTTATTGAAAGATTTTGTATTACTTTATAATAGATTTTTTAGGTAATTTATAAAACTTTACTATTTATTTATTTTCTATTTTGTAGAATTTTAAATATTTAAGTATGATGAATTTCTCATATTGCCAATCCATAATTGAAGTGCTTGACATGTCTAGACTTTTAACTCTAAACAAATTAGATTTTTCTAATTGTAAAAATTTAGTTAAGGTTCATGATTTTGTTAGATTTCTCACTAAGGCACAAGTATTAAAGCTTGCATTTTGCAAAAATCTATCAAGTCGTCCAAATGTAATGCAAATGGCATCTCTTAAATGGCTTTATATCAATGTTTGCAGAAGTCTTGAACAGAATATTCTGGGAAACATGGATTGCCTATCCTATATTAATGCAAGTGATAGACTGCCCAGTGAATAAGTTGCCACTTTACAGTGCCACCAACTGGAAGTCACTTTTGCGGACAAGTTCACATGCTTTACAGTGCCACCAAATTTCTTTTCATCAATTGCCACTGCTTTTCTATTCCCACAGCGGCCAAATTCAGATAATTTTTGGCCAATTCTCTCGCTAGACTGCCCAGTGAATAAGTTGGTCTTCTGAGCAACTTCCACACACTATTCCTTCGCCAAGTTTCCAAGAAATTTCAAGTTTCCAAGAAGTTTCTGCTTCTTCTGGTTTATTAAAGATCAGCTTTGGTTCCCATCTCAAACTCAAGCAACCATAGCTTTTCTTAATCATGGCTCAGACTTTCCCCACCAATTTTACTTATCATGTTTTCTTAAGTTTCCGAGGTAAAGACACACGTTATCAATTCGCCCGTAATTTCTATGAAGCTTTTCGTAGAAGAGGAATCGAAACTTTTTTTGATGATGAAAAGCTCAGGGGTGGAGATGAGCTTTCACCCTCTCTTTTCACAGCAATCGAAGAATCAAGAATGTTTGTTATTGTGTTTTTCTAAAAACTATGCATCTTCAACATGGTGCCTCCGTGAACTTACGGAGATTATTCAATGTGCAGAGAAAAACAACTGATGTGTTTGGCCAATCTTTTATAGGTGGGATCCATCTGATATAAGACATCAAAGAAATAGTTATGGCGATGCAATGATTAGAACATGGAGAAAAGTTTGGTGTAGACTCCGAAAGGGTGTCGAATTAGAGATCTGCTTTGACTAAGGTTGCCGACTTAAAAGGACATCCTTTCATAATGGTTGGGTATTTATTTACTTTTATATTTTTTTCTTATCTAATGAAAATTTCATTTGTTTATTATTATTTTTTTTTGGTATGGACCATCCGATATCCAATAGGTTACATTGGATCCTCCGATTAATCCGGATTCGAACCAGGAGGACCCAATATGAGGGTAAAGCTCTTCCTAGCGACAATTTGTTCCATTCACAAGACTCGAACCTGAGACTTTGCTTAAGGGGACCAAGCTCCTACCACTTGAACCAACCTTTCGTTGGTTGTTTATTATTTGTTATGGATGAACTATAATTAATACATTTATAATTTTTATATTAATTGCTTTTGGTTTGTACTTCTTGGACATGTTTCAAGGTATTAATCCTACCTACTATGTATGCAAGTGATTTTTTATTGTAGAATTGTTTAAAAACCTTGAATGGTACGCATATGAGTGCATCGATGTCATCTCAAGAAAGAAAAAAGTATCAAATAAGGATAAACATTATTATTATAAAGGTATTAGGAGTTTGATTACCCAATATGGAATCTATTAATATTTTACCTAGTTAAAAGGGTTTAGCACATAATGGTTGTGTGCTTTGAAATGCTATATCTAGTCCAACTGGTCTGCAAGTTTTCTAATGTGATTATAATTGACATGAATAATTTATAATTAAAATATTATAGTTAATTCAACAGATTTGGTAATGAAATTTTTTTTTTGCATATGTAAAAGTTCTTATTATTTGCTTAATGGATGGATATACCAATTGTGAAGGATTTCTAGCTCTTTATAAATGGCAAAGCTATCATCTTGAAGAATGGGATGATTAACAATCATAAAGGTATTAAAAAATGTTTCAATATAAAACATGTTAGAACTAGAAATATAATATAAAGATGCTTTACAAACTAAAAAGGAGGTGAGCTATACTTAAAATTTCTTTATTTTTTCCCATTCAAACTCAAAGTTGTATTGTAATGACTTGTCACCTACTACATAACCAAATTAAGATATTCATACATATTATAAATATAAAGGAAGAAGAATTTATAGATGGTGATAGTGATGATGATGATGATGATAATGATGAAGGCAAATTTATTATAACTATTGCTACTTCTGGCCATTGGATTACTTTTAGGCAATATTTTAAAACCTAACTCAGTCATCAACTAGTAAGATGAATAGGTAAAGGTTGAACTAATTTAACCAATTCAATTGGCTAGTTGAACCGATTGTTATATTTTTATATATAACATTATATCTTACATATACCCATATATTGTATTACTATATTTCTAAAGATAATAAATAAATATTAATCTTACTACAATTATAATAATAATCCAATACAATTTTAGTTTAAATAAAAGGCAAATAACAAAAATTTTATCTTTAATTCAAATTATATTCATACAAGTCTTAATTCTTTTCACTTAATAATTACTATAAATTAAAAAAATATTCATTATCTTAATCATTATCAAATATAGAAGGAACTTGATCAAACCAAGCCGTGGTATCATTATTATTAAAGTCACCTTTACTAATACTATAATACTCATCTTGTAGAATTGAGCCTTAATCCACTAATAAAGCCTCCATGCTTGGCGCTTGAATATAATCTTTAATCATATTGCCAAACTAAAAGAAAATTATTAGAACTTTAAAAAGATTAAAATAATTTTCAACATTTTCATGTTCATGATGTTATTTTGATAAAGTATAAAGTGAAAAAAGTAGTTTAAAACAAGTTCCATGTATAAAGCAAAGAAAACTAACTTTCTTGATTTGTAAATGAAAACCTTTGGAATTATTTCATTATTGTAGAGCATTCTCTTTATTTCCTCATGGTCAAATAATGGTGAATTATCTTCTTTTGTAATCCAAAATTGTCAATGCTTTTATAGTTAATAGGATCAAATAATTTATTCTTGTTTAAAGCCTTATAAATTATGTAATAAGTAAATTATGAATATTGTACTTTCACATACACTCATTATTATTAACAAACTAAACAAAACACTGAGCAATATTACTTATATTTCAAGCGCAAATTGTAATGAACAAATACAAGATCATTTAACCTTTGATGCTCCAATTTGTTTCTTTTCTTGGTGTATATTCTTTCAAAAATACTCCAATTTCTTTTATAACTTGAAGAAGATATTATTTAGCTTAAAAGAGTGATAGCAAACTTTTGTACATTCAAAGCACTATGTCCAAAAATTTTTCATCATTGATCTATCACAAATCATAATAAAAGCCAAAAACCAAATTAATCATTTTAATCATAATTCAAATAACACAATATAAAAAATAATTTCCATAAACTAAAATCCTTACTCGATAGTATATTTTTGAAATTTCAAGAGTTATTTGACCACTGAAACTTTCACGCTTTACATGATAAAGCATGCTTTTATTTAAAAATCTAATTTTGTTTAACTTGGTTTTTACTTCCAAAATTTTAAGGAATCCTTGTTGTACCTCTGATTTTAAGGAAGAAATCTTTTTGTTATAAGCAAAAATTGGATTTAATAGATATGTTGCAATATGAACTTTTCTGATGAAATTGCCTATCCCACTTATGTTTGATTATTCTTGTATAAGGCTTGTACAATGACTCTTTATTCAAGAAAATATTTTTAATATCTCCCTTTACCCTCTACATGGCATCATACAAATAACCTAATGAAGGGCTTTTATCCACATCAACAATCCTCAATATTTGAATAAATGGAGCCATTATTTAGGTTACAATAATAAAATCATTCCAACATTTATTATTTAAAATGATAGTAGCAATATCTTTAGCCTTTTAATCCTTGGAGTATTTAGAATCAATATTACTAGTTATCAATGCTTTAAGAACATGCTAGTGTTCCTAAATGTTTTTCAAAGTAATAAAAATTATGGCAAAATAAGTTGGACCTAGACATATAATTTCTATCCATCCTTCTCTTTTTATCAACCAAGCTGATAAAAATACATGATTATAAATAAATTTGGTTATCATTGATACATATTTTGTTAGACCACTTACAGGTTCCATCTTCCCAATGTATGCTAAAATTAAGTTTAAGTAATGTGCAACACAAGGTGATCAATAAATCGAAGGATACTTTTCATTCAACAATATTCTTATAACTCTATAATTAGTAGCATTATCAATAACCAAATGAACAATATTACTTTGCCTAACAAACTTAACCATCTTTTCAAACCTAACCATCTTTTCAAACAACATACAAAGTGTTCTTGTATCCTTAACAACATCTAAAGCATCTACAAATTTAATAAAAGTAATACCAGCTAGATAAAATAAAAAAATTAATAAGTTGCTTATTTTTCTAATCTTGCTAACCATTACCCATTATTGTATAACTAATGTCTTCCCAAGTACTTCTACAAGCATCAATCGACAGTTAAATTTCTTTTTCTATATCATACAATAAATTAGTTCTCATTGTGTAATAAGCTAGAGCCTTATAACTAGGGCCTATTGCTATTACAACATCAAACATTTTCTAAAAGTAAATAGAATTCACGACATTTAATGGGCTGCAATTATCATAAAAGAACTTAACGATTTTAAATCTACTTTATGTATAGCTTTTTTACCTACTAATTCACTATTAATTGATGGTTGAGCTCTAAGAGTAGTTCTTGGTGCAAAGATCTTTTCAATACTTTCACTTGCATTTCCTTTTCTTTTGGCTTGAAATAATGTACCATGTATTTCTTCTATCTTTGGTATATCTCTAACAAATAGTGTAGTGTTCTAAGTATATGGACCCTTCTCCTATCAAGCTTGGGTGGTCTCTTTCTTTTTCTTTCCTTTAGTCTATTTCAAATACTCTTCAATTTGATATTGAACATCATACGAAACTTTTGAACATGCTTGAACTTCACCCTTTCTTTTGGCAAAATGTAGTTTCATTCTATTTATCCCTTCACCTTTGATTTATATTGCACAATACAAGCATTTTAAGATTTTTTTTCCCTTTAAGTCTACACCTTCTATATAATGGTTCCATGTGATATTTGTTTTTACTTTAATATGTTGTGTTAAAGAGGCAACTGTTGATTGGCCAATTAAAGAAGACAACATGTCCTACATTTAAATAAAAGAGCATGATGTAGAATAAGAGTAGAAATACACAACTTAAACAAAAAAGGATGATATAGTAAGAGTGGATTTTATTTTTAAAAAAGAATGCAAGATCTTGAATCTATTGTAACTTGTAATTGAATTTTTATATAGCTATTTATGAAATGTATCTTGTAGCAAGGTAGTTTTGAATTAACTTGCTATTTCATAAATGGTTAATTCTTCATGGTATTAAACCATAAACAAAGCCAAAGTACTTAGCTTTTCAATAATTATTAATATAGTCAAATGTGTTACATTTGATTTAAAGGTAAATTAACTTTATGAATGACCATTCTTATAAGCATCCACCATTGAAAATTAAGTACTATTTACCTATGTTCTTAGATGGCCATTTAGTAAATAAAAAAGTTAAAAAATGGTTATCTATGTTATATATCACATATCTTCAAGAATTGCAATCCTTTTAACTCATCTCCATATACTTAACATTTATGCCATATCACATATTTATGTCATGAGAAAGAAAACTCACATTGCAAACGAAGGGACTAAGAAAATTAATTTAGGTTTCGTTTCAAAATTAGTATATGGATATATTTTTATATGAAATTTAATTTAAGTTATATAAGAGTATGCTTTTGCTTTTTTGATAGCACAAGAATAATGTCCTTACATGAGCTTTACGAGATCTCTAACATAGTTCTGATACTTTCCAACAAAGCTATTTATGTTTATGGCTATACTTTATTATGAAAAAATGGTATTTCTAGAATAATGTTTTATATATAAGAAAAGTTTAATATTCATATAGCATTATCCTCTAATAATTCCTTAGCTTCTATGTTTAAAAGTAAACACCAAGTTCATTTTATCAGTATTATATCCCTCAGACTAGCATCCTTATTTTTTTCTTATACTAATATAATAAGGCACTTAGTGAGGCTGATTATCCAATGTTAATTTGTATAGAATTTATTTTATTCTTGGTAGCAAATAAGAACAAGTCTCCAACTCAATTATTAACATAGATGCAATAGAAAATTTGACATATTCAGATGGAAGCTACAATAACTAATAAGAAATAAGATCGTAAGTTACAATAAATAGAATAGAAAATTAGATACTTATTGAAGAGCTCCTCTATTGTCAATGCCAAAGAGCCATTATGCTACTAATATCAAAAATTTATAAACAAAACCTACTCAAGTAACTTTAATAAGAAGAATAAAGGAAAAGAAAAAATCAGTTAGGTTTTCCTAATTTAGTTCCCTACAATAATCAATGATAGATGTAAGGATTGTAAGCTATAATCAACAAAAAAGAAAGTCAAAGACTTGTCATAATTGATTTGTGATGCTGGAGGTCCACTACTCTTCACAAATTCATTTGCTAAACTATTGTGCCAAAGTATTATTGCCAAAGTCTAAAGAGTTGTAAACAAAACCCACTAACTTAAGTGACTCTAATAAGAAGAATGAACTCAGTGAAAGAATAAAAGATTAGCTAAGCTAGGTTTATTTAATTCAATAATTCACTGATTTGGTTCCCAACAACAATAAGACTTATGCTATATCGTTTCATTATAAGGCTGGGTTAAAGTTAAGCAACTTGCTTAGGCTATTCTCATTTGGCATTGGATTTCTGCTTCTGGTTTAGAAAGTTTGGACTCAAAGTTAGTTGATATATAAAAAAAATGAAATGATCTAATAGGTTACATAGGTGAATAATTTAACCACTTTTTTACTAGGTCTTACTGATTCAATCCGAATTTTTCCTTAGACTAGGTTTGAAGGTTTGACTAAGCTATTTTTAAGCTCGAGTGGCAATCTAACCAATTCAACTAGCTAGGCTAAGTTTAAAAATATTGCATTTAGGAATATATTAGCATAAAATGTGTTTAATGGTTAGAAAACAAGGGTTGAACATTGACAATTATCAGTTTATGTCATGTTTAATTGCTACTTCTAACCATTTTAGTTGTATTCCTTATACTATTTGTATTATAATGGATTTTTATATCATGTTATTTCTTGATGTGTTCTTACTTTTATAGAATTATGTTTTATACATCTTACTTTCTCTTTTTTTAATTTATAAAATTACAATATCTTATACTTTGATAACACGAAAGGTGATGTAACTTCTTAACTAAGTCAAGAAGGTACTAGTAGGGGTAAAAGTTAAAATAAGAGGTTTTAGACTCCCTTTAAGGATGATGTGTTGGTGCAAACATTACATGAGTTAGCTACCAATCCTAAATGAAAAAGTAAAGGGTGGATTTAAAAGTGGTTATATGAATTAGTTAGAAGAAATGATTCATTCCAAACTTCCTAACTATAGCTTAAGTAGGAATGTAAAATGGGATGGGCCTTACTTTGCCTATATAAGCTAGAAAAAAATGTGGGAAAAAATTATCATGCATGTAAGCTTCCCACAAGCAAACTACATTATGTTTTTTACTAATAAAAGTGATTAAATCACTAAATGCATACATACAAGGATTAAAGATTGATCCTGAATTGTAAAAGAAGGAAGGCACCTTCAAGGGATATTAAATTGAGTTAGATTTAAAAAATCTAATTTGTTGTAAATTATAATTGAATAATTAATTTTTTTCAATTTTGTGTAATAGGTTAGTCAAATAAAACTAAAAAAATTATATTAGTCTATTAAACATTGGATTGAAAATGAGGTTGAATTAAAAAATTCACCAAATGTATAAAGGATTACCAAATTTCTCAATTAAAAAAAGAAAAAAAGAGCTTGGGCATAAGAGCAAGTCCATACTTACGCAAGCTTGTGCCTATGTAGGTTGACCCACATTAGCTCATAAAAAATGCGAGATCTAATATAAGGAGCCTAACCAACCCTATAACTACAGGTTAATTGCATTACCTACAGTTTTTTAGCCTATTTTACACACCTAGGCTTAAGAGCTAAACCACACATTGAGTCCAGGCTAAATATTAGTTTGAAAAATATAGTGTGTTGGTTGAAATGTTAAGCATGTCTAGATTTGGGTTGGATAATAAAGAGAAATTATTACAAGTGAAGAAAAGTTTGTATGATGAATCAATGAAGGTAATTTTTATTTTTTCTCTTTCTTATAAGATTTTCTACAGGTTAATATTGTAACACTTGTTTTCTTTTAATTATAACAAAATCATAAGAAAGCAAAAGGAATATATGGAGTGTCATTTCCTCCTAATTATGATGTACTCGATGAAATCTATGAAAAAGATAAAGCAACTAGGGAAATTGGAGAGACTTTTGTTAATGTTATTAAGAATATAGAAGTTAAGATGGTAAATGAACCAATAACTATATATTATAATGATCGTGGTGGTAATGGTAGTGAAACTAGATTTGAAACTTGATTTATGATTCATTTTATACAAAAAGAATATGTTCCTAAACCTCCATTAAAGAAAGTAAAGAAACAAAAGACTCCTAAGGGAAGGAAAAAAAGACAATAGGGGATTATGAGTATATGGCTTCTACTTTTCAATCCATTTCTAAGAACTTAGGTGCCATTTTTCAAGATAGGAATCTACATATTACCACAATGGCAAATGTATGGTCACATGCAGAAGAAAGGAAGCAAAAATTAAATGACAAGAGCAATAATATACTAAGAAAAGTGATGAAACTGGAAGATGTTTCTCCATCTAAAACTTTGGAAGTGGCCACCATTTTCATGATAAAAAAACACAAAGTTTTAAGCATTTTATCAAGTTCCTCCTAATGTGAGGAAGCAATATGTGTTAAACCTTCTTAAGAAGATCTAGATGTGTGCTTTCTAGAGAGATGATACATGGTTTTATTGGCTGGTTATTTTACTTTGAGATTTTGGCAAAAAATATTATGTGCTTAGTCTTGGATAATACATAATTTTGTTGGATAGTTGTTTCCTTTAAGATTTTGGCAAAAATATTATGAGCTTAGTTTTGAATAATATTATTTTGCCTGTTTTCATCAATAGGAATGTGCCTAACTTTGTTGATCAATTATCATTGTAGGTGCCACTTCTAGATATTGAATTTTTTAACCATTTAAATAATAATTTTTGTTATAATTTGATTATGATTATTTTTTAAATTTATCATAATCTTTAAAAAATATTATAATTTTAAATTATTATGATTTTCAAAATTTTGTTATAAATTTATAAGTCAAATAAAATTTATATTGAAAAATATTATGATTTTAAAAATCATATTATAAATTTGTAAGTTAAACAAGTCCATTTCATTTCCAATGAACCTAAAAAAGGGAATTACAAATAGTTTTAATTCCATTTGGTGACTTAAACAAACAGTTATAATAATAATAATAATAATAATAATAATAATAATAATTTCCTTTCCCTTACCCTTGATTTCATTCCCCCCAGGTTAAAACAAATGCGGCATAGTTTTTCAAGGGAATTCAGGGATCCAAATTGGGATCCAATCCAACCTCCTCCTATTATAGGGATTTTTTTTTCCGGTTTACTTCTAAGTAGTTACGGGCTTTTGAGCCCAATTGATGGCCCAATCTAACTCGGGCTACAAAGTAACTGGCAGCCCAAGAGTGCTTAAGTAAATTCGCACCAAAACCCTAAACCCCTTCCCTGCAAGAGGCATAAGCACTGCCTGGTGCCTCGGTCAGCCATTGTTGGAGGCTCACATTTCCGATTTCATAACCATGAGACCTCCAAGAGGACGCCGCGGCGGCGGGGGATTCAGGGGCGGCCGGGATAGTGGCAGAGGAAGAGGTGGCCGTGGAGGTGGCGGGCGTGGCGGCGGCTTTCGCGATGAAGGCCCGCCAACTGAAGTCGTAGGTGTGTTGCTAAGGCAATTTTAAGAATCAGGATAAGCTTGAAGTTATATGCTATCGGTTAGATTTTGAAGAAAAAATTTTAAGTTAAAAAATTGGCACTTTATGGTTTATGAGAGTGATGGGTTATTTTATGTTATCGGCCTTGATAAATTACAAGGGAAGAAAATGTATTTCGTTAAGGCACAGTTGAATGATGAAAGTTGTGTTACCCTTATTCAATTATTTACCGTTTGCTTGTGGAAGGGAGACAAAGAACCATTATCAATGCACTGCATTTTACTGACAAATTTTGTTTTGTCTACCTGATATGCAAATGAAAGCTATAAGTTGAAAGAGGTTATTTAATTTGTGCAGAGGTCTCAACATTTTTACATGCATGTGAGGGAGATGCGGTGACAAAGCTTACAAATGAGAAAGTTCCTTTCTTTAATGCCCCTATATATCTGCAGAACATGACTCAGATCGGAAAAGTTGATGAAATATTTGGCCCAATCAATGAAGCTGTGAGATCTTGTTTGTGTTTTTAAATTACTTTGTGATTCCTTTAGATTTTGTGTTTAGGCATTGAAATATGATCTTCTTTGGTTGCATTATTGCAGTACTTCTCAATTAAAATGATGGAAGGAATTGTTGCTACTTCATATTCATCAGGCGATAAGTTCTATATTGACCCAAGGAAATTGTTGCCTCTTGCCAGATTTCTTCCTCAACCAAAGTATGTTCTATTATATGGTATTTCTGCAGTTATGCATAATTTTTTGGATTTGGAAATTATGTTGTGACAAGAAGCATTATTAGCAGAGCCAGACAACCCCCAACTATGTATGAAATTTTCACAGTAACCTCATTAGACTGCGCTTGCCAGGGATGGAGGTGCATGTTTGTCAATGCCAATGAACCTAGCTGTTAATAAATTTACTGTGGATTTGCTGGTCTTGTATGGCATACCTTTGTATCATTTTTTTCCTGGCCAGAAGGAAGTTAACTATAAAATTGAAACTTGATTTCTCACTTATGCCTGGGACTATCATTTGCCAATCAGTCAGGATCGTGCTTCTTCTGTGAATATGGATGGGTTATCATGATTTTTCAGTCCCTTTTATGCTAGATAATAGGAAGCCATACTCAATTAGGATATGTTGAAGGCCGGGTTTATTTCTTGGTTTTTGATAGTATACTTGATCTTGTGTCAGTCTCCTTACTTGTTCTTGTTGCAGTTATGTGCTGTAAATAAGTTTGTGCTTTGAGCTACTTTGTCTAGTTGCATTATAGTTTGATTTTAAAATGTAGACTAACACACGCATGCTGTGGCAACTGTAATTGTGATTTTAGTAGCCTCAGTGGTTCCAAATGGTTGGAAGTTATTAAGTAAACATGATTGATTGATTGATTGCTGTTGCAGGGGCCAAGCCCAAGCTGCTAGAGGGGGAGGCCAAGCAGGAGGCCGTGGTGGAGGAAGAGGTGGAAGAGGTGGTGGAGGCTTTCGTGGAAGGGGTGGCCCAAGAGGTGGGAGAGGCCCCCCCAGAGGCGCTGGACGGGGTGGTGGTTTCAGGGGTAGGGGGAGATCATAGGGGATTTTGTGTATATGCTTATTTTATGTAGTTCTCTAATCATGTCTTATTAGAAGTTGTTATAGAGCTTTCCTGGAAAAATTTGCTCTTAAATTGACTCTTTTGGATTGAGTAATTTCATTGTTGTATTCCTTTAATATATCAATGTCCTGATTGGCAGTCGGGATATGTTTGTAGTTTCTGGTCCAAATGATTACTTACGAATACTGAAGCAAACAAAATCTTCAATTTCCAATATGCTTGGACGGGGATCGCTGCCCCTCATACTGATTTAATTCTAAACCACTTTTTATTGGACAATTTCAATTTCATACGGGTTAGTCAATCATCATTCCAAGAAATGAAAAGCCTGTTAGACTATAACATCTTGTAATAAGTCTCCTCGAGGCTATTATCCATTTGCTTCTCTGATAAATTTTTTGAAGAAATTTTCAAGTTTGGACCTTTTTTTTGTGATAAACTGAAACTTGTAATTGAAAATTTATGAGTGTAAATAAGTTGAACTATTCATGTGAACAATTTGAAATCAATTTGCAAGAATCTTGATTTAAATTTGATTTTTAAACAAATTAAATTTAATTAATATATGATTGAGTTTAAACTCTTTATTATCTAGTAGGAATGGTAGTGGGGTAAGGTAAGATAAATCAATTTTATATTGTCTCGCCTTGTAACCTCTATCATCTATCTTGAATTTGTCTTGAAAAAAAATCATAAAAATCTAATAATAAATTTAAATTTTAAATAATTAAAATTTACGTATAAGCAACACACAATATTTAATATAGTGTGGCAACATAGGTATAAAAAATACATATAATTTATATAACAATCTCAATAATTAAATTATTATTTGGTTTCTATTAATATATAATACAATATAATAATTTGATTTAAAAATAAAACTAAAACCATTAAAAATATTTTTAATAGTTAAATTATTAAAAATATTACATTTATAATATATATATATATATATATATATATATATATATATATATAAGATAAATCAATTATATAGACAAAAATGTAATACTAAAGTTGCGGAGCTTTATTAGGGTAAATCAAGCAAATATTTCATTTACCTAAAATCTACTTTAAATTAAAAACTTGTCCTACTCTTGTTCTGAGGCAAATTTTTTTATCATATCTATGCCTTGTTAGCACTGTATTTGCACCCTAATGGGACAAGTCTCGAACATAAAATTTTATCATCCTTGTTCTTTGGTTTGAACTATTCTCAAGTTTAAATGAACTTGATTATAAGATATGTTTTTTATTTTTATATTATATTTAAATAATAAAAATATAATATATGAATTTTATATTATTAGGGTATATATACAATAAATAAAAAGCTAAGCTCATTAAGCTTGTATAAAATCATTTGTAATCAAAATTCGAGCTCAAATTTAAATACTTTAATTTCAATTTGAAATTTAAATTAAATAATGTATAATTTGTTTAATTTTAAATAAGTTCACTTAAACTTGTATTTAATTCAAACTTAAGTTTTTAAAGCTTGAAGAGTTCAAGTTTGAATTCCTTTATCAAAATCAAACTTAAATATACAGATATTTAACTCAACTTATTTACATTTCTACCAGTACGATGGACATAAATCTTTGCGAGAATGTCATTAGAAGCATAAAATGAGCTGGGTGTTTAAAATTGCTACCCATTTGCAGATGAATGTTGTACCTTGCTGGGTTGGACTAGATTAATGAATGGGAAGCTACTATTACAACGAGATTAACATGGAAAAATTTCACGCCGTAAGATGAGGGTGCACTTCACAAATAACCGTAAGTTTGGATCTCGGCAATTTTTATATATCAATTTCCTTAAATTTTCAAGGAAAAAAAGCATAATATTTTATTATGAAACTCACAATTTTTTTTTTTATCAGGATTCATTTCAAAACAAAAAAACTATTTATCTTTCTCTTAAATTTACACCCTCAACTCTTTTCTAATAAAAATTAAGGAGATTTAATTTTGAGTAATTCCACAAAGACTTTGATCTCCGAAAAGGTTGAATATTTTTACTGTTAAATTACTTTTAATGTATTAAAATTTGAAACTTTTATTTTAATTCATTCGCTTTAAAATTTGAAAAAAATTCAATCTAATGATGAAAATACTCAATCTCTTAAAAAATCTAACTCCCCACAAAATTATCCTTTATTTTTCTTTTCTTCATGGTATCATCTATCTTAAAGAGGATTAAGTACTTTGTACAAGATTGATTACTCTTTAAGATATTGAGGTCAAAAAGTGATATAACAATATTTGTATATTTTAGTATCAAGTTCAAGATTTATATTCTTAGTAAGCCAAACTAATGCTATTAAAGGTAAATAAATACTAGATTGCATTACCTTCCACTTTGATAAAATATAAAAAAAAGGATTGAAGAAATTCAGGTGAAAAATTGAAATCCACTCTAACAGAATGGAAACAACAAAGACACTGTGGACTCATCTCTTTCAATAAAAATAGTACAATTAAATATTAATAGGAAGTGCTCCCTGAGACTGTTAAGTCCTCAGGTTTTATTCAAAGCAGAAGCCATCATATAATGGTTATCTTAAGCTTCCCAACCCCTCAGCACAGTAGCACGCGCTACGCGATTAACACCGAGGGTGAATGCTCCCATTCGAAGATCACAATTGTGGGTTTGACACATCTCCTTCACATCCTTGAAACCATTGGTCATGTATGTTTTCAGCTCATTGTTTACTTTCTCTTCATCCCACATGAAACCTTGTATGTTCTGCATCCCATAAAATCACCATATAGTAACTGCACAAGCTTTTCTCAGAAAGGAGGCCACTGTAACTACATTGTCAAGTGTCAAACCAAAAGCTTAAGTTGTTGAGAGAATACTTAATGGTTTTCATATATCTCTCACACGAAATTCTTTTGGAATTGAAGCATGGACATAACCCAGGCCCTGATGGCATACCAAAGTATTCATTCGGGTCCCTAACGTACGTAAGTTTAGTGAACGCATATGTATAGGTTGTAGCATTTTTTCGGGCAGAGCAAAAAATCTTTGTAAGAGAACTATGCAAAAGAACTCAGCAGCAGTTACTTGTCAAAACAGTTAGTTACCTGAACCCACTCAAAGTAGCTAACAGTGACTCCTCCTGAATTGGCATATATGTCTGGAAGGATCAGAATGCCTCTCTTCGACAGAATCTGCAAATTAGGATGACACTTAACAAGATTGCATGTCCTCATCTCCTTTCATTGATAAAGCAATTAAAAGAAAACATACCTCATCAGCGTCCGGGTCAGTTGGATGATTGGCTGCTTCCACAATAAATTTGGCTTTAATTTCTTTTGCATTTTCCCTTCAACCATAGAAAAAGATGAAAGGAAACTTATAATCCTTTCGTTCTAGTTTCCTGGAGAAAGAAGCTTGGCTTGGAGAGTTGGGGGCAAACAATAATCAATTTGCTAAAATCCTTATTAAAGAGGTAGAGAACAAGGAAGAAAAGAATGCAGAATAGTATGCTTTGCAGTCTCACCTTTATTCCAAGTCACAATGAAGGACAGAAATTTGGTGATCATGCAAGAATATGTACCTATTGATGACACCCCCAAGAGCTGCTGGGATGAGAACATCACAGTCTTCAACCAATATTGACTTGGCATCAATTGCATCACCAGCGTGGAATCCTTTAACTCCTCGGTGTTCTTTGGAATGTTTGAGTAGACTTGGGATGTCAAGTCCTTTGCTGTTCTTTATGGCTCCAGTAATGTCACTTACCGCAACAACTTTTCCACCTTTCTCATGGATCAATTGGGCAGCCCAGGATCCCACATTTCCGAAACCCTGAAGAGATCCATGCGTTATGATGCATAGCTTTTCTCAAATATATCAAACTATGGCATTCTTAAGGTCTGACAAAGCAAAGCAATGTTTATTTATTACCATCATATCTTCTTCACTATAACTTTCCAGTTTCCAAAGATGAGCGAAAATATAGAATACATGTTATTTTAGCTGAAATATCGCAGTAATATAATCCGGAGAAGAGATACCTGTATGACAAACCGCTGTCCAGATATGCTCTTTCCATGCTCATTGAGCAAGGCCTCTGTTGCAAAAAGTACACCTCGTCCTGTGGCTGCATCTCGGCCTAGAGATCCACCGAGGTCCTAATTTTAGAAGAATAGGGAAAGAAAAATGGAAGGAGACAGTTTTTTAAGCAAGTGTAGTTGTCAATGCAGCCATCAATAGAATGTTTAGAACAGAAATCATTTACTTACTATAGGCTTCCCAGTCACTACTGCTGGAGAGTATCCGTGGAATTTGGAATACTCATCCAGTATCCACGCCATAGTCTGCATAACAATGTGGCAAGCTAATATTAAGTACCAAAGTCACATTTCGTCCATATTTAAGTAAAAAACAAAATAGTAATATTATGTAATCATCTCTTGACTATTGAACACAAATTATCACATACTAACCTGTGGTCCAGTTCCCATATCAGGTGCAGGTACATCCTGTGTGAGTCCCAATCAGATCATGAATTTTTTGAGTGAAAACTCTGGTAAGTCGTTCTAACTCAGTTGGACTCAGTTTTGCCGGGTCACATCCTATCCCCCCTTTGGCGCCACCATATGGTATATTTGCTACAGCAGTCTTCCATGTCATCAGTTGTGCTAAAGCATTCACTTCATCAGGGTCAACCTACTTAACCCAATGAATCATTCACTTCATCATATTTCAGTCCAATTAAAATTCAACGGCGAAAACAATTTAAGCTATCTGATTCCTTAAGTAGTGAGAATTTAGTGTGTCAGAACAGAAACAACCTCAGGGTGGTATCTGATTCCTCCTTTCATAGGGCCTCTAGCATTATCATGTTGAACCCTGAATCCAACAAAAGAGGCCAAGGTGCCATCGTCCTTAGGTATGGTACATTCAACCTGCATTTTCATAAATTCAGAACCACAGTTAATAAAATGTGGCAAATGAAAGTGGAAAGTCAGAGAAACTTGCAAGTAAGATAAAGACAAGAGAAGTGCAAAAATAGACATGCCTTGATTTCTCTGAATGGAATCAGTAAACTTTTCTCAAGCTTGGAATCCAATCCCAGAAGCCGAGATGCTAACTTGAAGTTCCGGTTAGTGGCTGCTAATGCATTCATTGTTTTTTGACTTTTTACCAAAAAATTCCAAGGACTAAGACATTCAATCTCTTAGATAATTAAGCAGAGAAAATCAAACCTGTTTGTATTACAATTATAAGGGAAAAGCAAGCTTATAAGAGAAAATAAAAAGAAGAAAATGTATATGTACTACCACTTTATAGCAGAATAGCATGCACCCGCGCACAAGCATATATTTATATATAAAACAGCTTACAGGCCAAGGTCAATGTCAATAAGATTATAATAGTAAGCGTTTATTAGACAATCTTAAGGAGAAAATACAATGGTTTAGTGCCAGCCATGTGCATTGGGTATGGATTAGAAATTATAGTTATTACAGTATGTCAGGAAAAATTATGAGATCTTAACTTCCAGAATTAATTAGACCTAGCGCATTGACAACCTCAATTTGGGTCCCTTCTCAAAGGCATAAATCATCCAGTTGCCATCTAAGTGCAACATCCAGCAACAAAATTATCACATACATGCATAGCTATATATAAGACAAGAGTAGAAAATTTCCCTAGTCATTTTTTCCCCTTTGAGAATACCCGCTTAATCCTTTGACTTCTTTTACATCTCGATGAAGAGAACAAACCATTACAAAATCCTTGTATGCTTTATTGGAAAAATTTACAGTTTATCTTTTTTTTTAAATTAAAAGTCCCTAAATTCTACAAACTAAATTTACAATTTTCTTTAAATATATATATATATATATCAATGAAATGTAGTGTTGCTGCAAATACCAAAGAACATTGCAGGAAAATCACCTTTCTGTAACCCCAAGAAACGTTGGTGTGTAGAATCTCAAAGTAAAATAAATTATCATGACTTATCATCTCTCTTAGCTCAACAATGGTCCAAGGAGACACTATCTGGTGCAGGTAGGAACCAAGACGCACTAATAATGAGACAAAGATTTGTTTGTTATGAGCAAAATGTTGAGCTGTGATTAGCTCAAGATTTGATTTTGTTTCTTGCAATTGCCTAAGAGCTTCATAATGATCATTTACAGGCCCGGATAATATGGAACATAAAATATGCATTCAGATATATGGATATCCCCAAGAAAGCCAAGTATGGCTTCTCGATTGTCGTCAATATACATTATATTATCAGTCTGATTCACTTGCAAATTAAAAGATACAAATTTTTTTTTTTTTTACCTGAATACAAAATTAATTTTCAAATACTAATTTCTCTCACGAGGTGTCATTCAGTAGCATTGGTCATAAAAGGAGGCTATGATTTCCCTTTCCCATTTTCGCTATATAAAAACCTGTCGCAGTCGGCAAGTTGTTTTGCTCTAACTTTCAAAGAACAAACTCTAAATCTAAATAACTTTGTCTCTAAAGTACCACTTTGGCGCTATGAAAGAGGGCACGTAGCCCTTAGAGTGTAAGCATGCATCTTAGCCAGCATGCCCTTGACTACTTCCATTCTAACTTCTCGAACAGAAATCATCATCTTATAGTATCAAAAACAGAGACCTTATCAGAAAGCAGATTTTAATATTGCAGCTGCATTCCATGGCAAACAGCTTCATCGAGATTACTAAGAGTAGAAGTTACATAATTTTCACAAAGTACAAGAATATAGTTTTCAAACCTCCAACTCTTCATTATTCATCATATATAGTAACTTTTAAGCTAGGTAAGCATCAAGTCTACAATCTACAACCCCACTTCCCCATAGAATTAAAATATTACTTGCAATGCAAAGAAAGTGGATTACATGGAATAAGATAATGCAAAACTCACCTTTTTTAATGTTTTTCCCAACAAAACTTCAGAGATCATCAGATAATTAATTATATAATTCAATGATTTTCATTATTTTAAGCTGCAAGAATTAGCCTCAAGATCTATCACCTTGCCCCACTTTCAATTCCATACACCTTGCACTTATCCAGTCCAGTTCAAGCAAATGCCAAATTTCAATTATTTATGGGCCACTGAAAACAGACTAAAACTGATAAATGGAATTTTTTTTTTTTTGGTTTCCTGTGCAACAGAAACGAACATGTATTCTTCTGTTAACATGACCAAAGCTTAGATTATCTTGGGATATTACTGTTTGCGATAGTGTAATGAAAATGGGAGTTTATGTGGTCAAGCAAACGCAGTGAGAATTCAAACTCTGCTCTGACCAACAGAGTCATTCCCCACATTAAATCAAGACAAATAAAGTTAGACAAAATAGTAAATATTAGTACAAAAGATAAAGTAGTTGGCTTTTGAACTTATCATAATTACCGCTTTGATTTTGGTTAGCACTGTGTTCTAATCATCATGCCAATTAAATAATAGTTGAGGATGGTAATCTTTATTAGTTCTAGACGCATGATACTTGGCACAAAAGACAAAAGCATATTGACCCAGTAATAAATAAATCCCAGATAGCACCTCCCTTTCGAATTGAAACATCAAGCTCAAAATTAGCAATAAATTACGATTATGATTCTTGTTTTTTGGAGGAGAAAAACAGAAGGAAGGAAGCAAAAAAAAAACCTCGAATGCTTACAATCAAATGGACTGGAAATGAATTTAATAAACGAAATTTGTTTATTAACAAGCAGATGCAAAGAGAACTGAGAAACATACCTAGAAATGGAAATGAAAATGCTAAACAGAACTTTCAACAGCAGATGAAATCAGCAGTGCGAAGCTGGGTTGAAGGGAGCGAAAGCCCCAAGCTTTCTCGCAGACTTAATCTGAAAATTTTCATATATAGTGGGAAGGTAACCCAAACCTCGGGGAGGAATCAGAATTCTACTCCAGGAGGAATCTAATTCAAAAGCAAAACCATTGCAGAAAAAAAGGCAAACCTGACGAAACAAACAGACAAGATTACGTCACTGGAACAACCCAACATGTTTTCCTGTGCCTGCTTTCGTCATAATTACAATTCACAGAAAGAATATGATGCTCGCTGAATCAAATCCACTAGACAGCATATAAAAACTCACCCTCCATTCACCACCCGCACGCTGTCTTTCGCTGGCACTTTAGCATCACTTTTACAGAGGAGTTGCAGTACTGCAAATTGGCATTATATATACAAATGATTCTACATGTACGTGAATCCAACGCAAATCCCCACAAATGGTCTTAAATTATGAAGTCCTAGCAAGTAACGCGGAAATAGGTTTGGCTACTTTGAATGAAGGGTCATAATTATGGGTTTATGAAAATTTTGCATTTTTTTTTTTACCAAATATGTCATTTTTTTAGGCACAAAAAAAATGAAAAACACATGATTCCATGAAGTACGGAGGGGTAAGGGTGCAACAATCATGTTGGGCCATGACAGTTTGATGTTCAAAATAATGTGTTTCTTTGTCTACCAAAACTCAAAGTCCCTTTTAGTTTGTGGTGTTTGATTTGTGTTGGATATCAAGCACAACCACGTTTCAAAAGTTGAACGGTGTTGCAGACATTTTCAGACACTTTTATGCAGACTCAATTTTACTAGAAGTTACGTATATTATTGATATAATATTTTATTATTAAATTTAATTATATATTAAATTTTTTTAATAATTAAAACATTATTGTAATGTATCAGAAATTTTTCCTTTTATAATCAATCGAGGTTCACTCATCCGCATAAAATGGAGTGTCTTTGAATTATAATTTTCCTTCAAAATCTTACGCAATTAATTACATTTTTGGAAAAGAGAAAATAAAGGTGCCATTATTAGGAGGTGAAGATGGAAGAAAACACCTGAAAAGCATTGACCAAAAAAATAGAAAACACCTGAAATTTTAGTATACTTTCCCATAATCTACAATCTATAATTATTTCTAAAATATATTAAAAATTACAAAATTAATTGAAGACTTGATTTACTTAATTACAATAAAGATATGTGTTATTGTAAATAGGGTACGTACAAAATTTTATATATGAAATTATAAAAAAAATTATCAATTATATTTTTTAACAGTAAAAGTAGTAATTTATTTAAACACACACATAAAATTTTAAATTCAAACACTAAATACGATGAAAAATAAATCTCTAACATGACATGCGGTGACCGGGATGCTGGTGACTACATTTTATTTATTCTCAAATCTACTAACAATTTGAGTTGCACTAATATCACTTGATTAAAAAAATGGTACTCAAATTATTTCATACTCAACTTGAAAATTGTATCTTATTTTTGGAATTAGAAATATTTCTTACTATAAAATAAAAAAAATAAATAGGAGCACACACATATTTATGTACACATATATGATTAGATTTTATTTGTGTGAAATTCACAAACTCAATCTATCAAACTATCTGATTATTTATTATTTATATTATAAATATAGGATTTTGCCCTTACCACATCGCGTCGTATGAATTAGGTCTGTATTATGTAGTATCATATAGTAAAATATTTTTTTGCTTCTTTCAATTTTATAATATTAAAATAAATAAATAAACATTAAGGCCCTGTTTGTTTCATCAAAAAGTATTTTTTGTAAAAAATTGTTATTTGTATATAAATTAATGAAAGGATAATGTACCACTTACATTGACAATTAAAAAAAATGATATCTAAAAGTTTGGAAATAGAGAAAAGTAAATTCTTTTTTTGAAATAAAGAAAGTTACTTTCTTCAAACTCTTTACATTTAACATTAAATAAGTAAAATATTTTTCTTTATATTATTATTTTTATAACTATATTTTACGAAAAATATTTTCCAACGAAATAAACGAGTCAAGAAATTATTTAATTTGCCTCAATAACATAAAAAATTCTATTTCACAAGAAATAGAAAAAATATGAATTATTTTGGTGGTCATTATCTAACAAATTAGAGGAAATAGAATTTTTAAAAAGTGTTATTTTTCATAAAATATGGAAAGTTACTTATCCACTTTCTTCTTAGATAAGTTCTACTTTCTCTATTATTTATAAATATAATGAAAAAATTATCCTCATTAAATCTAATTAATAACAACTAAAATTTATTAATCTATATTATAATAATATTAAGAATATAATAGTTATTTTATTAATACTTCTTAGAATATTTAAAATTAAACTAACCAAAGTATAGGAAATTAATTCCTAAAAAGTGTTATTTCTTATGTGTTAATCAAACAATTTTGAATACTTACCAGAAAATTTATATAGTAAATTATTTCTTTGAAAGTTCAATTTCTCACAAAAAGTTATTTCCTATTTGAACCCAATGACCTCTAAGATCATCTAGAATCAAATCCATAACTTTAAGTCAAGACAATAAACTAATATCACTAGACTAATTATTTTGATAATTATTTTATTCTCTAAGTTAATATGATTAACATGACCAACTATTTGAATTATAATTTTTTAACTTCCTATTATAATAAATAGTATAGAATAAAACAACATATTTAATTTTAAGTGGTTTATGCATAATTCTTTTAATGAAAAGATTGACAATTTTTGTTTTCAGATAAAAGTCATTTATTAAAATATATAATGTGAATATTGATAAATACAATTGAAAAATATTAGTTAATTATTAAGATTATAGTTAATATTTAATCCAATAGTAATGTACTACTCTTTATATTATCAATAAATAAGAAGATAATAATTTAATAAAAAGGATTTTGACACTAGTAGTGAATTAAATTTAAATCTTAAAATTATCAATAAATATAGTAGTATTAATTTACAAAATTTATATTCATTATATGAAATTTGAATATTTTTATAATGATTGATAATGTATAATAAAAAAATAATTAAATCATGTTATTTTTAGTTATCATGTAACAAATTAATTAAGGAATAAAACTAATGTGATTGAATTTAATTATAATAAATAATTATGCATATGTAAATATAAATATCAAGAAGAAATTAGGGACCATGCTTATAATAATAAATGCATTTTCAAAAAATAATTTTTTAAAAATTAATTAGTGTATTTGACTAAAAGTTACTTAGTGGTATATCTTTCTTTCTCAAATTTACATTAATATACATGTATTTTTATTGACACTAAAAGGAAGACATGGATTTATTATAGCAATTGTTGAATTACAATATTAATTTGTATAATTTTTTAGATGCATTTTTAAATTAGGGATTAATAGATCAATAGATTCAATTTACAAAATAATTAAATAAAAATAAGTAACTTGAAGAAATATAAAGATACATAAACTCAATTATTATTATTGTTCATTAGAATTTTTATTCTTATTTTACTTTTAATTTAAGATTTTTTATAAATACATGCATTTCATTCCAAGAAAAAACAAAAAGATATTGCTTTAAAAAATATTTTTCTAATCTCAATCCCTCTACTAACAGGTTTACAAAAAAATAAAAATATATATTTATTATTTTTTATCTTTTTTAGTTTATTAATATATTTATCTTTTTCTCTTAAGATAGTTGCTAAATTCATTATATTTATATTTATATGTAATGTGTGATAATGTAAACTTTTAATAATATTTATTAATGGGTTAAATCAATAAACAGACATAAAATAAAAAATGAATGTCAACTTAAATTTCATTTTCACATGCATTATATAATATTATAGGAGCTAATAAAAAATTAATTTTATTCTCACAATCATTATATAGTAATTATAATATACAAATTCTATCCAATTTTAATTTTCTAATAAATTAAATACTAACTCGTACGTAATACGGGCTCACTTACTAACATATAATAATAGGAAACGAGCCTCCTGTACATATGTTGCTCCCTTGCGACTTCATATCATATGCCAAATTCTCATTCCATTTGCCACGTGTGGCTCCCACTTTTTTTCCCAAAACTTTTCTCTTTGTATTCGTTTTTGCCCTTTGGCTCTTTTTTCTCGGCCTTGCATTCTTTCTGTCTTCTAAAATCTGAACTCCGTCTCACATTCTCCTTCCGTCTTTTCTAATAAAATATTAGCCTATTCCTCTTTGCCCTTCCTCTAACAAGCTCTTTCATGTTCATTTTGAAGTGTGTATTAAGTCACTTCTACAAATTTGATATTCGAAATAATACGATAAACTATAAATTATTAGATAAAATTATTAAAAATTTTAATAATAATTTAATAATTTTATTTAATAATTTATATTTTATTACATCATCTCATATTTAAATATCAAGTTAATATCGATAAATACATAGATTAATTGGTACGAAATTATTTTAGAGGATTTCGAGTTCGAATTCCTGAAAAGTTAAAATTCGAAAGGAAGAGTTTTATCACGCAATGTGATCCTACCCGACTCGAATCAAATCAAATCTGGATAGGTATATACCAAAAAATAAAATATCAGGCTAACTTAACATCCTCCTACTTTTGACCTCTCATGTCTCTTTCTTGCCACCTCTCTCTCTCCCTCTCTCAATGCCAGTTAGCCCTCCACCATTTTTACGTGGCAGCAACGTTATCCATCCCTTCCCTTCTATCTAGATCCCTCTCTCTCCCCGATCTCCTTCTTCATTGAAAGAAAAATACAAATTCTAAAGACTTTTTTTTTTCTGGGGCTCCAAATAAATGCAATTTTCATTTTCCCCATCTTTAACCACCTCAAATTCTTCTTCAATTTTCAAGCCCTGCCTTTCTTAGGTTTCTTTCTTTTTGTTATCTTTTTGCCTAACTTGAATACTCGTCTAATCTCACCATTTTAATTTTTCAAGGGTTTGTTCTACGATCCATCTTCGTGTGTCCTTTTGTTTTAATTGCAAACTTCAAATTAATTAATTCCATTCACTAACACCGTGGAATTTTATTAAAAAAAATGAGTTATGAACAATACTCAGTCTTTACCTTAATTCGTTTCAAGCTTCTATTATTACATATTTTTTTATTATAAATTGTTTGTGATGAAAATTTAGATTTTTTTCCCCTTTGGTTTAGCTATATCTCCAAAATCAAGCCTTAATATGCCTAACTTTTTTTAAGTTCATTTCTTCATGAAAAAAATGTGGTTGTGATTCTAGGATTATGATTGGAAGATTGTGAATAGAAAATATGGTTGTGATTTTGGGATTATAATTTGTGCATTGAAAATAAAGGAAAAGATAAAATTAAAGTGGTCATTTTTGGTTTGAGATTTTTAATAATAGCATATGAGTTTTAAGTACAATATTATTAGAATATCTTTTTGCATTTTATAATTTGTGATATGATTTTTAATTTTTTTGCCAATCACTTTATATTTTAATCTAAGTTTTGATTTTTCTTTACATTAACAGCATTAAATAATGAAAATAAATTAAATTTCTAAAATTTTGATTTTATCAATGATAACTATTAATTAACATATTAATTTAAATATTCCTTGATTTTTTTATCTACTTTCGTTATATATTTCCTGATTTCAATTATATTAATAAATTATTGCTAACTATTGATTTTGCAAATATTTATAATTCCGTACTAATGCCTACCATTAATATAATTATTCCTAGCAATTAATTTTATAATTATAACTATTATCATCTATTAATATTTATGAATTTGTTACCTATTTAAATGCTAATTGAAATAATTAGCACGTTGTAAGGGATACCCCTATTTTTCAATTTTATATTTTTTGCACTTAATAATTTATATATTTTACTGAGATATTACTTATTATACATTATATAATTAAAAAGGGTAGAGAATAGTTAATACCTTAATAATATTTATTAATTTCTTATTTATTTAAATGCTAATTGCAATAATTACAAAGTTTGATCATAATTATTATTAGACATTAATATTTATGAATTTGTTACCTATTTAAATGTTTATAGGAATAATTAGTACATTATAAAGAATATCCTATTTTTTAATTGAGTAGACACAATATTTGGTCATTGATTTATAAAAATATTGACCATTACATTCCTTAAATTTTATGACTAGAATTATTAATTCATTATTTTTATTTTTACTATAATTATTTATCATTCTATTCAATTATAATGCTAAAATAAATGATAAATATTGAAGTTAATTGTTAAATCATACCTTAACAATGTCAAATACACGCATATTTTTTAATTATATTCTATTTTCACCACTTAATTTAGTATTATAAGTAAAGGGAGAGAGTGATAATTCTAATAAAAATAAAAATAAAGGATTAATAATGTTATTTATGAAATTTTAGAAATATAATAGTTACCATATTTATAAATAAGGAATTAATTATTATATTTACTCTTTTTAATTTTATGTTTTCTGTATTTAATGATTTGCATCATTTATTGTAATATTACTTATTATACCTTTTATAATTAAAGATAGTAGAGAATAGTTGATACCATAATAATATTTATTAATTTCTTACCTATTTAAATGCTAATTGAACTAATTAGAATGATAGTTTCCTTTTTTTAATTTTATATTTTATATGCTTAACGATTTATATTTTTATTGAAATATTATTTATTATAAATATAAATTTTACAATTCAAAAGAGTGGAGAACAATTATTGATTTGATTTAGTTATTGATTTCTAATATCTACATCACACAAGTTCGAAAAATATGGCTAATATATAACATGTATTTAAATTCAAATCTCTATCATCAATGCTCTTATTTGATAGTTAATTGATCACATTGATTACTAGTTAATAACTAATTGTATTAATTAATTTAACCAATTAATTGAATAAAGATATTTAATAAAATTAGTTATTTAATATTAGTTAATTACATGTAAAATGATATATAAAGATATAAATATATTTTATGGTTTGTTTGAATATATATGTGTGTGTGCATTATATGTGTCTAAATTAATCTTATTAATTTTTACTTTTAATATGAAAAGAATTTTAATTCATTAAATAATTACATGACAAAGTATTTTACATATTATAACAATTATTTTATTAAAATATTAATTTTGTTATGTAAATTTAAATAATAAAAAATTATATGATTATTAATATTTACAAAGAACTATTTTATTATACTATATATTAGATTCATACATATATGACAAAAAGTATACGAAGGTATAGTGGTTGAGTACTAGATGTTATATGTTAATAAATATGAGTTCAATTCTTCTCATTAATACTTCTAACAAAATAATGAATGAAAATAATAATAAATATTTTTTTAATTTTTATAGACACTTAATAAAATAACTATTTGAAAATGTTGATATTACTAGCTTTTTTAAATTAGTTGGGTGAAGACCAATAAACTAATTGAATCACATGTTTTATCAAATAGCTATAATAACTAATTGATTTGATCAACAAGTTAAAATAACTTAATCAGTTAAAAGCTGATAAAAAATATTTATCAAACATCCTCAATATATTTCATTAATATTAAAGGATGTGATTACTTTTTAAAAATTTATAATATAAGATATTTAGTATTAAAAAATAATTATAAAATATATTTATATATAAAATTAAAAATAAATTACTAAAATAATAAAAGAAAAATGTAATAATAAGTTCAAATTAAACCACCTACAATTATACAATTAAATTATTAATTTCTAATTTTTCTTTATGCTTGCTTCTCTTACACATTTCGCTTGGCACTTTCATTTTATCCTTTCTTTTTAATTCTCAACATTGCAACATTGTACTTTTGTCTTAATGTGTCTCACCGTAATTGACATGAATTTCATTCTTAATTTTCATAACCCCATCTAAACATATTATAATATCATCACATAACTACTAACAAGCTAATTAAATTAACTATTTAATTTTTATAAATAGGTTGAATATTTATATAAACGAAAGTTATGTTTTAGTATGTACAAATTATCTATAAGATCCAACATCTATCTCCAACTATATTTTATCAAAACTATGGCTACTTGAACACACTATCAGGGATAACCATTCCTCAATTATTGATAGGTGGCCGGAAAGCTTCAATCTATGCATCTATAAAACATTTGAAATAAAAATAATGAGATTTTGTTTTAATAAGCAAATAATTTATTTAACTAAGCAATTCCATACATTTCCAAAAATGAAATCATATCAAATATAACCAATGCCATAAATATAAATAATAAATAAACCACCTTATACCTCCCAATCAACCTTAACTATTTAAAAACTTAACCTTATCCATTTACAAATGTATAATTGGATCTGGTATCAATATTTCATTCTCATATCAATATCACCCCCCATCTTAATATCAATTACAATTATCACAAGTTAATATTCTTTTGAAAATTATATCAAACAACATATTCACTATTCAATTCCATCATGATACTTTCTAATTACTAAGATTGAATATCACTATACAATCATTTCTATAACCCAAAAGTAATATAATAATTTAGTGAACTAATAGAATTTAGTTTAAAACAAGGAGAAATATTCGAGTATAATACTCAAATATGAGTCTCTACAAATAGAGCCCATATTCAAATAAAGGCAACCTAAGAGGACTTAGAATTTAGGTACTTAAATATGGTAACTGAGTATGGCCTACAAAACATTAGTTCTCAAGTTGTATTTGATTACTATATTCAAATAAAAAAAGATGAAGGTGATGTTTTACTAATATATTTGATTATAATAGTTGAATATGACCGATGGGAAGTAACATTGAGGTTTATATTTGACTATTATAGTTGATTACATTTTGGATTTTTCTATAATTTTCTAAAAATGAAACCCAATTCTTTAACTCAAAACATTTCTAATCCAACTCCAACTCCAACTCAAACTCATTAATATCTTATTATTATCATTTACCAATATTTCCAAACTTAAAACTACTTATAAATTTAACTAATAACAAGATCATAGATTTAAAACATTAAATTTTGCTATCAACACCTTACAAACTTAATAAATATTAAGAATTACAAATCATTTTGCTTAAATAGATTATCTACTTACCTTATAGTTGGAGGAGACTATAAAGAAAGTTATGGAAGTCACTTGCTCACCTTATTCAACCAAATTTTAGAGCTTAAGATATAATCTTAATTCCTCTTTCCTAACATTAAAATTGGAAAAGGTTTATGTCATCATTAAATTCAGAGGCAAATGGAGTTTATTATTAATTAATGGCTTAAAAAACATAAGTTATTAAATTGCTGGACTTAAGAGTATTTAAACTATTAAAATTTAAAAAAAAGGACTAGCATCTAGCAATTACACAAATTAGTGAATCAAATGCATTCTGATTTGAATAAGTATCCTTGGTCAATTTACAATATCTTTAGTTAATAAGAATATTATTAGTTAAGGAGGTTTCATTCCATGTGTTGTTGATTCCTTATTATTAGTTTGCTTTATGTTCTCTATGTACATTATAGTTCTATAATAATGTTATGCTTCCTTCAAATAACTAATTGCTTTGAATTTACTTTATATGTTAAGCAATGTTATAGTTATTTTACATGCATATTCCAAAGAAATACTTGAATTGATTTGTGCATGAATTTTTCATTAATGATCTCTTGAAATTAGTTATGTCAAACTCCATATGTAAAATAGGTATAAACAAATTAAAGCATACTAGGATATACACTAGATAATTGCTAAAAGAAAATTGTTAAAGTGTTAATTTCATAAATAGTGTTGAAAATTTTGTAGAATTTGCACAATCACATACAATTTTTATGTCCTGTAGGAAGATTAAACATCCTTGTCTTAAGTGTGAAAATAAGATATTTCTTAACATAGATAAAGTGAAGGAACATATTTATAAGCGGGCTTTTGTAACCAATTATCATCAATAGACCTCATATGAAAAGCTCTTCAAAAATAATGATAGTCCTTCTAGTATACCATAAGAAATCATGTTAACTTAGGTACTAATAAAGGACCTTGTAATCCTTATTGTACATATTGTAATTGAAGTAGTTGGATCCAGTTTCAATACTAACTTTGATTAAAGTGGGGATGCATGTCAATATAGTGATCTAGTTTCTTTAAGTATTAATGATGATCCCATGAATGTAATGTTTAAAGGTTTCATAACTAATTGAAAACTACAAAAAAAACCCATGTTTTGGATGTTTAAAGGATGCAAAAGATGATGCAACACTATTCTACAAGGCAGTTGGTGGATTAAAATAGGGAAATTGTATGTATTTAGTTTAGAGGGCCACGTTTTGGTTGCAAAAAAATTAGGATCATATGTTGTGTCAACGCCAAGCCAATTGAGCTCATAGTTGAGAATATTGTTGCTGCCTTGCTTTCAAGAATGCATTGTCACAAATATTGGATGAATATAATTGCTAAGTAGCTAAGTGTTCGAATTTGAGCAACAATTGGCCTAATTGCAAGACTACTAACAATGCTCCCTTAAATAATAATGTTTAATAGCATTGACACCTCTTAGTACCTAAAACTTAAGTGCACAAAACCCAACAACTACTAACAATGCTCCCTTAAAAGATACTTGTGGAAATAGAACTTAGAAGGAACATACTTTTTTTAATCCACTTAACTTAGCATTTTAGATGAACTTAATTTACAAAATATTACTACTTTAATTGTATAAGAGGCATAAACATTATAAGTATATATTAACTTATAATTAAATGGAAGTTTTATTAGTATTTTGCCTATGAATGCAAGGAATATTATATATTTAAGCCAATTATTTTAATAACTTTGCTATGTTATGAATGTAGGGAATATTATGTATTTCTTTAGGACAATTATTTTAGATCCTTGCTATGTTGTGAATGAAAGATAATTGTGTTAGTTTTTATATTTTGTAAGCTAAGGGTTTTTTATAAAAATGAATGTTTTAAGGAAAGAACAAAAGACCATTAATGAGGGATTTGCTAGGAATTAGTTACTTGCTAATATTTTAGTGATAGATTAAATAGAGAAACATTGGTCACTAACATATTAGTGATGAACTTAGTTAGGAGCATGTCCATTACAAAACAAGCTAAGTGAGATAAAAAAAAAAAAAACTAGGCTAGAGATTGGAATTAGAACTTTAACATGGACATTTATGATAGCTTATTCTCATTGGTTTTAGTGAAAGACACATTCCTTTGCTAACATCTCATAAAAACACAATAAAATCATATTCATATCTTGCAAAATGCAATGGAGCATGTCCATTGCAAAATAGGCCAAATATTTTAGTGACAGATTAAATAAAAAAATGTTGGTCACTAACATATTAGTGATGAACTTAGCTAGAAGCATGTCCATTACAAAATAGGCCAAATGAGATATAGAATTAGGCTAGAGATTGCAATTAGAATTTTAATAAGGACATTTATGATAACTTCTTCATCTTGTAACATCTCATAAAAACATAATAAAATCATATTCATATCTTGCAAATTGCAATGGAAATTTTCAAATTAGTGAGAAGTGTTATCCCTTGCTAAAATTAGTGATGGAATAATTTTAACCTCACAAATAATTAACTAAGGCATAGTTAGCCTTATATTAGCGAGGAAAAATAGATATTTAGCGATAGAAATGTCTATGATTAATCCATTTTTCTTGTTGTGAGTAATGAAAATGAATAGTAAACAAAACCGTGAATCAATTTTAATAAAAGAGGGAACTACTTTTATTATTTATAATATGCTTAATTACATAGTTTAAAGTGTATGGGAGAGGCTACCAAACTATACACTCTAACCCTTAAACTAATACCAAATGACCATTAAGACCCCAGAACACCTTTAAAAATATTTTAAGTCAAAACCTTACTACCAGAAGTAAGTATACCTTTTATGAGTTGATATGATCTAATGCACCATAATAAATTGATGCAAAAATAAAGTACTTGCGATCATGTATTTATTTACTCACACAAGATGAGTTCCCTTAATCAAAATGACATAAATACTCCCAAATAGGGAAAAATTTTAAAAATCTTTTTTTTGTTACATAGGAAACTTAATGCTAGGAAAGGGGGATTTGGCAGGGATTGAACTCCCCGTCTTCTGCCATCATGACCTTAGGAATCAAGGGAGGGCCAACTGTGCTAGTCCTTAGTGGCAAAATTTTAAAAATCTTATACATAAATCAAAATCCTTCTAAATCAATGCCACAAGATCTTCATATGATACTCTATTTTTGTGCAAAATTTTATCTAAAATAGTGTTCTTCTACCTTGCTAAATTGAATTGTATGCGTTAGTTAGTATCTTTCAATAACTTCTTTATGCTACTCAAAGGTTGAGTTATGCTTAAGTAGAAATGATTCGAATAATTAGCTTAATTAATTAAAACTTAGCTATTTGCCGAGAAACAATCTTAATTATTTAATTAAAGAGGACCACAATTGATGGAATCTTTTGGAATGGGTGATGGAGCATAAGAATCATCATCCCCTCCATGCCACTCAAGTGAGGATGATTTATAGATTCCATCGAATTTCAAAGCAATGGATAATCCTTGGAAACTTCTTAGTGCATAAAAGAAAGGTAATTGTCACTGCTAACTAGGAATAGCATAACACAAAAGCAAATTCTAAACTACACAAAATTCAAGTTTTATTTGTTTTATTAAAAAATGTTTTTAATAAAAAAATTTTATTTATATGTATATTTATAATTCAAAAAAATAAGACATAAAATCATAAAAGTAGAGGAAAGGTGGAAAGGAATTTACTTTTCTTAAACTCTTAATATTTAATATTAAAATTTTTTTTTTTAATATTATATAAAAAAATTGTCTATCAAAACAAACGGAACATTAGTATCTATTTATTTTGATGAAAAGCACTTCTATAGGAATAATTTTATTTATTTATATTTATAGTTATAAAGTATTAATAAATATTTTATTTATTCATTATAATGTATAATAAGTTTGGTAAAAAAAATAATATCCATTATTTCAAACAAGAAGTTATTTTTTTACACTACTCTAATATCATATATAATTGTATTAATCATGAGATATACAAATAGCATGAAATTTTTTCACTTATGAACAAATAAATAACTTTATTTTCTTAAAAAACATTTCTTAACAAAACAAAGAGAGTCAAAATTTTGAAGTTTTTATTCTTTCGTAATTTTGTCTCAACTAATGAGGTAAATCTGCAAAAAAGAATATGGTTTCTTTATTAAAAAAAATTACAGAATCATGATTAAAAATAAAATAAAATAAAACCAATAGTAGTGGTTCTACTTTAGTATTTACAAGTTTGATACATGAATGAACTAGTTGTATAACTTGCTTTTCTCGTGGAAGCTTCATTTTTGTCAAGTATGGGTTGGTGGCCAGAAAGTTAGGGATATATCTCACTTCTTTATAACAGAGAGGCTGCAAAACTGCTATGTTGATGTCTTGATACACTTAAGCTGGTTGGACCACCATGTGAATTGGCCTATGTCCCTTGTGTTTAATCTGGCGGTCTTCCACGTGAGTTGAACTAAACTCCAAAATAGTAGATGCAGGCTGCCAAATTGTGAAACATCACTCCTTACAAGAATGACATTAGAATGTCTACCTACGTGCATCTCCACTACCCCTTGTCCCCTTGATGCTTGATTCTCAAAATTATATATAGTAAAAAATTATAATATTTTTAAAAATATAAAGTGTGTGGATATAATTTTATTTTTTTATTTTCAAAAATTATTTTTTATTCATAGAAATTATTTTCAAATTTAAGGAGCACCAAAAAATAAAAAGTGATTAGTATTATAAATAATGAAATATTTTATTCAATTACATAATTGAGATTAAGAATAAAAATAAATTAAAAATATCTAAAATTTATTTTTGTATTTCTATTTTTAAGTTACATATCTGAAGTTATAATTTTAAAAATAGAATATGAAAACAATTTTCAAGTAGGAACTTTTATTTTTCAAAAATAAAAAATTATTTTTAAAAATAATAAACAAATAGACTTATAATTTTTTAGAATATCATATTATTATATTTAATTCAATTAAATGGGTTTCTAATAGTATTATAATATTATATTTTAATTAATTTATATATTTTTAAAATATTATTAAATTAAAAAAATATTTATCAACAACCGAGTAATCAAATTATATTTGGTGGTTATAGCCAATGGTTAACGATTGTGGATAGTAACAAACAATAATTGAAAATAATGGGTAATGATAAGTAACCATTAATAATAATGGATGGTGCATAATAATGAGTGTGGTGGCAATGGTCATGATAGCGATTAGTAGTCAACATAGTTTATAATATTGAGTGGTCATGAAATGAAGTGATACAATTGGAATTGTGGATAAAATAATTATTTTATATTATTAAATATTTGAATGATATAGTAATATAAGATACTTACTTCTTTTATGAGAATATTTTAGGATAATATTAACCTAAAAATATCCTTAGATATATTATGTTTATTGTGGAGCCAAATAAAGTCTAACATTCTCTTAAAAGAATGTGACAATAATTTTGTACACCAGATATCTTATTTGTTGAAATTGCGAAATACTAATTCCATCTTATGCAAGTTTTTGAAAATTTTTAATGAAATTGTATAATTAGATTCAGATATCAACGTATTTGCAGATTCCATTTCAATTAATTACATATTAAAACTTTATGACGACAAGCTAAAAGTCAATAAATTTGTCCATAATGAAAATAAGTTTAATGTATAACATAATTCCCATCATTTTGGCTCTAAAAAAGATAAGCCCTTAGCTGGTTGGGGAATTTTAAAGGACTATTAACGGAAAAAAATTGATTCCTTTGTCTTGTGACTAATTTTTATGTTGTAGAATCTATTACAGCCACTTACCTTTAATCCAACGCCCCCATATGAACGTCTCCTTCTCTCTCTAAGGTTTCTGAATACGTTACCCATTTAAACAGAAAATATCACCCCCCCCCCTCCTTTATTCACAACATGCAACCAATCACCTATTATCTATCATCACTCATCGAGATGTCTGCTATCATACAATTTTATTTCACACAGCACTTATTTCCCTTTCATACTACCACTTTTATTGTCATGAGCAATCATCACCATATCATTCACTGGCAGTGTCTTAATTCAAATTCCTTTTAAACAAAGAGATGTTACCTTATTATTGCTATTTATTTACGCATATTGTTTTGTATTAGACTTCAAATATTTATCTACCTTAATCATCTGTTACATCATGCAATTTTCACAATTCAAGCATCATTTCCTCTTCTTCCTTAATTTTACATCTTGATTTTTCCATTGACTAACTTTGTTAGTTGCAATAAAAACATAAACATATTGCATAATAAAAATTTTCTTATTGAACTCTAATCTATTAATATCATGCATAGTAAATAAAAAATCCTCTCCTCTCTTGTTTTCATATCTCATCTATGGATTCGAATTACTCCATTCTTAATTCAGTCCTACAAAGCATAAACATGTGTCCTCCTGTTTCCCGTATTATTATGGAGTGTATTACTTCAACCTCTATGCAAGTGCTTTGGAATGATAACCAAAGTGAAACCTTTCTACCAACCTGAGGCATTCGACAAGGGGACCCTTTATCCCTGTATATATTTGTCCTTTGCATGGATGCATTATCCCATTTAATCACGCAGGCTGTAGACAAAGGAGAATGGAAAGCTATTAAGATGGGCAAACAGGGTCCATCTATTTCCCATCTTCTTTTTGCCAATGACCTCTTACTATTTGCAGAAGCATCCAATTCTCAAATTCAATGCAAATGCTGCCTACACAGGTTTTGTGAGATATTGGGTGGCAAAATTAATGAGGCTAAGACATCTTAGTAAAGGAAGAGACCATTAGCTACATTCTGGCAACTAGCGACTCTGAAAGATCACAAGAAGTGGGGAAATATCCGGGGATCAAGCTGAGATACAGGAAAAGAGGAAAACATAATTTCAATGACATTATTGAGAAAATGGACAGCAAACTTGCAGGCTGTAAACGTGACAGTCTTTCCATGGCAGGAAGAGCCACACTTATATCCGCTATTACATCAGCATTACCTATCTATCTCATGCAGATTGAGAAACTCCCCCACCAAACATGCTTCACAACTTGGGAAACTCCAACGTGCATTTCTGTGGGGCCATGATATGGATGCCAGAAAACTTCATGCCATTAGCTGGAACACCGTATGCCAATCAAAAATTCATGGTGGTATGGGTTTAGAAAAATTAGAGAGATGAATGATGCGTGCCTTCTTGAATGGACTACCAACCTAATCAGTGGAAACGAGGCTTTATGGAGTCATGTACTGCAAGCTAAATACGGGACAGGTGCAGATTTCTCACGCCACAGTGATTACCAAACAAGGTGATTCCATTTTATGAAAGAATGTAGTAAGACTACATGCTGTTTATTTAGCCAACTCCCAGAGGATTCCAGTCAATGGAAACCAGGTGGACTTTTGGAACGATCATTGGGTGGGGGATGGTTTGTTACTACGCGACTATGTGCTCGAGAACATCCATCATGCAGTTCCTAAAATTAAGGTCAAGGATGTGGTTATAGAAAACGGCGAATGGAACTGGCATCTTCTACAAAACATTTTGATAGCATGTGGGTGTGAGAGGATTTGAGCCATAAATCCTCCAACTAATAACCAAGGGACTGACAGATTGTTTTGGCGTCACAATGATGGCCACTTTAGCATCAAAAGCGCTTATGAGATACTATGCAGCAGAAGTTGGCGCCCGACTGATAGACTATGGAAACTGATTTGGTTCTGAAAGGGAACTGAACGAATGCGTTTCTTGCTATGGAAGGCACTGCATGATCGTCTCCCAACTAATGACTGGTGGAACAAAATATTTCAAGCTTCCCCATTCTGTAGAGTTTGCAACCAACAAGGTGAAACTGTCCTTCACATCCTAAAGGATTTTTCGTTAGCTGCAAGAGTGTGGCGCTCACTGGTAGCCCCTGAACATCTGTCAACTTTGTTTACCTGGGACCATAATCAATGGTTCTGGCATAACCTACAATTGACATTGGGAATGCAATCTGACACACATTGGAGCGTGCTTTGGGGGATAGTAATCAGTATGCTATAGGAATAGCGCAACAAGGCCATCTTTGACAGCATTTTCTCAGCCCCACGGCATCCAATCTCAGCCATTCTAACCAGATATAATGCAGTGATCACCACTTTACAGTATATTGAGGTAGGATCGACAAAAGTCTGTCATGCAGTGGGCGTCCACTGGAATCCTCCAGGGAAACAGTGGGTTAAATTGAATACGGATGGTGCTTGGAAGCCAAGTGTATCTGCCGCAGGATGTGGAGGCCTCTTGAGAAGGTGTTATGGAGAGTGGATGCATAGGTTTGCTATGAATGTAGGCCAATGTTTTGCAGCTAAAGTGGAATTGTGGGGAATATATGAAGTCCTAGAAATGGCATGACTCCTCAATTTTAGGAAGGTGATACTAGAATGTGACTCCAAATCCATAATTCAAAGAATTGCAGAAGGAGGAAAATGAGGGACTCGATCTCCCTCATGCCCAAGCCATCCAAGATCTATTAAAGAAAGATTGGACTACTTTAATCTTTCACACATTCAGAGAAGGTAATAGATACGCAAATTGGCTTGCCAACTATGGCACTACCTTACAGAATGAAAGAAGAATGCTATCACATCCACCCTCGGAACTACAGATATTGACTCTAGCTGATATGTTTAAGTTCACTCTAACCAAAAATGTTCCCGGTTGGGGCTTGATTCCTTTTTCTTGGGCTTAGGCCCTTTGGATTCACCCAAAAAACAAATTCAATCCATATCACCATTCATAGGGGAGCTAAATAGCCGCTACAAAGGTGATTCAAGTTCCAATTTGGGCCCTCTAATTATAGGAGTGACTATTTTATATAGCTAAATTGCTGCTATAAATGTGATTCAACCTATATTATATTGTTACAAGTGCATATATAACACTTTAATTTTTAAATAAAACTTGTTTGACATACTTTAAAAATGCTTAAAAAACTTAATTCTAGATTGTGATATATAAGAAAAGTAATATGTATAAGCATCACTTCTTTCAAAAGTATCAATGAATATTGAACTTTTAATTGAAAATAATACTAAATTTTATTATTAAATTGAGTATTTTTAAAAAAATTCTTTTATGTATTAATGTGTAACAAATAAGTAAAGGATATTATTTAAAAAAAAGAGGAGAAGTAATAAAAAAAAAGTAACTTCATAAAGTAAAAGTTCACATTTAGATTTTTAATTTGTTAATTATATTTTATATTTTCTAAATAATTATGTGATAATTTTTGGAAAGCATTTTATTTTTGAAAGTTTTAAATTATAATACATTATAAATAAACTTGAGTTAATAATTATTAAATTAAGTTTATATATAGTAAAAAGGTGTAAAAATATACATACAAATTAATATAAATGATTCACTTAAACTACTTATTTTAAGTTATTGATAGATTTAAAATTAAAAGAAAAATTATGATTCAAAATATAATTATTATATCATCAACTTTTTATTTATTAAACAAGTTTTCTAATCATAAATCTTAATCATTTATTTTTATATCATTAAAATTAACAATTCTTAGAAATCATTTGGTTTGTCTCAATAGTATGAAGTTTTATTTCTTGGAAACTAAGAAAGAACTATATTGTTTGGTTGGCTATTATCTAACAAATTATAAGAGATAGGACTTCCTGTGAAATCCTACTTCTCATAAAATATAATAAATAACTTATCCACCTCCCCTAGGTAAGTTATATTTCATGTGTTATTTATAGATTCAATAACAAAATTATTCTCATTAAATTTAATTAATAATAATAATTTATTAATTTATATTATAATAATATTAAGAATATATTAGTTATTTTATTAATACTTCGCATGATATTTAAAATTGAATCAAACAAAATATAAAAAGTTATTTTTTAAAAAATATTACTTTTTATATGTCAATCAAATAATTTTGAGTAACAATTAACACTTCTCATTAAATTTATTATTAACTTCTCATTAAATTTAATTAATAACTAATTAAAATTTATTAATTTATATTATAATAATATTGAGAATGTATTAGTCATTTTATTAACACTTCCTATAATATTTAAAATTAAATCAAACAAAATATAAAAAATTATTTCTTAAAAAATATTACTTTTTATAAGTCAACCAAATAATTTTGAGTATTTTTCAAGAAATTTATATAAAAAATTATTTTTTTTAAGTTTAATTTCCTGTAAAAAGTCATTTCATGTGTGAACTAAACAACTTCTTATTTTGCCACAAAGTTAAAATATAAATACCTACACTTTAGTCTGAATATGTTAGAATTGTCTAAATATAAATTATATATGGAAAATGCTACAAGGTTGTTGTTAAGCATTAAATGCTTATTCCCAACTAATCAAATAAATGATTTAGTTCTATTTTAAATAATATAATAAATAACAACATGTTTAATAAGAGAATCATATTTAATGTTTTGTTTCTATTTTAATAAAGCATTTAATATATTATTATTTATTATATCACTAAAAATAGAAAACAAAGCATTTAATCTAATTAGTTAGGCATATTTATTTGATATTTAATAACAGCCCGAAGGCTATTGTTAGCACATACATACATACATACATACATACATACATACATACATACATACATACATACATACATACATACATACATACATACATACATACATACATACATACATACATACATACATACATACATACATACATACATACATACATACATACATACATACATATATATATATATATATATATATACTAGTAATATACATCTGAAGTCATAAAATATAAGTGATATAAAAATAATTTATGTTATAAATAATTAAAAAATATAAATTTAATTGATATGGAATTACAAAGGTATTACATTTTAATTATTGTAAAATTACAAAAATTTTATTAAAAAATTTGAAAAACCAATTTAGTCCATCAATTTTAACTAATTCTAACTAGTTCTCATCAATTCATATATATATATATTAGATCCAAAAATTTTAACTGAACTGACTTGCAAGTCAATTCACCAATTCGACTACTTGGTTTAATCTAATTTTCAAAATTATGGTTTAGTTTGTTTATTTTTACTAAAATTTTGAAAAACATTTTTAATTGAAAAACAAAATTTATTCTAATTTTTATTTTATGTATAAGTTTAATACAGTTAAAATAAAGAGAAGAATATGATAAAATAAATTTATTAAGACATTTTAAGATGAATGTATAAAATAATAATGTATTTATTAAAAAGAGAATAAAATAAGAAAAAAAACATTTAATACTTAATTAAATTTTAAAATGACAAATACAAAAAGATAAAAAAGAAATTCTCAAATGCAACAAATAATCAAGGATGAAAGGAGTATTTTAAGGGAGCAAATTGTGATGTGATATTAATACAATGATATAAATTTATATCAGCAAATCAACTGTCCCAATTTATCTAATCAAATAATTTTGTAATAATTATTTTTTAACATAATTTGTATCTCATATCTTATCCGTAAATTAAATGGAACAAATCTACATCGTGTACCGGAGGACAATTCCTATTTTCAACAACAATGAAATAGTAAAAGGGGCTCCAAACACATTTACAAATCCATGAATCTGGAAATGGGTTGTTGTGCATGTTGAAATTGACTATACGTGATTAACAAATACCAAAAATGGATTGTTATTTTCCACTGCGACTGGGAGGTTTGCTATTTTTCTATTTTTCCTGGATTGTAAGGATTTTTCTGATTTAATTTTGTCCCAGCGTTTTGTCTTATGCCTTTGTGAACAGAGACGTGAATTTTGATGAACAACATTCAACAATGGCGGCAAAACGTAGAGGAGGAAAGGAAGGGAAATGGTGGAGCGGGTTTTTTTTAGCCGGTTGGCGTCACATCATCTCCTCCTATCAGTCTTTAAACGACAATCAAACTGGGAGCTAAAGTTGTGCATGTTAAGTAGAGAGGCTCTAGGTTAAGCGGCGTTGGATTTTTTCTTTTAAATTTTATATTTTTTTGTTATATTTAAAATTCAATTTCTGAATTTTTTATATATATTTAATAATTTAAATATTCTTATCATTAAAAAAATATTATACATGTTAAATATTTAAAGAAATTTAAGTACTTCTATCAATAAAAAAAATTGTACATGTTAAATATTTATAAGGATGAAAATATATTATTCTATGAGGATTAAAATATGTAATTTATATTTTAGGTGAATTAAAATTCCATTCATCCCTTAAAATGATGAGGGCGTAAGCAAATTTACTTTTATGTTCGATCGTGGGTCACAAATGTAGATACTTCATTGTCATGACTAGCAATTCAGTGATAATAATTATTAACTAAGTAACTTTAAATATTTATTTTGTATTTTTTTAATCACCAAGTGAAATAGATAATCATTTTAAAAATTATAATATTAATTAATTTATCCTCATCTAATAACTCTCATTTGTGGAATTCAAATTTCTACTCGTTGATAAGTAAACGCTTAGAATTAATATACTTTCTACTAAACCAATATTTTATTTATATTTTGTATATTTTTAATACATAAGCTTAATGCACCAGATGACAAATGATAGAGAGAATAAAAACTTTTAGTTTAAATCATATCATATTATTATATATAATTCTTCCTTCCTAGTGACGTGTTGTACTAATTCTGTTTCCCACAAAAAAATTAAAAAAATCTTAGCCATTTATTTAAACTTTATCCAATAGCTATAGCAACAGTCAATTCAAGGATATAAATTTATGAAAAGAAGGTTATAAATTTTATAACTAATTATTGATTGATTACAATGTATAAATTAAGTTTATATTTGCCATGATTTTTGAATGATTGATTTTTCTAAAGAATAATTAGTATCAATAATTTTAATGAGAAAAAATTGTAATTTAAATTAATTTCAATGCTACGTAATCCAAATTGTGAATGGGGAAGTAACGGCACTTGATTTTGAGTTTCTATCTTCATAAAATTAATTTTAATGCTACATAAATAAATTTCATAATTGATTGATTAAAACATGTAACTTAAATTTTTATTTGACATTATTTTGATTGATAATTGTTTTTTACATTAATAATTAGTGTAAATTTAATGCTACATAAGTAAATTTCTTATTGATTGATTGAAGCATATAAATTAAATTTATACTTAACATAATTTTGATTAATATTTTTTAAGAAATAATTAGCCGTGCATAATTTTAATGATAAAAAAATTATAATTAAAACTAATTTTAATGCTACGTTATCCATATTGCAATTGTGAAAATAGTGACAACTAATATTGAGTTTATGTCTTTTGAAAATTAATTTTAATGCTACATAAATAAATTTCATAATTTATGGAAGTGTATAAATTGAATTTACATTGAGCATGATTTTAACTAATGATTATTTTTTTGAGAAATAGTTAGTATAAATTTAATTCTACATAATTAAAATTTGCATTTAATCATTGATTGATTGAAGTGTGTAAATTAAATTTATATTTGGTATGATTTTGATTAATAATTATTTTTTAAAGAAATAATAAGTTATGTATAATTTTAATAAAAATTATAATTAAATTTAATTTTCAAGTGCATAAATTAAATTTATCTTTATTATGATTTTGATTAATGATTATTTTTTGAGAAATAATAAGTTAAGTATAATTTTAATTAAAAATTATAATTAAAATTAATTTAAATGCTACATAATCTAGATTGTGATTGAGAAAGTATCAACAACTAATTTTGAATTTATATCTTCTAAAAGTTATGTTTAAAGATACCTAAATGAATTTCATAATTGATTATTGATTAATTAAAATGTGTAAATTAAATTTATATTTAGCATGATTTTGGCTAATATTTTTTTTAGAAATAATTAGTGTAAATCTTATTTACAGTATGACATTGAATGTTATTCGGTCATCTGTCGTTCTAAATTTGATATAACGTGATTTTATGAACATATACATTTTAATCATATTTTTGAATTGTATCATTTTTAATTTACAGGTAGGTTATGGTGCCACTTTGGCTAGAATTGTAAGCATAGAAGATAAATGGGGTTGATTTTACAATTCTTACAAGCAAGGGCGAAACTAGAGTAAAATGATCGAGGGGTTGAAATAGAATTTATCAAGGACTCATAAAATCTTCTTAAATTTAGAGAGACTAAATATATTTTTTTTCAAAAAATTAAAGGGAACGGAGGGGAATGTAAACAGAGCTTCCCCTGCTTGCAAGAAATTGAAAAAAAAAAAAAGTTAGAATGTGAAGTAAGTGGTTTTTTTCAGTCATAAATGCTAATAAATTTACCGAATTGGTATTTTTGAGGCTTGTTTATGTTAATTTTTATGAAATATATGTTTGTTTACGGTTTACGGTTTACTTTTAACGTGTACCTATGATATTATATTTAAAAAATAATAAATTACATTATAGTGTTGCCTTCTTGAATTTTCTTTCAAAGAAGTACTAGTACTGATTTTTATTTAAAATAGATATCGATTTTATAAATTATTACTACTATATTATCAAAATATCTTTTTTTTTAATTATAAGAATACGATTATAAAGTAAGAGCTTTAGAAAGACAACTCCATAATTAGCTAACCAATTTTCATATATGAACACTCATTTTCATTCATCTCCTACTGATCTTTCAATAAAAATTAAGAAAAATTTGATTTTAGTGGGGTCTACCTTGACTAAAAATATATAAATTGAGTTTAAAACTTTGAATAACTATAACTTTGCTGCTCGAGTGCTCGATTTAGGCGAATTTTACATTAATTTCATATAACTTTTCAAGATCTATATGTTTGCAAAAAGCCTAAGGTATTTTACCCACTCTAATTGGTGAAAAAAAGATCCTTTTTCAATTAATTTTTTTATTTTATTATCGTTTTACTAATTTTGACCTCATTTTTTCTTAATTTAAATTCATTTGAATCTCACATTAAACTTTTACTCCTTAATTCTTTTAGTGCTCCAAACTTTTTTAACAATAAAATTATCAAAGAGTAACATTTTACTATTTACAGACTAAATAGTAAATAGTAATATTAACTAAAAATATAAAATAAATGGATAGATGAAGTCTTATTAATAATCAAACTATCAAATAATAATATGTTACTATCTGATCTCTAAACTAATAACATATTACTGTTTTCATCTTCATATAATAATATTGATAAAAAAAATTTAAAATAAATGAATAAATTAAATCTTATTAATAATCAAACTAGTTAAAGAAGAATATGCTACTATTTGGTCTCTAAAAAATAACATTGATAAAAAAATTCTAAATAAATAGATAAATTAAGTCATATTAACAATTAAACTGTCAAATAATAATATATTATTATTTAGTCTCCAAATAGTAATATGCTACTATTTTAACTCTAATAATAATATTGACCAAAAATGCAAAATAAATAGATAAATTAGATTTTATTAACAAATGAATTGCTAAAGAAGAGTATGTTGCTATTTGGTCTCCAAATAGTAACATGTTACTATCCAAAAAATAATATACTACTGTCCAAATAGTAACATATTACTTTTTATTTTTTAAATAGTAACATCGACTAAAACTTTAAATAAATAGATAAATCAAATTTCATTAACAACTAAACTAATAAATAACAATATATTACTGTTTAGTCTCCAGATATTAACATATTACTATTTAATTTCTAGATATTAACATATTACTATTTAGTTTCTAAATAATAACATCAACTAAAAATTTAAAATAAAAGAATAAATTAACCAAAAATTTAAAATGCCAAAAAAAATATGTTACTATTTTATTTTCAAACAATAACATCAACTAAAAATTTAAAATAAATAGATAAATCAAGTCTTATTAACAACCAAATTATTAAAGAAGAACATGTTACTATTTGGACTCCAAACAGTAACATTAACTAAAAACTCTAAATAAATGAATAAATTAAGTCTCATTAATACTCAAACTATCAAATATTAGCATATTACTATTTAGTCTTTAAACAGTAACATATTTCTATTTCATTTTCAAAAAATAACATTAACTAAAAATTTAAAATAAATGGATAAATCAAGTCTCATTAACAACTAAATTGTTAAAAAAAATATGTTACTATTTAGTCTCCAGACAGTAACATGTTTTCAGACAGTAACATGTTACTGTTCAAATGGTAACATGTTACTGTTTTTTATCTTCAAACAGTAACATTAATTAAAAATTTAAAATAAATAGATAAATCAAGTCCCATTAACAAACAAATTGACAAATAACATGTTATTATTTGGTCTCCAAATAATAACATTAATTAAAAACTTAAAATTAATAAATAAATTTTAATCGATAAATCAGGTCTCATTAATAATTAAAATTACTAAAAAAAGTATGTTACTATTTCATTTTCAAACAGTAACATCGATCAAAAATCTTATACAAAAGAATAAATTAAATCTTATTAATAACCAAATTGCTAAAGAGTATATTACTATTTTATCTCCAAATAATAACATGTATTTGTTTGATTTTCAAATAATAATATTAATCAAAAATTCAAAATGAATAGATAAATTAAGTTTTATTGACAATAAAACTACTAAAGAAGAACATGTTATTATTTCATCTCCAAATAGTAATATTGAACTAAAAATCTCAAATAAAAAGATAAATGAAGTCTCATTAACAACTAAACCTGTCAAAGAAAGCATGTTATTATTTCATCTTCAAATAATAATATTTTACTATTTAGTTTCTAAACAATAATATTAACCTAAAAATCTAAAATAAATGGATAAATAAATCTCATTAACAACTAAACTAATAAAGAAGAACATGTCATTATTTCATTTGTAAATAGTAATATTGATAAAAAATATGAAATAAAAAAATAAATCAAGTCTCACTAATAATCAAATTAGAGATGGTAACGAGGCAGAAGTAATGACAAATTGGTGATATATTACCACGCCCCATCCTCGATCGTAGTGTAAGTTAGTTCCCTGTTCCTCGTGATCTATAGGGCATCGGTGATTCACAAATAATCTAAAAAAATTGAAAAAATTAAAAAATATTTAAAATTTATAAAATAAATATTAATTAATATAAATATTTTTAATTATAAAATTAATAAAATAAATTTATAATAATACATATTTTTAGTATAATATCAAAAACTAAAAAATAATTCATTATTTTAGGGTAAGTCGGAGCATCGTGAAGGAATATTATCTTACCTCGCATAATTGGTTCGAGTTGAAAACTTGACTCATAGGGCAAAAATTTATACCAAATCCATACCTTGTGGGGCAAAATCCAAACCCCAAATTTTTCCATCCCTAAACCAAACTATCAAAAAAATATATATATTACGATTTTATTTTCAAATACTAACATATTACTATTTAGTCTCCAAACAGTAATATTAACTAAAAATTTAAAATAAATGAATAAATTAGGTTTCATTAACAATCAAAATGCTAAAAGAAAGTATGTTACTATTTTATTTTCAAATAATAATATCAATCAAAAATTTCAAATAAAAGAATAAATCAAATCTCATTAATAACCAAATTGTCAAAAAGCATATTATTGTTTCATCTCTAAATAGTAACATATTACTATTTCATCTCCAAACAGTAACATCAACTAAAAATTTAAAATAAATAGATGAATCAAGTTTCATTAAGAACTAAATTTCTAAAAAAGAGCATGTTACTATTTTATCTCTAAATAATAATATCGATAAAAAATTTTAAATAAATAAATAAATTAAATCTCATTAATAATCAAACTACCAAAAAAAATATGTTATTGTTTCGTTTTCAAACAATAACATTGTAAAGAAATCCCAAATAATAAAAAATATTAAGCCTTATTAACAATCAAATTGTAAAAAAAAAGTATGTTATTATTTTCTCTTGAAACAGTAATATGTTACTATTATTAGATTAAGTCTTATTAATAATTTAACGATTAAAGAGGAGTATATTATTATTTCATCTCCAAATAGTAATATTAATAAAAAAAATTTTAAATAAATAGATAAATAAATTTTTTTTTAGTTGTTGTTTTTATGTCTATCTAAATTTTGAATATAATAATAATTCATTTCGGATAATTATTTTTTAACAAAAAAGGCAAAAAAAAGAAACTATTTTGTAATTTTATATAAGATTTTATGCCTCAAAATTTTTATTTATTTTTATTTTTATATTAATTAAAATTTTATTTTAATTCCTAAAAATAATTTTTTATTAATATTATTTATAATTAAATATTTATATTAATTTAATTTTTATAAAGTTAAAAATTATCTATTTTAATTTTTATAAGTTTTTAGTCTTTTATTTTTTTATCTTTATAAAATTAAAAATTCTCTAATTTTAGTATGTGATAAAGAAGGTTTCCATTTTGTGCTTTTAGTTTTCTCAAGACACATTGTAAGGATGATGTTTTATCTTTTGGGCATCATAGTGAATTTGTGTACATGGGTACACTTAAATAAAAAAAATGAGTTTGAAATATCTCGCTGCAATAAATTGTAATAAACAATACCAACTTGATTTTTTCCCTTCAAAAAAATTTCCCACCAAAGCCCATGAAAATGAAAGAGTATATGATAAATATAAAAATCTTTTGGAAATCGAAATGGTAAAATTATGATGCAGAGAATGCAAACTATATAATTGATTTTATATATTTCTAAAAACAATAAAAGACTATTTGCCTTCAATCTTTTTTTAATTTCAATCACTGTCGCCGGTAAAATCAAAGCATACGTGTTTCTGATAATTTTGCCTTTATTATATGTTTTAGGGGTTTTTTTGTATGTATCGTGAAATTAAATTTAAAAATTATTTATTTTAAGGAATATAATTTAAATGAAGAAAAATGTTAATGAAATAATTAATTCTATCAAATCCATATATAGTAGTTAAGAAATATGCAATTATTTGTTTTTGTAATTAAACATTACAATAATAGATAAAAAAATAGTATCATAGATAAATATAAATATATTTCTATTATTATAAGTAAATTTATAATATAATATTTAATATTTGTTTTATAAAATTTTATACAATATTTATTCTATTTATTATATTTTACATAATTAATAATTATATACTATAATTAATATATTGTATTTATCTTTAATAAATTATATCGATTGTAGTTTTCAAATAAGGGAGATAAAAGATTAAAGTGATCATTAGAATAATTAAATAAGGATAATTTTATATTTTAATCTATAAACAATATAGGAATTTTTTTCTACTGAGAGAGGGTATAAGTAAGCAAATCTTCATAATTTTTAAGAAGTATAATCTTCTATAAAATATAATTAAATAAGAATAGTTTTATAGTTTTATTAGTTAATAACTACTTAGATGATTTAAGAAATTGTTATTTTCTTTGAAGTTATACTTTTTATATTACTTATATATAAATCAAATTATCTCAAAGTTTCTTCGTGTACATCTTATATATCTCGTGAATAATAAAATTAAATTTAAAAGTTATATATTTGAAGTATTTAATAATTTGTGATTCACATCACAAGCTACTGCTTCTCTTTTTCCATATTACTTCCCTTTTTTCACGTGTACAGAGTACAGTTTTATATTGATCGCAAAACTTATAAATTCATGTTAATTTTTTAATATTGTATATGTTGGAATAATTTTTTGAGTTTCAAGTATCCAATGCACATTGATAATAGATCTTCAGTATTTCTTTCTCTTAGTCCATTATCTATTTGAAGATAAATCGTGTAGAGATAAATATAATAATTATTATGAGTAACGTTTGAAACTTTAAAATTGCATGTGCGCATGTGTATATATTTGAAATTTTTTTATCAAATTTCAACATAAAAATTCCATCTTTTTATATAAAATTGTGCAATTTTTCATAATTTAAAATTTAAAATTTATCTATTAATATCATGTTTATTCAAAAAATGAAAGTCTCGTGCTTTGCCGGAAGTACTAACTAGTTTTGTCCATAAAAGTCATACAAAATTTTTTACATATTCGTCCAAGGCTTGACCTTGTCAATCTAATTTACAATAGTACTGTGCTATGGACGGGTTAAAAAAAAGGTGAAATGGATTGTAATTTTTAAATCAAAATAACTAGTTAAATTAAAAATATTTCTATTATATATTATAAAAAAGGAAAAATGCAAATAATCCCCTTCAATTATGGGATAGTTGGATTTTACCCCTCTTAAACTATAGAAATTTAAATTTTACCCTATGCAACTTTATAAAACTTAGATTTTACCCTCAAGGTAATGGCTGTAATACTTAACGGTAGTTTCCTGCACTTAACGGTAGTTAAAACCAATACCATACTACTATCATTTAGTGGTGGTTTATAATCGCTAATAAAATAATAAATATAGTGATAGTTTTTAACCGCCGATAAATGAAATATGATAACAACAGTTTTCATAAATTGTGGGAGTAACATTTAAATTTTATAAAGTTGTAGGAAATAAAATTTAAATTTCTATAATTTAAGGGAGTAAAATCTAATCACTCCATATTGAAGGAGATTATTTACATTTTCCCCTTAGAAAACTAATACTAGTATTTTTTATTTGTGTGCTCATGCGAATGTGTATTATTCTTTTGCTATTAATATGGAAATAAAATAAAAAAAGTAATACAAAAATCTTCATGTTTCAAAAGTATTAAAATTTAATTTGCTATATTTATTTTGTAATCATATATTTAAATTGATAAATAATAAATTTTTAATAAATGCATTATTTCTATCAAGTAAAAATATGCAAAATTAGCTTATTTTAATCACTAAGTATAACCCTTTTCATAAGTTATTCATAATTAAAAGTCATAATTAAACAAAAATTTTCATTAAATAAATTTCATTTTTTATTTTAAATAATTTTATTAAAAATAGAATATGTAATTGATTAATTAAATTCATATACTTTCTATATATCTACAAACTAAAATAATAAATATGATATTAATTTTAAAATATTTTTGGGATAATAATGAAATATGTATTTACTTCATATTTTTATATTAATAGTTTATTTTTAAGAGATATTAATTTAAAATATATTAATATATATTAAAATAATTGATCACAATATATTTAGTTAGATTAGATAAAACTTAATTAAATAAAAATTTTTAAGTATTTACCATAAGGATTTTCATTCAAATTACAACATATGTACTAATTGCTTTATTTAAATAAAATATTAATAACATTCGTAGCTAATGAGTAATCAATTTATAATTGTTAATAATAATTAATACATCAACAATGTTATATGGACTAAAAATAATACATAAAATTATGTTTCAAATACAAATAAAAAGGTATTATTAAATACAAGATAGTGGAACAAATTTACAAAGTTCAATCTAATTGATATAAAAAATTTAAACACAATTTTGAAACCTTTTTAATATATATATATATATATATATATATATATATATATATATATATATATATATATATAGTATTTTTGTTAACATATGTATCATAATTTGAATAGAGAACTTATAATAAATAACTAAAATCTTTATCAAAATTTTGACTCATTTAATTTGAAATATAATACTTAAAAATTAATATTAAGATAATATTGATAAATTTTAAATAAATAATAGGAAAAAAAATAACGGTTGACCTGTAAAATAATAAGACTTAATAAAAAAAAAAGAAAATAGGTGCATAAGTTGTAAAGCAATAGGACTAAGAAAAATAAAGAACATGCTTGTGATTTTATATTTGAGAAAAAAAATACCTATAAAATAAGAAAAGGGAAATTACTCAATTTTAAAATATTTCTATTTTGATGAAAAATATGCAATTCATACTTTTGTATTAAAAGTTTGGCTTAATTTTAAGATATTTTAATTAAAAAAAATTAACAATTTCTATATTAAATTTTAAACAGTAAAATATATCACTTAAAAATTAATATCCAAAAAGATATTGATAAAATTCAAATACATATATTTGATTTTAATTTTCAAATTTTTATTAAAAATAAAATATATGTATTTAATTAATGAAAATTAATACGTTTTATAAGATTTAACTTATTTAAAATATTTTTATAATAAAAATATTGTATATTATATTATACTTGTACGATTCAGTAATATTTATATTTAAACTATAAATAATGGAATTTAAAAAAAAAAAGAAGAAAAAGAATAGCATCCAATATAATATATTAAATGTAGATAAACATAGAGTAAGGTCTAAAGTGATAAGTTGTTAAAAAAAATGGATCTAAAGTGATAAGAATTAAAGAAAAGACAAGCTATAAATAAAAAGAAAAAAAAACCACATGCATAAAAAAAGAGGAAAAACAAAAGTGAAAAAATGAACTTTTTATGAGAAAAATCTCTAATCCTACTATAGTACTAAAATTTTAATGTTATTTCCTATTATATTTTTTATAAATCAATGGTTAAGGATGATCAAAATATGTCTAATTCCTCTTTACCAATCAACTAAACTACAAGTTAGTCATTTGAGAGCGGTTAGTGTACTAAAGGCAATCATGGTTGATGTGTACGTGTGTGTATGTATATATTCGCAAAATTTGGTTATTCAATTAGTGGCACTTTGAAAGTTCTTAACTGCACAAAATTGAAACCGATTGAAATGTTTAAATGTTAATGTCCTAATGTGTATGAATGAATGTCCACATATCATGTTCAATAATCACATTTTTTATTTAATGCTTCGTTGCTTATTATTATAACTATTTACTCATGTAGTCATAATTCGAACTTATTTAGCAATTAATTGATCATTGTAATAGTTAATTGATTTAATTAATTATTAGCTGATAGATAATTATATTAGTTAATTTAACCAGTTGATTATATTAATTATTTAAATAAAAATATTTAATAAAATTAATTAATTATTTGTATATAAAATAATAAATAAGAATATAAATATATTTTATGAATTATTTCAGTATTCTTTTATTTTAATATTTTAGATTCTATATAGAATTTAGTAGATTAAATTTTCTTATAAATAATATATCATTATAAGTTATTATATGTTAGATATTTATTTAAAATTAAATTAATATAATTTTTATATTTATTAACTTTTTAAGAAATTAATAATTATAATTATTTAATTTTTATGTAAAAATAATATTATAATTTTTTATAAGAACGACAAAGTTGAAAATATAAAAATTAATTAGAGATAATAAAATTATTTTATAAAACAGTTGAAGGTAATATAATCATTTTATGAAAAAATTGTTCTAAAATATTATACCTCCTAATATTTTAAAGTCAACTTATGATTTATTGAGGTAATATCTAATATAATTATTTAATTTTTATGTAAAAATAATATTATAATTTTTTATAAGAATGATAAAATTGAAAATATAAAAATTAATTAGGGATAATATAATTATTTTATAAAACAGTTGAAGGTAATATAATCATTTTATGAAACAATTGTTTTAAAATATTATCCCTCCTAATATTTTAAAGTCAACTTATGATTTATTGAGGTAAATCAATTAGTTAACTTGGTCAAATCAATTCATAACGAAATACACTATCATAGTACTACAAGTTTTCCCGATTTTAACTTGTCATAAATTGATCAAAACCGAAATGTTTGGTTAAATGCAATTAAGGTATAGTGATCAGTCAATTTCAACACGGAAAAATCATAATAACAATTAAATTCGATCGGTTAAGAAAATGGTGTTAATTGATTTTAACCGCCTAATAATCACCCATTAATAGTTTTAATGTTATGCTTAAGTGGTTTAAAATCAAGGTAATAGTTTTCTTATTTATCCAAAAATAATAGGAAGTGGTATCAAAAATATCAATATTATGATAAGATTTGACTTTCTTTCCAATTTTTGGAGGGAAAATGAAATATAAGAAAGTAACATGTGGCCAGAAATAGAAAAACTTTAATAGATAAGACAGATAGAAGATAAAGATATATTGTATCTCATAAAATTAATTAAATATATTGGATTAACGAGTATGTATACGTATATTTAACAAATAAAATAAACTTGCAATTATAAATTATACATATGCGATAATGTAAAAGTTATCAATTATAAATTCAATATTTAAAGATATAATAACATTCATTGGATTCAAGAGTTAATCCCTTACAATGTCTTTTACAAAGTTTATGAATAGTGTTATGTAAAAAATAAATTGATACATTTTAGTTCATTAATTTAATAATGACTTAAATGAATCAAATGATTTTACAATATATTTGCATTCAATATATGTACTATCATAAGCCATTAGATCATGATTGGCATGAAATCCGTTGCTTACTTCTACAAACCTAATTTAAATCCTACAATTGGTACTATTGTAAAAGATTTAGGAAATAGTTTTTTTTATAAACATAGTCAAAGCATTTACAAAGCATAATTATATGGAAGTTTAGTCTATATATATATAAAACTAAAAAATATTTAATCATACTATGCATAACTATAGTTGCTTTGTCAAATAAGTTGCAAAGAATGTACTCCTATTGAGCTGGTGGAGGATATGGAACTTCTGCAAGAATATCCAGAAAGAAAGAAATAAATAATTAAAAAGTGAATTGGGAACTTAATAAGTAAATATTTTATTGATTTAGTAAATATTTTTTAAAACAATTTACTTATTTACTAAATATTACTCATTAAAATTTCCAATCATACATAAAAATGAAAAAGAAATAAAAGAAAAAAAATTGTGAAAATGGAGGTAAGAAATTCATTAGCTTGCTTAGATTAAGATGAAAATGGAGAGGAAGATTCACAAAGTTGAGATGGGAGAGTGAGAGTTGTGTTTTTCCTTTTTAGAGGAAGAAATGAGGGTAGGGTTGAAGAATCGTAGAAAACAAAGGTGTATGCATAAAAGACAATATGGAAAAAGCTCTCAAAATCTTCTCTGCACTTAACATGCTTATCCTTAGACATATTTTTCTTTAAATTTCACTTGCTTATTCATTCCTAAGCCAATTCACCTAAAAGAAAATTTTATTTATAAATCTATTATAAAGAATTATTTCCACATTAAATATTTTTAAATTCTAATAGGTGTAACAACCTAATACAAGATTCTTTTGATATTTTTCTAAGGAATCATGAATTCTGTTTTTGGACTAATCATATCAAAATACTCTATTATCAAATCAAACAATGCTAGCAAAATACATTGCGAGGGTATGGCATCAAGGACGACTAAATACCTCCCAAGATGATATTCTTCTCATTCTTATTGAAATTTTTTGTGAAGTTTGATTGAATTGGCACTTTTTTTTATACCATAAACTATAATTTATATTAAATTTTTCTGTTGATTAAGCACTTACTGGTTTCGTACCTAATACAGGATAATCACAATGAGGATAGTTAATTGATAATGTAATTTCTCACACTTTTGACTTGCAATTAAATAACTCTTAATCTATGAAATAATGTCTTATGGTTGCAAGAGTTGTGTCTTGACTATTAACACGGATCCAAACCAGATATCACGAGTAGGTATTTGCGCATTTCTTCTTTTTAGCGTCCCTTCTGTTGAGAGTACAATATGTCAAAGCCTCAATAGAAACATACTGACCTTCCTTGGCATAGTCAACCACCAAAACTCAGTCTATGGAAACTAAGATGAGATCTATTGGAATCCCATCAATATTTAGTAGCCTTGTTTAATAGTATAACTACCTAAGGTTGATAGTATTCATGCTAACCACTTAGAGGCCCTTTGTTTTGAAATAAGGGTTTCGTAAATTCATCTAGCAGACTCTAAATCATAATTACATTGAATTAGTCTTGAATTCCATTTTCCTGCTTCTGCTATTATTAGATCCTCAACCTTTGTCATGGGCTCTATTAAAGGGTTTACATACTAATTAAAGAGTATGTCTTCCTATGTGATAAAAATGGAATATTACATTTTCATTGTTTTTAACATTTTCATTATGTAAAAAGGAATATACTGATCCAATTTTATAAGGAAAGAAATGAGAAAATTTCGGGAGAATATTTAAGAAAAGCAAATAATAAGCCTTCAATGATAATCTAAAATGGAAAATAAAAACAATAAAAATATTCAAAATTTCTTTGAAAGACTTAGGTTCCATTTTATACAAATAGTTGATAAGTTAATTAGTAACTAATAAGTTAACCATTAGCTAATAAGCTAATAGCTAATAATTTATAATTGATAGTTGATAACTAATAAGTTAACTGAAATATTTTATAAAATTAGCTGTTAAATTAGCTAAAATTACAAAATGACATAAAAGCACATATCAATTAAAATAGATATTTAATTAAAATAATTTATATTTATTTAAAAATTAAATTACATAAATGTAATTAAAATTTAAAATAAAAATATAATATTTAATATTTAATTAATTATATTTTATAAACTTCTATATTTATATAATTTTTATTTTATTATTTATTATAAAATTATAATTACTTAATATTAATTAATTATATCTTATGATATTATAAGTTATAAGCTAATGTGAGAAATATCTTTAAAAATTAATTTATAACTTATTAACTAAATCAATAAATTATAAAAATAAATTATAAGATAGGTTATTTGTAGCCCAAAATGAAACCTTAAATGGAAAATAAAAAGAATAAAAAGGCAAACAAATCAAAGGTTCCTTTCAATTGCCATGCATTAACAAGTAAAAGACATACTCTCATTTGTGGTTATTACTTAGAAAATGTCATAACTATTATAATGGTAGGGTTTCTTTTCTATTTATGAAAATTTGAAAATTAGATAATGTTCCTATACAAATTTAGCCTATAATGCACATTAGCCACATTTTGTCCAAGAATACATAAAAAGACTAATGAAAAGTCAAACTAATCCTTTTTTACATGCAAGATCATAACCTCAAAAGGGTGCACATTGTGCTTTTGCCACACCATAATAATCAAAGTTGTAATATCAAGGCAGTTTGGTCTTATTCTCATCATAAAAGTGATAATAAAGTAGAGCTTGACAACCATTATTGTGCTATTTATGACAAAATCATGATATCAAGGAGGAGCAAAAGTCATTCTCCTTACATAATCATAGCATCAAAAAGGAACACGATTGCTCTTATCATTGATCTATCAAGTCCATTGAACCTTGACGAGCAACCTTCCTAAATAGATAGTCCTCTGCAAGAGTTTAGGCTATGCCTTTTCAACCTTCATTCTATGCCAAGGTTTAGATATATTATAGTCCTTGAGGTTTAGGACTAACTAATGATAACCTTTTTACAAGTTAGAAAGTGCGACCTTGAAAATAGTTTGCATGTATTTGGAGTATGAAAAAACTTATCTCTATTAGCTCAATGGGAAACCATAGTGAGGTGGATTGGTTAGATTGAAGTGAAAGCTTCATTTAGCATGAATACGAAATGTTAAAATGGTAACTTTATACATAGATTCTTCGCATCTTAAATGGGTAAAAGATGTTTCAACATAACATCAAAACGCACTCTAAATGGAGATGCGACAATATGCAAAATGGAAAGTATGACTTGCATGCACCATAACCTAATGCCTATAACAAGTCACTTCAAACTTGTTCTTTTTGTGTAACATTCATAGAGTTCCAACTTGTAAACACCATTTTAAATCTCAAACTTACCAAAATAAGGATGTTGTGTTGCCTAAATTCTAACTAACCATCAAAATGTCTTATATTTCCATGATCTTCACCCAAAACTTAATACTAAATTTGCCCAATAATAAATGCACATATCTAACACTTCATCCCTATAAATATCCTTTATTAATCATCCATAACTAATCCAATAGCACCTTTTGCATTCTAAAAACTTTGCCCATGTAATACTAGAGCTTGGGAATGGACAAGTCGGACTAATTCACAAACTAGTCCACACGAGCCAACCGTTAAACTGGTCAAATCAGACCTACTCAATTTTTTTATAAGTATCCAATAAAGAAGCCTTAATCCAATCCTTGCAGACTTAGGCAAAGCCCAAAGGCTTTTTTAATTTTAATTTTTTAGAAATAAAAATTTTAATTTTTAAATAATAAAAAAATTAAAATCACTAAAAAAATACCATAAATTTATTTATAAACTAGTCATAATATATTTTAAATTTATATATAACTAAAAATATTATATATATAATATATAAGTTATAAAATACTTACAAAATAAAAATATTATTTATAAATTATTTATAATATTATTCTACATAATCAAAAATGAAAAATAGAAGTGTAATTTTGTATAAATTGAAAGTATAATCCTATATAAAATTTAAAATTAAAAATATGGAAAAAATTTCATAAGTCATCTGACCCATCCGCGAACTAGCTTGCACAGACCACGAGCTTTTGCAAATCGGGACGGTTGCAGCCTGCAATTTTTAAAACCTTCAAAAGGAAGTTTGAGTCCTTTAAAACCTGCAAGCTAATGGAGTAGTTCACGGGTTTTGACCCATTTCAACAACTCTGAATAATACCTCCCATGAATGTTTCACAAATTTTTATTTCCCAAATTGTGTTTTAATATCAAAGATTGAAATTGCTTCACTATCAACTATAGGTTCAAACACGAAGTACTCATTTCTCTTTACTAAAAAAAACTTCATGTGATTCTCGTATATTATATTTACACATCCATCTCCTAATCACAGAGAACCATGAACAAATAGATACAAATATTATATTCTCATTGTTGATGATAAAATTATTAATAGAATATCTATTGTTATTTGATTAAAAAATGAATATATTTTATTTTTCATTTTACAAACATAAGAAATATTTAATTACTACAATGTAAGAAGTACATTGGAAAACAAAATCTACCTATACTCCTAAAAAATTTAATATATTTCATTTTACATTTAATTAATTATTAATTATAGTATATATAATTATATATGAAAGTATGTTCTAATATAATTATGTTTATCATTTATTATATTAAATATTTGCCATATTATTTTTCTATATTTTATTTTTTCTTTATTATTATATATTTATTATTTATTTTAAATATCTTATTTAATTTCATCACTTAACTAAACTTTGTTAAATATGAGGAAAATTATTTACTGAAATTAAAAGTAAAGATCAATTCTTTTTGTTAGAAAATTATATTTTTAGAAAACCTTAGTTTTTTATATACAAATAAAGGGTAAAGGACTTTTATACTATCTATATATCTTATAATCAATGAAATAACACATGGGAACATAGTAAAGGAAAAAAATTAAGTTTTTAACCAAAATTGCAACTAAATGCGTAATAAGTCTGAAAAAATGGCACACATATATCGAAAAAGGTCCTTGCAGACAGATGGTGTATGTGAAGTGGGGTATTATGGTCAATCAGCCTATACGTTGTAGGTGGAAATTTTGGAAAAATACTTCAATAAGTAATCTAAAACAATATTATTAAATTTTTTAAAATGAATTTATTTTTAAATACACATGTTATAATGATTTTGTATAGTGCATTTGCAGGAATTTGATGATTTTTTATTTGCCCTCTTCCGCAAATTAAAAAATAATAAAAATAATAATTATTATTATTATATTTAAAAAAAAATCCCAGTGCTCACTCCGCTAGTTTCGATATGTACAATATTAATGAAAGAGAAAAAACAATGTTATTTAAAAAATTAATAGTAATTAAAATTTTTAATAAAATAAAAGAGCTTTAATTATTTTTTAATAATATAGTATATATAAATGAATAATAATATAAAATTAATTTATATTGATCAAATTTAAATAAAAATAAATATCTTATTTATATCATTGTATGTTATTGTAATATAAAAAATAGTTTAAATTTGATTCACTGATTTTTACACTATCAGTAAATAAGAAAAAGATACATCATTAAAAAAAATTAAGAATTTTTAACCACAGTAAAAAAATTTTAATAATTTTTATTAATATAATAACATATAATTAAATGGTAGTGTAAAAATGATTTAAACTGTTAATAAATTAAATTTAAATCCTATAAAAAAAAATAAGGCAATAGACGATGTTAAACTTATTCAATACGAGACATTGTAACAAGAAAAAAATATACCACTTTAAAGCAGAAGCTGATTTACACACTATCATATATTATTTTATTAATAGTATCAAGAAATATAAAATTAAATTATAGATGAGAAAATATTAAAATTATCATTGTATATAGAATAGTAGAACAAATTTGTAAAATTCAATTTAATGAATATAAAAAATTCAAAACTCAATTTTAAAGTCTATTTTGAGCACTCATAGTATTTTTCTTTAAATAATCGCAAAATACATATAGATTTTGTTTGAAATAGTTAAAAACTTATTGTGAAATGAATTTTTTTTAGATTGTGTTTTAATTTAAATGAGACAATTATTTTATTTATAATTTTATTTTAATTACATTTATACTATTATAAAAACTTTCAAGTTGATCGAAGATTCTATAAAAATTCATTTCATATAACTTAAAACATATATTATACCAGAAACTTTATCATTATTTTAATTTTTTTATTCATTTTGGTATCATTAAATTTTATTTTTAATTAAATTATATTTATTTTGGTATATCTGAAATAAAAGAATTCATCTATAAATGAAATAAAATAATTATTTATAATATCATTTTTAAATAATAAAATATAATTATAAATACATTGAAACCATTTTTTATCTTATAAAATCTCCTATCTGTAATTTTGAGGAGGCCTGCCACTATATTAACTATTCATCTCTTTTGTACAAAAACATAATTTATTCATAAAATAGATAGATTATTTTGTTATGAATTGTTGTTTGTTATTATTATTATTATTTTTAAGTAATGGTAGGATTAACACATGTAAAGTCTTGAATTTAAATCTCAAACATAATGAAGAATAAAGTTCCTAAAATTACTGTACTACTAAAATATTGAGATTGTTATTATTATTGTTATTGCATTTATACTACCAATGCCAATTATAAGAGTTCTTAGATATTATAAGTAATTTTCTCTTATGACTAATTTAAGTAGGCTTATTTATAAAGATTTAATGAATTTGTGAAAGTAGTCTTGGAATTTAAATTTATTTTACTATTAATGAAATACAAGAATACATATTATTAAAAAAGTCATAGTAACGAAGAATTATTAACAAAAGAAAAAAATTAATAGTATTTTATTAATATGATAACAAAATAAGTAAATGATAATTTAAAATTAATTTATACTAAAAATAAATTAAATTCAAATTTATAGTTTTTTCTACTAAGTCCTTAAAAAATGATAATAAGAAGATGGTTAAGGTTTTTTTAATTTTTTTAACCAATTATGAATAGTAATTCACTTAACACACACACACATATGACATCAAATTCAAACCTCAATAATGGAAAATAAAGTCTCTAAAATAATATTAGATACTATTACAATATTAAGATACCAATTAAGAGATAATTTTTTTGTTATTATTCAACTAAAAATTTTGAATACATGTCTAATTTGACTTATTACTACAATTGATTTTTTTTAATTATATAAAAAATTACTAAGCTAACACTAAACCTAGGGATGATAATTCGGACCGATAGGTTGTATTCATGTCGAATTGAAGTATGATCCTAGTTTGTTTATGTTACACTCCAACATGATTCATTTAATTATACAAGTCAACACAACATGACCTATTTATTTATAAGTTGATACAACACGATCTTCATAATCTAAAATATTAATAATATGTTTACATAGGTTGCAACACGACCTATTTAATCTAAATTTGTTTGTCAACTTGTTCACATTAGTTTTTCATTTTTATTTATTTAATAAACTTCAAATATAAGAAAAGTTTACTTTTCATTTGATTTAAGCAAGAATCAATTTATAAAAAATTTATTGAAAGTTACTTTTTATAAAATATATAGTGAAAATGTTTCTTTATTTTTCTTTTATCTATTTCCCCTACTAATTTATTTAGGATTTTTTATCTAATAAAATTTGAAAATACATTCTATACATACAATTACATTTTAATAAGAAATTTGCCACTTAATTGAAAAAAAAGTAAACTTATAAGGAGTAGAGAAAGAGTTGCACCATTTTCATTGCTATATCATAGTTATTGTTTCATTGTTGTTGCTGAAGGATATAAGAAAGGAGCTACTACATTAGGATTTAGGTTTTTTTTTTTTTTTTGCCTTTCTCTTTATTACTTTTATTCTATTTTCTTTTTTTCATTTAGGTAGGCACTTTGATTTAGACTATTTGTTTTAATTTTTCTAGAAACTAGGATTTTTCATTTTAATTTATTAACATTTTTATTTTAAACTTTTAATATTTCTTCATTTTTCACATTTAGACTTTTTATCTTTAAATTTTTACTTGGGTATATTTATTTTAACAAAGTTTAGTTTAAAATTTAAAGGTTTTATTGTATATAAATTAATAATCTTATATATTGCATAATTTATTATTACAGGTTACATATATCAGTTTAACCCGACTAATAAGTCGTATAATTTAAACGGGTTAAGATAGGTTATATGAGTTAATCCAAATCCAACATGAAATTTATTTGAGTTAAACAAGTCAACTTATTTATAATCTGAATCCATATAACTCATGTCAAATTACTATGTTATGTCAAAAGTTATCATTCCTAACTAAATTGACAAATAAATATGAATTTGTTATGTCTCATGGTTCTTACAACTATAAAATTTTACATTATTGCTATCATTTTATAGTGAAAATATTTACATCCACCTTTTATAATATTTAATATTAGCTTTTATTTGGAGAATTTTCACATTCTTTCCCTTCTTACATAATGTTGTTAAATTGTATTTATCTTAATCACACAACTAATTTCTAAATGTGAATGACATTAATAATATCCATCATTAACTCCATTTATTTTGCCATTTTAACTATAATTTAAATTCAAATGCAAACATTATATTATAATTATTATGGTTATTAATTTTTTAACAAGTATTTAATTTAAAATAAATATTAGAAAAGAATATATAATTAATATACATATTTAAACATATTAATTAACTATAAATTATATATATTATTCAAGTTAAGTCATAATACAATCAAATTGAATATATCTAAATTCAAGTTCGGTTCATTTAATATATGAATCAAATTATTTAACTTATACATTTTTTATTTTACTCTTAAGTTTAACTCATCAAATTAAAACTCAATTGAATTTTGAATATCTCATAATTTGACTCAACTCATTATTAGTCCTATTTCCTAACTTCATATCAAAGAATTGTGTGACGTTGTAAGAAATTTACAACTTTTATATAAAACTAAAACATTTTCATAAAAGTTGTAATATGAATAGCTATATTTGCAACATAAAGTATTTAAAATATTATAAATAAGTCATAAAATTTTATAAAAGAAATTATATTATAGTATTTTATGAAAATTTGGATGAAGTTCTATAGGTGCTTTCTCTGGAAAACCCTTTTTTAAATTAAATGCTATTCGTAGTAAAATTAGTTTATTTGGTATCTATATTTTAGAAAAGATCCCTTAAAATACGTTAATATAAGATATTGAAAATTGTTCATACGTATCTGTATATGTTCATTCTTGGGTGAAGCCAAGTCAACCCTCCTTTGACATGGTGTATGTACGTCCCCATCTAAAATCTAGAATAATTTAAAGAAAAAAACCAAGTCGCAGAATTGTTAAGAAATTTATATTACAAAGACGCGTGCTTGGATCTTCCTCCGTCTATAATTCACCCACTCAGAGGACGAGGGGTACAAAACCTTATCATTCAATTCTTCACCGTCAGCTTTCTCTGTTCAGCGAGGAAGATAGAAGGAGAAAATCTTTCTATTTTCCGGTGTTCTCTGTGATTCTCGCCTCCTTCAATTGCTGCATTAGAATTTGCTTTTTCATTTCTGGGTGCCTGGGAAGATGTGTCCTTTAAGGTTCATCTTGGTCTTCTTCTCTGCCGTATTAGCTGGATATTTCGCATGGAGAACGGTGCGTTCGTCGCCGGAAACTGACATCTTCTGCGAGGACTCAACCAGAGAAGACAAATCCCCCAAGAACCAAGACTTGAATTTGAAAAAGGTGCGATTTTTATCCCCTTTTTGGAATTGATTCGTGATTTGAATTTCTAGGGTTTTTTTTAATTCTGGACTCCGAATATTTCCGATTGCGATGTTTCTTGAAATTTCCAGATGATTCAGAACGGTTTCTGGGTATTCGTCGACATGGCAAGTGGGAGGTATCTCTGGAGGAATTTGAGAGAGATCAACAGCGATACCAAAGTGAAGAATTCTTAGGATTGGTAATTGGTAACTTGTTTATGTTTAAATTCGAAACAGAAATGATTGTGATGCATAAACATGGAAATTCTTATATTCTCATTTTTCTTTATGCTGTATAGTTTTCTTTTCTTTTCTTTTCTTTTTTTTCCAAATTGGGGGAGAAATTTGGAGATTCCATGGAGGAAGAAGTTAAATTTGTTGTAACGTTCATAATTTTGTAATTTTTGTTAGTATCATTTACTGATATATATTATATAGAACATTTACTTGTTATGCTCAGCTACTCAAGCATGGATTGTTATGCTGATAATTGCATAATGTTTTTCCAATATTCAACTTTTCATCTAGCAAAGCTGCTTGGTTTTGGATTTCCTTAATGTTTCTATTTATTAATTTCTTTCAATTTAGAAGTAATAAAATGCAAAATTTATATTTTGAGACTCAAATTAAATCCCAGTATTTTAATATAAAAAGTTTTTTGTATGTATTTACCTTTTAAATTTAAATTTACAATCCTAATTTCTCAGTTTCTTTCAAAAATTTAAGAATCCACACGAATTCATGCAACACGAGATCTTCAGCTGAGTTGGGTATGGGACTTGGTCCCATAACGTGTTTATTTCAATGTTCTAAAATTCGGTCCGCCCTTTTATCCAATAATGCGAGCGAGCTAAGATCAGATCGATTCAACCAATTAAATTGGATGATTGAATCGATTGTTATATTTTATTATTTTTATATATAAAATAAATTATATATTATATATATTAAAAGTGAATAATAAAATATAAATAAATATTAATTTTATTGTCAGTATAATAATTATCTAACATAATTTTACTTTAAATAATAGGTAAATAATAAAAAATTATCTTTATAGAAAAATTAATATGAAATATTCAAAATAATTAAAGTATAATATCTTTTATTCAAATTTTAACATTATAATTTGTTAGGAATTTATATTTTAATAAATTCAATTTCAAATTAATTAAGTTGCAACTCTTTAAATTTAAAAAATATTAACATTATTATATATATTCTAATATAGAATAAATGTAATAATAATTACATCAAATTTTTGGAAAAGAATTTATCAAATGTGAAAAAAAAAAAAAAACTGGCTGAACTAGATTATTGAGTTAATTGAGTAACCAGTTCAACCCTAATTTTTACTGAGTTGGATCGGGTCGATCTGAGTTTTTGCCCAAATCAAATTTAAGGGTCTACTTCGACTCGTTTTGAAGTTTGGGTGCCGGTTAGGACCGGTCCGAGTTTCAAAACACTAGCTTATTTATTGAATTCAACGCGAAAGAGAATCAGTCAACCATATTTTTAACGTACAATAAATCCAACATTCTGACTGGCCTTTAAAGCACCATATCGATTTCTACTTATGTAAATATTTTCATTAGATTTTCTTCGCTTTCCGGATATATCAATGTATTATTAGTTAAGTTGCTAAATTTCGTTTATTTTGCATAATATTAAATTTTATTTATTTCATGTAATACTACATAAATAAATGAAATTTAACAACTTAAATCAATGGTGGATCAAAAATTTTTCCAATGAAATATTCGCATTAAATTTTATTTGTCATGCATAATATTAAATAGATAAATAAAACCTGATAACCTACACTAATGATATATTTATACACTTAGTATACATTAATCATTACTTATTTTAGTGCTGGTTTAGTTGGATGGTAGAGGTAGGAATGGAATAGACGGGAATCCACAGTTGAAACCGACTTGATAATGCGGACTTGGAAAAAGAAAAAAAAAAGGGTGCGGATAAGACCTGTAAAATTAGGGTGCATTGAATGTGGTTCTAAATTACTTTGATTTATTGAATCCACAGTTTGCACGGATTAGAATTAATGTCTCACAGCTGAAATTGCATTTTCTCTCTCTCTTTTATTTCTTATTTACATTTTTTATTTTCTAACTAATCTAACATTTTATACTGATCTTAAGTCAACCTAGCCAATTAGACAATTTTCCTCCTCGGACTTTATGTTTTCTCTATTGAAATTATTTATAAATATTATTTCATAAAATTAATTACTTGATTTTTACATGCACTTATTTTAAATTAATTACTAATTACTATTTTTTAGTGTGTAATTTCATATGTAATTTAGTGTACAATTAATTAATTACTGATTTTTTATATGCATTTATTTCACATGCAATTGCTGATTTTTAATTTGTATTTTCATATGCAATTAATTGAAATTACTCCAAACATAATATTAAATTATCATATTCCTATTGTCAAATGTTTATTTAGTAATAGCATAATCATAAAATTTATGAGCATATATATTTATATTTGTTATTATCATAACATTTTCTTTATATTTGTTATTATCATAACATTTTCTTTATTATAATTTGATTGTACAATTGTAAGTGGTTTAATTTGAACTTATTATTATAATTTTTTTATTATAATAATTTATTTAAATTTTACATATAAATATATTTTAAAATTATTTTTTTAATACAAAGCATATCATATTATAAATTTTTAAAAAGTAATCATATTTTTAATATTGATGAGAGGAATTTAGACTTACATAAGATGTTATATATTAATCATATTTTTTAAGTCCGTGCTATGCAGATATAAAAAAATTAATGACTTAATTAAATCAATAATTATATATTAGTCATAACTTTAAATTTTTTTTATTTATAATTAAAGCTTTAGGATAGAAATAGAAGATTATAGGCAAGCCTTTCAGTGAGTACAAGTTGCATGATAATTACAATACTAAACTTAGAACTTGTAGTTATATACTTTGTCAATTCATCTGAAAATGTATGGTAAGCTTTTTATGACAGGAAATAAATTTTAACATCACATGGTAAACTTTTAGAGTATGTTAATAAAATCTGTACCAAACTAAAATATTCATTCTCTAGGTGTCAGGTCCTAATGGTCCAATTATTTAGTAATGGTCCAATTCTCTAATAAAATTTATGATGAGAATAAGGTTATTCATGATATAAAATAATATATTAATCATTCAAATTTAAGGTATAAATTTAAAGATATATTTGAACATTATCAATTAGATTTTGCTCTTAATACTTATTCTATTGCAAGAAATCATTAAATGGTGTGAATTCAAACTCAAATGGTGGAATATTTACTTCACATTGTCTTACATTAATGCTTCAATTGAAATTAATTTTGAATTGAAATTAATTCTAAAATTGTGATTTGTTGGGAGGATTTTTCCTTCATTTTTTTCAACATGAAAATTTTGGATTATATAGCATTAACCTTTAGCAAGAGAAGACTTATGTTTAGTAATTAGTTGTCTCCCAAACATCATTGATTATATTTTATCTTCTTGAGTAAAATCAATATTCAATATTTGTTATAATGATGGAGGTAAAAGATAGTTGGTTAAATGAAAAATAATCACTAATATGCATTTTAGCATGATTAAGAATAAGTATAAAATCGTAATGTAATATAACTTTTCATCAATAAGCACAAGGCCAATGTTATTGATGTCAATTGAATGCTCCAATACTTCAATATATCACATTCTTATCACTCTCACTTGGACCTTCATAGTTTCATTATTCTCACATCACGAATTAGAGTAAACTTTGGATTCATCGGAGACATCATAGTCTTTTCATTCCCAAGATCCTTAATTTATAAGAATATGAAAATGTTAGAAATTCAATATTAAGAAATTAATTTAAAATATAGATATCAATAATAAGTAATTTTAAAATAAATTGTTAGAAATTAATTCTAAAATTGTGATTACTAATTAAAAGAAGAAGAAATTATTAGAAATCAACAATAAGTAAGTAATTTAAAAAATTAATATCAAAATGTTATTATTATTCCTTTCATCTTTTATTATCTATTGCATTCAACTATTTTTTTGAAAATTAAGAAAGTAGTTTAGTATTTTATTTGTACTAGAATTTTCAATTTAAAATTAAAATTTATTCCATCTTTTATTTTATATACAAAGTCTAAGACGGTTGAAAATAGAGAGAAAAATATAATAAAATAAATTTATCGAAACATTCTAATATGATGCATAAAAAAATGAAGCATTTACTAGTGAAAAAGAAGCGTAAAATTAAAAAAAATTAATACTTCATTAATTCTAAAATAACTAGATAAAAATGAATAAAAAACTTTCTTCAAATATGACAAATAATAAGGAATAAAGGAAGTAATTAGTGAAAATACATATTAATTGTCACTAACTAATAAGCAGTAATTAACAATACACATATTTTTAGAATTTAAATTTTCACGTCCTTAAATTGATATCTTCATTTTTAGAATTAATGTAAAAAATGCTTATGAAAATATAAAAAACTTGTATGCATGTAAGTTGGTATCTTTATCCTTAGAATTGATTCAAATTAAGTGATTACAAAAATGGGTTAATTATTATGAATTTTAAAAATAAAGATACCAAATTATCCCTATTTGGTAATTGATCACAATTATAATATTATATTGTAATTACAATATACAAATGCTATAAATCAGAAAAAATTAATTAATTTAAAATAAAGTACTCAAAAATTAGTATGTAGTTATAAATTAATGATGCATTTACAGGAAATGTTTGAATTGCACGCTTTAATTGATTTTTTTTTTATAATCATTCAAAGTTATAGATATGGTTTTACTAATAATTAATTATTTATTAGTAAAAATATGCATTAAAAATATCACTACTTAGTAAGCAATAATTTACTTTACATATTTTTAAAACTTAAATTTTAAAGCCTTCAAATTGGTATTTTTATTTTTAAAATTAATATCAAGAATGCTTACTGAAAATATAAGAAATTTTTGCACATGTAAATTGATATCTTTACCTTAAGAATTAATTTAGATTTAGATTACATGATTACAAAAATGCATTAATTATTACCAATTTTAAAAATAAAGATACCAAATTATTCCTAATCAGTAATTGTCACTAATAGTAATTTTACATAAATTTAAAATGCTACAAATTAGCAATAATTAATTAATTTGAAATAAAGTATTCAAAAATTAGTTATAATTTTAAAATAATGACATATTAGAACGTATGAATTGCACAGACTAAATGGTATATTTTCAAATAATCGTTTAAAATTATAGATATGGTTTAACTAATTGTTAATTACTAATTAGTAAATATACATATTAAAATTTCACTAATTACAAAAATAGTTTGACTAATTATAAATTAGTAATTAATAATTATTAAAATATGCATTGAAATTGCCTAAGCAGTAATTAATACTATACATATCTTTGAATTTAAATTGCGAGGCCCTTATATCTTTGTTTTTAGAATTAATGTCAAGAATGCTTACAAAAATATAAAAATTTTGTTCGCATGTAAATTGATATATTTATTTTTAAAATTAATTTGAATTAAATTATTACAAAAATATGTTAATTGCTACCAATTTTAAAAATAAAGATAACAAATTGTTTTTTTTTTTTGGTGAGAAGATGCTAAATTATTTTTAATTAGTATGAATTGCACATGATTTTTTTTTATTGAAGTATCTTTTTATTTTATTTAAACCACGTCATTATTTTGAAATAAATCTAACTAATTTTATAAGAGTGACATGTGGAGTGTGGTTTGCGTGTATTTCACTTTGTCGTGTGAAGGTCGCAGGAAAACGATACATGCACACGAAGGTCAGCGCCGTATTATTTGTCGTATTGATATTGATATTGATATTTACTTTCTAAACTCAATTCTTTAACTGCCGATCCACCTCAATTTAAATTATTTTGTTCTTATTTTAATTATTTCAAAATTAACTTTTTTATTATAATTTATTTAGTATTAAATTGTTAATTTACAATGAAAATGTTGTAAACATATGATTTAAAAATCTACAATTGTTATTTTAAGCTCAAAGTTATTTCAAAAATGTTTAAAATGATTTTTCCTAAAATTAATGAAAAAATTTTACGGACCAATTCGCTAGGTTTGCAATTGCAAGTCTAAAGATTCAAACTCACACTTAGACTGCTGGCAATTTTTGCATACCTATTTAATTTAATCCAATTCGTTTATGAAGAATTCACATGGGTCGGTCCACAAACAAATCCAACAAGTTCATTTAACAGTTCTATATAAAATAAAAATACGAAGGAATGAAATAAAAAAAGAAGAAAAGAGTAGAAATGTGAAATTGTAATCACCATTCTATAATTTTATTTGATATAAATAGGAGGGTTAAAATGAAATAAAATTCCGTTAAATCATTTTTCAAAATAAGTATAAATTATTGTTAACATAGTATTTTAGATCCTTGTTTTTGTGAGAGATCTACATAAAAATGATGCTGACAAGCAGGTTTATGTCCTTCCCTTTATGATAGTTAAATAGTTTTTTTTTTTATTTGAAACATGTTGGATCAATTAGGACCTAGTAACGAGTTGAATTAGATTACAAACGACTCGTAACTGGATTTAAAATCTTACGAAGCAAATAAGTGATACCAAAATTAAATTATTTAACTAATGTCGAATTTGAACTATTACAAATTCAATTCATTGATATGATAAGTTGACTCACTATATAAAAACATGTATAAAAAACAAATGAATATGTAAACGTATAGATTATATTTTTAAATAAAAATATTTTACAAAATTGTATTACTTCATTTTTTACATACTAATATATTACTTCACTTCTTATAAATGTTTATTATATCACTTTTCTCTTAAAAAACTCTAAGATAAGATTTATAATTATTTGTGGGTAGATCCGTGAAATTAGGAGCAATAATGGAAAATTTGAAAAATTTAGAGTAAGCCATTTTTTGTATCACTTGTCTTTTACAAACTCTGGGTTTATAATTATTTATAGGTAGATCGATGAAATTAGGAGCAATAATGGAAAATTTTAAAAATCCAGATTAAGCCATTTTTTGTATCAAGTTGTAGTTGTAATGTAGCTTTATATTTTGAAACAAAATAATTTATGCTACACTAAGCTTGCTTATAATCTAGGTAAGAGGATTATAGTATTATCTTTGGTTATTCGTATTTTTTTTATTTACTATATGCAATCAAGTTGCTAAATATATTTTTTCATAAATTTTTTAAATTATTAAATTTCCAATAAAATGCGTTATTATTATAATTTAATTTGCGTTTAATGAGTTAATTTGAATTGAGTGTGTATCTTAATTAAGTGGAGCTTAAGTTGAAAATTTAGAGCTTGAATAACGTCGTGAATTAAAAAAAAAAAAAAGGTCGGCCTAATTTGAGACTAATTCAATTCGGCTGGCTCAGCACCAATGGGGATGACATGAAATGAAATTTGATTGTATTCAGTAATTATTTACATGTCAATATGCTATTTTTTAGGGTTTGTTTGTTACCGTAATTTTTTAGACTTGATTTTATTCCATTTCAATAGAAAATTTTTCAATTTATTTAAAATAAATTCTGTTATTTGATAACTTTATCAAAAATAATAATTTTAACTCATTTGTAAATAATTTTTTTGGTTATAATGTATTGAAAATGCATTAATTTAAATTAAAAAATATATTTTAATGGTATCATAGTATATTATAATGTTAGTAATGAAATAAATTTTTTATATAATATGCATTTTAGGTCAAATAAGATGAATTCTAATAAAATCTTTTCAAAATTTGATAGGTTTTATAATGGCATAAGTATAATTAAAATAAAAATTTTAAACCAAATAAAATCTATTTTCACTTAAAGTTAAATATTATTTTTAAAAAAATTATTTGAAAATAAAATAAAATTTTATTTTTAGCGATCTTGACGTTAGAGTGGGATATATATATTTGCTTTTAAATATAGCTATTTTTCCTTCTTTTTTTTCGGTGACAATGTTGCTATATCTATGAGTCGACACTTAAAACTGGGTATATCAAATACTGCGCATGATCTAGGCAAATATTTTGCCTTGCATTATTAAAGAGCAATCGCAGCCGTTTATTGGTATCAGAAATGGTATTAGAGATGCGGTGTCGGCATGTCTATGATATGCTCTCCTATCCATAACAGCACTTATACAATCCATTGTAAATTTTTCATAAAATTTTATAAATCTAATTCAAATTTTTACAACTTTTTCATGAAACCTCAAAATGTTTGTCTTGCAAGTATAACTGCTCATGTAACGAAACGAAGGGTAATTCTGTAAGGTTTCAACCTAATAACATATGTACTTTTGGCTAACTTCATTTAAAACTTTACAAATTCTATGAAAACATTACAATTTTTTTATAACCCGCAACTCCCTACAGGAAAGTATGGAAGTAAAACCCCATAAATATATATATTAAGTTTCTTACCCACATATTAGCACTTACTCCTGTGTATTAACAAACAGTTTACAACGTTTATTTACATAAAATAGAAAATATGTACAACCACTTCAACAAAGACCAGAGAAAAATATTCAGAAGCCATGCTAGTAGCAGATCTGTCTTTGTAATTATTCAGACTGTAGCTTTATGGACATGTAAAGCAGAGTTAGCACAGCACCTTGAGGCAATGGCGCATACCTTGCAAGATAGGTGCTAACCCACATGGCCACCAACACTAGTGCAACCACACTGCTACTGGTTTTCCCACAAGCCCAACTAGCAAATGACAAACATAATGTAAGCAAAATGCCACTCCTACCACCTAAAAACCATGCTATTGCATAACCAATTTTATAGCCAGTGTCCAACTTCCTGTCAAACAAGGCCATCAGACTGCTAAATGTGAGGGACAACTGGGCTCCTAATGTCTGGAACAATAATAGTGACAAGAATGCAAATCTAAGGACTTCGCCAAAGGAACCCCTCTTTTCATTTAAACTAGATTCTTCGTTCTCCTCAACCGTATCACTGAAGTTGACGGAGCAATACTCCTGGTATCTTTCTTGGTGCATTTTCTGCCTTACTTTGGCCCACCTATACATTCTAATCTCCTCTTCAAACTCAGTATCGTAACTCCTCTCTCTGTATGGCCTGCGACTAGATTGAAGTGCTTGATCATATTCAATTTTTGTTGCTTCATTAGATAGTACCTATTTAAGGGAATAACAAGAAACACATTATCAATGAATGCCAAAAGGTACCTGTTCCAGAAAGCATAAGGAAAAGGAAATCAGATATTGCTTAAGTTCTTAGAACTTCATAAAGTGTACTCAAAAGCAGTTCTGAATTGAAAGAAATATGTTAGGTAAAAGTTATTTGCAATTGTTCCACTTTTAAAATTGACAACTCAACCATGAGCATGACTATGAATTGAAATGAAAATTTTGTTTATTTTTTTATATTTCTCTAACACAAATTTTCAAATACTATTTTCCAGAATTCAATGGCTCTTAGATTCATTCCTTTTCTAAAAGGAACACACTCTAGTTGTGGAACCAGAGCCACAAAGAAAGGCTCCTGCAAAAGAATGTAAAAGCTTTTAACCTTTTCCCCAATATGTAAACTCGTATCTATATTGCAAGAAAAGGCGAATGTCTATTGCTCACTTCATATGCATGGTGGATGCTCTTGAATAATTCAGTGGCTTGAGGTTCCTTGCAGACGTCAGGGTGATACTGCATTTGAAGCACAACAACAGATCTGATGAATTGATGGCTCATTGTCAAAAGAAGACATATCATATATAGGGCAGTTAAATAGTTTTAAACACACTTCTTTCCGTATGAAATTCAGCAATAATGGTACAAAAATACAAAATGAAAACCAACAGTTCTCATGTTGCAACATACATGAGAGGAAGTAGGCCCAGATGATGAGTGTGGAATTAAAAGGAGTACAGTAACCCAATTCAAAAAGGTTAGAGGCACAAAGGTTCATTCTCAAGCATGAAACTGCTACCAGCTGCTGCAGGATAAGATTAACAGGTTCAAACATTCACAAAACTCCCAAATAATATATATGGCAGGGGTGTGTGTGTGTGTCTCTCTCTCTCTATATATACAAAACATGAACGCATGTAAATAAAATAGAAATCAATATATAAAAGGAGAGAAGTTAAAGATAATAAGGTCGAAATTAAGTAGGGCTTATCAAACTCTTTATAGTTATCAATATGATGTAGGCCATAAAAGGAATAAATGAATGAACTACCAATTTAATACTAGAGTTCTAGAAGTGTCAATCAAACTCGTGTCCTATACATCGAGTCACTGCCAGCTTGCGACTATGCCTCAACTAAGCTATATACTTAATAGGGTGGAGTTGTAATTGACGGAAAACGTACAAGTGTCAAGCATGCCTTCAAAAACCCTACCTTTTGTGTCTATTTCTTCCTAATCTATTCTTACCTCAACCAAGCAGAGAAATCTGTCAGGAACCAGTAAACAATTCCATATCAGGAGTTGTTATATATTTGAAAGTTTCAAAGCAAAGAAAATCTCTTGCATCTGAACTATGAAGTTAGACTCCAACTAAAGATGAAATCTTAAGCAAGAGTTAACAAGCTTTTTATTTCACAAGAATTAATCAAATCCATTCTCTGCCCTACAGATTTATCTCTCTCCTTGCCCTCAAAGAAGCAAAACAATCAATTGCCAGATATACAGATGGATCTTTCAACTTAGTTTCTCAAGCCAATGCTCTGCAGTTCATCAGGACTTATGCAGAGTACCATCTAATCAAGATAGAAATCAAAGTCATTCCAAATTCTGTCATGAATAATTATCCTCATCTAATTCCATCAAGCCCTTCTTGCAATTCTAATTATCAGGAAGTCTCTGAGACCAGATGCTCAACACTGCTTAAATAGTTTATACTTTCTTATAACACAACTAGTTTAGCATTCGGATGGCCCAGAATTCCAACAATTTATGTCATATTGATGCAGCAATACCAGCTACAAATTCGAAAGCCTTATAAGTTAAGAATTTGTTAAGAATTTGAATCGACAGGAAATATGCCAATTACGAAACAAAGTAACATCTTGATACCATAATCCAGTGTCTTTACACCTCTATTTTTCTTTCATTTCTTGACAATCTCACAGATTCGAATACAAGGTAATTACAGGTAAATCTCAAATTTCATTTTTCCCTTGAAGAAGGGGAAGAAAATTTTTGTCTACCTTACGAGCGAGGAGGCGATACGCCTTTTTGATATCGGCAGCGGAGGCAGTTTGAGTAAGGCCCAGCACATAGTAGTGGTTCTGTTCACCGTTTATTGCCGCGGTCGACGATGAGGCTGCCACCACCGGGCTCCACTGGCGGCGTGAGCAGCTCCGCGTGGCGGCGGCGAACAATTTGGAAAAGAGGAAGGAGGGGGACGCGCTACCACATACAGTGGCGGGGATGGGTCCCACCAGAAGTAGTGCTTGCATTATTGTTCGTGCATCCGGAGCCCTTCTTTTTGCTTCTTCACTTTATGCCGTTTCAGATGCAAGACGCTGTCGTGATTCCTCAACTCTCCGAGTAGCGTTCAGCATTCAACCATATAAGGCCCATTTAAAAAAATATATATAAATGTAAAATCCAAAACGGCCACCCCGCCCCCCCCCCCCCCCAACCCCGGGGGTCAAGCATGGTTGGTATTTTAGAGTTGGGTGACACTGCCCTTCCTCTTAAAAAAGCTCGAATATTTTATTATCACTTTTTTAATTTTAAAATAAGTAATTTAAAATTAAAAATATAAGTTTTAATATATTAAATACAATCTAATAATAAAAATATTTAGCTTTTTAAAAGGTTAAACTATTCATAAATTATCCTTTAAAATTTTTTTTCTTTTATCTTTTTTCTTTAATTTTCTCCTCTTTCTTATATATTTTAAGGATTTAAATTTCAATTTACTGTTATTAGACAATAAAAATATTACATTATTAAAAAAATATTAATTAACAAAAATTTTACTTAACATACAACAGACTTAGTTCTTCACAAATTTAAGGTTTATTTGGATTTTTTTTAGAAACAGTTTTGAAAAATTACTTTCAAAAATTATTATTTAATTTTTAAAAATTCATTTTTGAATTTAATAAAAATTAAAAATATATGATGTTTGGGCGATCAAATAAGAAATTGTTTAATTTAATTGCAAAACTAACATCAATAACAAAAAAAAAAGTTAAAAAATATCTGAAAGTTATTTTAATTTTTCTATTTTTAAATTATAAATTTAGAATTGAAAATTTTAAAAATAATTTGAAAATAATTTATCAAATAGAAACTTTTATGTTTAAAAAACAAAGGATTTGTTTAGATATATTTTTGAAATTTTTTTCAAAAATTATTTTTTATTTTAAAAATTACTTTCAAATTTAATAAAAATAAATCATGAAAGGTATTTGGATATGGAAATAAGTAAATATTTTATTTAATTATAAAATTGATACCTAGAATAAAAGAATAAATTAAGAAAATACTAAAAATTTATTTCTATTTTTTATTTTTAAGTTATACATTTAGAATTATATAGTTTTTAAAAACAAATTTTAAAAATAGTTTATTAAATAGGAATTTTTATTTTTAAAAATAATAAATAAACAGACTCAAAAAATATAAAACTATTTTTAAAAATACTAAACAAATTGTTTGAATATATTTTCATTCTTTATTTTTGAAAATATTCTATTTTTCATTTTTTTATTTTCACAAACTGTTTTCAAATTTAAAGAAAATAAAAAATAAATGGTGTTTAGATAAGTAAATAGGAAAATATTTCATTTAATTAAAATTGATATTCAAAATAAAAGAATAAGTTAAGAAAATATAAAAAAATTATTTCTATCTTTTTTATTTTTAAATTACATATTTAGAGTTACAATTTTTAAAAATAAAATTTGAAAACAGTTTAACTAACCAGAATTTTGTTTTTAAAAACAATAAAAATTCATTTTTAAAAATAGTAATTAAATAGAATATTATTTTTATTAACAATATACCAAACAGACCCTTATATTTCCTTCTTAGTTGTTTTTATCACATTTGCTAGGTTTGTTTGCTCATGTAAATGTTTTTTAGTGACGAAAAGAATAGAATATGAGACTCTTTTATATTATCATTATAATTATAATTGAAAATTTTAAGAAGGTTGGTTAGATTTGAATCCTAATTTAGTATTTATTATTATTTTTCTTTTTTTCAACATTTGTTAGGTAAATCTCGTTAGTATTTTTATTTAAAAATTACATTCTACATGTTTGATCACATCATATGTATCTCAATTAATCTTTTCCGAATCAAGAAATATTAGCTGATATTATTGCAATAATACTATAAGTCATGAAGATAAAATATAGTGTTAAAATTAAGTGAATAAAATTGGAAAACAACCAATATCTTCAACAAATAGCGTTAAAAATTTGTAGTTAGGAATTTTACTGCAAAAAATAAAATTTATATTTGATCTTAATTGATTTGATTCCTTCAGTGATGGATATAACTACAATGATTATATAACTACAGTAGTTTCAATTTGACAAATGAAGAACAACAAATAAATTAAATTCGAGCCACCTCGCTTGCTTCCAATATTATTAGGAATCTTTTAGCTTGTGTTTGGAACGAGAGAAGAAACGGGGGAAAGAAGTGGGAAGAAAGAAATGGGACGGACCGTACAAAAGTTCTTCCGTTTGGAATGGAAGAAAGAAATAAAAAAGGAAAGAAGTTTGGGACATGAAGTACAGGTGGGGCCCACAACTGTTCATCGTCAGACTTCTCTCCCAAAATGGAGAGAAGTCGAGAGAAATTGGGGTATTGATTTTATTTTTCCACAATTGTCCTTGGAGCTCCCAGGAAAGAAGCACGAACGCCATCTGCGTCCACCGCCTCCGCCGCTCGTATCGCCGAAAGCCATTCTGCTTGCAATGTCGCGCTCGGCCGAAGCAAGGAAGGGAGATCTCCACTGCGTCTAGCGTCCTCTGCTCTCGGTTCAAGCAACCCAGCCACGTCTCCATCGGCAGCCGCGTCCGAGTCTCCGTCGCAGGCCACCAGAGGTCGCAGATCGGAGAAGGTAAAATAGGTTTGGGGTTGTGCTGTTTGTTGATGTTTCTGTCCCGTTTCTGTCTGCAGGAGAGTCGGATCGGAGATGGGATTGTGCCCCCTGTTGCGGCGAGCTACAGACTGAATCTGCCACCGATCTGCCGCCATGTTGCCGCCGTGTAACTGAACTTGGGAGAGTTATCGGTCTGCCGCCGTGTAACTGAGCTACGAACTGAATCTGCCGCCGTTCTGCCGTTCTGCTGTTCTGCCACCGATCTGGGTCATGCGAGTCTGGGTGAAGCAAAACTGGGTCATGTTGGGTCGACTCGGTTCGGGCCCGACCCATACATTTAAATTTTGTCCGTTGCTACCATTTTTTTTGTTATTTTTTTTTGTAATTCGTTACAAATTTTAGGATTCTTCATCCCTACCACCTTTTCAAATTGGAATGTACACGGTTTAGTTAATTTGTTATAGCTCACAGTATGTTTTTACTTGATTAACAATATTGAATTAACTTTCAAAAATTAATAAATTTTTATCAGCAATTTTGATAACATTATGTCAATTTTCGTATGTATATATTAGTTGATTATTGATCCAATAGTCCAATGGCCATAAAAAAAATTTTTATTTGAATAATTCTTAATTATTATTAACACTAATCAGCACAATAATGATCAATAAAAATTGATTAAATTTCTCCGCACTTTATTTAATGTATAATCTTATATGTGATATACGTAATAATTTGGGTGATTAATTCCCTATTAGGTTTTCTCTCCAACTTCATCAATTGATTTATCATTTATTCATAACTATTAAATTAAAATAGTTAAGTATTGGATTTATTTGTAATATGAAATTTAATTTAATATTTAAAATAATATTTTTTAACAATACAAAATTTAAAATATACACTTGAGTTCATATATTATGCATAAAGGTACAAAAATTATTTTACAGAAGAATTTGCCATTCCTTTGTTATTGTTTTTCATATGTTACTCTTGATAATAGGTATTGTACTCGAGGCATTCTCTCATTTTGTATACTTTCAAAGGACTCACATCTACGCAACTAAAGAAGTCAAGTTCGTAATCCCTGCTTAAGCCCAAAGGTATCTTTCTACTAATTTTATAAATCTCATTGCATATACTTATGGATGCGAAATTTTCTTTTGTATTTTTTTTTTTGCAAATTAGGTAAATAGTATTTAAGTAGTGCATATACATTGAAGTTGATATACGTGGTTACATTTGTTTGAAACTTATGGTTTGTAATTTTTTATTAGTTAGAATTTAGAGGTATTTCACAAGTGACTATGGAGGATATTGTGGATGAATCATATGAAGATCAGTTGGAATTAGACGGGTTGGAATTAGATGAGTCGCCTATTATTGAAATGATGAAGGAATAGGATAGATTGTGTCAAATGTGTGTAGTTCAACTTGTATGTTATATTGATTATTTTATGTACCTACTGGAGTTGCAAGCCAATATTGTACCTAGAGGTATTGGTAGAGTCAGGGAAGTAAGAGATCAAATGCGGCAACAACTATTGCAAAACCTCCTACATTCAGAAAAAAGTTATGACGTACTACGCATGCGTCCTCCCGCTTTCCTGAGATTATGTGAAAAGATCATAGCAACGGGTAGAGTAAGGGATTCCACTTATTCGACTGTGGAGGAACAAGTGGCTAAGTTCTTGCATATCCTAGCACATAATGTAAAAAACAGAATTATGTCATTTTTCTTCCATCGGTCGGGAGAGACAGTTAGCCGTCACTTTCATAACATTCTATGGGCTATCGTATCTCTCGGAGATGAGTATCTTGTGCAGCCGTCTGGATCAAAGGTTCCCCCACAAATACTTAATAACAGTAGATTTTATCCTTATTTCAAGGTAACATATTTTCATTTTTGTATAACACTGCTAATAATTGGATTGTTGTTCTTTATTTGTCCTTGTTGTGTAAATATATTAAAAGGAAATTATTTATAGGATTGTGTGGGAGCTTTGGATGGAACACATATACGAGTCAAAGTTCCTAGGAAGAATGCTTCCCGCTTTCGAGGAAGAAAGGACTACCCCACACAGAATGTGTTAGCAGTGTGTGCTTTTGATTTGAAGTTCACATATGTGTTATCTGGTTGAGAGGGAACTGCATCTGACTTCAGGGTCTTAAAACATGCTTAGCTAAGAGAGGAGATAAATTGAGGATTCCAAGAGGTAAGTATCAATTTTGTTATGCCTTGCACAATAATAGGTGAATTAAATTAAAAATTAATGTGTTTATCTTTATGGTTATGTGTTCTGATGTTTATTTGTATCATTGTTGTGAAATAGGTAAATTCTACTTAGGAGATGCAGGATTTCCTTTGAAATGAGGCGTTCTTACACCCTACAGAGGAGTGCGATATCATTTAAAGGAGTACACTACCCGTGAACCTCAAAATGCAAAGGAATTATATAACCATCGGCATGCATCATTGAGAAATGTAATCGAAAGGGCCTTTGGGGTGTTAAAAAAGAGATTTCCAATAATTGCTACGGGCACGGAACCACATTACTCCTTTAGGACCATGACGAACATTACTATTGCATGTTGTATATTGCATAACTTTCTGATGGATGTTGATCCCGATCCACGATTGATAGATGAGGTCGATCGTGAGCTCCTGGAAAGGAATGTAGAAGATATAGGAGATCATGAATCCAGGACCACAGAGGAAGACTATAGGCATGGGTTCATCACGAGAGAAAACCTAGCAGCCCATATGTGGAGTGATTATCAGTAGAGCTTCTCATAGTTTTTATCATTTATGCAATAACTCTTTGTACATTATCTCTTGATGCTTATGAATCCTGCACTATTGATATGACTGAGAACTATATTTGGAATCTTACATGTATGGTTTGAATTTAGCAGATTGTTGCACTTTCCTTTTGTAGCATGAATTGAATATCTACTGTTGAGAAGGTGATTGTGCATAGAATCTCTTATTGAATTGCACATGATTTAAACAATTTATATCTGAGAAGTTTGTGGCCAAATACATGTACCACTCATGATATAATCCTTTTGCATCCGTTATACTGTCACCCCTTATTAGGTTGTGTATTTCATTGCAGATTTTATCATGTCGAAAAATAAGAAGTCTGATAGTAGGGGAGATGGATCTTCTAGGGACTTACTACGTTGGACGCCAGATATGGATGCTATATTGTTGGATTTATTGCTGGAGGAGGTGCAAAAAGGCAATCGACCAGATGGCACATTTACATCTATGGCCTATGCTAGCGTGGTGGCACAGCTTAAGCAGATTATAGGTCCATTCTTTCAGAAGCAACACATCAAGAATCAATTGAAGACATTGAAGGAAAACTTCAATGAATGTTATGATCTGTTCCATAAATGGAGTGGGATTGGCTGGAACCCATCCACACATATGTTCGAGGCGGAACCAGAAGTGTGGAGTGAGATATGTCAGGTAAGGATAGAATAACTCATGCACTATATATAGATGTAATACTTAGTTCATTTCTTAGTATGGATTACACCAAAATGTGATATATAATGATGTGATTGTGCGTGTTATTGCAGGATAAGCCTGAGGCCAATAGATGGAAGCGTTCACCTATACATAACTATGACAAGCTATTGGAGCTATTTGGAAGAGATAGAGCCACAAGATCATATGCTGAGAGTGCAGCAGATAAGTTGAGAAGATGGGATAAAGACAGGTTGGACTTGAATGATAGCTTTGAGCACATGTCAGATTCTGATATTAATTGGGGAAATGATACTCCTAACTACACTGGCCATTTTGACTCATTCAGTCCTGAATGTGCTCCCTCAAACCACTCTCAAGAGTATCCTAACTCAAATCAATCCCAAGGAACATCATCATCAAAAGGATCAAAGCGGAAAACGGCCACAGTTGATTTAATTGAGAAAGGTTATGAGAAGTTGAATATGGGGATCAACAACTTAACTGATGTTATGAGAGATGCGGCGGAAAAGCATGTGCAAATTGCTGAAAAGCATGTAAAAATAGCCGAAAAGAAAGCTCGGATAGCAGAAAGACAACTTTCCATCATGGAAAGCAGTAGACCTCGCCACTATACTGAAGCAGAAGTCTGGACAGAGCTGGAGAAAATAGGAGTACCTGAAGAATATCAGTTGAAGTGTTATAGCTTCCTTTGTGAAAATGAAAGGGCCAAGAAGCAATTTTTTGGGGTACCGCCTCACTTAAAATTATAGGTGCTATATCAGCTTATGGCCAGTGCAGGACTTGGTTGATCATCCAGTTTAGGTATTTACTGATGCATTCTCTCAACTAATCTTTTTAAAGTTATCAGATGGTATCTTAGTGTAAAGAATGATATTGAGCTTACTATAATTTTTGTCCTTGCATAAGCAGAGAGTCTAATTAAAACTAAGTTCTGACAGTATGTGTTGAGTATCTTGTTATGTCTATATCTTTACACATATATGATGATACTATAGAATAATTGTAAAGTTGCAATGCCATTTAAAATAATTATTTGAATTGATGCACAGGTAAAGAGGAGAGCAGACATACTTGTTGCCATAGCTGTGACATAGTGTCAGGTTGATCGGGCAAACCATTTGGAAGGGAGAAGTTGTTTTCATATAATTTGTGTTGGATGGTAATAAATCTTATATTAATTGACTAAAGTGAACCTGTGATGTTTTATATTTTGTATGTGGACATGAGATCCTGAATCATCATTTGGACATTTATGAGATACAATTAAGCTATTATGTATAACATGCAGAACTTATGAACCATGTTAGTAGCTAGATAATAGATATTAGTGTAGAAATTACGTGGACCCCACATAAAGAGATTTATTTTATTCTAAACAAAATTTAAAAATTTTGTTTCAATATATATTCATCAACATTCCTTATATATTTCAAATTTATAAGGAAATTTATATAATTATGAAAAATTAATTATTACTACATCTTATTTTTAATTTATTTTAAATGAAAAATTTTCTTGTATAGGTATTGAAGGAGTATATAATAATTATTTGAGATAGTTTTAAAAGAATAGGATTATTTTATAAAATTATTTAAATTTTTATATAAGTATGCAAATTTTTATATAATTACTTGAATATGTATTTTTTTTAGATATTTGATAATTAGATTAAGATATTTAATTTAATAATTAAAATTTTATTTTTTAAAAATGCAAAATTTAAACTATACACTTGAGTTCATATATTATGTAAGGGTATAAAAGTCATTTTACAAAAATACAACTTCTTTCTCTCCTAACTTCTCCCTTTCCAAACAAAAGAAATTACTTCTCTCCTAACTTCTTTCTCTCCTAATTTCTCCCCTTCCAAACAACACAAAAGAAATACTTCTTTCCTCCCACTTTTATCTCTCCTAACTTCTTTTTCCTCCTACTTCTCCCCCATCCAAACAAAGGCTTAAAGGGCTGCGCGCATTTTGTCCTGAGAAATTGTGCCCAGCGTGCTTCGGGAAGTTCCACCGGATCCCCCAACTATTTTCATTTTTGGGGAAATAATATAATAATATATTATAAAATTTAATTATAAAAATAATAAATTTAATATATAATTAAATTTAATAATATACTAACACATTATTACATCTGAATTCTGAAATATCTCCCGAGCAACAAGGTGAGTTTTATGCTGATCATCCTTCTCAGCCCAGATAAATTTCGTGCTTCGCTTGTCCACTAGAGAGCAACATGGAAATAGAAGGCTCGTTAGCACAGGAATAGCTGTAATCGCTAATTTTGTCAGAGTGATACGACCAGCTTGAAAGAGTTCTAGCTTCCAATCATTCAGCCTTTGAGAAATTTTATTAATTAATGATTCAACTAAAAGAGTTCTCTGAGTGATGCAATGATACGGCAGGATGTTTGCCAATGTCGAAGGTAATCGTAAACCTAAGGCCTCCCTAATCTCTTTGGTTCTATTAACATTTTTTGAGAAGTGGATCTTAGATTTTGCCTTATTTATTCTTTCTTCATAAGAAGCACAAAAATTCTCTAGACAAAAGTTAATTATTTCAACTTAGATTCATTGAGGTGTCACCAAATAAAAGGAGATCATTAGCTAAAAAACAAATGTGAGCTCGGAGTGCCATTTTTTACTAGATGTATAGGTTTCTATTGGAAGAATTTCCTCATTTTTTGAATTGCCATTAATTAGATTTATTTTTATTTTAAATAAAATTAGATTAAATATGTAACTCAATTATATAAGACTTGAGAGTAATAAAATGATTTGAATACATTATATTTTGCCTCATTATTATATATATTATATTAAGATTATGATTTGAGCCTATTTAATTATATTTGATGCAGGGCTATTGTTGAATTCATAATGAACAGACCCAACTAGGTTTATATATATTATTAAGGTCAAGTCTTTTCTTTACACTAAATATTTAGGATTATTCTCCCCATCAAGCATCGTGAATGATAAAAGATATAAAAGGAAAGGACCCTATTCTTTATATAAATATTTATACAAAAAATTAAAGATCATGAATAAATTCAAGAGGTACACACTGTTATTAATTTTTTATATTCTTTTATTTATAATTTTAATCTTAATATATAATTTATAAAATTATGAATTCTTATATATGATATCGGAAGTACAGTTATATCAAACTAAAATCATAACTTAATAAAATGAGATTTTAATTTAATTTTTGTTGATAATTATTTTTGTACAATATTATCAAAAGTTAAGCCACACACACACACACATATATATATATATAATACTAGGAATGCTAAACGAAACATATATATATATTGTCGTTGGCGTTTAAAATTTGTTTTATATATATATGTGCTTCGGCCTTTTGTATATGTTTTGTTCATATACATATGTTATTCACACTTTGATGTTTTGAATGTTTGACGTTTTATATATATTTGACAATTAGTGGATATCATAATTGTTATATATGTTTTGATATTTTGTATATATCATAATTGTTATATATATATATATAATTTTGCACATGTCATTCATGCTTTGGGTTTTATGTGTATGTATTTTCTTTCTATTTAATTTGGCATAAATTTATCAATATTTTGAACAATTGACAATAATCGTTGAAATTATTTTGATGTATTTTGAGAATGAGTCACATCATTAGAAAATTTATATAGAGGTAAAAAAGATTTATAGGTAATTTGGATTTTTTTTACTATTTAGAATTAAGTTAGTAGAATTAAATATTTATCACTGCAATGATGATTTAAAAAGTTAGTGAAATTCTTTTGTATTGTTAGGAATGTTCTTATTATTTAAGTTAGTTTATATAATCACTTACCTATAGGGAGGTTATTATGTGAGTTAATTTGGATAACTTAGAGCTTGTATATTAATAGGTAGGTTGATGATTCTTCTGTTCATAGGTGTTGGAATTTTCAAATTTGTTTATTATTATATTAGCTTGATATTCTAAGTATATTTTAAAGTTTATTGCTTTTTTCATCCACAAGGGAATTTGTTATATTATTTTAAGGTACCTAATGTTTAAAAAAAATATAAGCTATTATTTATTGCCTATAATGTTTGACTATATTCCTATTATCATCATTATTTTCAGCTCCGTTTGCCTTTTCCTTAAATAATCAATCTTTTTTTATTGAAACTCCGATTGGAGAAAATTATAAGAGATAGAAGAAGAATATGAAGTTACCTTTGACCATGATGAATGTGGGGGATGACAATTAGAGTTAAGAAGCCCACTTGATTTAATTACCTAAAGTATTATTGAGCAGAAAACTTATTATAAGAAATAGGATATGGCTAATCAATTGGCTTTGATAATGATGAAGAAATCAATTTCTAAAGGTTTAGTTCAGTTATTCCAACTACTAACTATACCAAAACCTTCTTTACTTCCATGATGGATGTGGACATAGGCAATTAGAGTTAAGAAGTCTACTAATTTAATTGCCCAAATTACTATTGAGCAAAAAACTTATTATAAGAAATAGGATATGGCTAATCACTTAGCTTTAATGATGAAGAAGAGATCAATTTCTAAGGGTTTAGTTTAGGCTATTCCAACTTATTGGCAATGCCAAAACCTTGTTTACTTCCATTGGGGAAAGATATGTAGTTTTTAACAAGGCTAAAAATGGTCAATTGATGGAGAAGTTTACTAATATGAAGGTATGATGATACTGGTAATATTAAGGAGTATATTTTGAGGATGGTTATAATTTCTACTAGACTAGGTAAGCTTAAATACCTTATTAATGATAGTTTTCTTGTTAACCATGCCATAAATTCCTTGCCTTCCTAATTTAATGCTTTGAAAACCTCTTATAATACTTAAAAAGAAAATTGGGATGTTAACACTTTGATATCCATTTATATTGAAGAAGAAGAAATGATGAAATATGAAATTTCAAGAAGTGTAAACTTAGTCAACTAGCCATCTTCTAAGAAGCCTTTTAATAAAAAAAAAATTTAAGCACTAAGGTAAAAGTGGTCTTGAAAGAAACCTTGGTCATAATTACTATGGTCCTAAACATATGATAACTAAAGATGAATGTTAGGTTTGATAAGAAAGTAGGTCATAGAAAGAAGGACTATTTTGCTTATAAAAAGTACTTGCAAAATAAAAACTAAGAAGAAAAAATAAAAATAAATTAGGTAATTCTCTTACTTTTGTTTGCTTTGAATCTAATTTGATAGATGTTTCTATTAATTCTTGGTGAATTGACTTTAGGGCATCTATCCATGTTACTAATACTTTTTAAGGATTCAAAAGCAAGTGAAAGCTAAGTAGGGAGGAAGTTAATCTATGTTAAGGAAATAGTGAATGAGTACAAATAGAATATATAGGTATAGTTGAATTGAAATTGGATTCAGGATTTGTTTTGTTTTTGAAAGATACTCTATATATACTATTTATAAGGCAAAGTTTGATTTTTTTTTATCAAAATTCCAAGATTCAAATGTTTATTTAAGTTTTAATAATGGATCTTATTAGTTATTTTATAATTCTTTTATTATTGGTAATCTTTCAAGATATGATAATTTGTATAAATTAAATCCTGATTCTAAACAGTTTGATTCTCTTCATGTTATGAATGTTAAGATTAAAAGATCTTTGTTTAAGGAAAATTCTTTTCTTTAGTGACATAGACTATCTAGGTCATATATTAGAGGAAAGAATCAATAGGTTAATAAAAAAATGTTATTCCATAGTCTTGATAATTTTAATTATAATTGTGTTAATTGTATTAGAGGAAAAATGACTAAAAAATATTAATAAAAACTCTACTTATAGTATAGATCTCTTGGAGATAATTCACAATATATAAGTGGTCCTTTTAAGAACACTTTATGTGAGAATAAGTATTTCATAACCCTTACAAATGACTTCTCTTATTATGGCTATGTCTACTTATAAATGATAAGTCATGATCTTTTAAAAAAATTTAAAATTTTTAAAGTTAAAGTAGAAAAGCAATGTAGTAAAAAGATTAAAATTATGAGGTTTAAGTGTAATGGTGAGTATTAGGCAAAGTTGGCAATACAAGCTAGCTCATAAGATCTTTTGCCAAATACTTATAGGATTATGGGATAGTTTTTCGATTTACTTAGCTCAAGACTTCCTAAACAACATGGAGTAGTTAAAAGGCTGAAATCGCACTTTGATGGACATGATAAGATCCATGATGAGCTAGAACCTAATTTTTCAATTATTCTTTGGGATGAAGTCCTTAAAAGCTACTATGCATATCCTAAATAGAGTCCCTACAAAATCAGTACTCAAAACACCTTTTAAACTTTTTAAGGGCTAGAAAACCTAGTATAAACCATATTCAAGTATAAGGTTGTCCTGGTTAGGCCTGTCAAATAGGCCGGCCTGTGCAAATACGAGTCGGTCCTGTAAAGGGTCGAGTCAATGATGAATAAGTCCATATTACTCGTGTTCAAAATGGGTTTAATTTTAAGGGGTCCGTATCCGCTAAAACCTATAACGGATATAAGTTGATTTGCAGATTTTAAGTGAAAATCCATAGATTTGGCGAATACAAGTTGGTCTATATTACCCACGTTAAAAAATTGAGTTCAATTCTTAAGGTTTGGATCCATAAAAATGGGTCACAGACCGATCCACAGGTCATGACCCGTTTGACAGCCCTAGTCCTAGTAAAGTAAAAATCTATAACCTCATGGCATTAAAGTTGGATCCTAGAACCACTAGGTGTTATTTTATTGGATATTCTAATGGATCCAAAGGTTATAGATTCTACTATCCTATTTATGGGATAAAAATAGTTAAGGAATTAGTAGCAAAATTTCTTGAAAATAAAGTTTATGATTTTAGTGACCTTCAAAATGATGATAATGTTTTGGATGAAGTGCTAGTTATTTTTCCTATACCTATTATGCAAGAAAGGATCATGTATTAACCTATTAATAGAATACCTAATGTACAAGATCATAAAGGTATTGTAAATAATCCACCAAAATTAGAAAAACTTGTTGTGCCTATTGATACTCCTATTAGACATTCTAAAAGGGTAAGAAAGCCTGTAATCTTAAATGACTATATTGTGTACCTGGTTGAGGCTGATTATGATATTAGGAAAATCATTAATTTTGTGAGTTACAATAAAACAATTTCTTATAGATAATTTAGTAAGTGGATAGAGGCAATGCATAATAAGATTCAATCTATATATTTTAGTGAAGTGTGGGAGTTAGTTGAAATACCAAATGGTTTTAAACCCATTGGTTGCAAATCAATATTTAAGACTAAAAAAGATTTAAAAGGCAACATTAAGCTATTCAAGACAAGATTAATAGCAAATGGATATATACAAAAAGAAAGGATAAAGTTCAAAGAAATTTTTTCACCTATATCTTCTAAAGATTCTTTAAGAATTATTATGACTTAGGTGACTTATTGTGATCTAGAACTCTATCAAATGAATGTGAAAACCATCTTTTTGAATAAGATTTGTGTGAAGAAGTCTAATGCAATAAATAAAAGGTTTTGTTAAATGTGAAAATGTATATTTGGTATGTAAGTTGAAAAAGTCAATTTATAATCTTAAATAAGTGTCTAGATAGTAGTATTTGAAATTTTATAAAATCATCTCTTCTATAAGTTTTGTTGAAAATAAAGTTGATCAATGCATATACCTCAAGGTAAGTAAAAGTCATTTCATTATTCTTATTCTATATGTAGATGATATATTAATTGCTAGTAGTGATATTAATTTGCATCATGAGACTAAATCTATATTATCTTAATCTTTTGACATGAAAGATCTTAGTGATGTATTTTTTTATTTTAAGTATTGAAATCCATAGAGATAAGTATAAATACTTGTTGGGACTTTCCCCAGAAGCCTACATTAATCATGTTCATAAAAGGTTCAACATGAGTAAATGCAAAACTGGAGATGTTCCTATCTTTAAAGGTGATAAATTTAGTAAAAATCAATGTCTTAAGAATGAAATTTTAGAAAAGTTTGATGAAAGATAGACTATATTCTAGTGTTATAAGAGGTCTAATGTATGCTCAAGTTTGTACTAGGCCTCATTTGTCTTTTATTGTGAGTGTTCTTAGTAAGTATCTTTCTAATCTAAGTGATAAATATTGAATTATTGTTAAAAAGGTAATGAGATATTTGTAGAAAATCAAAGACTATATACTAGTACACAGGATGGTTAATGATCTTAAAGTCATTAGGTGCATAGATTCATATTTTGCTAATTGTATAGATGATATTTATACTAGGCCTTATTTGTCTTTTATTGTGAGTTTTCTTAGTAAGTATCTTTCTAATCCAAGTGATAAACATCGGATTGCTATTAAAAAGGTAATGAGATATTTGCAAAAAACCGAAGACTATATACTAGTATACAGGAGGGTTAATGATCTTGAAGTGATTGGGTACATAGATTCAGATTTTACTAGTCGTATAGATGATATGAAATCAACATCAGGATATATTTTTCTTTTAGTTGGTAGGGCTATCTCTTGAAAAAGTGTGAAACAAAAACTTATTGCATCTTTTACTATGCAAGTAGAGTTTATTATTTGTTATGATGCAAGTACACATGTAATATGGTTTAGGAATTTTATTTTTAGGCTAAAAGTAATTGACTTCATCTTAAAGCCTTTGAGAATTTACTATGACAATTCTGTAATAATAATATTCTCAAAGAATAATAAGATATCTATTAGTTCTAAACATATTAAAATTAAGTACCTTATAGTCAAAGATTGGGTTAAGAATGATGGCATTCTTGTTAAACATGTTAACAATAAAATGATGATAGCAAATCCTCTAACTAAGGTTATTCCATCTATTATTTTCAAGTAACATGTTTCAAACATGAATGTTTTGAGTCCTTTTGATGTAATTAGTTAGTAGAAAAGTTTATATTATAAACTTATTTATGTTGCTTTTACAATTTTTTTATGAACTTATGTACCTTTTATTTTATGTGCATGTTATGGAAGTTATATATTATTATGATAAAGTTTATCTCGAGATATAGTTGTTTTCTTGGTGAAAACATTGTTTGCTTCTGCATAAATGTAACTACAGTTGTCTTCTTAAGGAAGTGAAATTAAAAATTAATGTTTATTTATGAAAGTAATTGTAGTTATCTCTTTGGGAAGATGGTTGTTTATTTTATAGTGATATCCTTATAAAAGATCACAAAAGGACTTTTACACTATAGTATGAAAGGATTACTTAGTCATACTATATATGTAACTACATTATCACATTCTTGTGATTACGTTAATGATATAATTGACTCTTATAATTATGGATGTACTATACAATATATTAATATATTATTGTTCATAATTCAAGAGTTAGATGTTTTGTTAAACCCGATCATATTTTTAGGTAAAATGTGTTAAGTTATGATTCATTTTATGATCATTTATGTTGTTCTTTGATCTAAGAGTCAATTTTAATTGATTTTTAAAATTGATAAAACCTAATTAATATTGTTCAAATGGAAGAATATAAGAATTTTCTTATTTTTAAGGATTACCATTAATTAGATTTATTTTTATTTTTAAGAAAAATCAAATTAAGCATATAGCTTAATTATATAAGATTTGAAAATAATAAAGTGATCCTAATGAATTATATATTTATCTCATTATAATATATATTATGTTAAGAATGTGATTTGAACTTATTTAGACATATATGATGTAAGGCCTATTGTTGAGTCCATGATAGATAAACTCAATTAAGGTTATATACATTATTAAGATTAAGTCTCCTCTTCATGTTAAATATTTATAATTATTTTTCCAATTAGAATATTACGAATAACAAAAAGTGTAAGAGGGGAAAACTCTATTCTTTACATAGATATTTATATTAAAGAATTAAAGATTTCAAATAAATTTAAAAGATATATGATTTATAAAATTATGAATTCTTATATTTATAAACTCCTTCCCATGGCAATCTCAATAGATTATGCAAGTCTCTCTATGCATAAAACAAATAAAGGGGGAGAGAGAGAAATGATCCACTTATCAGATAACCTTTATTGAATTGAAAGAGTGAGTAAACTCTCCATTGGTTAAAATACTGTTGTTTCAAAAACTATTTTCCGCTTTACTGCGGTTTCAAAACTATTTACCAAAATACGCATTGGCCGCTGAAGGCGCCTTTCAAGATGGCGCCTTCGCAGCTGCGCAGTTCGCAGAAGGCGCCTTTCAACATGGCGCCTTCGCAGCTGCGCAGTTCACAGTTCACGAATTCGCGCTGCGAAACCGCAACGCAAAGGGCTGGGGAGGCGCCATTTCACTTGGCGCCTCCCCAACCAAACTTAATAAAGTTAGGGGCTGGGAAGCGCCAAGCCAAATGGCGCCTCCCCAGCCCCTTTTTTAAATTAATTAAATTTTTTTAATTTATATATTTATTTATATAATTTTTATTTTATTATTATTTATAATAAAATTATAATTTTTAAAATATAATTAATTATAAAATTATATTTTATGATATTATTTATATATATTATAATTTAAAATTAAGATATAATTATATTAAAATTAAATTAATTATATTTTATAAAAAATATTTAAATTTATATTATAAATAGTATAAATTGTAAATTAATAAAAATATAAGGATAAATTTAAAAAAAATAAAAAAGATAGTAATTTATATATAAATCTAAATATTTGAAATTATTTTTTATTAATTTGAAATTATTTTTTATATATATTTTCAAATTAATAAAAAATATAAAAAATATTTTATATATATATTTTTATATATATTTCTACGTATATATAAAAAATATTTTCAAATTAATAAAAATAAAAAATATTTTTAATTATATATAAAAAATATTTTTTATATATATTTTCAAATATATATAAAAAATTTGAAAATATTTGAAAATATATATAAAAAATATTTTTTATATATACGTAAAAATATTTTTTATTTTTATTAATTTGAAAATATTTTTTATATATACATAAAAATATATATAAAAAATATTTTAAATATTTTTTATATTTTTTATTAATTTGAAAATATTTTTTATATATATTTTCAAATTAATAAAAAATAATTTCAAATATTTAGATTTATATATAAATTACTGTCTTTTCAAATTTTTTTAAAATTTATCCTTATATTTTTATTAATTTACAATTTATACTATTTATAATATAAATCTAAATATTTTTTATAAAATATAATTAATTTAAGTTTAATATAATTATATCTTAATTTTAAATTATAATATATATAAATAATATCATAAAATATAATTTTATAATTAATTATATTTTAAAAATTATAATTTTATTATAAATAATAATAAAATAAAAATTATATAAATAAATATATAAATTAAAAAAATTTAATTAATTTAAAAAAGGGGCTGGGGAGGCGCCATTTGACTTGGCGCCTCCCAGCCCTTAACTTTATTAAGTTTGGCTGGGGAGGCGCCATTTAAGTTTGGCTGGGGAGGCGCCAAGTCAAATGGCGCCTCCCCAGCCCTTTGCGTTGCGACTTCGCAGCACGAATTCGTGAACTGCGAACTGCGCAGTTGCGAAGGCGCCATGTTGAAAGGCGCCTTCTGCGAACTGCGCAGCTGCGAAGGCGCCATCTTGAAAGGCGCCTTCAGCGGCCAATGCGTATTTTGGTAAATAGTTTCGAAACCGCAGTAAAACGAAAAATAATTTTTGAAATAACGGTATTTTGGTATTTTAACCCTCTCCATTCCATATTACATGAATATGCCGCAAGTAAAATAAATGTTCTTATCTTTTGATTAGAAGGGATTTTAAAAATGGACCGAGTCACAAATTCCAATCGCAAAATTGCAGTTGTGAAAGGAACTGCATCCGCATTTCATTGATTTAACGTTGTGAATGAAATTCACTTGTATTGCGCTCTATTAACGACTGAGAAGAAATGGTATTACGGCTTGTTTGCAGCCATAATGGACCGCATCAAGCATATCTTACCGTAATTAAAATTACATACCTAGACTGAACAAAGGAAAAGGCTATTAAAATAAAATAAAAACAAAGGAAAATATTGTAACAAAATTCTATATCCAGATTGAACAAAGGAAAAAAAATACCACAGAGAATCATTACAGAAGAACAAAAATAAAGTTGAAATAGATTTGAGAAAATTAACAAATTACATAGCAAAAGCTTTAAGGATTCTAAGCTCAAAATCAAACCCAAAACTTTTAAAAGAAGGTGCAGATCCATATTCTGAAAACCAAATTCATTCAGACTCCCAAATCCAAGATACATCACCCAAATGAGTCAATCATGGAAATTTTGTCTTTGATTACCTTTTCAAATATGGTAAATGCCACAAATATTCTCTTTCTCTTCTCAAAAGATGAAATTAAAAAAATAGTGTAAAGAATGAATTAAAGGTTAAGAGAGACAAAGAATGATATAAAATGAGATGGATATGAGATGGGAGGGTAAGAGTGAGAGGGACGGAGATTTAGAATGTCCCAGAAGCAAACAGAGACAGGAAAGAGAAAGTGAAAGAGACAGAAACCAAAGTAGGAAATGAAAGGTTGGGCTAAATTAGGGAAAAGACAAAAGGTCATAAAACAATTATTAAATGGCTTTCACCAAAAAAATTATTATTATTATTATTAAATGGTTATAACCAGATTTTAGCATAATGCGTCCTCGTTCAATCAATTTAGAATTTTTCTTGTGAACATATTAATAAATAAAAAAAGGTAATTTATGATACTGGTATTTAATGCCGTGCAAATTTAATAGTATAAAACATTTTTCTAACAAAAATTACTAGTGAATTAATTAAAACTTTCATAGGCTGCAATCATCCTTCCGAAATTTTTTTATGCAGCTATTTATTTTAGAGTATTCATATACACTTTTAAGAATTATACTAATAAATCTTTATTTAATGAGTTAAAATTTCACTATAAATCTTGTTATGATAATATAACTTAATCAATTATTTTATCAAGATATTACACTGATAAATTTAAAAGATGACAAATTTTGATATATATTTCTTAATTTTACACATTTTTATATTATAAAAAATTTGATTATATGTGATCATTTCTAGATTGTCATCGCATCATTTGATGATAAAATAACATCAAGTGTTATCTTATTTGTCTTATTAATTGTTATGTAAAAAATGTGGCTAGAATTGTTATAGTTATTTATGTATTATAAAATATTTATGTTGAAATTATATTATATTATATATATACATAATTGTGTGTTTATATAATATTCTATGTGGTATATTATGTTATGTATTATCAATATAATCTAATTTTGTTAAATTTAATTCTATTGTATGCATTTAGAAGTACAATATTAATAAAAATTACAATTAATTAAGTTTAATTTAAAATTTTGAGTGTTTTTTTATAAAAAAATGTGCAATTTTTATGAAAATTCATGTTTGCAATAACCACAATCTGTATTTTAAATAACGCGTTAACCACAACGAAATTCACATTTGCAATTTAAATCCCTACTAGAACCTATTTAAACTTAAATAAATTGAAAGAATAATAAAATAATATATTAGTAATAATTACTTAATTAATAAAATCAAAGCAAAATCAAATCATGTGTTTCATGTCTTCGATAGTTTTACTACCACATATAATTTATGCATTGCTGCAAATTTATGTTTATATTCATTTTTATTGGATGAGTTTGCTATCACCGGCAATGGGTCTCACCACAACGGCTTCTTACATTATTGTATTTTTATAATTATTCATTATGTTCAAAAATAAAGCATAAATAAAATAAATGAATTCTCATAAATGTCGGTATCGTAAGAATTTATATTATAAAATAAATTTAATAATTATTTTATGTGTAAAAATTGTCACTTTATAATTTTATAGTTTAAATTATTTTTAAAATCATTTATCTTAAATAAGGTATCATGATATCCTTATCTTCTATATAAAATGTTGTTTATTCTCTTTTGAAAAAATAAATCAAAATTCATTCACTTATATCAATGATACTTTAATATTATATAAAATAATTTTTTATTTTTTATTAATTATTTGTGCAAATCATTACAATCGACATAAAAATATTAATTGCTATGAAAATAAAAATAGAATAGTAAAGAAGTAAAAGAAGAGAATGAAACAAAAGGAAGAGTTTCTTATATTTCTAAATATATAGAAATTTTCATACAACATTTGTATATATCAATAATTAATATACTAATTTATAAGCATCACTAATTGATACTTATCATGGCTAAAAACTAAAAATTAATTGGTATTTGTCGTTAATTGATTATAATAAGAAATCAGGTAAATCTCAATTATAATAACTAATAGATAAATCAAAAATATTTTATGAATATCTACATAAATAAATATTTATAACACTCCTTTTAGATATCCATTTTGTAAAGAATATAATTTGCTAAAACCTCTCCTAGAAACACCCAATAGGAAAAAGTCTCAGTAAAGAAAAAAGAATACATTATTCTTTTAGCAAATAATATGCCTCCTTAAAAACCTTATCAAGAAAATTCAATGAAAAAAAATCATGGTTAAGGAAAAAAGAGTGCAGCATAAACTTAATTTTTCTTATTGAAAATATTACTAAAGATTTAAGCCAATGTTTGTGCTAACAATTTAAACAAGTATCACTTGAACATATTTGGTAGTACAATATTGATTGAAGACTCTTAAAGCATTAATATAATTTTACCAAAACATATACAATGCTTATAGATATATTATTGTCCATAAGTCTTGAAAATGTTTTCTAAGTTTTAGGGACATCAATGAAATAGATATTACATTGAGACAAATATGATATTCAATATCTTTATATTATAGTGGTTGTCTTAAGTGAGGAAAATGTGTTTGAAAAGTTACTATAATTATTTTTTGATATGTAGTGTACATAAATAAAGTTAATTAAAAGAAATATAAACTAAAAGTTCATTAACAAAAATATTTTTACTATATAGCATGATTGAATAGGCTATCCTCTATCGATAATGATGTAAAAAATTATTAAAAATTCACAAGATTATTCATTAAAGAATCAAAAGATTCTTCAATCTAAGAAATTTTCATGGACTACTTATTCTCAAGGAAATTTAATTATAAGGCATTAAAGTTATTACTAGCTAAAGTTAGGCCTAGATTCATAATATTTTTAAAATGAATACAAGATGAAATATGTAGATTATTTGAATATTTTATGATTTTGGTCACATAAGAATTTATTCTCAATCTACAACTTGATCTTTGCGAGATTTTTTACTTAAATAATTTGACTTTTAGTATAATTTTTTAGTTATGTAATTATCATAATATGTCTTAATAATGCTAGTAAATTTATATCTAAAGCTTATAAGGATTGTCATATTCCAATAGGAACCATTGTTGAACATCCTAAAGCATGTTTATATATAAAATGATTTAGGTAAAATAATTTTAGTGTCTTAAGTTATTAGTTGTATCATTATTCAAGAAAACAAGATTCTTTTTATCATCTTAAAGGATGTGCAACTTTATATTTTACAACACTTATATGCATAGAGCCAAGAAATTATAATTCCTCCTTATAATTAGCTTTGATCAAAAGTTAAAAGAAAAAATTTTATATATAGAAATTTTTTTAATGTCCAATATATTTTTACTTTAACACAATGAATGTAAATGATCTAAAAAAATGGCAAATAATATAAGTTCATCTATAAAATTATATTCCCAGAATCAGAGGAAGAAAATATATAGTTGTAAAAGTAATATAATATATAATTATCTTAATCCTCATACAAAGTTATATGAACTAGAAGTTTATAAGATGATTAATTTACAAAGTATAGAAAATTATCAAATGTATTATTGACCATAAGAGAATAAATAAATATTATATTTCAGCTACAAATGCTATTATTTAGATTTATGCCCAAGTACAGTAATATGTTTTTCAATAATAATTTAGTTTTGAATATGCATAAAGCATAATAAACATATTAGTTCTAGATACAAATATCTTTAAAATAAGGAATGAATAAATGAATAAAGTAACCTTATTATGGAATCAATTATTCTTGAAGATATTTCAAATATAATGACAAACTTCTGCAAGAAGTTTAGCCATCTAAAATTTATGAAAATAAAAAGTTCTCAATTGATTATATTTTCAATAAGAAGGATGGAATCAAAAGGGAAATAGTTGTCAACAATGTTTGCCTTTGTATATAATGTAGCGCTCAAAATTATGAAAAATAATAATTAGTAAAGATCTTAAAAGTATAGAATGATGATTATTAGCCAAATGGAAAAGAGAAAATATGTAATTTAGATAGAAATACAAAGTTTAAATTTACTTGTAATTAAAGTGGAAAAACACAAAATAGGTGTTAAGCCAATGAAACACCTTGAAGGTGTGAAGTTAATAAGGTATAAAATGTATAATTATGATAAGAAAATAAGTAAATCAAAGTTTCAAAGAAGAAAATATGACTTGTAACATAAAGATTTTTTGTAAAGATTATCATTGACTATGAGAAATATTTACTGATAATCATTAAAACATTTACTTATAAAAATGCAATAAAACTACCTAAACATGTTTCATGCCTTTTTCATTAAAAAGTTGAAATTTAGCCACTAGAAGGCATGGTAATCAATCACTTATGGTAATCAATCACTTCAAGGAATGTAATAAAACCAATTGCATGGGTTTCTTTTTTTTATTAAAAATAATTTAATTATTTATGCATTCATTTCAAAGAATGCAATAAGACTAATTAGACAAGTTTCATATCAAAAACTTGTTATTATATTCAGTCACAATAAGGCATAAATGGAAAGGTAATTTCATAATGATGAAAGATAGATAAATAACATATGACACAATTGATAAAGAAAAAGAAGGAAATAAGAATAATATATGAAATATTATTTCATAAATTCTATTTGTCTCTCTAGTTAAATTGATTCAAAGGAAAAGAGAAATTTTTTAACATCTAAAATATTTTATTTTCAATCTTTTGTAAAGATAAGGACAAAGGAAAATCGTTACCTTATAATAAATAATTCTTACCTTAGATAATAAACAGGTTTTTCAATCCTATACAAATGACTTTTACTATCTCATAGGCACAATCAATCCTAATTATTTTGTGTAACTAAAGGCAAAATCAATTAATCCTTTATACATGATGCTTAAATGGAAGAGGCTAATAGTGGACGAATAACTATAATAGATTTCTTTACAGTGCATTATGGTAATTATTAGTCAATGAGAGGAGAAATTACAAAGTACATACCAAATCATAAATAGGAATTCACATGCTCAAGCACCTAAACAATGAAATTTTATTTCTACAAAAAAAATCATATAAAATTCTTTTAAACCATCATATTTTTTAAGCATTATTTTCACACTATTTTGTTATAAGTGTTTAAGGAATAATTCCTTCATTTACTTGATGCTTCAAAGTTGAAACCACAAGCAATATTGTACTTGTAACTTTAAATAAATATCTTTTAATGTACCATATTTTATAGTCAAGCATAACATATCTTTAAAGTATATAAATTCACTAACAACGAAAACAAATCAAGACCATGGATCTAAGATAGTAAAACAAGTGAGCAACAACTTTTTTTTGGTACAAAGGAATTTTAAATTGGGGAAGGGATGTTGTAAGGGGGGATCAAACTCCCTTTCCTAGGTGCCACACGACCTTGACCATCCAAGGGATGGCCAACTCAGCTAGCTCATAATGGCAGTGAGCAACAATTATTTATCACTTTAAAACTAAAATTAACTTATTACAACATGGCAACAATGATTAGAAACACAATATGTATGGTAGAAATAATAACCTCAAATATCACAATTCATATGATTAGAAAAGATGAAGTTAGGGTTTATAATTATTAATCCTTTAGTAGCAGCATTCTTTGTATCCAAATATCATTGTTTAAAATAATAAAACATAAGGAATTCTAGAAAGTAATAATCCTATCAATAAAAATGACCATATGAATTATTAACAAATAATTCATGAACCATAAGCTAAATGTTCAGATAATAGAAATTTGTGTTGATAACATATTATAAAAATAAAGGTAAAATAACAAAAATATAAAAGAAGAGAATAGAACAAGAGGAGGAGTTTATCTTATTTTTGAATGTATAGAATCATTCACACAACATCTATATATATAGTACCAAGGCACTAGTTAATTAGTATTTCAAATTAGTACACTAATTGATAAATATCATTAATTGATTATAATTAGAGATCAAACAAATTTTAATTACAATAATTAATAAATAAATCGAATATATTTCATAAACATCCATATAAACATATATTTATAATATTAATTTATTATTTTTAAGGAAAATAATATACTTATTTCATACTCAAATAAAATAAATTACCTATTTATATACATTTTCTAATTAATTTATATAATCTAATTATATTATTTCATACAATATTGTTTTGGTATTCCAAAATTTAGAACTAGAATAGGCCCATCATGTCATTAGTCTTTTTGAGATTGATAATTATACTTAGGTCCCATTACTATCTAGTTTAGAGGTTATTTGATTTGCAAAAATAGTGCAGGATGTGTAACTTTTCAAAAAGTAAAAAATTATTAAGTAGTTTGGTTAGTCACTGTTTAATAAAATAGAGGAAATAGAATTTCATAGGAAATTATACTTCTCACAAATCATAAAAAGTTACTTACCATACCCCTTGAACAAGAAAAAAAAATCCCATGCTATTTATAAAAAGAAATATAAAACTACCCTTATTTAATTTACCTAATGACCGTTTTAATTTTTTATCATTATTATTTAAAAATTATAATAAATATTATTTATTAATGATAAATGCAATTTATTAATTATAAAATAAATATAATTATTAATTATATAAAATATAATAGATAGAATGAGTATTATATAAAATTATATAAAATGAATATTAAATATTATATCCAAAATATAATTATAATAGAAGTTTAATTCTAGACAAAAATATATTTATTATATATATCTATTATATTATATTATTTATCATTTTATATTTATTATCTTTATTATTTATTATTTTAATATTCAATTATAAAAATAAAAAAATTATGTATTTCTTTTCTACTTTATATGAATTTGATAGAAGTAATTATTTAATAAATATTTTTCTTCATTTAAATTATATTTAATTTTAATTGTATTAAGATTATTTAAGATATATATAAGATATCTTAATTTTTTTATTTAAATTTATTTTATTTGTTTATAGTAAATTAAAAAAAGAGCTTATTATTTAAAAAAATTATGATGGAAAGAGAGAGATTAAAAATATGGAAAAAAATAAAAGTAAACATAATTAAAATTTATTGATATTTTTATTTTTTAATTACAAATTTAAAGAGTATATTCATCATTTTGATAATATTTCTTATGAAGTTTTATCATAACCTAATTTGATTGTGAATAATGTGAAATTCACTATCTACTTTCTACCAACCTCCGTAGACTTTAACCTAATAAATATCCCCTTTATTTTAATAACAGTTAACATTCAATACAAGTTTCAGAAACGTAAAAAATAGAATTTCATCTATTTATGGACACTTTGAGAGGTTTATAAGCCTTAGAATGCAAACTTATAATTTAATTAACAAAGTAATGGACGAATGTGATCTAACCTAAATTTCAACCTGAACTTAGCTTGTAATACATAGGGCTTAAACTAAGAAGTTAGGCATAAGGCAAAATTTTAAGCCATATTTTATTAATGGGTCGAGCTTAAACTTGCATGTTTAAAATTAGGCTAACCTAGATTTGGCCCAATTTTATATTTATAGATTAAATATTTTATTATATTATATATTTAATATATATTATGTGACATAAATCTTAATCATAAGGAATTAGTATATGTATATAATAATTTTTCAATAATATTTTTTCTTTATTATATATATTAAATATAGTATATATATATGTGTGTGTGTGTGTGTGTGTGTGTAAAAATAAATAAGAGTGTCCATAGGTCGAGCTAGGTTGGATTATGGTACTTTAACAACCTACTTGATTAGCATTCAGACTTCAATTCATAAGCCTATTTTCATGTACAATTTCATTCAACTTGTATTTTTCTAGACTCAGTGGGTCCATCGAACACAATTAGGTTAGACTAGGTTATAATATTCATTTTAAAAAAAAAAATTAGCTTAATTATTAGCATTGGGCATTAATTAAAATTAGGTTTTTTTACAAAAAAAAAGTAATATGAATTGTGCACTAAACAATGCAAATATGAAATAATCAAACTACATAAAATTCAATACAACTTAATAGCATTGACAAATTGACACCAAATAATAGTTAACCTAAAATAACAATATTGTTTTTGCTCGTAGACATAATCAAATGATAGTTCCTATGTGACCTTACTTACAAATTGACACCATCAAACAACCAATATGATGCATCAAATAGCAATTCCTTCCTATCATCGATGTGTAAGCATACTTTATGATCTTACTTACAAGTTACAATTTCAAAAAGAAACACCTTTACTTATAAAAAAAAAAGTACTTTACCTAAAGAAAATCAAGGTGACTATAGTTAAACTAAGGCACCATTTTGTTGGTAATATTTTTCATATCCTATCAATACTTACACTAAAAAAAAATAAAAAGATAAGCATTAACAAATAGCATCATTCCTTGTATTTATTTGCTTAATTTTTCTTATTAGTTCTAACTTTAATGTTTACATTAACAAATTTAATACAATCTAGATCACTTATAACATTAAAAAGAATATAAAATAAATTTATTATAAATCCAACTTAGATTTGAAACATATCCCATCGATACTTACATAAAAAAAAATCGACAACATCATTCCTTGTAACCATTTTCATATTTTTCTTTGCTAATGCCTAGTTTTAATGCCTACATAAATAAACTAAAACCAACCATATCAATATTATGTTAAACAAAATGAAAAGAAGTTTATTATAAAGCCAAGTTAGATAAAAAAAAATAGCAAGCATGATTGTAAGGATTTAAGCATTATTCTGTAGCATATTTAACATAATAACAAAGCATATTTTAAAAAGTCATGAACTTTCCTTTGAATAGCATATTTAAAAAGTCACATATTATAAAAACCATGAACCTTACTTTAAAAGAATATTTTAAATATAAATGATAATACAAACACATAATATTATAAAAAAAAGAGCAAATCAAGGAATAGCAAATCAAGTAATATCCATACAAGTAATGGAAGTTTATTCATTTGCTTTACAATAGTATTATATATGTATATATTAATTTTTACATCTTTTTTATATTCCATACAATGCTTAGAAGGAAGGAAAACTTGAATGAAAGAAAAGAAAATGGAATTTTTTTAAAAATTATATGTAAAAATAATATTAACCATAAATTTACAATTTTTTTCCTTTTATATTTTTTCCTTTAATGTAAAGAATTTTTTTTTTCATTTTTTTCTTTCTTTCCTCCCATCTAATTATCATGCTTTAGTTTTCTACATTTTTAGTAAGGTAAAAAAGTGATGCTTGCATATAGTCTTTATAAGGTTGTGCCATAATTAGATTTTAGTTACAATATGCTCCTGAATGAGTTATAAAGTTTTTATAAAAATTTAAGCAAAATTTATAAATTTAGTGACTTTTCACATTAATTTTTACAACTTGTTTATGTCTAAAATTTAAGTGTAGTAAATACATAAAAAAAAGACTTGAAATTTCATTACTCAAAGTTACAATAAAAAACCTTCAACTTTTATAGTTTTTATGAAAAAGTTCACATTCAATGAAATAATCACAAAATACACATTTACAGAAGGCGTGGTTAAACATGATATTATCATATGAAATGTAAAATCACAAACATAGATGATAACGACAGAAAAGTTAAATTCCATAACTCTAGCAAGATAATTCATTGAGTTTTCAACTTAAAAACTCAAAAGCAAGAAATAAAAATATTACATAAATTCATTAAGAATGACAAAATTATAGATAGGTTGTATTACTTAGCAAGCATAGAGAGAGAACACATCAGGATTATACTTAGATAGATACAACCTTAAAAAAATTCACAACTAATAGAAAACAGAAGATTAAAGTTAAGAAAAAGGATGAAAAATATTGAAAAATAAATCTAATTAGGGAAAAAGGGTGAAAAATAAAAGCTTAGGATGATTGAAAGTTTGAAACTTCAAGCTAGCCCTTTCTAAACCTAAAACCTAACTTTTGTCAAACAAGATCACCTAAACTCCAATTTGTGATAAAGGTAATAAATTAAAATAAGCACTATTACAATAAAGGCAAGGGTTAAATAAAACTCAGAATAGGAAAAGAACATAGAATCTAAGGTTAGAGAAAACATCACCGAGGGCTTATTTTCATCCTTTATCTAATCTAAGAGATTGAAAGATTGAGAGATAACAAGCCAGCCAAGAGAACCTACCAATAAACAAGAAGCTTCAACTCTATTAAAGCTTTCAAATTGCAAAAAGGAGAAAGAGGAATTATGGCTTGTTATTTAGGTTTATAGATTGAAATAGCCTATATACTAGTGTCAAAATGATGTTGTCTTTGGCCACATGAAAGATATCATATTAAGTCCCCTAACTTCAAAAAAAATTAAAGTTGTTGATCTTAGGGCGAGTATAGGTCTGAATAGGTTTAATATTGTCAACCCATGCTTGCCTAAACTAACCCAATTAAGTCTATTTTTTTAAACCCTAATTAACTAGTCAACCTAATCCATCCTAACCTAAACAGTGAAAATCAGTTTGGTTAGGTCAGATTGGTTAGTTACTTTTTAGACATCCCTAAATATAAATATATATTACATGTTTATAAGATTTAATTATAATATATATTATAAATTAAAATTAGGCCTAAACCAAGTTGGACTTAGGCATAGAAAGTATGAAAAGAATATAGCTTATGCTAGGCTTAAGTTAAGAAAAAGTACATTAATAGATATACAAGCCTGCTTCAAACCCACCTAGCTTAATTTTTACCCACCCTTACTAACAATTACTAAGGACTATATGAAAATAAACAAAATAATGCACATCATCTATATTATGTATATTTTGTTTTACTTAATTTTACATTCACTTAAGGGTATCGTATAATAATTCACACCTCAAATATTAGGAATCATTAAAAGAAGAATAATATACTTACTAATAAGGCCAATCTTTGATAAAGCTTATCATACTACAAAATTAAGAATATCATTATAATATCCAATAGTTCAAAAGGCTCAACTATGTCTATAGTATCATAATCAAATCATACATCAATAATTAATAATAAGCAAAATCCAAATCATCACACAATGTATAACAAACATAAATGAAAATACATACATTTATCTTATAATTCTCGACTTAACCTTATACCCTATTTGCCTTTTCCATCTTTATTTTTTTCAAGCTAACCTTATACCCTACTTATCTTCCATTGAGAATTAGTTTTCTAATAGTCCCTTATCATTATTTTTATATACAGTGAAGACAAACTCGTAGACTTTTAACATTATGGCCATCTACTGAAGATAGTTACACATGAGCTTTTAACACTAGTTCATGCCTTGTAGCCTTTTGATACTATAGTCATTTAGTGAAAATAGGCTTTCACAAGCTTAGACTCATGTTTCACAATTCAATTCATTCTTACGTCATATCTCAAATTGTAGCTAACATGGTTTCATAATAATAATACAAATTAGTTCACATTATATATCATATCATTCAATGGTTAATATTGTTACATTAAACACATAATATTATTACAATATCATAAGTGTTTTAATCAATATATTTCATTAGCAATGTTCACATTTTCAAATTCCAACCTCTTATGCTTCTTTGTATGGTCACTCACCATATTTTATTGCGTAATTGCATAATGGTATAAATAATATCCATTTTAATGTTTATTATATGTCACTTTAAGTATAAATCTCATTTCATATCATAAGTCACATAGCAATTTTATTCTCAACACAATTCATGATGTACCAGCCATAATATGCTTAAAAAGGTTAAAAAAATCCTTGTTAATGTATTTGTATAGTAATTTTAAGGTTAAATATGCATTAAAAGATCAATTTTTATTCTTTATACGATTAAAAGATGAAACAAGGTTAGGAGAATTGATTGTAGATATGATTTAAGATGAAATGTTCATCTTGGAAGAAGAAAATCAATTGTAGAATCGATTCACCTACTTAAGTTTTGCTTCTAGATAAAGAGAATCAATTTTACATTCAATTCACAAATAAACACATTTTTGGGAATGAGACAATCAATTGTAGAATCAGTTAATCTATCCTAAATTTGCTTCTAGATAAAAAGAATTAACTTTATATTCAATTTTCATATGAAACATTGTTATTCTATGAAAATTTTATTGTTTACTAACAATTAAATGCCTTTCAAACTCATTTATTACTTACCAATCCTTAGACAACCATTACTACATATATTTAACACTTATACTAACTTCCTCTATCATCATTATAATCCAAGCATCATAATTTAACATATTTTAAACAAAACCATATTAAGCCTGATATTTTAATAATATCATCATATTGCCACTAATTAATGAACTTAGCTAAAATATCCACTTAATAATAATTGATAATATTACATAAAAATAATTATAAAGTATCAATTTAAGCAACAATTACACTAAGCTTTCACTATATGACCCTACACATTACAATTACTCTTTTTACATAAGAATTGTAATTTAGTCATTAGCTAATAGTTAACAATATTGCTATGCCTCAAATGCACAACAACAAGTATTCATTCTACAACAATAATCCATTTATAAAATATAAAGTGAATTATGCTTCACCAAGTACTCAACATATCATATGAATAAGGCATAATTTAATCAACAAAAAGGAAATTTTATATTCCTTTAACCTAAATGTAGGCATAAGCTTATGGCTATATACTTATATCTACATATTCTCATATTTAGACTCAGATAATTAATTGTTAAAGAACTTAGAATCCTAATATACTATATTCTAGCAAAATATATGCTTACTATATAACCTATACAACTTAAGTATACATTTTATTGCACTTAAATATAAATAGTCTCTATCGTACAATTCATAAGACCATTAAATACATGACTTAAGCATTTCTTTCTCACAAATAACATTGTAAACATTAATGTATAAAAACCTTTAGATACATATATGTATAACTATATATTTAATCACTATATAATAAAATATGATAAATTAAAAGTTTTGATGATTTAGTAAAATATATGCTCACCTCTAAATGCTATTTCCTTCAAGAATTCCTAATCATCCAAACTTCTCATTTTTATTTACTATTTATCAAATTTACAAAGATAGATTGTAAAGACATTCGTAATAATTATTTTTCTTCTGAAAATACTTCTTTTAGGCTCTAAACAATTCATTTTAATTTTTTTTATCATAAATTTCATTCATTTCTAAAGATTATTTCAAATAAAATTAAAAACTAGCCTTAAATCTAAGGTTCTTGAATTAAACATCAAACACAAAAAATATAAAAATTTTATGATATAGATGGATTTACTTTTTCTTGAAAAGGCTACCTCTAAGTTAATGGCAATTGAAATGTGACAAACCAATAGAAAAATGTAAGAGGCTGATCACCCTATTCGCTATTAAATACAATTGCATTGTGTAGCTCTTCTCATCATGAATAGATGGTGGCTTAGTGAAGGACTGCTCTGATAAAGCAACACATACCAACACTGCCAGAAAATAGTGCTAGAATGGAGAGAAAAAAGGAGGGAAAGATCAATAAAAGAGAAAGAGAAAAAGAAAGACTTCAAGAGTGAGAAGAAGAAGATAGGTAAGGAAATAGAAAGAGTTAAAAGTTTTTGTTAGGGTATAATAGGTGTATCCTAAGCTTGATTTAAGTTAATCTTAACTATTCATTAAGCTTGCTTCAAGAGAGAGACCTAAGGGATGAATTATAATGCAATATGAAGCATAATAGCCACAATGTAATCCAATCCTAACCATTCTTTTTAGTTACCAAACTTATCCCTTTTAAATTATAGCCTTTAAATTCTAACTTTTTCACTATTTTCAATTTCTTTCTCTTTTTCAATAAATTTAATAGCTCAAAATAAGTATAAATAAAATTTTAATGTTATTAGAAAGAACTTAAATATCTAAATTTCATTAGAGGGTAAAATAAATAGTGGTTAAAATTTAAATACACTTATGATTGTTTGTTTTGTTTGAAATTTGCCACAATAATAAATCCAATACTACATTTGATTTAAAATAAATACTTTCAAACTTTAGTTTTTTTTTAAAATAACTAAAATTAGATTTGGGTATTACAAGTTTAAGCTTAAATTAAACACAATACATAAAGTTAGTTGCTAACTTTGAGCATTTTTTGAAAAGTTCACATGGAAATTTACTTTCTAGACAATTCACATGAAAATTTACTTTGTAAAAAGTTCAACTTTTTGCAAGAATTTTCTTCTTGTGTAAATTAAATGACTCCTTAAGCCTAAATTTGTATAAAGGAGCTGTCTAAATAAGTTATACTAATATAAGAACTATTTAAAATAATTTTTTTAATGTATAAAATGATCATTTTAAGATTAATTTAAGATTTGTGATAAAAAGACATAATGAAATAAAAAGACATATTCTTACCTTTTGCTTCGTTGCAAACCAAAAAATGAAAGGAAAAAAGGAAAATGAAAATAAAATGAAAGAATATAAAAAATAAAATATTTTTCTTTTTTTTGTGTGAATTAAATGACTCTTTAAGCCTAAATTTGTAGAAAGGAGCTTTCTAAATAAGTTATACTAATAGAAGAACTATTTAAAATAATTTTTTTAATGTATAAAATGATCATTTTAAGATTAATTTAAGATTTGTGATAAAAGACATAATGAAATGAAAAAGACATATTCTTACCTTTTGCTTCGTTGCAAACCAAAAAATGAAAGGAAAAAAGGAAAATGAAAATAAAATGAAAGAATATAAAAAGAAAATATTTTTTACTTTTTCTAGATGTGGAGAAACTAAGAGGAAAGAAAAGAAGAAGAAAATGATTTTCCTTGTTTTGGATAGAAAAATAAGAGAAAAGAAGACTTAATTAAATGGAAGGAAAAATTTATCTTTCAAATTAATAAGTCAATTTTTAAGTTAATTTAAATTAACAATAAAATTATAATGAGCCATTTTTTTTATTTATTTTCTATCTATATGTACCAAGAATTTTTTTTGATATTTTTGACTCCCTTTTATAAATCCTTTTCTTTTCATTCTTTTCTACCTTACAATTAAATAAGGAAAAATATTATTTTCTACTCCTTTTTTTTCCTTTAATTTTCTTTTCACCTATTTTCCTTAAAGATAAATAACAATTAATAATTCTTTGTCAATGGATTAATGCATGGAATTTGAATTTTTTTAAAAATGATCTGTGTAATTTCAATAAATCATAGAATAGCATATCTTACTCTTTAATAGTATATATAATAATAAAATAAATCACATGTAAAATATATATATATATATTTTTCCAAGCTCATACGCAATTTACCTAAAAATTCTTGACTTACTAGTTACTAGATCTTGCTTCCGGCCCATAGTCAGAGGCGTGTTCCGGGCAAACATCTCACGTACCAATGCTGATGATACCTTTATGTATTTTGAAATTTTGATAGTACATTTCGAAATTTTAAAATTTGAGTAATATGATAATATTAAAAATTATTAAATTAAATAATTTTAAAATTTATTACACCATCTTCTGAATTTTGAAAATTTTAAAACATGGCAATACAAATGATTTGTGTTTATCTTTTTTCGATATTTATTTTCCACCAAGCTCAACTTAAGCACTTTTTGGTGAGGTTTTCTTTCTTTCTTTCATTTTTCCAATTTTGCTTGAAATTTTCTAGTATCCGTACAAGTATCATTTAACTTCAACTAATTTAAAATCGAATTAGGTTAAATTTCAATTAAGAAAAAAGCTTTCTTAATATTAATTTTTTCCATTTACAAATTTTAAACTTAAAATCTTATTTAAAGATATTGAATTTCAACTACTGAAATCAACCAATATTGACGAGGGCTTTTAATTTATATGATATATAATATTTTCTTCAAAATTTTGTATTTTTGAGTAGTTTAATAATTCACAATGTAAAAACAATTAAACTCTCTCTTAATTAAATTAATATTTTGGACCTTATTAGGAGATTGCTTACATATATCTTAAATTAGAATAGACTCTCAAATTTGGATCTCTGTGAATTTGTGGCAGGGAAATTGATCATCGAGGGGTTTACCATTTTGGGGCGCCTTTTTTTAATTTTTTATTTTCCGAGCAGAAACGACGCAGGATTAAATCCGCTTTGCAGAGGTGGATCTGTTCTGTTCGGAGAATTAGGGTTCATCGGAGGAAAAGGGAGAGATGGTGTTGAATAGTGGTCTGGTGGTGAAGGTAGCTGACATATCGGCGAATCTATGCCAATACATAGCATGCAATCCAGAGAGATTGAGCAGCGACGCGGTGTTGCACATCCTCTTCTGCGTTCCGCTTCAACATCTCCGCCGTCTGGGGCTTTCTCTCTGGAATTACCTCTTCTTTACGCCTTTCCCCTCCGCCGGCCACGGCAGCGATGACGATTATGATGATGATAGCAGTCATTCACACTCCGATTGAATCCCTTTTCGTCCCATCAATGCGGTTGATGATTGCTGTATGTCCCTTTGTATTTTAGATTTTTGTTTTGTCTTGTTCTTCGATATTACAAGTTAACTTCAACTATTTTGCGTAAAGATTTGGGATGTCTTGTTCTGGTGTACTTTGTGTAAAACACTTTGTTGCTCTGGCTTCCTCTCTATGCTTGTTGATTGGCAATTTTAACTTTACTAATCAATTCACATGATCCGTGAAAATTGTCTTTGTCTGCATTTATAATCATTGATTAATCCAAAGTGGGATTGTAGTACAGATTTCAATAAGAACACTTAGGTTGAAGTTAGGGTAACGGATTTTTTAGCTTAATTAAGTTTGGTTGAACCTTTCAATATCTGATGGTTAATACATCATAATTCAAATTTTGAGTGTATTAGCTTTCTATGTTTGGTGAGCTGTCTAGAATTTGTGCATTCATCAAAATTCCATTTCTTTCACACTGCAGATTCCATCCCTTTCTCATCGGACTTTAGAAGGTTCCTTCCAAATCTGACTGGGCTTAACTGTAATTTCCAAATTAACCTCTGTGTTGATAAGTTCGGAATGTCCCTGATGTCCTGCCTGCGTGGTAGGATTTAGATAACTTTCCCTTCCTGCCGTTTTTCTTGCCCAAAAACAGAAAAAGACACTTGTACCCAAAAACAAGAAGAGACACTCCACAAGTGTAAGTGTGTGATGAATATGTTGGAAGTAAAGTGACAGATTCCCCAAGATCTGTGTTTTGCCGGTTGTGGGAGACCTGCAAAATAGAGGTGTTAATCCCCTCCGGTGGTGGAAACACCACTATGTTCGATGCTTAAATTAATAAAGAATTGGAAAAATTAAAAATAAAAAAAAATTAGCAATCAGAGTGGTGAGGAGGACCTTGTATATAAACTGTAAATATGATATAAGGTAATGTAATCGAGGGCATATTTGAAAAATTGTTGTCACGAAGTAAGCTCATTTTCCATTTGATGTTTTAGAATTCTAAGAGCTGATTTTAGTCTGATACACAAAAACAAGATCATGGTAAAAGAAAGCCCTCATTATTAAAAAAATGATTGGTGTGACTTGTAATTTTCAACTTGTATAATTCTTGTTCTTTTACACTAAAATTTGAACCAAATTCATTTCAGCTAGTTGAAAATAATGAAAAAGGAACCTCTCTTTGCATCCGTATTAATTCAAAATTTTGTACTATATATTAATGGCCTGTTAGTAGTTTGTTTGTAGTTTGCCCAGAAAAGAATGAAGAGAAAAAATCGTTAAAAAATTAAATCAAGTTTTTTTATCTTTCAATAATCTCTCATTCAACTACATTTTTTAATCATAAATAAATCGTAAGAGAGAGTTTTGTGATTGAGGCCACCGTGACATCATTCTTTGTTTTGGTATTAGCTGGGAATCCAAACCTTTCTTCGAAATCTGAAATTCAAGAGTAAATTCTCGCGTAAAATTATTTAAAAATAGGAATTAAATTATTTAAAATTAAATTCATAAATAAAATTTACACGAATACAATTTTAAATAAATTAAATTCACATTTTTATGTGGTGTTCGAAGAGGAAAGGTAACAGGGCAATGCATGGGAGAAATTCTTATGTACATATCATATATTATATGAAATTATTTTAAAATAATTTTAAATACTAAATTATTATAGATTTTGATTTAGTATAGCATTGCAGTTGTTTGTTGTATTTGAAAATCTAAATGAGTAAACTTTTACATTATCATGGTCTTATGTCAAACTCGATCTATCATGAATCCTTCGTCTAATGTTTGATTAGCATGAGACCTATGAAAATATGAGGGACATAATCATTTAAATAATCAAATGTAATAATTATAACTGCAATTATTATGTTAGATCAAAACTTATAATGATTTAGTATTTAAAAATTATTTTAAAATGACTTCATATAATATAGAATATATACCTACAAATTTCTCAATGTATAGAGACAATTTCACAAAGAAATTGTTGTGCATATTAATATTCACACAATATTAATATTATGTTTAGTACGATAGAATGGAATGAAATGTAATGATTATTTGATAATTATATTTGATATCATTAGTAATGGAATGTGCATGTTTGATATAACCAATATTGTAGAAATAAAATAGAATAAAAAAATAAATCAATGATAATAATATCCTTAAAAAAGGAATTATAAAATTGAAACTATATTTACGTGAACAATAATAATAGCATTTTTTGTTTATTTATAACTAAATATACATACATATAATTTGCAATTGAAGTATATATATTAAGTAATAAATAATATATTTTAAATTTAATTACTAAAATTATAATCCCATCACTTTTGTAAGCTTCCCTATCTTTAGATAAAGTGTATGTTTGGTGCGATAAATAAGTTTGTTTATAATTTATTAATTTGATAAATAAGTTATAAATTAATTTTTAAAGATATTTGATATATTAAAAGTTAGTAATTGATAAACTTTTATTTAATAAGTTTTACAAAGTAATTTATAACTTATAAGCTAGTAATTTTTTTAAAATTTTTAAAATTTGCTCCTCTTTTTTTATTTATTAAATAACAAGTTATATCCTAATTATATAAATAAATATTGGACATGTTATCTTTAATTCAATATAATAAATAAAAGAGAAGTAAGTAAATAAATACGTGATATCATGAAATATAGTTATTAAATATTTGGTTATTATATTATTATTTGAATAATAAATAAATGAATAAAAAATATGCAATGTCATAAACATAATTAACTAAAATTTGAATAATTATATTCTTATTTTAAATATTTTAATTATATTTATATAATTTAATTTCAAAATAAGTATGAATTAATTTAATTGATATATTTATTTATATTAATATATTTTTTTATGTTATTTTATAATTTTTATCTAATTCAACAACTAATTTTATCAAATGCTTCTAATACAATCAACAAACTTATCAATTATTAATTATAAACTTTTAGTTATTAGGTATCACTTATCAATTAATTTATCAATTGTTAGCTAATTTATCAATTAATAGTGTCAAATTGAACTAAAGGAAAATAATTTATAAATATTTGAGATCTTTATTGTCAATTTCTTGTAATAACGTTTTTTTTTTGAAGATTAAATGACTTTTAGGTTTTCTTTATTTTGTCAGCAAATGTTTTCTTGTAAAAAATGTCATTTATATATCTATTAACAAATAGGTGACATATAACTTAGACAGTAAGCGTATTCATATTTAATATTTAATAAATAAATTTTTTTCCTTTACTCTTATATTTTATCACTATATTTTTATAGAAAATAATTTCATTAAAATAAAAGGTCCCTTAATATCAATTTATTTTTTCAAAAAATGTTAACTTATTTTTCCGGTTGGTAAAATTAGGGATTCAAATTATTAGCTTGATAGTACTAGTACTCCCATCGTCCAGCAGAAGCTTCAATCACTTTTTCACATTTATGATCCATATACACTCGAACATCTTTGAAGAAAATGCAGGACCCAAATTGCAGGGTTTTTTTAATGGTATCTCTCATGACAATGAGAGCTCCCTATAGTATTTTATGCTGGAATTGTTTTAGCACAATGGCTCTCTCCTCGTAATCCATTTTTGCTTTATTAGAACAACAATAACAACAAATTTTTATCTCAGTGAGGTCAATTATATAAATTGCATGATATTATTAGACTTTATGTGAAATTAAATTTGAAAAATGTTACTCATAAAAGATCTCTTTTTATAATTTTTCCCACTATTATTATTGTTCTCCCTATACACCTTTTCACAAAATTAAAATTTATATGATTAATTTTTTTCATTGATACCTTTAATAGCTTTCTTTATATATATCCAAACTACCTTAATCAATTTTTTGTTATTTTCTTTTCAATAGGTATCATGCTAATATTCTTTTTTATACATTCATTACATATCTTATTCTTTAAAAAATTAAAATTAATAATTTTATTTTTAAAATTATTATATGCTATCAAAATAGTTCTTATATAATGTTGTAGTTTTATTTTTGAATAATAGTTGTATATGGCATTTTCATTTTCTAATTGCATTATTCAAAGATAAAATTATTTGTATAGGAATAATAATATTGCATAAATAAATTATTATTTAATGATAAAATTATATTTTCATATAGTTTATAAATTATTTTACCAATGCCTTATAATTTAAGAAATGAAAGTATTAATTTATCTAAAATAATTATCTTTAAAATAAATTTAATCTAAAATAAAAAGAAACAATTAATTACCCTTATGAATCCATTTGGCTCCATTTATTTTATTAGAAAAAGTATTTATCATAAAATATAATTATAAAATATTAAAATAGGAAAAGTATTTTATTTTTCCAATGCCCTATAATTATATTTTTATATAATTTATAAATTATTTTACCAATTCTCTATAATTTAAAAAATGAAAGTATTAATTTATCTAAAATAATTATCTTTAAAACAAATTTAATCTAAAATAAAAAAGAAACAATTAATCACCCTTATGAATCCACTTGTCTCTGTTTATTTTATTAGAAAAATATTTATCATAAAATATAGTTATAAAATATTAAAATAGAGAAAAGTATTTTATTTATTTAATATTAAATATAAAAAATTTTAAAAAATAATTTTTTCTATTTTAAAAAAAATTACTTTACTTTCATCTTTAAATATATTTTTTAATTATTAATGCAGATGACATATTACACTTTTACTAAAATATATGTAAATAATATTTTTTTATGAAAAATATTTTCTGGCTAAATAAATGGAAACCTTTGTCTATATTTCAATAATTAATTAAATAAATTAAATAATTAATGAATATTAGAATTAGAATTGCAAATAAAACATATCATGTTCATATGAAATGATGAAAGGGTCTCATTCAACATTTCCCTAAGACGAAAATCTCCTTTAATGGTGGAAGAAAAGAAATCCACGGATTAACCGGTGAAGCCAAGAAGTAATTTGCAGTGCTATTTATCCATATATGGTAAGCAACTTCCTTTAAAATATCAGGGTATTGGTGAAAGGCGTGCAAGAGAATCCCAGACATGAAGACCATGGTAACGCCATTGACGAAAGGCCCCCTATTTTCTCGCATAAATGACTATAAATTGCCAGGCTCTTCACTCACCTGCCCCTCACTATCGACAAACTCTTTGACTTTCTTCTCCAAGCTTATTATACCAACTCTCTCCATGGCCGCTTCGTCTCAATCTACAGCACCGGTACTTAATTTTTCATCTTAACTCCTGTTGATGCTGCCAATGTTTGTAAATAGTTCCGTAAATGAAACAATTGTTAGCTTCGAAGTTGCAGAGCTGACAATGACAGGGATATTTTTTTCCCCATGTTTGCTTCGATTGGATGATTTTCTTTTTCATAAAGTTCCGATTGGATTATTACAATTATGAATTGTTTGATGATGACTTTTTCGTATGATGAATGATAATCAAAGATGAAGAAATATTGGCATATTAATCTGTTGATTCGTCCATGATCATCAGACTGCGTCGCCTGGGAATGTTAACATGGACAAAGACAAGGACAACGTCTTTCAATTGATTCAAGCTCATCAGGTATTTCGCTCAATCTGTTTGTTATTTCCACAACCTAACCTTTAATCTTAAAATATATTTTGGGGTTGTTATTACAGGAAAAAGCTGCTCGATTGTCCCCAATAGAAGAAATTCGAACCGTGCTTGATTGTAGTGTACGCGGGATGCTTTCTACCTTCTCTCAGGTTTCTCTACTTCCTATATCAACTATTATGAGTTTTGTAGTGGTTTATACACAAGGTTGGCTGTCAGGTAGTACAATAGTGGTATTCTGTTCGGATGCCTGTGTCAATTTAACCATGAAGCAAAGATGCTAAAGAGGGTTTAAGGATGAGAACTTAAAGAAAATGGTGTATGGGTTGCGGAGAAGGACTCTAATGAGTATATTATTGACATTTGGTCTTGTACTTTGAACCTAGCTATTAGTTGCAACTTGCAAGTTGGTTTGGCTAGGGTGTATAGCTCCAGAAACTTTAAGGTTCAGTTGAGGATTAAAGCTGACAATGCTTGAGAAGAGAATTGCAAGGTGTTCTGCACGCCACATCTAATTAATTTGTGCAAGACTGTACTTTGGAATGCAGACTTAATGCATACAGAAGGGGGGAAAAAAATTGACAATACATGCAATTTATGGACATCAAATGATATTTAGTGCACAGCTTTGTCAGCCCTTGTGTCTTCTATTGCAATGGGTGCTAGTGCCACTTTAAACTGAGTAGTCAGCTTTGGGTTGCTGGGGCAATCATGAATGAGGGGAGCATTTAATAGTAATTTGTCTCATCAGTTGTATAAATACATTATCTTGGCCTTAATTTCAGTGCAGAGAATCCACAAATTGGGCATTGGCAGCCAGTAAAGAAACCCAGGTTTAACAGAAAAGGCATCATTATTGTGATCTACATAGGGGTTAAAAGTTTGACATGCGTTTATATTATGGATTATGATCCCATGTTTCCCTTTGAAATGCGAAGTATACATTTCAAGAGTAGTTTTATCATGGAATTCAGAGATTTGTGGTCCAGATCTTACATGTGATGGCTTGCCTTGAATCACAAAAGTCTATGTGCCTTGATTTGTACAACTCTCTGTAGTTTGCATCCTTTGTATGTGTTTCAGATTTTGTTATTCAAAAATACCACTCACACTGTCTCCGTCCCCCATAGTTGCACAATAAATAAAAAGAGTTCTATTATAGCATGTGCCACTGATCAAAATGAAAAATTTAGTGATCTTGAACCACAAACACAACCTGTGCAGAATGTAACATAGAATGTTTGAGTGAGATCAGTCCGGTAACTACATGTCTGATTTAAAGGCCATCTGTCAGTGAGAAAAAGGTTTCCAATATTGGGCTTTTCTACTACTGAATCCAATCCTGGTGGACCTATGAAGTACAATGCCTTTCCCATCACTCTCGATCCTTACAAATTATAAATAGTTCATATTTTGCAGAGGAATGAAGTGTTATTACCTTCTATCTTTACATATTTGAAATGATTTTTATCAACAGACAACTTCCTAAATTTCTCTCTCATCTGTTCTTTTTCTTTTTCACATGCAGAAGCATGAGGGGTATCCATCTGGGTCAGTGGTTGACTTTGCATGTGATGCAGATGGAAATCCTATATTAGCAGTGAGCAGCCTAGCCGTTCATGCCAAGGTATTCTTTTTTATCCTCCCTTTTTGTAGTATCCTTCTCACCGGAAATAATACTCATGAATACTACAAAGGATTTAATGCATCTCTGCCTGTGAATTGAGAAGTGATTTTCTCAAGGGACATCTGATTCGATATCAAATTAGATGTTTGTTGATCTGGCCAAAACTTGGCTTCATTGACAGATATATAAGTTCCTTTGTTCAGAGTCTTGCCAGATTCAGCTCTATACATCATTCACTGTTATACCTATAAATTATAAGAATGTTTGCTGCGGAGCAGCTTATCTTTTTTCAGAAACCATGGGAACAAAATTTATTTAGACTTTGCTTCCTTTGCTAAACTTTTGCTTTATATGTTTTACAGGACTTAACTGCCAATCCTCGATGTTCATTGCTTGTGGCTAGAGATCCTGAAGATAGGACTGATTTAGTGATTACTTTGCATGGTGATGCTGTCTCTGTAAGTTATGATTTTCTTTTCATTTCTCAGTTATGTGTTGTGTTATATCCTGATTGTTTCTTGTGTAATCTTGCCCTTACCTTCGTGTGTATTTGATCCTAGCTACTATATGATTGAAACGTTATATGACCATCCAGAATTTGTTTCTTTTTATCTTATTCAGGTACCTGAAAAGGATATAGGAGCTGTTCGGGCTGCATATTTGACCAAACATCCCAATGCATTTTGGGTAACTTTGTCCATCTTGCTTCGCTATAATTCTATCATTTGCATTGTGCAAATTGATGCAATTTCTAAATAAAATCTTCCTTATTGAAGGTTGACTTTGGTGACTTCTCTTTTCTGCGCATTGAACCAAAAGTTGTGCGATTTGTGTCTGGGGTTGCTACAGCTTTATTAGGATCAGGAGGTCTGTTAACTGTATTTCTCTTCTCTTGTTCATGTATTATGATGTTCATGCTTCTGTGTGAGCCCCTGCTTTTGTCTTTTTCAAGGGAGAGGGATAAAGATATTTTGCAAGTGACTATTGATGCATATCCTGTCAAATTGTCACATCTCCTCCTTTTGTCTTTTTATAGTGCATGGATTTTAATCATCCATGAATTATGATTCTCTACCTTGAGTAAGGGAAGAAAAGGAATCATTTGTTCAATTTGGTAGCTCTGATTACAAAAAGAAAAATTTTGACTGACTTGAGAAAAAAATCTGCAATGAGGTTGAATTTTAAGATGTTTATGGCTTTTTTTTCTACAGACCTTATTGAATCTTTGCATTGGTACATGTCTTATTCCGTTTTCATATTGAGGGAAGCTCCATTTATAGTCATGTATCAGTGATGAACCTCAAGTGAAGTACTTGTTTTCTGTTCTATATTATTAAGTCTCTAACTCCTTTTTTATTATGTCTTACTATTCACTGTATTCAGAGTTCAGTGTGGATGAGTTTAAAGCTGCAAAAGTTGATCCTATAGCTCAATTTTCCAAGCCAGTTGCGGTAGAGAATTCTAACAGTGTCATTTTTGCATATTGACTTTTTCATTTTCTTTGATCAACTAGTCACTTTTCTTCTAAACTGTAAGATTGTCATTTGACAGTCTCATATGAACAAAGATCATGCTGAAGATACAAAAGTGATTGTGCGACACTGGACGTCAATTCCGGTATTTCATGTCTATCTATCTATGTATACTGTATGTAATGCTACTTGTACAACATGGTCACCACTGGCCACCACTTCGTAGCAGCATAGATGTCTGTGTTTGACTGCAACTCATCCTATCAAGCTTTTTCATATCATACTCTTATAGAAACAGTGAAACCTTGTATAGCTGTGGCCATTTCTGACTTTAAGCTTCTCAAGTGGCATTACTCTTGCCATGCAGCCACATTAACCAGAATGCTAGTTCTTTCTGTGCTTCCTCTCTCTCTCTCTCTCTCTCTCTCCTCATATATCTTTAAGGGGTGGGCGTTATGAATGACATATTAACCAGAATGGAAGACTTTTCGGTGCTTTTTCTCCCTTCCTCTCTCAGTGAGAGGAGGTTGGAATTTGAAGATTTTCAGACTTAATGTAAACTATGTCATCTACAGGTGGACTTTGCCTACATTCTAGATTTGGATAGCCTTGGTTTCAATGTTAAGGTAACACCGTTGTTATTTCTTCTGTCTTTTCCTTTTCTAATCATTCCTTTAAAGGCTACTCTTTTTTCCTTCTTACTAGAGGTCTTATGATCTTTTTGTAGGCTGGTTATCAAGGTGATAATTTCAAGCTTAGAGTTCCTTTCCCTCGACGCGCAGAAGATAGAAAGTAAGCCATCTTATTGTTTGATCCCAACATTTATCTCCTGCTGAAAATGTTAATTTTTACTGTTGGAGTGTGATCCTCTGGTTTTTAGGTTACTTCTAAAAATTTGAGTGATCTGAGGTTATGTCCGTGCATATACCAATTGACAGGATTTTATGTCATTCAACAGCAGATAACAGCCCCCCTTCTCTGTTTTACCCTTTTTTTTTTCTTTTACTTACCATGTTAATGATTTCTTGCTGAATATTATGCCGCTTTGCTTCCTCTTTCCATGAGTTCAAGGATTTCCTTGAACTACTAAATTATGCTGAATATTATTTGTTGCAGCACTAAGGTGGCATCATTTTTCTAATAAAAGGCAAATTTTCTCTTACCCTTGTAGGGATGTAAAGACTCTAATTATTGAGATGCTTCAAGCTGCCCAACCTCAAGTTGATTGATTCCTACACAAAAGAAAAATAGATAGAGGTGGGCCCATCCAAATTCCAATTGATGCATCGATTTAATTGGTGTTCTTTGGTTAATTAGAATAATAGTCGCCATTTCTCTACTTTCAGAGGTTTACTTTGTCCTATGTGCCTTAATTTATTTTATGCCTAGCACTTTCTGAAGCAGGGCTAATTATTCAATTCCTTACTTTTTGCTTCCAGACCAAATTCGAATTTCTCTTTAGGACAGGAAGACTATCATAAATTTGGATTGCTTTAGTTTGACAATATATTTATCGTTAGAGGAACCTGTTTTAGGGTCAATTTAATTTTTGATTAGGATATTGCTTACAAAAAGTCAAAAATTGGTGAGGGATAGTTAAGTTAAAAGATGAGAATATATGATAATTTTCTTTGTGTTCTCATTGCTCTCTGTGTGAAATTTTGCAGCACACTTGGTATGACAAGTCATCCTTATCCCGGGAGTGGACAAATTGGGGACCTTGAAAGATATAAGAGCAAACATATGCATATATATTTCAAGCATAAAAGGACCCATTGGCCAATGCTTTTTACTATTTTTGTTTTATATTTTTTGGTACTTCTGTTTGCAATTGGAATTTTCAAGGGGACGCTACTGAATGTAATATTCTGGCATAAGTTTGATATGATAAGCACCAAAAAACCAAAGCAATGTATCTAAAATTCTGTTACTCTTGTTGGGACATTGAGTAAAAGCAAGTCTCTCAGAAACTTCATTAATATAGATGGGCAAGGTGTTGCTCTTTTTGTCTTGAATAAACTTGTTTTATTTCACAAACTTTCATGCAATCAGTGTAATTTGATCTATTTACAAAATGAAAGAAAATAAAAATACCTTAAAACTTCCTTCATGGTCTATCGTTTTGGAATAAATTACCTTAAACTCGCTTGAGATATGAATGGCCTACGATGGGATATTTTGTCATGTTTCTGTAATTACAAAGTTCACACTTCTGGTTAGAGGATTATGTTATGACTAAACTAAATATATTGGACATCTGTGTAGCTCTAAGAAAAAGGTAGGAATTGTTATCAAAAGTAAGATGAATCTGAAACTTATAACGAGATGGGATGTCTACATAATGTTGTCAAACTTGAAGCAGAGTACGGAGAAATCTATTGTATACTCCCTGATCTTGTGGAAAGGCTTCAGCATGTTCAAGCCATAGCTGAATGAAAGAATATCAACCAAGTTTTGCTAAATACTCAGATCAGGCTCCATCCAGACTGTGCTTCATTAATTCATTATTTGGTATATCTTCTTTTTGTTGCCTTAAAGTAGGAGACAGTTAAGCAGATGGTAGCGGTGCTTTATTAACCAACTCCTGAATCGAGTTCTTGCCCCGGAGAAACCCGTGCCACACTCCATAGTTAACACTAAAGTAGGCTTTAATTAAGAAACTAAAAACAAATTATACTCATATTTCTTGAATATTAATTGAATTACACTCAGATTCTCTCTCTCTCTCTCCCCCCCCCCCTTTTTATCTATTTTAACATAACACACACTTTCCTTGTTTCAGAAAAAAGGGGGTAAGAAGCTGACACCTTTAATACATAATAACATTCGATATTATTTTAAAATTTAATTTTCTTATTATGTCTTAAGTTGAAACCAAATATTATGCATCTATACATAGTTTATCACTGATTAAAGAAAAGGAAAGAAAAAGGGGAAAGTATATTTTCCAAAAAATAGAAAAATGTAAGCATGATGAGATATTTTAGAATTAGACATTGTAGAAGAATTGAGTGTAATTTTTCAAAAGCTAAATCGCCTAATTAGCGTGGTACAGACTGGGGCAATGCCACCACATTTGACCTGAACCGTGTTGCACCGATACCAATTCCAGGGCTGCCTTTTTTGTGAAAATCATATGGTTGCTTGCCCTATATCATGAAAGGCCTGCGGCTGTCGAATTTGATTTGGATCTACAATTTAACAATCCTGTGGTACCCTGAATGTATCGACAGTTAACAGTTTGGCGCACGAATGTGTTGGAATAGTACTCTATCCCAACTTTCTATTTTTATGCTCCCGTTAAATGGAATATTCTTTCAAAATTTACATATAAAGTTTAAATGCATTTTAAGTCCTTTATTTGAATGGAAAGAGTGTAAACGAAGAAGAAAGAATTTTTAAAAATTTAGTCCCTTTGGATGAAGAGAAAAAATAAAATAAAATATATGATTATAATTTTATACTCATTTCAAATTTTAATTTTTTAAAATTTTTATGAATTCAAATTTAGAAAATTTCTCCTCTTTCTTTCCTATTTTCTCCCTAACCAAATAAAGGATTAGAATACAAATTGAATAATTTTGACGTCCTAATACTTAATTTGATTTTAGTCCAAAATTAAGTATCTATCCAATGATTAAAACGTGCTTATTTAGAATTTTCCTGTTTCTAAACCTCTCGCCCTTATTTTTCATTTTCCAGCAGCGTTGTCCTCTTTTTCTCGCTGACTCTCCTCCCCTCCTTTTTTCACCGATGCAGCAATCCTTCATCAGCACTTCCATCGCCATCAAAGAGAAAACTGCAATATCATAAAAAATGTAAAACCAATTTCTTCCTGATTCAAGAAATTAAGCTCACCATCATCCATTAAGGTTTAGAATCTAGGAATCTCGAAAATACAAAGATGCTAGGCCTGATTAGAAAAAAAAAAAAAAACGAAATTATGATTTCAAACTTTGATTCAGATAAATATTTAAACTGAAATCCTTTTTATGCAATTAACAGTACTCAATTAACATTGAAGGAAAAAAAAAGGAAGAAGAAGAAGTGATTAGGAGAAACTTCACAGAAGATTCAAACAAGCAGCCAAATATATCAACCATCAAGCAATTTTTATGCAAACCTTAGCGGCGAACTCTAATCCACCGGTTGTTTCTGCGATTAAGGCCACCACTTGTTCGTGCTTATTGCTCGGAATAATACTTTAGGAATTTTATACGTTTTTCAGTTGAATTTGTAAATTAATACTTGCATATAAGAATTCATGCTAGAAATTAATAGTTAATAAACAAATGCCATGTCAAGGATGCTGAAGAAATAAGGGGAGAAAGAAAATGAAGAAAGAAAAAATGAGAAAGAGAAGATTTTTTTATTAAAAAGAAAATAAAAAAAGAGAAAAAAATATTTTTGTTTCATTAAAAAATAATAAAAAAAGAAAAATTGATAATTTGAAATAATCATAACGCCCTTAATGCCAAAAAACACAACATATGATAATAAAATTAGAGCACAACACAGCAAAAGAAAATCAACAACTACCATGCCTACATAGAATCACAAAATAATCTTCAACAACTCTGCTCAAATGTCACGTTGGGATTCAAACGAGCCTGCCTCAGCAACCAACAAAACAAAACACTAGGATAAAATTTTCAACTTCAATAAAAAATGTGGATGCCCAAAAGCAAATGTGAACCAAAATCTATCCATTGTGCACATTTATGGTGATCGGAACACTCATCGAGTTATAGTAGGTTGTTTTACATTAAGCTTAACAAAACAAACACCCAGAATCGCACCTATTTCTTTGGACTTGGTTAAAATAAATAAATAAATAAACAGAATAGAAACTTTTAAAAATAAAAATCAAAAGAAACTTCATCAATAGCATTTGAATCAAATGATATTTGATATTTTTTTAAGATTTTGTGTCTTTTGTTATATTTAAGGTTTAATTCTTAATCCTCCTGTATATGATGGAGCTTGCTTTGGATGAAAATTGTTTGAGACGTATAAACAGAGAATGTTGAGGGTAAAAGGGAAAATTGGTATTGGGTGCTGAATTTCTTCTTAGATTAGGAAAGATTAAAAAGTCAGTGTGATCCACTCATAATTTATTCTCAAATGTCTTTTTCTCTAATTTTCTTTTTTTCTCTAAATAGTAGAAAATCATAATTTCTATCCTAATTTCTTCTAGCAATTTTTTTTCTCTTGTATTTTTCTTGCATCCAAACAAGCCGTAAATAAGCTAAGGTTACATTAGCATTTTTTAGGTTAAAAATTGGATGGAAAGTTAATGGAAATGAATTCGGTGTATTTTCTAGGAAATACACTGAATAAATTTTAGAAAGCAATAGGTATAGAATTTTTTATGTTTGAAACTATGAATCCTAATAAAAAAAATAGTGCGAATAAGCTAAGGTCAGGTTAGCATTTTTTATGTTAAAAATTAGATGGAATGTTAATGGAAATGAATCTAGTGTATATTCTAGGAAATATACTAGATAAATTTAAAAAAGAAATAAATATAAATTTTTTTAATTTGAAACTATGAGTCTCAATAAAACAATAATGAGTCTTAGAATCAAAACTATCTCTTTATCTTTTTAAAAATGACAAAAGGAAAATGACATGATCCAAATCTGAAAGTTAAAGCTTGTTATAGTATTATTTGAATTTTAAAATTAGAGATGACAATGTAAAAAAAATTGAGGTGACATGACGAGTTCTTAAACTATTAAATTAAAATGATTCAATCATAATTATTTTTTAAATGAAAAAGGCAAATATCCAAAAAAAAAGGGGAAGAAACAAACTAAAGAGAAATAACTCATGGGGTAAGAATTCCATTAACATTAATTAATAATAAGATTGGAAGATTAGAAGGAGACTGCATCAAGAAAGTAGTTCCCTGCTCACTTGAAATGCTATAAGTTACCAATTAGTCTGCCATTTATTCTTTTTCTTATATGTATTATTTTGATATCCTAATCTCTATTTAGCAAACTCTAGCACTTTTGCATAAGTAAGGATGGCAAAAATATCCACACCTAATAAGTTTTATCCAAATTGATGAATATTTATCAAATAAATCTTATTTAAGTTAGATTCATTACTTAATGATTTAGGTTTGAATTTATCCATTTAAATATCCAATAGGTCTTGGGTCCTTTTTTAGGTATTCATTATAATATTAATTTGTATAATGCATGAATTTATCTTTTATAAATATTCAATAAGTCCTTAGATTCTTTTTGGTATCATATAAAACCTATTTGAATAACATAATATATAATTACCTTATTATTATATAAAGATTAATATTATTACAAATAAAAGAATATTATAATAGTTTATTGGAGATAAATACTTTTAAAAATTTTAGACTTGCATTATACAAATATTTTAAAATAATATTTTTTATTTTATAATATAAGTTTGTAATGTTGGATTATCTAATGAAAATATAAATAGATAAATAATTATCTATGAATTGACTTAATATGATATTTAGTTGACAAAATTAATAATTATACAATCTATATTTACTTTAAAACTAATATGGATAATATGAATGACTCAAAGTAGGAATGGATGTGAATGGAAAAATGGATATGATTCATAATTGTTAGGTATAATTATTATCAATAAAAAAATAATTTTTTACTTTATATTAAAAAAATTAAAATTATATTTTTAATAGTAAGTCCAAATAGATCCATTTTGAATCTTTTAATTGAATCTTGTTTGATCTTTAATAGTTCCCAAGTAGTGGGTTTAGATCTAATCAAATTCGAGTTAGTTTTACCCAAACTTAACTTATTGTCATTCCTATGTACAAATCTTCTTGCTACACCCAACCTATTGTCATTCCTATGCGTAAGTCTTTTTGCCTACACACAACCCATTGTCATTTGTATTCGAGTTAGTTTTATCCAAACCCAACCTATTGTCATTCCTATGCATAAGTCTTCTTGCCACCTAACTTCCTATCTAGAGAAGATTTTGCTAAGACTTTAGAGTTTATTTCCAATATTACAAATTTGAAACCTAACTTCCATGACAAAAATAGTCCTCTTAGTGCTTCCCAAGCTTTTGTAACTCCCAGATCTTTTTTTTTTTAAAAAAATCCTCCATATCCACTCTCCTTTTCTATTACAAATAAGACCAACACATCCTACCTTAGCCAAATAATTGTGAACTTCTCCATCAGTATTAATTTTCACTCACCTATCATTTAGACATCTCCATCCTATAATAATAATATGGGTTCCAATCTGATTGTCCATATGCTGCGACAAATTTAAAGCTTCCTTGATGTCATTAACATAGTAATTACCTTTGAAAATCAAAGTTTGGATAAAAAATGCTTTTGTTTCTCCATAACTAACAAATTAGATAGTAACACCCCACTTTAGGGGCCAATCTTTATTAAAACCTTGAATTACTACTCTATCAAGGTTTGAAGCAATATATTGATTTAGTTCAATTGTGGAAAAACTAAACCTTCAATCCTATGCATTAATGTCGACCAAACTTTCATACAGTTGGGTAATTGTGAATTGCATAATTGATCTTCTACTATTTTATGGCATGGAGAGCATTATAAATTGCCTAGATGTCTTTAACCATATTCCTTATTTGTTAACACTCCACCCTTGCATAATTATAATAAAAACTAATAATTTTTTCAAGTCCTAGGTATCTCGACCCACCTAGGTTGTAATTGGCATGAAACTAGTTTCTTAATTTTCACTAACCTAATTTAATCCTACAATCTAATATCACCATATAGATATTAATAAACAAACATATTTTATAAATATTACCAAAAATATATACATTAAGTGTTTATACTTATACATATTTACATCATTCTACAAGGCCTAAAACACCTATTCATAAACTACTAAATAACTGTAACAGCCATATACAAGCCATGTGTTAGAGAATTTATTCCTGTTATATTGGTAAAGGAGGAGGAGGAGGAGCTTCTACTAACACATTTGAAAAAGGTAAATATTTAAAATAGTGAGTGTGTTTATTATTCATAAAACATTCATATATATTTAACAATATCCATAGCAATAATTTATAAATAAAATAGAAAGCATATAAATCTCTTTGCTCCTTTCAATCATTCTTATCTTTTTATAAATCTCATCTTATTCCTCCAAAGCCAACCTTATCTTTTCATAAATAATTTCCCAAATTCAATACTATTCATGGCATATATAAGTTCATTAACTCTTTTCACATTCAAGCAATAAACATATTTCACATCATCTCATATCCTAATTAGGGATTCCATTATAAGAACTATACATAAATGCATTAAATATTCATTATATAAGGATTAGAACTATGCATATATACAACAATATAAAAAATTATATGAATAAAGCAAGATTAGATGAAACAAGGGAATACTCAAATATATACTCATTTATTAGGCTTAGAAGCAAATTTTAGCCTTTATAATTAAGTATATACTTGCTTATAGGCAACTCTGGATACCACACCTTAGTATATACTCACTTATAACCATTCAAAGAGATTTATTTTTAGGATCCTTGAATATGTACTCAAGCTAGAAAGGAGCTCTAAAGACCATACTTGCTTCTATACTAGAGTATTAGTCCAAATTTTACAAAAGTTCTATGAATTCACTATTTATAAGGTTAAGTTTCTTCAACTCAAACTTATACACAACAATATAAGTAATTATGAATGCAACGTCACAAAATATCATAATCATTCACCATATACATACTTTACACAACCAATCAATAAATCCTTAATTTTTTCCAACATTTTAACTACATTAACAAAAAAATCTTGTAAAAACATGATACTTAAGTAAATTCTCTACTTATAATGATATGAAAGAGATGACAAGAAGTTGAAAGAAGGTTTAACTTACTTAAGCATTAATAAATTACATAAAATCATAAAAAAATCCAAATCCCTACTTTCTTTTCTCAAAATCAAATTTCCTATAATTATTAACTATAAGCTTGAGAATTAAATAAATTACCTCACTTAAAGAAAACTATTGATGATTAATTGAAGATAAAGGCTTGATTTTTCCTTGTTGAAATTAAAAAGAAGTTAAGTGAAAGAGGAAGAAGTTAGTTAGTTTGCTTAGGAAGAATTAGGATTCTAAGTGGTTTTTGAGAATTATAAGGAGGTTTAAGATTTTAAGGGCAATTTTGTAATTTTTGGATGGTCAAAAGGAAAAAAAGGAGGGGAAATGACTTCTAACTTTATACATACCTTACTTGAATTTAACTTCATAGCAACATCTAGTTATTTTATTTCTTTTTATTCTTATTATAAAATTCTATTTTTCAACATAAAATCCTCTCTTTAAACACAACCATAATAATTAACTAATTATTCACATACATAAAAATATTAATGAAAATGAAATATAATAATTTTCTAAGGGGTGAAACACTAGGCTAACTTTAAATCACTATCTAGATATTACATGGATTAGATCTTTAACGATGAGTTAGCACATCATAAGCATTACTCATAGAGAAAATGCATTGCTCCAATGCCATACTTCCTTAATAACTATTGTGTTAATATCTAAAGGTAAAATGGCTTGTAACTTACATAAAATCTTAGTAGGTAAACAATCCATAAGCAACTACTAATTTCAATTATTGTTAGAGCTTCCCATATTATTAACTAAATAATCTTTAATATGTTGGAGAATATGTTGATAAACTAATTGCTGGAGGTTGTAATTCTCTAGCCTAATATCTTTTTAAAAACTAATTGATTTTCCATCACTAACCTACAAAGTTGTACCTTTTAAACAATGGTGCTAGAGTTTACAAAAATTCTTTTATATCAAAGAATCACCATTCTTAGAAATCAATATTAAAGACTATTAATGATTCTTTATGTATTTATTCCTTAAAACTTTAGTCCATAAATCTAAGCTACTTGTGTAAAGTTACTTAATAAACTTCAATAAGCATACATCATTCATTTCCCTTAAGCTTCTTAAACCTAAGCTCCCAATTTCTTTATTTTAGCAATTTCTTACTCAAGCCACCATATAAAGTTGCTTTTCATTTAGATCATGTCCCTAGATAAATGCACCCTCATATTTTTCAATTGCCATGAGAATTAAATAAGGAATGGACACAATCTGCATAGTATAAATAGGAAGTGCTTGAATAATTGATTTAACTAACATTGATCTACTTACTATAGAGAGATAGGAAGATTTCCATCCTATTAAATGATTCTAAACTTTCTTTACCAAATGGCCATAAATAATTCTTTATTTAATATTTGTTTTCACATTTCTAAAAAAAATACGAGTCTTTGTATGATTAATTTTTTAGCAAGAAATTTGATAAAAAGTTTGAAAATATTTGAGTACCACATTAGTTTGAGATTCTAAACCTTCCTTATAAAGATTAAAAGGTCATTTAAAAACATAAGATGAGAAATAACAGGGCTTGAGTGACTAATTCTCATGGGTATCCATTCATTTTTCTTAACTATATCACTGATAATATAAGATAAATTATCCATGTACAATATAAAAATGTAAGGGATGGAGAATCACCTTGTCAAACTTCACTAATTGTTTAAATTTTAACATCTTCCTCTTATTCCAAAGAACATTAGGAGATATAGACTTAATACATTTCATAATAAGATCCACAAAATGATCATTCATATTAATCTCCATTACCATTAAAACTTCTTTGATAAATTCTTAATCTGACCTATAATAGGTTTTCTCAATTTCTACTTTAATAGCAAAGAAACCATGGAGTCTTCTAATTAATGTCATGGAATGGATCATTTCCTATGCTATGGCAATATTATTTATAATCTAATGGCCAAGTACAATACTAGTTTGAAAAGGAGAAATTAACTTTAGGAGCAAGCTTTTCAGTCTATTAACAATTATCTTTGTCACTCCATTATACAAAATACTATATAAAGAAATAGGTCAGAATTGATTAGTAAATTTTGGTTTCTTAGTTTTTAGAATTAGACAAACCAAATTTTTATTAATATCTATGATGTCTCACCTTTAAACTAGCTTTCAATGAACTTACACACACTTTCACTTATCACACTTTAATTTTTATGATAAAATAAAGTAAAGTAGCCATCCTTTCTTGGAGCTTTATTACTTTCTATTGCAAAAATTATTTTAGAGTATGTCATCAAAGCTACAAGAATGGTATTTTGATCATCATTTAAAATAGGGAACCTTATAATAGTGTTAAGGGTTAGCTTACTAATTTCTTCTCTAGTGAATAAACCTTGATAAAAATTTTAAATCAAAGCCTATAATTCGCTTTTTCTCTCTACCTATACTCTTTCATTATTTCTTAACATTGTGATTTTATTTCTATTCATTCTTATTATGGCTTTAGTATAATAATTTTTTATCAATCTATTTCAATTTAGATTTCTACTTCTATAAAATTTCCTTTAATTTCAAGGTTCTTATAAGTTTTGTTTGAAGTTCCTTCTCATACCAAATCAAATAAAAGCTATATTTCCTCTTGATATCTCTAAATACCTACAATGTTAGCTAATAGCTTTTTCTTCCATTTTTTAATATCTATAAACATAATTTTTATTCCAATCAATAATAGCTAGGGTAAACTTTTTTTAAAGCTTGTGTGAACTTCACATTAAATCTCTAGTTAGTAAACAGAAAGTCATTAAAATTTTCTTAAGCTAACTAGGTAGCCTCAAATCTGAATGGATAATTATTTGTATTTAATTATTCACTAAATATATTAATCATCATCAAATAATGATAAGAAAACACGATAGGCAAAATTTTAACATAAGCTTCAGAAAATGAAGTCTTTAATCAAGATTACAAATGCAGGATCCAGGTTTCCAAACAAAGTATCAAGATTCTGTATAGTAAGGCCTAGCCAAGTAAATTTACTTTCTCTAAATTCCACCTCTAATAAATTATAGTCATTTATTCTATCATTAGAAAGTTGAGCTCTTTACTAACTAAAAGAAGCCTTTTTTTTTTTTTTTGCTCATGCAAATCTCTGATATTATTAAAATCCCCTACCAATACCCAGGCACCTATCACTTAATCACTAATGGCCTTTATCTAACACCATAGTTTAGTTTTCATTTCTTGAGATAGGTTAGCACATAGAAAATAGTTAAGAATTATTTCTCACCATTTTTTGGTAAAATTTCAAGGTGGATGAATTAGAAGTTCTCCTTTAAGACATCAATAAACACAGAATAACCTCTTTGCCAAAGTAAAATATCCGTTATTTGGTACTAAACAATAAGTATTAAAACTAACATTTTTTAGTATTTTCTCACCTTTGTTGGCCCTTATTTTGGTTTCCATAAAAATTGAAATATTAAGAAAATTTTCTCCAATTATCATTTATACATACAATATAAAATTTTTATGACCAATGCCTCTACAATTTCATAAGAATTTTTTTATCATAAAAATTATATAAGAAAAGAGAAAACTACTATACAGGCCTAACATTTCATATGTTAATGGCTTTCAACTTTATGCTTCAAACACAAGCTCAAAGCTCCTTGTATTCCTTTTACCTTCATCATTCCCAAGATTAAGAGGTTTTGGATTGAAAGTTATGTTTGTCTCCATTACGTTAGGATCTAAATCACATTTTTACCTAGGGCTGGTTATGTTTCTAGAACACTAGAAATCTATGATGCATAAATTGCCAAGTATGATGAACAATTCTTCTTGTTAAGCTCTAAAGCCATAACATCCATGCGATATTTTTCTAAATTTGAAACCTGAACTTGACTTGCTAGAACCATTATATTGACATGGATGTTCTCTTTATCAACCTAGCTTAGCCAGTTATGCCCTATTAACATAATCACCCCTTTTATCAATTTCCAAAGGTTTCTACATTGATTTATTTTTTGAATAACTTTAAGAAGTTTGCCTTTCTTATTGCCTAAGGACTTATGTAAGGGTATATTATACAAACTTTGAACCTATAAACCACTTTTTGTAACTAGTCCTTCACCTCCTCTTTCCTTCTTTTGAAGAAAAACATCAAACCTAGAACCAAAATGATCTAGCATTGCTTTATTTTTATTCTAGGCTTGATTTCCTTTTATGCTTATCTTAGTGTTCCTTAGCTTTCTCTTTTTTTGAGTTAACATCTATTCACCATACATAGTTGCTTTTGTTTTGTCTTTATCTCCACTAAAACATTGCTCTACATTCATTATCTCATTCGCTTCCTCATTTTCTATGTTTTAAAGTTTGAAGGGATAAAAACCAGCATAATGGCCATACTTCCCACATTGTAGACATATTATATGTTTGCTTTCATATTCGATGCAATAATTCTTACTCGTGATAAAGAAATTAGCCAATGATTTTTCCTTTAAATCAATCTCCACACATAGACAAGTATGTTTACCTTTGGCTTGATCAATAGTTATGGCATCCATTTTGAGAGTTCTTCCAACCTTATTCCCTAAAAATAGTAAGAACTTCTCATTATATAGACATATTAGCAAGATAGGGAGCTAGATTCATACAGTTACATGATCAATATCTGTCTGTTGTGGATCAAAATCCAAATCCTATTATCAAATCATCAAGTACTGATCATATATGATCCACAAACTACTCATTAAAGCAAATTCATAATCAAATGAAACACTAAATTTGACTAGAAAAAAATCATATGAGATCTATGATGTCCAACAGCCTATTGTTAACCTAAAACTAATATAACTTAATCTCCAAATTCTTAAACCTAATCTTTCTACCCAATAACTTGATGATCAACATTTTTTTCCATGGCTTGCTTATCCTTTCCTCATATTTTTAGGATATAACAAAGGTGGGACAAGGTTCACCCTAATTAGTTTCCTTAATAATCTTAAAACCACTAAAGTCATTATCATCATCTTCCCTTACAACCAACCTCCCTTCTTTCTAACTGACCCTTCCCAAGTAAGCAACCTTTCCACAATCAAGAAAGTTTTTGCCTAGTATCTCTCTCTTTTCTCCCATAACTAAATCCCTATATTTCCTTAGCCCCCTCCTAACTTCTCATGAATCCATCCTTTTTTAACCTTTTTTGCACTTCAATTAAGCAAATCAACTTCCTCTTCTATGACCTCCCTCTTCTTTGTTATGGAAACCCTAGTAAATCTCATTTGTAAAGTTCAAATCTTTGTTCCAAACTTTTATACGATTATCCATGTTTTAATAAATGTGATAAAAAATTTAATTTAATTACTTATGCAACTACCACAACATTTTAGCTTTTAAAATCCAAAAGGCATCATAGAATTCACAAAATTAGATAAATTAAATATTTAGAAGGATTTTACCAAAAATAAAATATGAGGATCAAAATCAAAAATAAATTAGGCAACCAAAATATCTCAATTTATATTTAAAAGGAACTAAAAATATATTTAAACCTAATAAATATTATATTTGTGTCACACATTTTTTTTCTGGAAATTATTATGAGTTATTCTGATTAAAATTGACCTAATTTCTAATTATAAATTATTAGTAATTTTTTTATTATAAAAAGGTAGGTTTATGTGTAGACTAATAGGGTAAGAAAATTTCCTTTTTTATTTATTTTTTATCATTTTAATTTAACTTTTATAAAATTGATAAATGAAACAAGATAATTTACGGTTAGAATTTCGAGTTAAAAAATGTCATGAGATGAAACAATCACTTTCAATGTCATTTTTAATTAATGCATTCCTAATTAAAAAAAAGATAAAAAGAAAATAAATCGTATGAAACGGGTTAGTTGTTGAAGTGTGTGCTGGTACGCGTACGCGCAACACGCTTCACATGACGCAACTACCGGAGGAGAAGCACTTGACAAAATGATGTGGATGGTTTAGGCGCATATTTTGAAAGCAAATTTAGCCGGCTGGAATGATTGAGGGGGTAAAAATTTTTGTATAGTCTAATCATATTGTATATTTTTAATTATAATTAGTAAATAAAATGTATTTACTAATTTTTAACATTTTAAAAATTAAAAATTTATATTTTTAATATGTACAAACTTCATAAAATTGACAAATAAATAAATTAATAATTATTTTTATTTATTGATCATGATAAAGAATATATTGCAAAATTAGAATATATAAGAACTTCTCTGCTAAAATTTAGTTCCATTTCCTATATGTTCTAATGATTAATAATTTCAATATTATAATTTAATGATTTCTCAAAATTAAAGAGACATTGAGAAAATATAATATTTAATGTTTCATTTATAAATATGATATTACTATATTTCTCAAATTTTATGACTACCATAGTTAATTTCTTATTTTTTTATTCTTATTATAATTATTCATATTTTCTTTCATTTGTAATGTTAAAATAAATAAAAAATATTATGAATCATTAAACCTACCTTAATCATTTAAATTCATGCTTGATTTTTAAATTTATTTTTATTATTTATTTTATTATTGCAAGAAAAAAAGAAAAAATTCAATAAAAAATAAAAACAAATAATTATAACAAATATAAAATTAAGGGACTAATAAAATTAATTATAAAATTTAAAAGAGTATAATAATCACTTTATTTATAAATGAATGATTAAATATTGTTATATTTTTACAATTAATTTATAAAAAAGATTTTGGTGCGCCGATTGTATAAGTGTATCACATTAATTTAAATAATTAAATTTCATTCATTTACATAAAATGAATAACATTCAATATTCCAGACCAATGGTAAATTAATATAACTAACACACTATACTCATCATCTTAATTTATCAAAAAATTTAAAATTTTAATATTACAGCAAAATTAGGTATTTTTCCTTTGTTGAAGGAAGATACAGCTACCATGACGGAGATTAGACAGCGGAGGAAATTATTTTTTTTAATTAGAGGAACGGCAAATTATTTAATAAATATAAAATTTTGAATAAAATAAAAATATTAAAATAATATAAAATATTATTTCATAATTAAAAATATCAATAAAAATTAAAAAATGTAGATATATTCTTTTCTATTTTAAATGATTGATTTTATTCTTTTTACTTTGAGAATTTTAAAATCAACCATTAAATTTCCTAAAATTTAGAATTGACATTTATTATTAACTTAATTTACTATTTTGTTAACTTATATATTTTAATGATATTTTTAAATAAGAATTACAATATTATAATATACAAACTTATCTCATTATTTTTTCACAAATAATTTTAATGTTATATAATTAATAAGAATTTAAATTAGATATATAGAGTTTTAATTAAATAATAAAAAAAAATTATGAAATTATATGGAAAAAATTAATTCAATAAACCAAAATACCACAATGTTGTAATTTAGTTAAAAAGTTCATGAAAAAATATGTAAGTTGACAAAATAATAAACTAAATTATCGGTGAGCGTTAATAGTAATTTTTGTAAAGTTTAAAAGATATTTTTAAAATTTTTAAAATAAAATGGATGAAAGAAATGCTTTAGGAGAAATTATGATATATCATTAATATAGTGGTAATATAACAGTGTATTACCAGATCTGATTGTATATTAAATTTAATATATTATATAATAATATATTAATAATCAAATTTAATAATATATCAATATATTTCTATATGAAAATATGTCATAATTAAAATCATCTAAAAAAAATTAGTCTTTGACAGTATGGAATGTGAGACGAAGGAGAGCGCCGCAAAACAGTGGATCCGCTATTTAAAAAGAGAATAAGAAAACTTGGTGGCCGGCCGTCCCCCTGTGCAAGTTGATACCGATACTGTAGAAATAAAAGCCGTTCATAATCAATAAATCAAATTAGCACATGCTGGGACGACCGCCGGCCGCTAGAAGTGAAAATTATTTTGGAAACAGTTTCCGATCTTATTCGTTGGGATATAACATTTAATCTTTTATTTATAAAAATAATAATTATTATATTTTTCATTTCATTACAAATTTTTTATTTTTATTTTTATTATAATTATTTATCATTCTTTTCACCTGTAACACTAAAATAAATAGTGAAAAGAAGTATAATTAAAAAGTAAGTATATATTTTATATTATTAAAGTGTTATTTAATAATTAGTTTTAATATTTTAAATTAACAGAAGAATAAATAATTATAATAAAAATAAAAATAAATGATAAATAATATTAATTATGAAATTGAAAGAATATAATAATTGATACTTGCTACGGTACCCCGGGGGTTTCAAACCCGGGGTGACGTGGCACAATGCAATCCATTGGATGAGATTACTAAAAATTTTGATAATCTCATCCAATGGTCCACAATGCACCACGTCACTCCGGGTTTGAAACTCCTCAAGGTACCGTAGAATTGGCCATAATAATTATTATATTAATAAATAAAAATGAAAATATTATTAGGCTTCCATTCCTATTTTGGTCTGACTATTCATGTCATTCTAATTCTTATTTTGATTTATCCACGATGACTCAATTCTTTATCATTTTTATACAATTGCACGTTCATTTTTTTTTTTAAATTGCAATTTCTTTTACTTGCAGGAACTTTGATAGCACTCCTAAGTTATAGAATATACTTCCATCCTAGTGGACTTCTATGACACTTGGGGTAGAGTGCATTCAGATTGATGGTCAACATTTAGCGCCATAGGCAAGCGCGGAATTACCTTTGTCTCGAGGGGTCGCGACCTTCCCAAAATACAGGTATTTACCGTACTTTTAGGGGCGGTTTGATTTATATGGAAAGTAATTATTCATAAAAAATCAATTTTTTTAAAAAATTATGTAAATTTTTTATAAGTGCTCAAAATTATTTAATTACTATTAAAAAATAATATTTTTCAAGAAGTAACTTTTATCCTAGCTATAGGTAAAACTATTTTTTAGTATTACCTTAATTTTCACCTTTCAAATAATTAATATACATAAATGGAGTTACATCAAAATTTTCAAGTGAAAATAAGAATTCATACAAAATTTAATTGTTATAGTACTAAATTAATATAAAATTTTTAAAATTTATATTAATGTGATACTAAGGCTTTTTCAGAACAAATGGCAAATATTTTGAAAATACAACGAACAATGCTAAAAGTTATCATGCGAAGCATTTTTGGTATAAGAACAAATACATTTAGAAGCATGCCCAAATTGGTCACGAATGAAGTAGACTTACATAACCCTTTTTCTTAAAGAGTATTAAGGGAGTTTGCCCCTCAGTTGATGGCATAAAAGCACCAAAACATTTTGCTGACACTAATTTTTCCAAATTTATGTTAGGTCAGCGGCATTGACAAGCTTTAACTTAAGATTACTTGAGTTGTCTCAAAGAATGCGCTTAACCTTCAAGTTTAGTTCTTTGTTGTTTCAAAGATTGAGCACAAGCATTCAATTGATTAATAACTTGTTCTAACTCCTTTATTTTAAAGGCTATCTCCTAAATTTTTGCTTCCAATTCAATAACTTGTGCATTTGACATTCTTCTTTTGTTATCTGCTAATACACTAATCAATCTATAATGATATGGGTTCTCCACCACTCGAGCCATGATATCCATAAACAAACCACCAAATATGATTGGTTGCATCCTATAGCTAACAATTGAGTGAACTCATTATAATGATATTCTTCGAGCTAGTTCCATTGAGAAGGAAGCCCAAATAGCTTCTATATCCAAAATACCATCTTGTTCAATGTTATCACTAACCAATTGTTTCAATTTTTTTTTCTATTTTCAATCAATCAATTTTAGCTGCTTGATTAATTAATGAAGGATCACTAATATCATCTAGTTGGGGATTTGTTGAATCCCTTGATGTGCAAAGTTTCTTGTAAGATTGTTGCTTATTGTCACAATTGTCATTCTCACCAATAGGAAGCAATTTTTTGACCAAGAACCCTTTCTATAAACCTTTATTTAGAGTCATAATAACAGAATATTTAATCTAATAACATCAACCTTTAACGGAACTATCCAAACAAGAACAAGAACTAAACAATTAGATTGCCTAAATAATAAAATAACCTCAACTTATTTAGTATAGAACACTTTCACCGAGATACAGTAGTTGAAAATGGGGGATCTTGTCTCTAATTATCGCAATAGAAGATATTTATCTTAATTACAATCAAAGATTATTCTTGTATCATGCACTTCTTGAAACAGACTATGAAGGAACAACAAGACATTAATTGATACATCAAAGGCATTGATTTTTGGCCTTCACACCTACAAATTAGTGGAGTTTTGTAGCAGGGGATGCAACTAGAAAAAACAGATTGAGCTAGTAAAATAAAAGAACAAAAGAATGTCGTTGCCATTGAATCCTTGAAGCACAAAGTAGTAGAGCACAAAGGCAATGCAAAATCTAAGGATTCAACAAGCGTTGGCATTGAAAAGGCTGTGGTGGCCAATAGAGCCAAGGTTTCAACGTTTTTTTATTTCGCTCTTAATTATTCAAGTTTTTACAATAGATGGTGTGAAAGTTTGTATATAATAATAAACCTATATAGGTCATGGATTCTCTAGTCCCAAACATGATGAGATTTTGAATTATTTTTTTAAGGCTTGAATATTAATTAATTATATATGATTTGACTAATATTTGAATTTGATTTGAATTATGATTATATGAATGAAATTGGCTGGTTTAATCCAATCCACTTATTTTTATAATTATAATTATATATTACAAAAAGTATTTATGCAAAATTATTTTTAGAGCAAAAATACCTAATTTAATACAATTAAATATTTTATATATTTAAATATTCAATAACCTATTTAAATATATAATTTTTATTTAAAATAATATTAAAAATAAATGAAATTGAATTTTTAAATTAAATCTCAAGCATTATATAATCTTAATTGAGTTAGATTGGACCAATTTTTCAAAAAAAACTAATTAGTCGGCTCGTATCAATGTTTTTACGTAACCTTGCATAAAATGCCTCAAACACTTCTATTGTACACTATTAAGTACTAATTACATAAATCAAGTTTAAGTCAATCTACTAGCATGTTTATTTATTTAATTTACATGACCACGTGCTAATAATAAAAGAGTTTACATTTAATTTAATGATAGTTTAAAACATTTTATATTATTAATAAATAGAATGATGATATATTATTAAAAAAAGTAATTAAGAAATTTTAATAGTTACAAAAATTTTAATAATTTTTATTAATATAATAATACATGAATAGATAATAATGTAAAAATAATTTAGATCAATAACAAATTAAATTTATATTCAACCCTAAAATTACATATATTTTAACTTGAATATGTACCTCCACCTAGTAGGGGAGCTATGAACTCATAGCCAATAGGTTGAAATTGATGTATTTAATATTTAAATTTAGAATTATCCTTTGATATATAAATAAAAAATTTTGTACTAATACATTTTTTAATTTTTAATTTCATAATTTTTTAATAAATAGTTGTAATTTTTTAGATAAAAATTTTGAATTATTTAATAAATTTTTAATTGATGTAATTCAAACTTTGCCAACTTGTTATAGTTTTGAAATTTTTGTGAATATATATATACGTGCACGCGCACATATATATAGAGGAGACATTTCAAATAAAAAAAGTATTTTTTATGTGACAAATGAGAAAAGTAAATCATAATCATTAAATTATATTTTAATTAATAGTTAAGATTAAAATATAATTTAAGATTATGTGACCACTTAAAAAGGTTATATAATTACTTAAAAGAAGTTATATGACTTAATATTTTAATATTGATCTTTTAGATCTCATGATCAAAATTCATTCCTCTCACTTTCACCTTTACATAAAAATACTCCTTATTTAATATACCTTTATATTTATATATATGTCATTATTTTTTTAATGATATAATTTCTTAATAGTGGGGGAAATTAAACAATGGAAGAAGGGTTGAATTTTTAACCTTTAATTGTATTAGTATATAAGGCTTCATTTTGTGTAATAAATAAATTAATTATAACTTATTAATCTGATTAATAAGTTATAAGTTAGTATTTGAAAATATTTTTTGTACTAATTTATGAAAAAATAAATTTTAATTTAATAAGTTAATATTGATCTTTTAAATCTCATGATCAAAATTCATTCCTCTCGTTTTCACCTTTACATAAAAATATTCCTTATTTAATACACCTTTATATTTATATATATGTCATTATTTTTTTAATGATATAATTTCTTAATAGTGGGGGAAATTAAACAATGGAAGAAAGGTTGAATTTTTTACCTTTAATTGTATTAGTATATAAGGCTTCATTTTGTATAATAAATAAATTAATTATAACTTATTAATCCTGATCAATAAGTTAAATAAGTTATAAGTTAGTCTTTGAAAGTATTTTTTGTACTAATTTATTAAAAAAATAAATTCTGATTTGATAAGTTATATGAAGTAATTTATAACTTATAAACTATTACCTCTTCAATTTATCTAAATATATCTTTATTCTTTAATTTATAACTCATATCCTTTATATTATAAATTTAATTTTTTTTATAAAATATAATTAATTATATTTTAAGTAATTATAATTTTATTATAAATAATAAAATAAAATTTATATAAGTAAATAAATATATAAATTCATAAAATATAATTAATTAAATATTAAATATTATATTTTTATTTTAAACTTCTTAATTAAGTTAATATAATTTAATTTTTAGATAAATATGAATTATTTTAATATATATATATTTTTATTAATGTCTTTTTATGACATTTTATAATTTTAGCTAATTCAACAATTAATTTTATGAAATACTTCTTAAATAATTGCTATCTTATAAACTATCAACTATCAATTAATTTATCAATTATCAACTAACTTATTAGTTATCAACTATCAAATATTAATTAATTTATTAGTTACTAATAAATTTATTAATTATTAATTAACTTATTAATTATTTGCATGAAATAGAGCGTAAATCACATGAAAGACATTATTTCTCTCTCATCCGTATTATTTAACTAAACACATCATAAGTTATCTTGACCAGATCATTTTTTTCCTCAATTATTCTAGTTTATGTATGCCATTTAGTATTGCTTATGTAAATAAGATTTAAGTCAATATATCAACATTAACGTGTTTATTAAATTGATCTAGTTTACATAACTTTAGCCCACTAACAAAATTATATATATCTTATTAACATGATGTTAGTATAGTTAAAAATATATTAATCTCAAATAAATTTTATTTATTGTGGAATAAAAATTCCAATATTGAACATAATTTTTATTGAAAAGGGGGTTCTGATCCTAAAATGATTTTTTACTTGATGATTCATCAAAAAAATACATATAATTCAATTGGACTTGACTAAAATCCTAAAATCTTGGATCCTGTTTTATGTCATGGAAGATGCTTCACTATCAAATTTTATCTTGACTAAAATCTTTTTTCAACAAATTGTAATTTCTTATGAAGCGACAAATTATTCAAAACTTTTTCTTGTTATGATTTTAATTTATCTAGCTGTAAATTTTTTATATTTTTGTAATATATGAAATTTATATTAAGGCTCTATTTTACGTAATAAATAAGTTAACTTATAATTATTCAAAAATATATATAACTTATTGATTAAGTTAATAAATTATAAATTAATCTTTGAAAGTGTTTGTGTATTAATTTATTGAAAAAATAAGTTCTGATCTGATAAATTATTTTGAATAATTTATAATTTATAAGTTATTATATTTTTAATTTTTTTAAATTTATTCTTATTCTTTTTATTACTTTACAACTTATACTCTTTATAACATAAATTTAAATATTATTTTTTATAAAATATAATTAATTTAATTTTAACATAATTATATTCTACTTTTAAATTGTAAATATATAAAAATATGTATATAAATATATAATATCTTAAAATAAAAACTAAATAATTGTAATTCTATTATAAATAATAAAATAAAAATATATAAGTAAATAAATATATAAATTTACAAGATATAATTAATTAAATATTAGATATTATATTTTTATTTTTAAAAATATAAATTATGTTAATTATATATCTATTTTTATTAATCTATCCTTTTAAATTAGTTTACAATTTTAATTAGTATAACAATTAATTTATAAAATACTTATTATATAATTAGTTAACTTATCAACTATCAATTATTAGTTATAAACTATTAGTTATTAGTTAACTTATTAATTATTAACTAATTTATTAACTATTAGTTAATTTATCAATTATTTACACAAAACAAAGCCTAGATAATGGCATATAATAAAAAATTATGCAAACTAATAAAATATTTATAAAAAAATTTTTTCTACAAGGAAATAGAAACTAGGTTACATTACATGAAAGAAATCTAGGATAATAAACTAAAGTTACATCTAATTTTAATAAATCAAAAACGTCCTCAGGGTGACTACAAAACATTGTGAGTGGGAGTTGTTCTTTTTTTCCTTTCCTTACTAGGCAGTCAACACGTTGATTGGCTTCCCTATATATGTGCTCTATTTTGCTATGAGGAATTGATTCCAAATGCTTCCTGCACTCAACTAATAGAATGTTAGCCATGTTATTCATATTTTTGTTAGACTACAAGGAAGATACAATTATTTTAGCATCCATTTGAATAAGTAAATGAGTAATATGTAGGCTTCCTACTAGTTTTAGACCCTCCAATAAATCACATAATTCAACCATAACACTGGTAGTGTGTCCAAGTCTTTTACAGAAGCCAGCTATCCAATTTCTATTATGATTTCTTATTAGACCTCTAGCTCTAGCAAGTTTTGTTTTGCCACTTACTGCTCCATCAACGTTCAGGATGAACTAGCCTTAGGGAAGAGGCTTTCACTTGATCAAATACATTTCAGTTCTTTTGATTTGTCTGATATTTGTTGTTCCCAATGCAACATATGTTTCTACTGCCCTTTCCATAATTTTCCTATGAAGATACTCCAAAGAATTCCGATTGACCCCTTTTAATTTGAATAGTAAATTATTCCTTTTAATCCATATACACCAAAAGGAGGTACAAAAAATTAGGTTCCAAGGCAAACTTCCTTGAAACAATCGCAAACATCTAGCATTTTCTTTCACCCAATTGTAGAAGTTAACATTAAAAAATTAAGAAATGTCTCTAAGGATTCTCATATTTAGCCAAACTTTTTTTACTAAACTGCAATTTCTGAATAAGTGTTCTTGTGTCTCCACCTGTTCTCCGCAAAACTACAGTTTGATAGAATATTCACTCCTTTATTCGCTAAAAGACTTTTGGTTTTCACACTATTCTTCATTATCAACCATATTAACATCTGATTTTTTGGAGGAACAGGAGTATTCTATATCCATTTAAGATTTTTTATGCTTTGGTTTGGGTTTTGATTTAGATGTTTATCAATCATTGCATAGGTTAAGGCTGAATTAAACGATCCATCATTAGAAATCTTCCAATGAATTCTATCACAAATATTCGGTTCAGAAGATACTGGGACTAAAAGGATTGTCTGTTGGACTTCTTTAGTGAAAAAATTCTCAAATATAAATTTTTTCCAGCTTCCATTCTCTCCTAGACAGTGGGAAACCGTCCATTTCTCTTAGTTTCTATTTAGAGGACCTATAAATTGCTTCCTTAAGGCTCCTAAACCTATCCAATTATCTTCCCAAAAATTAATTTTGCTTCCATTCCCAACCAGCCAACCTAAGCCCAACTTAGTGAATTCCCCTGCCCTTTTCATACCTTTCCACGTAGGGGAGGCCTTAGTTAACAGTTTGATTCTATTATGAACATACCTATGGTATAAACACTTAGCCCAAGGTTTATCCCTCTCATTTAAGAACCTCTATTTTAGTTTTGTTAGAAGAGCTAGGTTTCTAATATGAGCTTTATAAATACCTAACCCTTTATTTGCTGAGGATTTAGTGACTTGATCCTAAGCTACAAGATTCATTCTCCTTTTCTCTATAGAACTTGCCAATAAGAAATCTCTTGATATTTTATCTATTTTCCTACAAATTCTCATAGGGAAGTTAGAGCACTGCATGATGTGTATAAGTATACTTTCTAGGACTGATTTAAGCAAAACTCTCCTTCCAACTATGTTGAGAAACTTAGTTTTCTAACTGTTGAGTTTGGCATTCAACTTATCTAGGACAAAGTTGAATGTGTTTCCTCTTGTACCAATATGAAGAAGAAATCCTAAATATGGCTTTAAATTATCCACCGCATTGCACTGTAAAATGTCCTGAATATTTTTCATTTTCCTTATCTTAGTGTTATTGGAGAACATAATTTTTAATTTATTGGGATTCTTCCCTAGACCAGATAAATTATAAAAATTTTCCAACACAGAATTTATGGTGAGGGCATTAGTTTCAGTGGCCTTGGCAACTAAGATTATATCATCAACAAAAAAGAAGTGAGATAAACTTAGGCCTTTTCTAGAAACCTTTATAACTTGCCAATTACTTGCCTCCACTTCATTGTTTATTAAATACCTTAAAAACTCCATATACAAAATGAAAAAATGAGGAGACATTAGGTCTCCCTGTCTCAAACCTCTATTAGGTTTAAAAGGAGACATTTTTGCCCCATTGAAAATGATAGATAAAGATATTGATGACACACAATTTATTATCAAATTCTTCAAATGATAAGGAAAATAATAAAGCTCTAGTATGTAATCTATGAATCTCTATTTTATTTTATCATAAGCTTTTTCCAAATCTATTTTTATCATCAAGATGCCTTCCTTTCCTTTCTTATGTTTAGCATAATAATAGATCTCTTAAGTTAGAATAATATTATCTGAAGCATGTCTTTAAGGAAGGAAGGCATTTTGGAAAGGGGATATCAGCTTAATCAGCAGGGGTCTGATTCTATCCACAATGATTTTGTCAGAATTTTATAAATGGTAGAACAAAGACTTATTGGTCTAAAGTTCTTTATTGTTTCTAGATTTTTTCCTTTTGGAATGAGAACCAGGAGAGTCTCATTCAAGAAGTTAGGAACCAAAGCAAAAATAAAAGCCTTTTTGATGTTGTTAACAACTTTATCTTTTGTATAATCCCATAACTTTCGAAAAAAAGCCTGGATTTAAACCATCAAGTCCAGGGGATTTGTTTGCTTTCTGAGAAAATAAACTAGCTTTAATTTCTTCTACTGTGGGAATGGTACACAAATGGCTTTCAAAGTTTGGAGGAATTATAACAGGCCAATCTAAAATTGTAGGAAGATTATTTGGGTTTAAAACATGGTCTAAACTATACAAATTCTGAAAGAAGTCCTTAACCATAAGCAAAAGTTATTATTATGAGTTCACCCACACTCCTTCCTCATTTTTCAGTTTACTGATTCTGTTATTTTTCCTTCTCAAGATTCTTGTGAGGTGGAAAAATTAAGTGTTTCTTTCTATCTCCTTCTATGTACTAAGACAGTCTTGATTTTGAAAACCAGAAATCTTCCTCATAAGCCAAAATTTGCTAGTACTCTTTCCTTAAAAGATTTTTACGATTTATAAGATGGTTTGTGGGATTAGTGGCCATCATCAAGTCTATACCTTTTAACCTAGCTAGGATTCTCTTTTTTTTATAAAATAACTTTCCAAAGTCCTCTCTATTCCAAGAAGAAGATGTAGCAGCAAAATCTTTGATAATTTTTTCTAAATCAGTATTCGAGTTAGACCAACATTTTTTAACTAAGTTAGAAAAGTCTGGATGAGCTGTCCATATAGCTTCTAATCTAAAAGGTTTGGGAAGGTTGAAAAAGTGGACCTTAGAAGTTGAAAAAAGAATTAGGCAGTGGTCTGAGTGGGTACTAGGAAGGTGATGAACTGAATAGTTAGGATAGAGGAAAACCCAATCAGCATTAGCACACACTTTATCCAGTCTACATTGAATTAAATTTGGGTGGTTTTGGGAATTATTCTAAGTGAAGAGAGGGCCTTTAAAACCTAAATCTATCATCTAGTAGTTGTCCAGACATTCTCTGAAAAGGTTAGCTTTGTAGTTATTCATAGGCCTACCACCTAACTTCTCGTGACTATATAAAATATCATTAAAGTCTCCTAAGATGCACCAAGGAAGATTATGAAGGGTTGCTATGTAAGAAAGATTATTCCATAATAATTTTCTTTCTTTGAGTTTAGAACTTTCATAAATTGCTGAAAGAAGCCAATAAGTAATTTTGGAGTGTACCTGAATAACAATATAGACTTTTTGCTCAGTTGTATTCAAGGCCTGGCAATCCATTTTTTCTGTATTCCAAAGAACCTAGATTCCTCCCGATCTACTAATAGTTTTTGTCATGACATAATGCTCAAAGGGAAGAGTGTTGCAAATGAAAGCGACTTTTTCTCCCAATAACCTTATTTCAATAAGGATCAACATATCAGGGGAATATTGAGTTATGAGATCCCTTATTGCATTTTTAAAATTTTGGTTAGCTATCCTCTGCAATTCCAAAGCAATATCTTCATATTAAAATCTTCTGGTAAAAAGCAATTGATCATGGCTCTTTCTGGGATCGCTAGAGGCCCTTCTGTATTCCACATATCAATTGGAATCTTAGTATTGTTTAGAGACCTTATCTCTAGAGGTTCCAGAATCAGAGAGTGGTGATTGATCCCTAAGTGATTGTTTTGAACTGTTAATAGGTCCAAGATGAATGTGTGAATTGTCTTTGTTAACATCAACAGATAAGCTTTGTTCCAGTTTCCTATGATCACTAAGTTTATTAGAGATTGAAATTGATTCACCCTTTCTACTTCTAGATCCCTCCCTATCTTTAGTCTAGGGTTTAGTAATTCTGCTAAGTGATGAGCTTGAGATGGCTAAGATGGAGGTCTCAATCCTAGCCTTGTTAACAAGTGACTGTCCAGATATCTTTGAAGATATGGTACCATAAAAGCTACATTCTCTAGCTTTAGGAGTGGGAGTGTTTCCAAATCCTTTATTGATATCACTAGTATTGGATTTTACCATGCACTCTTCAGTTTTGGATCTGTCCAGTAAGGATAATTGAGGGGGTTCATTGGGTTGTTGCCCATTAGTCTCTTATCCAACAGTATCAATCTTCCTTTAAAGATAATTCCTCAATTCTCTATTGGAAGGTGGGGCATTAATGGCATATTCACACTACTTTCTGTCACGTTCTGTTGTTGGATCCAAGATTAATTATTCCTCAATCTCCATTCTCTCCTCTCTCTGCTCAATTTTTCCCTTTGCTCCACTATCATTTGTGTGTAGTTTATTCTCTTAGGAAAATTGGGGGTCATTTTTTGCCTGATTGTTATAGCTGGGAATGTTATAGGACGTTTAGTTTTTGAGATTGTTCCACTGAATCTCCTCCTGCATAATATAAGGCTAGTCTTCTATGAGACTTGTATGATCATAATTTTCTTTGTCAGCCACTTTATCCTTGCCTTGGAATCCAAGCTCTGTAATAGTTGCTTCTGTTTGAGAGATTTCCATATCCATTAAGGTAACCTTACCCTGTTGGGATTTTAACTGATTCTTGGGAATCAAAGCCTTCTACATTTTTGTTTCTTTAATCTGATTTTCTTTTTCTAAGTGTTTCTCGTGGTCGACAATACTTTGAGCTCTATTAACTTAGGATTTCTGGTTTTGTACTCCCTTGTTGGTTTTAATATGAGCTTTTTTTGGAAGTACAATAGTCCAACCCTCCTCTGCCTTCTGGTCTTATGTACTAGCCTCTTGAAGATTAGTGTTTTGATGGATATTGTCTTTAAATTAGCTAGGCCCTATGTCACTATTCTCTCTCTCTGCAGAACTACATTTACAAATACTTAGTTTCTCTTTATTACTCTACATTTTTGATAGAATGAATTTAATCTTTCATATTGAATCTCTTGTTTGAGATTTCCTATCCTTAATCTCCTAGGTAGGGATTTATCTAGATCTAATTGAACACAAAATTTAGCATATCTTCCCCTTTTTTCTGTTGCTGTATTAGCACCACTATTAACGAGGTTTTCCATTTCTATCTTATCAGATTTTTTGCTTCTCTGGAATCATACCGATTTAAAGATTCCTCTTTTGACTCCGAATCAGAAATAAGCTCCATACCTTCTGAATCTTCTTGGAAGAAAGCTTGTTGGTAAGCTCCTAGTAGATATCTTAATAGTAAATCTTTGTACGAGATTGGTTTTCGTTCAGTACTTGCTACCATTGTAGGGATTCTGTGTGGAAAAGCTTGATTCCCATCTTATAGATGTTTTCTTTTGACTTTTTTTATTCGATCTCAGTAGGATGTCATCTTCTTCTTTTGAGGATTAAGCTCCTACTTTCTGTTCACTATTACTATTCATGGAAGATTCTCGAGTTCTTTCGCCCCCAATGTCAACTAATTAAATATTTATTTATAAAATTATACTAAGTTCTTAGAAACTTTTACAAAAGGTGTGGATTTTGATAATAATTTGGGAAAATTGCAATTATAGATTTATTTATAAAAAAACTTTATAAATTTTATTTATTTCAAAAAGACCCCAACATCCTTCTTTTTGTATTTGCACCATATACATTTGATTGCATCTCATTTCACCAATTCCAATGGCTAAATTTTGTAGATGAATTTACATAATTTAAAGCTAAACAATAAATTTGTGAAACGTTTTCAAATAGGTGATAAAATTTCTTCTTAAAAGCTAAAATGGCTTTTAAGATTCCTACTTCAACCTTAATTTCATCCTAACTTTTTAACTTCTTATTTGATGATGATGATGAGCTAACATAACTCTATCAATGGTTTTGATATAAAGATGAACTTCCTCTCAAAAAAGAAACTTGAAAATTAGATCTAATGCAAATTAATCACAATGAAAGTATAATCAATAAAAAAATTCACAAAAATTTTCATTAAAAGAAAAACGACTCAAATCCAATCCAAAACTACCTACAAAAAGGAAACCAATGAGATAAAAAAGACACAGAACAATTTCATTTTTCAGTATATAATGTGTTGATCAACTAAAATTTTTATGATAATAAACAAACCAAATAATGCCAAAAGTATAAGAAGTTGTCATCTTAGGAAAACAATGTTGACTCAAATTTAAATTCACTTGGGAAAAAGAAGATCAATCATTAAAAAAAAATCTAGAATTATGAAAAACAACCCATAAACATGAAAAAGCTAAAACAACGAAAATAAATCTAGATTCAAGATTCATGAGCCCAATATTGCACGTATCTTCTGAAGATGGCTTTGTTGTAATAGACATCAATCTTTTTGAATTGTAGATTTGAGTCATTAAGTTGCTCACTGGTTGAGCCAATGTCATACTTAACACAAAAAAATTCTAGCTATTGAAGTTTGGGTTCCAACATCAAGAACTACTAAAAAAATTCTATTTGTCGTGCAGTTTGTCTTTAAAAAAATAGTCAAGAAAATATTTTGAGTGAGTGAATATGGCAAGAAAAGATTTGAATCTAGATCTATGAATTCAGATCCGAAAAAGAGTATGGAGATTGGGAGATATAGTAAAAAAAAGAATAAAAAATCAATTCAAATAATAAAAAAGTGAAAAAGGAAACAAGGGTTTTGTTTACTATTTTTAAAAAATAATTTTTCTATTATTTATTTTTTAAAAATAAAAGGATTTATTTAACAATTTATTTTTGAAATCTATTTTTAAATTTTTTAAATATGTAATTTAAAAATAGAAAAGCAGAAATAATTTTTAATTATTTTATAAATTTATTTTTTTATTTTAAATATTAGTTTTATAATTAAATAAGATATTTTCTTATTTATAACATCAATTATCTTTTATTATTTGTTTTCCTTCGATCTGAACATAATTTTTAAGAATAAAAAAATAATGTTTAAAAATAATTTTTAAAAATAGAAAAATAAAAATACATCCAAATACTTTCATGCTTCTCGTCACTAGAATTGATCGAAATCCAAATTTGGAGAGATTTGGATATTCTTGTCTCCAAATCTGTTCTTATCTCCAAATATGGATCTTAGGTCTTCTATACTCGACTATATGTATGAATACTTTGATTCCTCATGTGGAGGATGATTCAACTCATCAGAAACCCACCATTCACTGAAAATGTTGCAACCTTCATTGGTTCCATCATTCACAAATGCCACCTTTTTCTATTGTCATTTCACTTTTTTTTTTTTTAGCATTGTAAATATGAAACCATTGTTGTGTATTCCTTGGCCATCGATAAAGTTAATAAAGTAATGAGGCCGATTCTAAATTTATGGGAAGGAGGTTAAGAGAGACAATGGAGGCAATAGATTTGGGTTTGAAAAGTAAGAATGAGACTATCGCAACCCATATTAGGATATGTGAAAGGTTTAGGAAGTCACATTGAATGACTACTTACAAGCATTATATATGTATGATTAATGCATATTTCACATGCAATTATGCATATCTGATTAAAATAACATGATCAAATTTAAATATGTGGAAGTTACATGTATTTATATAATAGCACACATTTTTGCAAACATCCATTCTAACTATCTTATGATTCACCTCAATGTGAAAATACCTAAATGAACACACTTTTAACTCATCTGACAATAACTAAGAACAAAAAGGAGATAATTCCACACCAAAAAAAAAAAAAGGAAAGAAAAAGGAACAAGTTTGAAAGAAACTTAATGAATGACCAATTCTAAGAAGATAATAACTTAAAGTCATACTTATTTACATTTTCAAGAAAAATAAAAAGGGAATTAACCAAGTTTGCTAACAAAATAAAGCATATGTACATACCTCGGCAGTTGATGGAAGGATTTACACTACCTTTTGGTTAATACTAGCTTGCACACATCTATTAACACCTCATTAAGTCTCATTTCATATTTTTGCTCATTATTCAATCACAAGGAGTTTTGATCAAATAAACTATTTTAAGAAAATAAATAAATAATAGAATTTAAAACTCTTTATGACTACCATCAAATTTATCCCTCTAAAGTTAATATTATACCCTTACAAATGGAGATGTGGATCCGTGCATAAGTCACAAACTGAATATCAATGCCCCCGACATCAATAAATTTCATTCGTAACATAATATGATAAAATATAAATAAGTGTTTTAGTTAGTACTTCCTTTTTTTTCACTTCATGATATTTGTGTTCACAACAATTCAAACATAAATTAGGTATCATTCATCAACTTATCATAAGGAAAGAACATGTAATGCATTTATGTGTTGAATTGATCCTTTATTTAAAAGCTAACGTATATTAATAATAATATTACAACAAAGCTTGCAAGTTATACCACATCCTCACAATTCCACACCTTTATGTTATAGCCTAGTAAACTCATATCAAACATTTATAAAGATTAAATTTTGTTTTGAAACCTTTCCATGAGTGATATTATGATTAATGGCTCCCGACAATTATAACTAACATATCAAATAAAGATATAAGCAACTAATTATAAATTTTAGTTTACATTTTAAGCTTACATGATATAATCACTGAAAAAAGAGGATTTAACAATAAAAATTAGTGAGAAATATATTTTTTTTTGGCTAAAAGTAGCAAATAATGAGGGATTAGTGAGGATTTTATAAGGGAAAACAAAGAAAAAGAGTCTTAAAATTTTTTATCATTTTGTGAGGGAGTTAGCCAGGGATATCCCTTGTTAAATTTAGCTATGGAGGTATCTTTAGTCAATTCCGTCGCAAATTATGCGCGGTTATAAAATTTCACGGATATTTTTATCGCCTTGTTCACCTATCTAGCGAGAGAATGACAATGTACTTAGGCCATGCTACATTTTTACGCAAAACTGTTTGTCGCATAAGTCTTCGCTGACAAAAAAGGAAAAAATACTATTTCCTTTGTAACATGAAATTTGAGAAATTTTGCATTGAATTGCAAAGTCCTTTCCCGATGTGGTCTTTGCCTCTCGGCGGTTCTGCCTATGTGGTTGTACCGAAAAGGATCACTGGCTAACAGTGGTCGACGACGGTTAATTTCCAACGACCGCTGGGCCCAAGGGAGGCGTTGCTCAACTATTTCAAGAAAAGGTACCATTGTAAGTGGGTTTTCTAAAATTATTTGAACTTCGGTGCTTAGAGAAATTTCCATCAATTGCATGCTTTAACTTGTTTCTGAACTTTGGGGCTTGCAGGATTTCGACTTTTTGGTGTTGATTTTGAATAGCATCCGTATTTTATGGTTTGACATATTTACTGTTTTATGGTTGAAACAAAGATTATAGAGTTAAACCTAAGTAGTAGTGCCTGGTTATTAGGTGTCTGTCCCTGTTTTACGGCTTTGCCAGTATTTTACTCTCTGTATTTCACTTGAAAATCTTGTTTTGATATATATACTTTAATCATTTGCACAACAATTCCTTCTCATCTTTCTCCTGTCATATCTATTTTAATTTAATCAGAGTAATTGGGTGAAAAGTTGAATGTCTGTTTCCAAGCACCTCTTTAGCCTGTCTTCTCTGTTTAATCACTATCTTGCTTGATTCCAGAGAAAATGAAGGGCTAAGCCTTAAACAGTAAGCCCTTAATTACAAAAATGGTTCACCATTTAGTCAAAATTTATTGAATTACCATGTTTTGTATGTAATTGGCATTTCACATTAACTATCAGTAAGAATTGTGTTTGAGGATGTTTGTCCTCTATCATGGACAAACCCATTTGGTTCATTGCCCTGTTTATATGGTTGTTCAGACTGCATAGGAGTATATTGTTAGTTTTCATTTGCTAGTGATTTTTTCTTTTTGGAAGAGGTAATGTTTTGGGAGTAAAAGGAGAGCAGTGGACTGAAGTTATCTCATGGGAGCCTCTTTCATTTATCTTTCCTGTTTAGTTCCTAAATCACAAACTCCATTCCTTCCTGATTTGTTTAGCCTTTTCTTCTAGTTCCTGAAATTGTTGAGATAGTTGGAATTTATGCCTCTACTATTTTTATATATATTTCATTCCAAAATGAATTTCCTACTTGTGAATCTGTATAAGGATACCTGCTTTGGTTGAGGGTTTTTAAGAATCATTATGTTTTTCAAAGGATATGAGGTTGCACATTTCTCTTGGAATACATGATATATCATAATATTGGTTAGTTCAGGCATGTTGAGACTAGGATATCACAATTTCTAAGATCATATATAAGATTTGGAAGGAATATACAAGTTCCTATGCTTCTTTGGGGGCATACCCATGTTCGAACTTTTGTTAGGGGGAACTGTTGTTGACTATAGTTTGGGGTGAATGTGTAGTTTAATAAAAATACGTATTTGTTGAATGCTTTTATTGAGAAGACTGATGTTCTTGGTTTATTTTTGAAGTTAACTAAATAAGTTTGAAACAAAATAACAGAGATTGTGAAGTTTTACCAAACAAAATTAGTTCGGTCCATTAAATGCAGAAGTGCCAAAAAAATCCATTTATGCGCCATGAATTTGACCATGCTTAATCTGATACATGCAGATGTGATATGCCGAGTGAATGAAGCTATTCAATCTGGCCATGTAAGCCTCTCTCTCAGTTCTCACAAAGTTTTATACTTATAATCACTAGAAAGTTGTCATCTTCACAAAGGTTCCTATCTAATTTGACTTTTAACTATTATGTATGATTTTTTTTTTTTAATATTTGAAGTAAATGAAACTGTACTGTTAGCAGCTGTTGTGCTCATTTTTTGGTCAAAATGATTTAACAGATTTATAATTCTTAAGCTCAAGTAGCTCCTCTTTTCTTTATATTGAATGCAGAAAATTGACAAGACGTATGTTGCTTTCATTGGTCAACCATCAGAGAAAGTATATAGGACGCTAAGAGAGATTGTTTTCTGTATGTTTCTGAGGTATTGTGGTCATTCTTCTCCAACTTTGAGTACACGTTACATGAAGTATAGATTTACTTTCAGAAATCTATAATTAAAAAAAAATAAACTGTCTATTCATTAAGAACATATATTAACAAGAAAAAAAAACCCAATATTGCAATCCTATAATTAAAGTTCACTGTATATATTTACTTATGCTAATTTAATTATGAAGTCATTCTTGTTTATTACTGCTAGGCTTTTAATTAGATCTCCTAAAGGAAGTTTCTTTACCGGCCAAATTAGAAAAGTGTACAATAAAGGCGATTTGCAGGTTAGATTTTGCAGTCTAGCAATTATTAATCATCTTTATTTTTGAATTCTATGCTTATGCACATGTGATAACTTATGCATGTTTGACAACTTGTTTTAGAATTAGGAATCTTGCCAAAGTTTTATTGGTTCTATCCTATATATATATATTATATATATTTTATATGTCTTGATTGAAAACAAGAAATGTAGTGAGGTTATATGAAATGTTGCATATTCAGTTTTGGTAAATTAATTCACTATCGAGTTTAGGAAAGTATGTATTTTGTTTTTTTTTTTTTCTTTGTTTTCATTCTTGCGATGCACTATTTCTTTTTCTAGATTGAATTGGGTTACTAATACATTCTTAATTTTTTTATAACTTGTAGAATTCATGTAATAGGGAAATATTTTAATTTATTAAATAAATGAAATTTTTAGATAAAAATATAAAAAATATTACAAATGTGTTGGAATGTAAATTTTCAAAGAAAGTAAATAAATAATTTTTAGAAAATATTTGGACATATTCAAATTTTTCATAAAGGAAAAAGGCAAATTTGGAAAGAAATTATATTGGCAAAAATGTAAATCTTTATAAAGTGGAAGGACAAAATTGAAAGATAATTTATGAGAACAGGAACGTAAATTTATAAAAAAGTTAGGGGTAAAATTGAAAATTAAAAAAATAATATTTTAATGGATGGTAGTGCTACCACTGCTATCCATGTAGTTACAAATAAGGGGGAGGGAGGCATGAGCAACAAAAGAGGAAGAGAAGAACGTAGGAAGAGAGAAGAAAGAAGAGAAAAGAAAGAAGAAGGAAGAAAGAGGAAGAAGAAAGAAGAGAGAGAGAAATAAGAGGTATCTTTGGAGAGAATTGAGGTGAGTTCTATTTACTCTATTTCTAATTTAATTTAATTTAATTTTTATTCAATATTTTATAATAATTATATTTAGTTTAAATAATTCCCATTAGGCTTAGATTTTATTTAGAAAAATTTGAGAAATTATGAATTGAGGATTGTAGTTTGAAATTTCCATTTAATATTATTAGTAGTGTTGAAAATAAAAGAATTAGCAATATAATTGCTAATTTAATTATAGAACATGATAAATAAATAATGTATGATTGATATTGTGTATATGGTTATTTTATAAAATATGTTTGTGCATAGGAAACTGCGAATTTTTTTGAAATTATAGGTTATTGTTATATTTGAACTATAAAAAAGTTATGGTGGGAGATATATTGTCCATACCCTAACCCCTCAAAGGGGTGGCCCTATGAAAATGGTAGATTTTATTCGTGTGAAGGTATTATATTGGAGAGAGGAATAAGGCTGGAATGGGAGGCACAAGGTGGAATCTATACCTTTCCACCATTCTCACTCACATATTGTACATTAATTGTATATTAGAATTGAATTCAGTTAAATTGATAAAATTAGATTATATTGATAGACAATTATTGTTAGTTAAATATTTATGAGAAAAATGATAAATACTTTATAGAATTATTTTATAAATTGGAATATAAATAGGCTCACTAAGTATTTAAAATACTCATTCTATTGTTGTTTTAATTTTCTTTATAGGTGGATCCACAAATCATATGTGACCACCGGTATACTATGTAACTTGAACTGTTAGATATTTAAAGTGTATTATTTTAGTAGTGGAGTACTTCCTGATATTTGCATGAATTATGAGATAGTATTTTATTTTGGTTTGTAAATATGAATAATCTTTATATATATGTATGTATATATATATATATATATATATATATATATATATATATATATATGTATATGTATATGTATATCAATTAATTAGTATTATCGTCTGTAGTTAGAAATAAGAGAAAATTTGAAAAAGGCTTATGGATATATCATAAGATTATGATATATTCATGCCAATCACAAATTCCAAATCTAAAAATTTAGGTCATGACAATTGTGGTATCAGAGCATGGTTCTAGGTTTTCCTAATCATGATATATCGATAATGTAATCTGAGGGATCCATCAGCGTAGTCAAGTATTATTTTGAAATTCTTAATACTTGAATAGTATAAATTACATGTTATTCTTCACTTTGTGTGCCATAGGAATATGGCTAAACACGAGGGAACTGGATCTACTAGTGGGTAGTCTAGTATGCCTGAGTGGGCAGTCCGCATACAACAGACTGTCGATAAATTAGTTGAAATAGTGGGCGCAAATAAAGATAAAGAGACTAATAAAAGTGAGAGAGTCGAGAATCATAACTATGAAGAAAACGAAGTGAGACAGTTAACCCCAATACCCCCCACCAATAAATTACAAGTCATCCATGAATTCTTGAAACTTAAGCCACCAAGATACGATGGCACTGATCCTTTTGTCAACCCATACTAATTCCTTGAACAAATTGAGAAAATTGGAAGAATGTTAGGCTATTCAAAAACTTTACTAATTGAGTTAGTGGGCTATCAATTAGATTATATAGCCTACTATTGGTATATGCAACATGTGGATCAAAGAAGCATTTTTGCTCCTCACCTAACTTGGGAATAGGTCTGTAATGACTTAGTGGATCGATTTTTGCCATCAAGCATCCAAAAAGCTAAAGCTAGAGGATTTGAGCATCTCACTCAACAAGATATGACTATTCCAGAATATGATGCTTAATTTATGCGTCTCTCAAAATACACTACTTATTTAATACCTACTGAAAAAACCAAAGTTGAAAGATTTGTCAATAGGCTCCAAGACTACTACTTTGATTGTGTGATTGTTATTAAGCTGACCACCTATCAGTAGGCATTGAACCAAGCAATTAGGACAGAGATTAATCTACAAGAAAGAAGAGGAAAAGAAGAATCTTCAAGTAAAAAGAGAAGCATATTTGAAGAGGGGAGTAGTAAAAAGATTAAGGAAGTTGCGTTAACTTTTAATACACTACCTAGGAGCATTGGAGAACAATTTGTTAAAGGACCTCAAAGTCAATAGAATTTTCAAAGTAGAAGTGGTGGAAGCAAACCAGGAATCTCGAGAGTAGGTAGCTAAAGTATATCATCTGCATTTCAGCAAAAAGAAAGCTTCCTTTATTACCGGTAATGCAAAAGAGCTCAAAACAAGATGCACAATTTGTTTCCAATGTGGGAAACCAGGACATCGAGCTAAAGAATACATGTCCAAAGAGACTAACAACAATAACCAAGCAATGTTAAATGCAAAGTTAGTAAAAATACTAGCAACACCCAACAAGAAAAATAAAAAATGAGAAGCTACAGGATCGCAAACAAGAGTGTTTGTTATCACATGAGAGGAAGCAGGAACATCTAATGACATAGTGAAAGGTACATTAATTAATTGAAGAACAACATATTAATGTCTTATTTGATCCTGGTGCTATGCATTCTTTTATATCTCATAATCTAGCAAAGAAAATACCTAAATCTATGCAACCCTTAGAGCAGATGATAATAGTATCTACTTCAGTAGGAAAGGAATTAATTGCTAGGAAAAGTGTGGAAATAACTTTTCAAGGAGAAAGTAAAACAACAACCCCACCTATTATAATCTAGACTAAGGTGCAAAAATTAATGAATAAAGGGTGTCAAATATGGCTAGCGGCCTTAAGAGGAAAAGAAAAACAAGAGACTAAGCCATTAAGATTCCTAATTATGAGTGGGTGATTATGAGTTGTGCCGAAAGCACTAGATTCTTTTCTTTTGGGATTCTTCTTTTATCCTACTTTATTCCTTTATCTTCACAATCCTTACCATCCAATCATCTTTCTGCCTTTCCTACTGCGGAACTTCCTCATGTCTTACATTATTCAATCTCTCTTTATATTTCTCCTAATTCAGCTCTTCCATCACTAATCCATTACATCTTGCTAGCTTTTATCATTTGGTTTATCTATTAGTTCTCATCATTATTTCTTTACCTTATATGAGCTTCCATTGCTCAATTTCTTTGCTTCTTTTAGATTTCTCAATTTCCTTTGCTTTGTTTTAGACTATTGGGCCTTGTTTCGCACTAAAATAGACCTTGCAACAATCTGAAAAAATACATAGTGATGTGGAATTGTATGTTTTGATTGTTATACTCTAAACTGTAGTTTTATCATGTATAATAATTTGTGATCCATGGCAGCATGAGGGTTACCCATGGTTAGGATTAGACTAATGAGAATGCTTTACCTCTTTCTTCAAAGATGATTTATGAATTCTCGTTTTGTGAATGATTGCGTGGCATTAGTTGTCGCATTAATTGTAATCATACTACTACTATTCATAGCTTTTGCTATGAAAACTAATAGTCGGATAGCACTCTAAGTGAAATGATCAAGCAATGTTGATTGCTATAGTGACTTGCGTGATTTGCCATTAGGTAAGTAAGGATGTAATATATAACTATCAGTTGTAAATTTTATTGATCAATTAAATAAAGTGTGAATCCAATCATAGTTTGAAATAAAGTCTAAGTTCTAAACTTATATATGATTGAGTTTTTAGGCGAGATCCCTTAGAATAATTTATCTCATACGATGATGCATGAAATTAGTACACAAGCCATTGATAATTCTATGCAGCCATACTCACCTTCTTGAAAAATTCAAGGACAAATTTTAATTAAGAGGGAGAATTTATAATAACCAAATATTTTAATTTATTAAAAAAATAAAATTTTTAGATAAAAATATAAAAATATTACAAATGTATTGTAATGTAAATTTTTAAAGAAAGTAAATAAATAATTTTTAGAAAATATTTGGACATATTTGAAATTTTTCATAAAGGAAAAAGGCAAATTTGGAAAGAAATTATATTGGCAAAAATGTAAATCTTTATAAAGGGAAGGCAAAATTGAAAGATAATTTATGAGGACAAGAACGTAATTTTATAAAAAGGTTAGGGGCAAAATATTTTAATGAATGGTGGCGCTGTCATCGCCATCCATGTAGTTATAAATAAGGGGGTGGGGCATGAGCAATAGAAGAGGAAGAGAAGAATGCAGGAAGAGAGAAGAAAGAAGAAAAAAGAAAGAAGAAGGAAAAAAGAGGAAGAAGAAAGAAGAGAGAGAGAGAAAATTAAGAGATATCTTTGGAAAGAATTAAGGTGAATTCTATTTACTCTATTTCTAATTTAATTTAATTTAATTTAATTTTTATACAATATTTTATAATAATTATGTTTAGTTTAAATAATTTCCATTAGGCTTAGATTTTGTTTAGAAAAATTTGAAAAATTATGAATTGAGGATTGTAGTTTAGAATTTTCATTTAATATTATTAGTAGTGTTGAAAATAAAAGAATTAGCAATATAATTTCTAATTTAATTATAGAACATGATAAATAAATGATGTATGATTGATATTGTGTATATGGTTATTTTATAAAATATGCTTGTGTATAGGAAAATGTGAATTTCTTCGAAATTATAAGTTATTGTTATATTTGAAATATAAAAAAGTTATGGTAGGAAATATATTATCCATGCCCTAACCCCTCAAAAGGGTGGCTATGAAAAGGACAGATTTTATTCGTGTGGAGGCATTATATTGGAGAAAGGGATAAGGTTGGAATGGAGAGATAAGGCTGGGGCGTGAGGAATAAGGTTGAAAAAGGAGGTACAAGGTGAAACCTACACCTTCCCACCATTCTCACTCGCATATTGTACATTAGTTGTATGCTAGAATTGAATTCAATTAAATTGATAAAGTTAGATTATGTTGATAGACAATTATTATTAGTTAAATATTTATGAGAAAAATAATAAATACTTTATAAAATTATTTCAGAAATTGGAATGTAAATTGGCTTACTAAGTATTTAAAATACTCATTCTGTTGTTTTAATTTTCTTTACAGGTGGATCCCCAAATCATATGTGATCACTGGTATGGCATGTAACTTGAACTATTAGATGTTTAGAGTATATTATTTTAGTAATGGAGTACTTTCTAATATTTATATGAATTATGAGACATTACTTTATTTTGGTTTGTAAATATGAATAATCTTTATATATATATATATATATATATATATATATATATATATATATATATATATATATATATATATCAATTAATTAGTATTATCGTGTGTGGTTAGAAATAAGAGAATATTTGAAAAAGGCTTGTAGATATATCATAAGATTATGATATATTCACGCCGATCACAAATTCCAAATTTGAAAATTTGGTTTGTGATAATTCATAACAAAAGGCAAAGGAAAAGGAAGACATGAAAGAAGATGAAGCGGCTCCCCAATAATAGTTTTGAATACCTTAACAACTTTTAGCTTCAAGTAACTTAAAATGCATAAACACCACCCCCATTGCTAACCAATACTTCTAACTAGTTCTCTCTTCCAAATGTTCTTTAACATAGCTCACTAATGAATATCTACAATGGATGAGACCTTCTAACCTTGTTGAATGAAACATAAATATGTGGAAAATATTTTGTAAAGAATTGTCCTCTATTTTGAATGTATATAGCTTTGAATTATTCCTCAATGCAAATTTAGCTCTAGATTTCCCTTTTTGTTGAGGTTTTTTGTCAGAACTAGATGCATGAATTTAACATAGAAGTAGGGAGAAAGAAAATGGAGGAGTTGCTAAAAAAGATGCAGGGGCAACTAAAGCCATATTTAGCTAGGGATTAGTGAAGGCCAAAACCTTAGCTAAATTAGTGATAGCCACTTCTCTAGTAGATCTATCATAAAATTCTTGAGAAATATTTTACCCTTTGCTTATTGATGAGGAATTAGTAATGATCATTTACCCTAGCAAATATTTAGCTAGGGATGAAGCCTTAACTAATCCCTTCCAAAAAGAGGTAATGAAGCAAGCTTTCTTTACATTTAGAGAGGGACATAATGCTATTAGCAAGGGTTGCATTTTGTCACTAATTTAATGACAGAAAATTAGTTTCCTCATAAAAATTTAGTGAGGAGCACTTTAATGATGATATAGTGGAGGATTTTTCTTTTTTTTTTTGTTGCTAAATTATTTTAGCCAGGAACATTTTGTAGTTAGCCAACGATTTTGTCCCTAGCTAAATTTGAAAATTCTTGTGGTCAATAAGCACAATCGTACTCAATCACACAATGGTTATAAACATATAGACATACTCATATTAGTTTATAGAAAGATATTTTAATAAAAATCCTTTTAAGATGTGAAAAATGTGAAATAGGACAAAATGAATTGATTGTTTAATTAGGTATGTAAGTTGAGGTAAGGTGGGTTATGCAAGGTAAGGCAATACATGTTTGGGCTTGCATAACCTTGCCCACCTAAAAAACATGTATATTTAGTTCGATTTATGAGTAATTTGCATTTTTTTACAGTTAAAGATAATTAAATTATTATAAACGCACATATAAGGATTAAAGATTGAATTCTAGACATCAAGGAAGGGATGTTGATGAAATATTGGATTAAGTTAGATTAAAAAATATCTATTTTTTTCATAAAATGTAATTGACTAATTAAACTTTTTTTTAATTTTGTGTAATTAGTTACTCAAATTTAAAAAATTACATTAGGTCATTATATATTGAATTGAAATTTGGATTAAATTAAAAAAATACTCAAATATTTGAAGAATTATTTTAAAAAAAATTATGGGGGCCCATAGGAAGCTTATGTAGGCTTGGCTAATGCAGACTTGCCTACATAAGCGTGAAAAAAAAAATAAGCTCAAAAAAATAGGACTAGAATGCTCTGTATCTATGAGTTACTTGTAAAGCTCATAGGCTCGTGACTCATTTTACATTTCTATGCCTAATCAATTAGGCAAGACAATCAATTGCCTAATTCATTATCAAACTCCTTTTTGTTAAAGGTGAATTAATTGCTTATTCAATTTTGATCAAGTAAAAACATTTCTTGACATTACAGAATTGATTACTTTAAGAAATCTTGTAGAAATCCTACAAAATTTACTGTTCATGTAGCATTAAATCATCACAAAATGCCTTCTTTACTTGAAAACTCATAATCCAAATTTCAATTATCATATGCTTAATATCAAGCCTTCTCAAGCCCTATAAGTTTCATCATTTAACATACATTTTACTCTAGATGCATTTTTATCATTCATAATTGAACCCTGTGCATACCAATACTAAAATAGACGAAATTAAAGCTAGAATTGAGGAAAGGTCGCTCACCACTACTTGATTGAATCATTAATCATCAAAATGAAGATTAATATTCATCTAATTCAAATTCATCAATCTTGCAAGGAGTAAAGAAGAGATCTTTTAAAGATTAAGAAAGCATTTAGTTTGCAAAATCTTTTTCATATTCTTAAGAATGTTTTAAAAGAATGTGAGATTCCTATGTTTGACTTAAATTTTAGAAAAATACTCTCCAAAATGTGAACATGCCCAAGAATATTTTTAATTTAATACTTCCCCAAAATATTTTTATGGGAAAAGGTGAGTATCCTATAATATAGAAATATTTAATTAATATCAAAAGACTATTTTAACTACCCTATCACTTACTACAATTAACTACCGCCAATTACCACCACCCACAATTGGCTAACATCCATTTTTGATAACCATTATCGCCACCGCCACCGCCAATCATCATCTACCATTGGTGATTATTATTTGTTACCACTGCCGCTACCATCACTTACTATTGGTGACTGCCATTAGTTATTACATAACATTGGTAAACACTCAATTTTAATAAGGATATTTTTTGTAATTTAATATTATTTTAAAAAATATTTAAAATAATTAAATATAATATTATAACATTCCTAAAAAAGTTTCTAATTGAATTAAATATAAGAATGTCATATTCCTTGAAATTAAATTATTGAAAGTTACATTTTTGAAAATATTAAGATTTCTAAAAATATTTGATTTCGCAAATCAAATATCACATAAGAAGTAGGAATTAACTTACCTTGCTTGGATTGAGTGGAAGAAGAAATGAGAAAGTGGGGGAAGAAGAGTTCCTCTTGCTCATGTGGATGACTATGAGGATTTCTTAGGGAAACGGGAGAAGTAAGAGAAATGAGAGAGGGGTAAGTTGAGATAAGGAAAATAAAAAGGGTGAAGGGCTTAGGGTAAAAAGGAAAAAAGGACTATTTATATCTTCACACTTGCATATTCACTTTTAATCACCACTAATTTTAAAAAATTTCCCACCGGACTTAATTCACCACCCTTGCACACAAAGTTTTACCTATCCCACTCTTAAAATTAATTAATTATTTTCACATAAAATATTTTAATTTTAGTAAGTGTTACAAAAATCAAGAATGAGAGGGAGAGCAGAAAAATAGGAGAAATATTTATAATTTTGTAAAAGTGTTAAGATTAAATAAAAAATAAAATATTTACCTATTATGCTAGTTTTCAATAATTATTTTTATCATTAAATTTGTATACGTGTAAAATCAACGACTTATAAATTGTGCTATCAATAGCACAATTCTCTTATATTCTACCGAAGACTGCATCTTTCCAAATAAATAAATAAAATAAAAATGCGTTTGTAGTAACATAAAAGCCTTACCTTAAGAGTCGTTTGATTCACATAGGAAATAACTTCTTATATATATTTTTTGAGAAGTATTCAAAATTATTTAATTCACATAGAGGAAGTAATATTCCTTAAGAAATAACTTTTTATATTTTATTTAATTCAACTTTAAATATTTTAGAAAGTGTTAATAAAATAATTCTCAATATTATTATAACACAAATTAGTAAATTTTAACTGTCATTAATTAAATTTAATAAAAATAATTTTGTCATTATATCTATAAATAATACAAGAAATATAACTTATTTAGGGAGGAGGTAGGTAAGTTATTTTTCATATTTTATAGAAGTAGGACTTTCAAGAAATTCTATTTCTTCCATCTTACTAGATAATGACCAATTAAAGAATTAACTTTTTTCTACTTTTTTCTATTTTTTGAAAAATAAATTTTCTTATACTATTGAGACGAATTAAATGACTTATTAAAATATATTTTGAGTCGTGTGTTTTATTGTGTCAGTCACTGAAGGCTAAAACTATTCTTTTGTTATACAAAATGTGAGCAATTAGTGTATTATAAAAAATAAAAAAAGCCTAGAAATAGATAGTTGCAGGTTTGAAAACCCTGAAACGTTTCTTTATTGGCAGCCATTTATATGGCCGCACTTGATCTTGAAAAGGTCAATGTAAAGCATGCCAAAACGCCGAGTGTCGGCAAACTGCATTTGTGGGGTTACCACAAACTAACCGAATGGGGCTTGCAACTTGCAAAACTATTAACTACATGCAATGCAAACCCAACTCCCTCAGAATATAATGAATCTGGACATAATAGGGCATCCATTAGCAATGCATCTTTGCCGGATCCTTAATTTTTCTGTTTTTTCTCCTTAGCTCTTAACTTCTTTCCCGGTAAAAGTGATAAGTTGCTTATCTCATATGATATATATGAGTAGGCAAATACTAATAAATCGTTGTTAAATATTGAATGATAATTTTTAACTATTTAAATTTATAAATTTAATATAATTTTATTTAATATTTATTAATATTTATTTAAAATTTTAATGACATAATTAATGAAAGAAAAAAGAAATAAACAAAGAAAGAAACACTAATCATCATTGAAATTTTAAATAAAATATTAAATAAAATTACATTAAATTCATGAATTTTAAGTAGTTGAGAAATAGCATTTAAAGCTTAACAACAGAATTATTATTAGTATTTACTCAATTTTGTTCTTTTTTATTTATCGCATGTTAAAAAATTATTTATTTTTATTTATCACTTTAAAATTTTAATAAAATAATAAATATTTTTTAATTATTTTTTATTGATAAATATTTTATTATTCTATATTTTCAATTTATTTACATTTATTTCATCACACTTCTCTTTTTATTTTTAACTATTTTAAATTTTGTATATAAAAGATAATTTAAAAAAGTATATTAAATAAATATACTAATTTACTTTTTTAATATATTTAAGATCAATTAACTGTGATACATAATAAAAATTGGAAGGAGTATCATATAAGTAACGCTCTAATCTATGAAAAAAGACGCAAGAAAGTTGAAAAAGTAAAATGGAATGCACCACTAAAAAGATGGTGGTTGATCTTCAATTTAATTTTCAAGAAAAACAACGAAAACAAATATTTTCAAATTCAAATACCCAATAATAGTGAATGTTTAAAGTTGAGGGTGATGTCTTATTAATAAATTATTTACTGATAATTTTCAAGGAAGTTCAAATTTTTTTCATGTTATTTTCTCCCCCTTATTTAGACGGTGAGAATAGGCAACCTAAATTTAAAATTGAATGATCGATCAATTCACGAGTTAAAAAAATGTAAATATATGAATAGATCATATATATGTGACATATGGCGAATTATATTAGGTGCGTTACATTTAAAAATAATGCGTCAGAGTCTTATTTATTTTAACATTATATATGGTATCACCTATCAAATATCAAATATGAATTACATTCTTGCAACAAATAAATCACTTTTTCCCAACACCATTGGCGCATGAAGAATTTCTTGCTTTGAAAGATAAATGAACTCCATGCAACTAGGATTCTAAGTTTTATTTCTAATTCTTCCTGTGTCATGACTCGATGCTAACCACCAAAAAAAAGGATAAAATTTCTCCATTTCTTTCTTCTTACGGCGTAAGAAATAAGATGGAATTTCAACATTTGACCATATCCGCTTCAATCGTGAAATACGAATGCTCTTAATTTCTCGAAGAAGTACAATTTATAACACTTAATTCAGTAACAGTCTGTATATTTCAATTTTCAACCGAAGTTTTTCCAAAATAGACCATTTAAATTATGAAAAGGTTGATTATAAAAGGATTAGTATATATACTTACTCTCAATTAATATCATAAGTATAATTTTATATATAAACTTCATAAAATTAATAAAAAAATATGACTATTGAATTCAAAATGTTAAAAAAAAATTCATGCTAATATCGTATATTAAATATCGTGTAAAGCCAATTATTTTCTATTGGTTAGAAATAGAGACACATGTTTATAATTGTAGGATATAAAATTTTCTGAAAATGCATATACATAATCTTTGACTTGATTGGGAAGTTCTGACCAAAAAATGTCATTTCCAATTCTATGAATTGGGTCAATATCCATGTTCATTTTAGATCTGCAATTTCCCAGAAGACAGAAGCAGGTCCATACCCCGCCCGCACTCCCCATTTATCCAAGAATCCAAACATTCAGACCCCATATTCTGCATCCCATATAGCCACCAAAAAAAAAAAAAAAAACAATGCAATGCAATGAAAGGAAATAAGTTTCTTCATTCATCGATTTTTCTCGCTTACCAAAAACATAACAAACGCAACCTTACATTAAATGTTAACTTGAACACATCCCCAGCAAAAATTTCCCAATCCGATGGAAAATACTTCGCATCTTCAACCTGACCCGCATGTTTCATTCGGAATCGCTTTCCATGCTCCCCATAGCCTTCAACCCTCTCGGTCTCTGCATCAATTAAACAAAACCCTTTTAGCCTCAGGCCCCAGAAATCCAAAACAGAGAGAGAAGAATTTCTAGAGAGAGAAAGTTAGAGAGAGAAACAGATCCAACCACACCAACTAAGTACCTTCTTGTTACTTTTCTTCTCCCTAACTTCATATCTCTCTTGGCACATATCAGTCAACCACGCGCCAGGACTAACCAACTGCAACCCACCAAATAAAAAAATTAAAAAAATTAATGACCTCCATTTACCAAATCATCCTTTCCTTCCTTCTCAATTTCCAATTTCATAAAATTCCCAAAAAAAAAAATCAATTTAAAAAAAAAAAAGAAAAAACTCACGAGTAGGGTTTTTTGGATGATTTTGGCTCTCTTCTTGGGTCTTTGGGGAAGCTTGCAGCCCTTCATAGCTAAAAAGTCCTCTTCTTTCTCTTTGCTTGAGAGGCTGATGTACAGTTTTGGCCAAACGAGTGTTCTTTCTTCCCCATTATGCCCTTCGCCTGAAGACTTGTGGTTCTCGTCCATACCCACTGAGCCTCTCGTGCTGTAGTACCGGTCCTCTTTCTCCGGCGATGCCGATTTCCTGTTCTCTCCGCCACCGGAACGGAGTGTAGCCCCATCGGAGTTCCTGCACCAGAAATTTTCGATCAGGTTAGAACACGAAAGAGGTTTCTTATTTAAAAAAAATCCAACGCAAAATTAAAACGCCTCTTCGAGTAGGAAATTTGCTTATCGCATCAGGGTAAACAGAAGTTTCGATTTTGCCGAAAGAGAAACAGAAATCACATCTCCCGAAATCGAAATTGTAAATTTCTCCTCAGATTTCTGGGATACCAAACAGACGAAAACAAAAAAATTTGCATCTCTCTGGTTCATTGCCAAACAGAAATACCGATTCTCTCCAGAAAACAACATAAATCCCATACCCAACTCGGCTACCAAACACACGATACCAGTGATTTTGCTGAATATCGCTGATTCATTGCCGGAGGTACTGATTCCCCTTGCAAAACAACATAAATACCATCATCCAAAAACAGATTATTAAATTTCTATTCAGTTTTCTCGCTGCCAAGCAGACGAAAAACATAAATTTTGACCCTTACACTGGTCCGTTGCTTTTACTGAGATTTAGCGGTGATCAAACTGAGGGAATGAGAAGATCTCTTCATTGTTCTCACCTTCTGAGACGATTGTGTTGAAGATGGTTGTTTTCTTTCTCCGAAGAGGTGGTTACAGAAGGATCCAGCGGGGATGTAAGCTTCCTTCTGAATCCGCCGTTCAACCTCCCTGAAATCCGAGGGTCTTTGACCCTGACGCATCTGAGACGCTTTCTGTTGCCCCACTGCAAGAAAAATTCCGGTTCTGAAGCTTTACAAGCTCTCTGATTCGTCTCTTCGGTCTCCATTTCTGCTCTGGAAAAACACACAAGCAGCATGAATATCTTACTCTATTCCACATTGAACTGAAAAAACACAAAGTTTGTGAAATCTGGGAATGGAGTGAACGCAAAAGAGCAACTTTGAATAGGCCCAAAGAAGTTTGCTCTACACAACCAGACTACCCAGAAGTTAGAAAACGAAGGAAAACCGAATTCAACTTCTGGATACGGTGAATTGTCCAAAACCGCAAATAGATGAGGATTTTGACCTTTAACAACACTGAAGATAAAAATGGCAGACAAATTGCCTCCACCCTCAGGATCTATGCCTGAAAAATGTAATCAGAGTAAAATCCCCGCAAGACCAGCCTGCAAAACGAAAATCTCACAAGTCAGAATAAGAAACGAAATCCCATATCAGGAGCGTCACAAAACAACAACACAGGAAGAAGAAACATTACAATGATAAAAAATGAACCCAGGAAAACCGAAGATAAGAGATTTTCCACCACAGACAATAAATTCTCCCACAGAAAGGAATTCCAGATCTTCTTTGCTGTTAAATCTTCACAAAAAAGAATCCGTTTTCTCCAGAATCTTTCCTTTGGTTGTTGCTCTGCCTCACCCTCTCCTCTCTCTCTCTCTCTCTCTCTCTCTCTCTCTCTGTGCGAACCTCCAGAGTTCAGATGGAGTCGTATGGATTGTGCTATCTATCGTTTCTCTTTTTATCTCAGACTCCGCGTTGTCTTTGTTCGAGGGCATTTCTTCTTCTCTTTCCCTCTGTCCGTATTTATCTTCTCCCTCTAGTGTGATGGAGCACAAAGTGCAGGTTGGATCGCAAAATGGGCGGTTGGATCCGTTTCTGTATGGTTTCGGGCTAACGGGTTGTGAGATTTGTACTGCAATATTTTGTGGCACGTTTGGTTGAGACTGGTACAGTGGTATGAGGCTGACCCGCTACACTAGAAAGGTTGGGTTTTTTTATTTTTGGCCCAACCACTAGAGGCTTTTTGACCCACATAATCTTAAAGAAAAAATTAATTTTCAACATAACACAAGGGCCAAACATCTTCCCAAAAAAGGAAGGAACTAACGCCTCCCAAATTCCCAACATGCTTTTTTCAAAACAAATTTTTTTATTCATTATGTTTTATTTATATCAAATTAAAATAAAATTATTGAAATATGATTATTAAGATTTAAATGAGTAGTTATGATAAATTATTATTTATTTGTATAAGATAAAAACAAATTCACTCAATAAAATTAGATAAAGTTATAGTGATATACAAGTAATTTAATTTGTTAATTGTAATAGAAATATCTAGCTATTAGTAATTTGTAAGCTAGATGGGTAATATATGTTAATAAAAATAATGAATTCATATAATGTTACTAAATAAATTCTCAATTTAATTGTTTAGAATTTGATAATTTTAAAGTTTTTATATTATATTATATTCTATAATTAATTCAACACTTATAATGTTTATTTACTTTTTAAAATCAAATATTAAAAATCACCATTTGATTAAGCCTAAAACCAAAAAAAAGGGAAATTAATTGTGTTTCAAATACATCTTTAATTCAAAGCAATAAATTTGATTTTAAAAATAAATTAATTGATAATTAATTATTTAAAAATAATAATAATTAATACTTTCACATATTAATTTTAATAAGATAACTATTATGATTAAGGTGGAAGACATTTTATATTAATTTTAATAAAATATATTTAATTTAATTATAATTATAACATGTACAAAATTAGGGGATTCTACCCAACTCATTTTACATTTTAGGGGTTGTGGTACTATTACCTTAATACCAATAATCTAATGTCATTTTTAATGACAAATCTCACTTTAATTCTAACACATATTAGTAAGTGTTTGATTAAAATTTAAAAATTAATACATTCAACCACAATTTAAGAAATATTTATGTTTTGAGATAAAAAAAAGGAATTAAATATTTATCCTAAAGAAAATTAAAACAACTTTATCCTATTTAATAATTGAATAATGTCATACTTAACAAAAACTTAAGAAACCTCTAAGAACAATAGGATTTCTCTATTTTAGGTTAGAACTTTGAAGAATAATATAAGAACAAAAAAAATTGAAAAATAAAAAAAATGTTTTATATCGTAACTTAAGAGTTCTTGATATTTATTATCCTTAATGATAATTCATATTTTCTAACTATCATAATATATTAGGATAAGGAGCTAGTTTTAATCACACAAATATAGTATTATAAAAAAGAGAAAATTTTAATAACTTTTTATAAGAATTGATGATTAATTTAATTATGACTATGATATAATAAAAAGTAGTATTTTAGTAAATACAAATTTTTATAAGGATTAATGCTTAAAAAAATTATAATTTTAATTACCTCTCATGCATATAATACGTTTAACTACATCTACAATGGATATATCATAAACCTATATTTGAAAGTGTACAAGTTGTCATATCATTAAATGTTAATATGCCTTAAAAATAAAATTAGATAACATAAAACCCCACACTTGGGTGATTTTCTAAAGCATATAAATCCAGAAGAGAGAATGCATAGAAGTGTGATACATGTTCTATATGATCAATCTCAACTTCTTACGTTGGCCTTATTATTTTTCTCAACCAATTACAATGGTCCTATGGTCAAAATTATCTCTATCATTCATAGCGGAAATTATACTTTGAGTTTTGTTGGAAAAGAAAAAAATTTTAAATTATAAGACTGATAATTTTAGCATTTAGAATAGAAAAAAAATGAAATTGATAATATTAAGACTATTCTTTTGCAAAGATGATCAATGGAGGTGACACATCAGACATCATGTCAAACTTCAATTCAACAATTCATAGTAATCAGAAAGGTACCTATTTATAGGAAAAATCATGAACATTATTAGGGAGCAAAATAATGGAAGTGCAAGCCTTAGGTACCATGGAGGATGAAACAAAGTAGTTTTGAGGTTAAGACTTAAGATTGAGGCAAATAAGAAGATTTAATTTTGAAATACATTAAAGGAGTTGGATTTGAACTTGTCAAGTTTCAAAAGCCTTTCATTACCCTTGCTTTAACATTAATCTAAGATTATGTGATTAGTAGGTGTGTTTCATTAAAATACTTCAAATATAAATTTAATGTAAAGTTATGGACCATTTATTATAATGGCTAACTAGCAATTTTCATAATTAATATTGTGGATAACAAATAAAAAAGGCATATTAATTATTGTCATATTTATGCTTATTAGCAATTTTCAAAGTATTTTAAAAAATAGGTGTCAAATTCAAAGATTGAGTATGTTTAAAATTTAATGGCTAAAACAAATATTATATTTTCGGGGTATATAAGCCCTTAAATCACTTAAGTACTATACAACTCATCAAACTACTAAATATTTCTATTACTTTTAATAAAATGAATATTATTTCAAAATAAAATGCTAGTATATGACCATAATTAATCACATAAATAAATAATAAAGCACTATAATTACTCATTTAAAAATTTTAATAACACATTTAAATAATTCAAATTTTGATTACATATAATAAATATATAATAATATATACAAAAATTAATAATATTTTTTAAAAAAATTCAAACATTATTTTAGAAAAATGTTTAAAATTAATGTTTAAAAGTAACTTTATGCTAGAAATAGTTTTGATTGTAACATTACATAGCTTTAAAAGCCACTTTTAGAAGTTATTTTTAGGGCTTCAATAGTAAGTATGCTTTCAAAGGTTGAAGTAATATGTTTTATTGTGTTTTAAGTATGTATGTAGCTTTTATGGAAAGTAGTTCAGGATAAGAAGGGGTTTGCTACTTTTATCTATGGAAGCTTGCTGTTCCTTAAAAAATAAAAGCTTTTATATCAAAAATTTATCATAACAAACTCTTCATGAATTTGTATACTACTAAATGGAGCTATGGCTCTGAATGTTGCAAGGCATGTACTAATCTAAAGGAGAGTATCTTGCATGTTCTAAGGGATTGCCTTCTTACCATTGTTATATGAAGAGAAATAGATCTTATTTACTTTTTCTTTGACTTTTGCTTTATGGATTTAGAAAAGTGGATTGATTTTAATATAAAGCTCACAAAGAAATCTATTCTTGGATTGCATTGACTTAAAATTTAGGCTATTAGATGCTAGCTTTTATGAAAGTAAAGGAATATGGCTACTTATTATCAAGATCTTATTCATCCCTAAAAGTTAAGCATATGATCCTAAATTATGTAGTTGAAGTGTAGATAATGACTAGTTTGCCTTATTTTGAAATTAGCAAGATTATTGGTAGTATGAAGATTTTATAACAACCACCTCATAAAGGTTAGGTGAAAGTTAATACAGATGGGGTAGCAAAGTCTAGTATTAATCTTTTAGGTTGTGGTGGTTTGATCAAGGATTTTCATGGTATATGACTTTACTAATTTGCTAAGCCTCTTAGAGCTTGCACAACCTTTATAATAGAGTGTTAGAGAGTAATTTGTGGACTTCATGAAGCATGGAATTCAAGACATAGGAAGGTGCAATTAAAATGTGACTCTAAAGCTTTGATGCACTATATAACAAAATTAGGAAAGAAGGATAATTGCTTTATTCATATTATTCACAACTAGTTGCAACTGGAATAAGAATTGGATATTATGCATACTTATAGTGAATGAAATAGTTATGTGAATTGATTGATGAATTATAGCTTGGAATTGCCTTTATGATTGGTGAATTATAGCTTGGAATTGCCTCCATGATTTAACACTTAGGTACTTCTCCATAAGGAGTGTCTTTGTTACATCTAATTAATGCTTTAATAGTCTTTAAAGCTTTGTCCTATTACTTTTTCTTAGTGTTTTTTTTTACCTTAAATGCTTTCATTAACTAAAAAAAGAAAAAGAGTCCAAAACCTATATATCATTGATAAAACAAATATGTTGGTTATAAAAAAAAGCATGTAAATAAGTTTCATCCTTAAAAGTATCTTTGTTAGGATGGATTTACTATTTATGGCTTTTACTCCAAATAACAAAAAAGTTATAAGAATTTCTTAATGTAAATAAAAAAAGAAGAAGCCTATAAATAAATATGGAATTTAAATTTGATGTATTATTAATATAATGCAAAGCTTTTATACTATTAGAATAATATGATATGTCACTAAAAAATTATTGTAATTAATAATTTTTATTAACAGTAAAAAAATTTAATATTTTTTACTAATAGAACAACATATGAATAGGTAATAGTGTAAAATTATTTTACATTAACTAATAGTAAATTAAATTTTAATTCATAAATAAAATCATTTTATATTAAATTGTACATATTAGTAAATTTTATTGAAAAGAATCTAAACTATATGATACAGGTTGATTCAACTATGAATTGGTTATAAGTTTGGACTAATAATTTTCTTGACATGTATTATTTTACTACCAAGTTAAATCGATTAAACTAAAATAATCTATTCTTGATATATCTTAAACTCTAGGGTCATGATTTCTTTCTTCCTTTCTTAAGGAGAGGATCTTTTCTAATTTTGTAACATGTTGCTTTGTTATTATTTGTTCATATTCATTAAAGGTTGGTATGATTGCTTTTGTCTATTCAAGTGGCTTCATTGGTACTATCTTTAAACCAATATTCTTATTCATAATTCTATGATAATAGTCTAGTTATTACTTATTTGAAATCATGTATGAAAGACCCTGAAATTACTCAAAAAGTAGCCTATATGGAAGATAAGGTGATTAGTTTTAATCAATTAATACACCATCTTATTTCTACTACCATTTTAGCTAGCAAACTTATATGCTTAAAGGTTTTAAATTAAGAAATAATGAAAACTTTGATAAAGAAAAGTTAAGGAATGGATGAGGACTTGCTAATTACTAATACTTCTTTTAAAATGTATGTATTTACTTGTTTTAATCACTTAGAGGCTGTGGAAGTAATAGATAAGTGACCCTGGAATATAAAGGGCAGCTTGTTAAATATGGTGCAATGGAATCAAAATGAAGGTTTAAAGGATATTAACTTTGACCATGTTCTTGTTTGCAAATTCATAATGTCCTATTAGATCTGATTGATAAGGAAAATATTAAGAGAATTAAAGGAAAGATGGATAATATTATAGATATAGAATTGCTAATTTATAATGGTGTAATTCTTAAAGTCATCTTTAGAATTATAGTCAAAGTTAATCTAATTAAGTCACTATTACTTGGTGTATGGATTCCTAATGTTAAAACAAGGAAGAGGTAGATGTATTTCAAATATGAGCGATTGCAAAAAGATATGTTTTTGGTGTGGCACTATTGGGTATGATTAAAGGAGTTGTAAACTACTAAGATTTAAGGTCAATAAATATGAAAAGTTTTGTAAATATGGCCTTTGGACATGCGTGGTTTTGGAAAAGCCATTAAAAGAGCTATATGAATCTATAAGGATGGTGTTGGTTATAATAGGTTAGGACATTAGTTGCCAATAAATGAATTAAGTCAATTAAAACTAAATCCAGCAGCTATCTGAAGTGAAGGAAGTAATATTGGATTACAAATTATAGATATTGGTCTAGCTAAAGTGATAGAGGGCTATAAGGAGAGGTTTTGAATAGAGTCAAAATTAGAGAAATTTTGATCTTTAAAATGAGTAAAATAGGTTTCAAATAGCATTAAACTTAAAAATAAAAATTTAAGATGGCAGACTCAACTGTATAATCAATTCTAGCCTCTTAATAACATTTTGGATAAGATGAATTGATTACATAATCAATTTACCTTACCTAAAATGAGCTTGAGCATATCTTGTTTTCCAATTGAAAAATGTTATAGGAGAATTGATTGTGTAATTAATTCATAATGTTTAGAATCAAAATGAGATGAAGGCTAATTAATTATGCAATCTATCATAACCTTAACCTAATCATGACTAGCATGGAACCCTTTTTTCTGATTTTCACCAACTTATTCCTAATTAATTAACTTAATCTTGAATAATAAATATCATGTATATATAAAGGAAAATAGTATTTTAAAAAGAAAACATTCATTAAGGTTTCTATAAAAGATGAGGAAGTAAAGTATGCTTATAGTCCTCCTAAAATAAGGATAAACAAACCTAACTAACTCATAAGGAATCAATTCAATATTTCTTTTACCCAAATCTATAACAAAATGAAGCCCAAAATATATTATATACAATAGTTTTTGCTACCATACTACTATTAGTGAGCTCTTATAAAACCTAGATCAAGGAGGCGGAGGCTCAACCAAGGAATCTATAAAATAAATTATAAAGGAATAAGTCCAAAGCTCAATGAGTAGATAATTTATAAGAGTAATAATATTTTATATTTATTTGCCTATCAGACTATCATCTTTTAATCATTCATATCACATTTAGGCATATTAAAATCTAAGAGTTCAACAATAATAAAATTAACATATAATCATTTCATTTTTAACATCTCATGTAAAAACACTTAAGGATAACTATAATCAGATCATATCTTATTTAGAGTAATAAATAATAGATAAAATACAATCATCTACTTTTTGTCTCCCAAGTTAGTCTTATACCCTTCATAAGCTTTCTATCTTTGTCTTTCCAAGTATGCTTTATACCCTTCACAAGTATATCATCGGGAATTTTCCATTCGGCATTCACCATATCACCACCATCACAATTTTCATCTCTAATATCACTTATAGTATAATTCACAATTGCAATTTGAACATTAGAGCTCAAACTTTATTCAATACAATCACAATTTAATTTCAATGTACATCCTATTACTTATCAATATTATTATACCCTATTACATGGTTACAAGCATCATAATAATCAATTTGTAATATATATATATATATATATATATATATATATATATATATATATATATATACATCTCATCCCATGAGTAATGCAATAAGTTCATTATAATGGGCCATTATAAGTTATGAAAATATAAAATAGATAGGGGTATAGGTTATTACATGATCATCCTATTTGTGACTTTTGGGTGATTTTTAATAAATAACTCAAAAATTAAGAATGTATTATTCATAAAACTTATTTTATGTGGAAATATACTTAATTAACTTTTTATAAACAAGTCATTTGCCTAAATTAGCTTAATTTTGAAAGAATTATACCTTTTGAAGAGAGACACAAAAAGTTCATTTTTTTAAAATTAAGTTTTTTTATCTTTGTCCATTTTTTTTATCATATCTTACAATATACATATGATATTAATTTGAGACTAATTTCATTTGAAAGTAGACTCAATTATCTTTAAAAATATAAGTAGTTTGTTTAAAATGGATATAAGATGAAGGAGTTATGTCCTTTCAAATTTGGTATAGAATTCTAAGCTTAGTGAATTGATTCACCCATGCTAGTTTTACCTCTAAACCTTTTGAATCAACTAGTCACTTGATTGAAGCATAGTTTTGTTTTTAAACCTCTAAAATCAATTCATAAATGAAAATCTCAATTTTCTATGAAAAATTCATTATATATCCAACTTTAAACACCCTTTATTAAACACCATTATTAAACACCATTTAGACACATGTATTAAACACCAAATCTTAATATAATTATCAATATATGTATCTAACTTATCATATTATCTCTCTCCAATATTCATTACATCCATCATATCAAAATAAACTAGATTCAAGCAACATTACAAAATAACCCATATTTCATCAATATTATTATATAACTATAAAATTCATATATTTAGCTAGATTATCTGCTCACCTTGTAGAAAAGAGGATGCTAAAACGTTAGTTCAATGATCTTTCAACCCTAATTGCAATAAAATTCATGGGTTCTAAAGTTAGGACTTAGAATACTAAACAAAATCAAATAAACCTTAAATTATTCATTAATCAAGAAGAAATAGGCTAAATTCTTAATGAAAACAATATTCTTACCTTAATTGGATGAAAAAATAAAAAAGCTTGGAGGCTTTCTTTCCTTGATTAGTAGAGTAGTGCGAAAATTATGTAAAGAGAGTGGGAGAAATGAGGAGAAATGAAAGGGAGATAAGGGTTTGGGCTAATATAAGAAAAATATAGCCTCAAGGGCATTTTTAAAAAATTACTCTTAAACATCTTCCATACTCACATATTCACTTATATCAGTGTATAACTTTATACTTTATGATTCTAATAGATTTTTCCTATTAAAATTTCACCTAAATTATATTCTTATATTCTTACTTTTATTAATTCTATTGTATTCTATATTTTATATATAAGATTCTTAATTCACTTGAATTTATTGATTGTTTTAACTATTTTTTCTTACATTATAATTTCTAATTTATTAATAATTAAAGAGGGTGTAACATAATTGATTCACCCTGTATAATTTCAAATTTTCAAAGTTTGAGTGAATTAATTGCATAATCGATTCATCATAATTAATTCATTAAGCTCTAACACATTCATAAGTTATTATGTGTAATAGACTTTTAAGCATTCCAATTCCTATATAAAGGCTTGAACTCGACTTAAAAACATAAGAAAAAGCTTCCATTAATATTAACATAGGATCTCCACCTCTTTCCTCTTATATATTTCAAATTCGTTGAACCCATAAGATTTAAATTTCTTTTTCTAAGTTCTTTTTTCTATACTTGAACTTTAAGATTTTGTAAGCTTAGTCTTCAAATTTCAAATATTCATTTATTGTATTTTAGGGTAAAGTATCTTTAAGATATTTAAGAAAGTGGAATCTCTTTTTGGATTATTCTTTGAGAGAAGAATCTCAAAGGAATTAGCTTATATTCAAGTGAATTGTAAAGATTTTTTAAGTGCCTAATTAAACTTGAAAATATAGTGGATTCTTACAAAATCCAAGTTAGATAAGCTTAATAGTGGAGATATTACTCAGAGTGTCGGATCTTCAAGATTGAATTACTATAAATTATTATGTTTAATCTTCTCTATCCTTATCTCTTTACATTTTCTATATAATACTTTATTTTACTTACTAAAGTTGTTAAATCATTATTCTTAATTATTCTAAACTTGATTATTACATTAGCCAAACATTTATCTATTTTTTTCCAAGTTAAAAGTTAATTGCAAAAATCATAATAAAACTAATTGTGATTTTAAACGTGGTAAAATTCTAAAACCTAATACATTCCCTTCTTGGATGGAATCCTTGGCTATAGTTATTACTAAAATAAATAAGATGGAAAAACATAAAAAGGGGCTAGTGTTGAGGTCTTGAGGTAAGTATTAAATAAAAGGTAATGCAAGAATTCTAGGTTTCGAATGACAATAATGAGTTTAATATTAGTAGTAATAAAGAAATGAGGGTGCATAAGAAGAAAATCAATGTCATAAAATGGAAAAATAGAGAAAACAATGGAATAAGTGCTTATCAATCTACTATCATGGCTAAAAAAGCAAGCTTAAACATGCTTCTAGGTACCATAAAGGTCATTCTATGGAATTATCAAGGTATAAATAAAGCCTTGATAGTTAGGGCCTTAAATGCTTTACTGAGTTCATAAAAATTAAATAACATTTTTATAAGTGAGACTAAAGCATTATAGTCTTGAATGGAACAAGTGGTAGATGGTTTATAAATAAAGAGGCTTTGTATTGTAGAGGTTAAAAGAAGACATGGTGAGCTAGTTATATTTTGAATGTGAATGAGGATATAGAACTATTATATACGACATAAAAATTGATTCATTGTAATGTTATTTCTAATGGGTGTTTTTCTAAATAACTATTAACCATAGTATATGGCTCAACTTATAGCCATGAACATCATAAGTTATAGGATAATTTAAATAAGCTATAAAGAAATATTGATATACTATGGGTGATAATTAGATATTTTAATACACTGTTAATAACTTAAAATAAAATGAAGGTAAAAGAGTTATAAATTCTAATGATATTACTTTTATTGCATTTATGCATGAGATAAGGGCATTGATATGGATTTTAGTGAGAGTTCATTTACCTAGGACAATGATAAATGGGTAATCAAGTAATTAGGGAAAAACTGGATAAAGAAATTTGTGATATCGCATGGCAGGTTCTTTTTCCTTCAATTGCTATTTTATATTTAGTATACTTAGCTTTTGATCACTTTCTTATACTTATGGATGTTTATAGGATAAGGATTTTGTGCCTTGACTTTTTAGATTTTTGGCTACTTAGTTACATGATGGAATGTGTAAGAGTGCTATAGTGAAGATTTAAAAGTTAGAGATGAATGACTTTAAAACTTCTCAATTGATGTTAAAACTCAAGAATGTCCAAAAGGAACTATGAATATGAAATAAGGATCATTTCAATTTTTGTTAGGATAGGTTAAATCAGTTACATAGGTTGTTATACAAAGTGATAGAAAAAGCTTCATCTTATCAAAAGGTTATTGGTATGAAATATTTAACAAATATATTCACTAGTTCTAATGGCATTTTCTTAGAGGATTTTAAAGGACTTATTTAGCCTTTAAGTATTATTCTATGCATAAGACTCCTTTCAAGTGTGAGATTTGGGATACTTTAAAGTGTATGGCAAATTTAGAAATGCCTGGACTAAATAAAATGATGATAGTATTCTAAAAAAAGTGTTAGGATATTTTAGAGGTTATTATAGTAGAAATAGTATAGAATTTCTTTTGATTAGGTTATATGTTAAGAGAAGAGAACTGAATTACAATACATTATCTTGATTTCAAAATGAAAAGGATTAAGGTATTTAAAGAGCTTTGACCAATTAGTTTGCATAATTTAGTGTATAAATTGATTTCTAAAATAATTGCCAATAAAATGTTTGGTATGATATATAAATTAATTTCATCAATGTAGTTAGCTTTTATGCTAAAGAGATGAATTACAGAAAATGGTATTTTGACTCAAGACATTGTCTATTCATTTACAATAAAGAAAGCTAGAGATGGTTTAATATATGTTAAGCTTAACATGCAAAAAACATATTTGGGTTGAATAGCATTCCATGTTAAAGCTAGTGGACTTGTTTTGATTTTTAGGTAAGTTTGTAGGGGTGGATAGAGTAGTGCATAATAATTATATCTTTTATGGTTCTACTTAATGGAAGTTCTAGCTTAAGATTTATACCATTTTAAAAATTGCACTAAGGTGATCCTTTTTCACCTTATGTGTTTATCTTATGCTCATAAATACTTTCAATACTAGTATCAAGAGCTAAAATGAAAAATAAGATTCATAAAATTAAACTCTCTAGGAAGGTCCTTTTATAACTTAGTTTATGTTTGTTGATGACACTATAGTATTTGTAAGAGCAAACATTAATGAAGCTATAAAACTTTGTAAACTTTTAAAAGCTTATAAATTTTTAGTCGAGATAAAAGGTTAACTTGATAAAGTTAAAAGTTTTCTTTTTAAAAAATATCCATAGCATTGTTCATATTGGAGTTTTTTATTTAGGCATGGAACAAATAAAGTCCAATGTGAAGTACTTAGGTATTGCCCTATTTCTAGCTAAATCCATGATTACAAAGTTTGAATATTTGCTTGATAAAGTCTAATAAATGCTTGTTTGGTGGAAAAGTATGTCATTATCATAGGCTGAGAAGTATATAATGGTCCATACTATATGTTATAAGTGATGTTCATTACATTTCTTCTAATCCAACAAACAATTTGTGTTTTTAAGGAAGGTTTTTATTAAATAGCAATTATCTTGAGTTTGTTTCTTTATCATTTTTTCAAGCTTATGATGTTTTCTTAATTTTAAACTATATGTTGTGAGTGATGATCATTATATTCATATTTGTAAAATAAATGTCATGCAATTCATGGTAATCAATGTTTTGAAGCCTAGGCCCACGCGATTAGTTCAACTAATCAGATTAGCACTTGGGTTAAAAACCAAATCAATTAGACTCTTAAACCCATTTTGGAGAAAATCTAGGTTAGCCTAGCTTAACTCGGTAAAAGTCAAGGTTAAACCAATCACCTGATGATTTGGTTTGGCTTTTTTTTTATATATTTGACAAAGTTCAATCCAAAAGCTTAATATGATTTCTATTATATTTACTTTATATTAGAATATATATAAAATATAGTGTTCATATTTTCAAAATTTTAAAGTTTGCAACTTTATCAAATATTTATTACAATATGAATTACTATTATATTTACTTTATATTAGAGTATATATCAAAAATAATATTTTGTTCATACATTTGAAGTTGAATTTATTAAAATACAAATTCCTAACGAATTATAGTCTTAAAATTTGAATAGAAGACATTATACTTTAACTGACTTAAATATTTTGATATTAATTTTCTTATAAAGATAAATTTTTTATCATCTGCTTTTTATTTGAACTAAAATTATGTTAGATAATTGTTATGATTACAATAAAATCAATATTTATTCATGTTTTATCATTCATTTTTTTATATATGTAATATATAATTTATTATATATATAAAAATAATAAAATATAACAATCAATTCAACCATTTGATTGGATTGATTAAATCGATCTAACCTTGACCTGCTCACCTTAGCGGGTCAATGGTCAAGTTATATTTTAGAACATTGATGGCAATAGATTAACTTCTTTGAATTTCTCAAAACTTTTACTAGTAGAATTCGCTACCATTTGTTTAAAATGTAAAATAAAAATACTTTTTGTCTCATATAAGTTTTTTAGTTAGCTATATTTGCTTTTATATTGAAAGTGATGTGATGATTACTTATTGTATTTGCTTAAAAAATGATGGCAGATAACTATAAATTAGAATTCTCCTACATCAAACTAATATCTTCCATGACAAAATGAGAAATAATAGCTAAATTTACTTGATCATATATTTCCTATGGTTTTGATCTTTCTTTATTGCATTATTATAACAAATCTCCTCTTTGCATGCAAAACACTTGCTAATTCGTGAGTAAACGTTTTGTTAGTGTATATGTCGTAAGAGTCAATTATAAGATGATTGTAATAATAGACAATATATCATATTTTATTTTATTTTAATATTTACACAATTTATAACTTAATATAATAATTTTCTTTAAAATAATTTTACTATTCTTAAAATGTCCCTAATTGAGTATTATTGTTAGATAGTAATAGTACATTGAGACTAGTATGTATTATAATTAATGATTGTGAATCATAGATATATGATATTAAGTTAATATATGGGTACATTATTAATAAATAGAGATACTAAACTAACATGCTATGAGAATACTATATTGATTATCATATGTCATTAGCTATTCTCAAGTGACTATATTGCACATAGTCCTTTGACCTAAAGTTATTACGGTTCCCTACATAAGGAGTCATATATTTTGATATCATTTTACGTCCCTTTTAACCGAGATGTCATGTAGGGCATTAATTGTGTATGTTATGAATTATACAGAAGGATATGAGTGATATAGAAGGGATTTTATTCCTCTTATGTAGAATTAAGGATTTTCTTGGGCTCATTGATTGAGTGAGACTAAAAAATACATGGTCGTACTTAAATAGATTAATATGTGATATTGATTATTTATTTAAGTTATTCTACTTAGTGTAAAAAAATATGGATAAAACATTGATGAGGATAACACATTTCATGCTTTTATTTCAATTTGGATATTATTACAAAAGGGATTGCGTTGCAAAGTGTTGTTTATACATTAGGTGAATGTCAAATTATAGACATTCTTACTACTTGGATAGTAATGATGTATTGTTAAATACGACTCATTGTCTATGATCTATTGATAGATCATTACTAACATAGAAAGAACTTATAAAGTCACACAAAAAAGTAAGAATGAGATAATAATTAATTGGATTTTAGTTAAACTAAAATTCTGTTAATTAAGCTTGTTATTTAGTACATATATATTATCAAAGTAATAATATATATTATTCATGTAATATATAGTATATTATGTGATATTATCTGATATTAAAGTAATATTAGATAATTATATTATGAGATAATATTATTATCTAATAATATTTAGTTATTTATATTAATATAATATTTGATGACTAATGGATAAGCCTTATCTTCCCTCATTCTCACCATGATAGGGATAAGGTATTAGTGGTTAAATAGAATTAAAAAAGAGTAAGTGGTTAAATAGAATTAAGAGAAAGTAAGTGGCTTCCTAGTGAGACTAGGAAAGCGGCATGCCTTAGTTCTATAAAAAGGGCATAAGAGCGTTACTTTGCTGATGAAAAAAAACTGCCACATAAACCATACTAAAACCCTAATCTCGTGTGAAAATCACACCAAAACCCTAGTCTTATGTGAGAAAAGTGTTTCCTAGCACATTTGTAAAGGTTAAGAAGTCATCATTCATTTCATATAGATATCGTAAAAGTACTATCACTGGATTGTGCTTGCAATTGATGATCTATACTCCAAGAGGTAATTCTAATCTTTGTAAATAAGTCTTGATCTATGTCCTTGTGTATTGATTCTAGGAAAGTTTTATAATTTTTTTTAAAAACCTATTGTACTTAAGTATATGTGAAATCCCAATATGTTTCTTCCTCTTCACCATGCAAGCCATTCTAGCAAAATCCAATCTCTTTCTTCACAATCTCCTTAATTTCACCAATTCATAAGCAAATATTACTGATTGATTTTATTTACCTTAACCTTTGATTATTTGTTCCTAGGGTTTCTACTATTAGTATTCTTCATAATTGTGTGATATTTTCTTGAATTACCTCTATGCCTATATTTAATTGTTATTACAAATTTGAAGCATTTTTTTATGGTTACTATTTTCAAGCTTAACTTGAAATAGATTAGGTTGATCTCTAGATTTATAGGGCATTAGTTGACTTCAAAGGTTTACACTCCTCTTTTTTAGGTCTATTTTCTATCATTCTTAGGTTTGGCTTTTCCAAGTTAATGCTACCACTATGGTTACCTACTTTATCATCCACTGTCATTGTTGTTCATTTCAACTCCTTTGATTTCTTGAGTTTGATTTCACTTTTTATGTTCTTTCCTTCTTGTTTTTGGTTCTATTATTTCAATCTCAACAAATTTTTAGAATGGTTTTGAAAATATTGAAGCTATTCTTAATATTTGTTTGTATTTCCTCTGCTTTTTGCCTTTTAGATTTGATAATATTTATAGGTTTGCTTAATCTTCTTTGAAGACTGCCAATTAGGATTTGTATTTATGTGTCTGATTAATATCCTAGTTTTTTTGGATATAATTAATAGAATTTTTGTCTAAGTCTTAGTTTTTGTTGATTTTAACTTTCTTCATTAGTTTGCTAATTTTTTGGATAATGATTTAAACTTGGCTAAAATAATTGCCTTCAAACTATTTGTTATAAAGTCTTATAGAAATAGAAATGCTCTTTTTCATGCTCCATGTGTTTGTTTTTCATAAAATGCCTCTGCGTTATTTGTTTTCTTATTTTCCTTTTTTATCATGAAAAATAATGCCCTTTTGAAATATTAAGTGTTATGAACTATAGTATCCATCTAATACTAAAACAAGCTTCAATTAATATTTGTCCTTGGATCTAAAAGAATTGTTTTCTTCCAAGTATCTTAATTATTATTTTGCTATTACAACATGTTGTTATGAAAGACTTAGATATTAAAAACAAAAATGACATATAGTTTATTCTGCTAAGCAACATAACTTTGTCTATATTGCTTTTGTCTCCATGAATTATACTAAAGAAATGTAAATCAATCCTATTCAAACCAAATTGGCATAAACATATAGAAGATAGGATACATTATGCAACCAATGTAGATGAAAAGTATTTGTAAGTGGGAGCCATTCTAATTAGAGATGGATAAGATATTAACTTTGAATATTTGAGTTTAAGCAAAATTTATTTTTGAAGTATGTTTTTACTAACTTTGAATATTTTTATAGTTGTATACATTGAAAAAATTTGTTCTTAAAGTTTTTTTTTGTTCTTTGATTATATTCATACCAAAGAATGGTTAACAATGATTCTGCTTTATATAAAAGGAAAGGTTATGAGTAAAAAAAAAATTAAATCTGATTTGTTTCTTTAGCTTAAAACTATAAGGTTTTTAGATCTTTTTCGGTTATTTCTTTCTTTAATAAAAAATATACTTGGACATATTTCTAGATCAAAACCTATTGAATAACTCTAAATCATTCAAGTTTTTGAATTAAAACCTAACTGAAATAAATAGTAGATCATAAAATTGGTTACTACAATTTCATTTTATTTGTTATAGTTGAAACTTTTGGAACCTTCTAATATTAGTTATTGGTGTTGAAAATTAAATTATTAATACATATTCTAGGTTAATTTCTAACTTAATAATTATCTACATTTCAATTTCTACTTTAGAAAATGAACAAGAATAAAAGGGTTATTAATTACCACAATGACCAAAAATGTGCTAATGTTCAATGTCATACAGTTGAACATTAGCTAAAAATGATCATTACAGTAGTCCTTTTAATTATCAATTAAAGAAAAAATACAATGATTTTGTAATTATCATAAATTATTACAGCATTCTTAGAAGTTAAAACATTTATTTTAGCAATAACTATTGTCAAAGTTACTTTTACTCTTTACCTCATAAACTCTAAAAAGTATTGTTCATTTTTTATTACCTTTAGCTTTAATTTCTACTCTATATTCATCTTAAGTGAAGTTCTTATTGTTAACATATATACATTACCTTTCAAAATGCAAAGGACAATGTGTTACATAATTAACTGAAATTAATAGAAATGTCAAGTAGAAGCAAATTAAAATCCATTTGAGTTAGGATCTAAAGCATATTTACATGACCTATTAGGGTAGTACATCTTTTTGTCTCCATTTCTACTTTTTCAACTAGAAAATTTGATCCTAGTATGTCTCCCAAATGTTGTTACTCTGGATTTTTACATTATTTCACCATTTAGGTGCTTTATTATAACTAAAATGTCAAAGAATTTTGAACTTATTTCTAAGCATTAGATTCCTTTCAACCTTTAATGATATTTTGAAATTATTTCCATCCTTATTGATTAATCTTTAGTTGCTAAGTTTCATTCTATTTACATTCGTAAAGGAAAAGTTAGTGAAACAATGCCCAAGTTTAGGTATAGGTCAAGGAGCTATAGTCCTAAAAAAAGTTTTGTGCTTCTTTCCTTTCTTTCATTTTTGGTGCCATGCTTTAGGTGTTTTTTGTTTAGTTTTAATGATATGGGCATCATATTTTATTATCTTACTTATTTTGAATAGAATTAAATACCTCAAAGGTTGTTTTATACATGCTAAGATGAGTAATACTAAGTGGAATAAGTGACTATTAATAGTTGTATGAATTTGTATTGGAATTAATGTGAATACATTAGTTAGCATATTTTTTTCTCAATTAACTATGCTATTATACAAGGATCATACTATTAGTTTAGTCCTTAATATCCTATTTTTGTTGATTTTAATGTAATAGAACTTTAATAAAGTTTCTCACATAATTCACTTTATGCTTTGTATGTATTTGCTAATTATTAGCTTCAAATTACAAAGCAATAAGTTATACAGTCATCAAGTTTAATTTTTAATTGAATGTTGTTATGCTTAGGCTCATTTAATGAAAGTTAGCTTTTTGCCTAAATTATGTTTTAAGCCAAAACATCATGGAACTATTAATTATTCGTTATGTTCATTTTAGTTAGCACTTAAGTCTTCAAAAAATAATTTTCTTATATAAAAAAGTACTATTGTATAAGGTGGAATAAAGAGGCAACATGAATTATTAATAAGTTATCCTATATAAAATATTGCCAACAATTTATGCTTAGTAGCATGCAAATTAATAAGGTATCCTATATAGAATACAACCATTAATTTATGGTTTATTTACTTGGGTTTTGTTGCTTTCTTCTTTTAGTATTGCTCTTTTTTTTTTTACTTTGGAATTTCCTATTTAATTGATTTAAGGTCGCAAATACAAGTCATGCATATTATATTTTGACAACTTAGCCTAAAAGACACTGAATTGGTAAACAATCTTACCAAGTGTTCCATTAAAGAAGTTAAGAACTCAACTATAAACAAGAATGGTGTTACCCCTATAACTTACTCCATAGGTTCCTTAAAATATTCAAGGTTTAATGATGGATTTATGTATTTTTTTTCTTTTTATAAACCATGAGTAACTTGCAGTTGACAATGTTATTTATTGTTTTTGTTATTTGAAATGTCTGCCATGTTTTGTATGGAAATGTGGAAATTTTATAGTGCTTAGTTAAATAAAATACTTTGCTTAATAAACAAGATAGATGAAAATTTTTGTTCAACTTGACATTGTTATGAACTTGAACTTGTATTATATTTGTTTACAATTTTTATGAATTTTCTATTTACAATCATGACATAAATAGTGTTTTAATTCTACGTAATTTGTATTGTATAGTGCAGTAAAAGTTAATCAACAAAAATAGTAATTGGTCATTTTTTTTTCAAAATTCTATTTTCATCCTCCCCAAACATAAGTTGTGATGTTTAGTTCATAAGATAACCTTAAAGAGATGCTTGAAAGGATTATATTATTTGTTATTTTAGTAAGGCTTTACATCATTACATTTTCCCATCTCTTTATATTCATGGTACTAAGTCAAGTAATTGGTTTAATCAAATATATTAATAAATCAATAGAGCCTAAAAAGTGATAGGTTTGGCGAAAGAATAAAAGAATGCCTAGATACTGACACTATTATAAATGTATATATCAAATAAATCTACAAGTTCATATCTATATCATTACATTGGTTGATTCCTTAAATTTAATTTCCTACATCATAATTTAAAGAGGACATCTTGTGCGACTATTCTTATTTTGGCTTATTAAAGTTTTAAATTAATTTATGGTCATCTTAATACTTCCTATCTTTATATATACAAAACCATTTTCCTAGAAAAATAGAGCCTTAAAAGGAAATATTTGAGGTATTTTCATTTATTTTTTGGACATTCAATTTACTTCTCTCATATGTGTTTTCATTATGAGGTTTGTTAGTGTTTTAAGTTATAATGGCTTGTGTTTAAACATCAATGATGCCAAGTTAATTAAAAATAATCATTTACTCACCTCTCTTAGTGCCTTTTTGGCATTTCTTATTAGTGATACCAAATTAATTATAAATATTTGAAGGGAAAGAATAATCATATTTTTGCTTAAGCAATTCAACTTGCTTATTATATGTGAAGCATCTATGTCACATTAAATCCTAAGATGACAAAGCATAGTCTATTTGTCTCATATGTTCATTTTTAGTATAAATATAAGTATTGAGTGTAATGTTTCTATCTTTTAAAATATAATGGATTATGTTTAATAGATGACTAAAGGTGTGCATGGGTTGGGCTAGGTAGGTTTCGAGCTGAGCTTAATAGGTTAAACTATATAAAATTTAAAGCTTAAGCCCAACTCAACCCATTTAGTTTTTAAAAAAATTTAGCCTGACTTGGTTCAATAGCTCAAATTAATTATTTTTTATTTTTATGTAAAAATATATGTTTAAAAAGATAATATAATATTTAAATATATAAAATATTTAATTATATTAAATTAATTTTTATATAAAATAATTAGATATAATTATTTTTAATATATAATTATATTATTAAAAATAAATTAATATAATTGCACTGAGTTGAGTTGAGTCGGGCCAACCTGACTCTTTTTATCCTGACTTGATTAATAATTAGGCCATTAAAAAAAGCCCAACGAGCCTATCGAACTAAAAAAAAAGTCTAAAGCTTATATTTTTCCAAGTTAGGCTAGTCGCCCCGCCCATGTACACCTCTATAGATGACATTAGTTTTAGCCATATATTTTTTTTCCTTTTTACTAGCTTATCATTATACTTTCCTCATACTTAGGAATTTTAACTTGATGTGAGAATTTGATTTTTGAAAAAGGATTCTAAGAGCAAGAAATTTATTTTGACTTTTTTGTATTTTATGATGTAAATTAGATGTTAGAATTTCTTTCACTTCAAATGCAAGATAAATCACCCAAAAAAATGGGCCTTATATATGATCGATATGTAAAAGTCTCTTAATCCATATTGATGCAAATAATGTCTTTGTATAGTTTTTTTTTTATAAATGTCACTTTCATTTGTAAATAACTTCTGTCAATTTGGAAGTATAATTTTACCACATAATAATATAAAATGAGGTGTGAATGAAAAATTAATGTCTTAAACTATTAATTATACTCTTAAAATTTAATAATTTTCTTTTTAAATATTGATAAAAGTTAATACAAATCTATAGGAATGCATGGGTAAAGCCTAAATGTTTTTTTTACAACTTAAGTTAATGCAAATTTATTACACGAATGCAAAAAAAGTTATTAGTTAATAGGGCAATGGCTAATGTACAAATTTCAATTAGAGTTAGATTTTAATAATGCTTATACTTCATCTCTTCATTATCAAATTTCAAATTTTTAGTTTGTAAAGTTATTAATTTTAAAGTTGTACATTTTACAAAACAATAACAATTAAAATCTTTATTTCAAATGGCATCAGAAGTATTCTAACTTTATATTTATATTTTTTATATATTAATTACAGTAAATTAATACATACCCTACATCGTATAGGTTTTAAACTAGTCTCATACAATAGTGGCTTAAGGTTTTGACACCATTTGATATGAAAATCCTTTTTAATTCAAAAGTTGAGAAGTCTTATTTTTATCATTTTTATTCAAAACATTCTTCTATGTTTGATACTTTTTCATAAAATTGTATTATTATTATGTTTATTTCTACAAGCTTAAAGGGTTTTTAATTAAGGAAATGCATTAGATGATAGTAATTAGGTTGTACTTTGGTATCTATAAAAATTATAAATTTTTATAAGAATTTAAAAATAAAAATCATAATAATGTTATTTTTGCATAAAATTTATGAATTTTTAGTGTAAAAAATTATAAATATGTATTAATCTTGAGTGAAATAAGTAAACAAAAAATTATTACTTCATCATTTTAAAGTTGTATAAAAATATTTTTCAAAAGATTTTTATTTATATATAGAAAATAAGATTTAAATAAGAAAATAATGAAAAATATAAAACTTTTCCACAAAATTTACAAATTAATATGAAGTTTTTTGAATACATAGTAAAGTATAACCTTAAAATTACCCTTAAACATATTAATAAGAATAGGTGTTACACCCTTTAGAAGACAAGGATATATTCTGTTTACTTTTATTAATATTTATGTATATGTGGCAATTATTTGATATTCATGGTTGCATCTAGGATGAAAATTTAATTGAAGAATATATGATTATAAGATATAAATAGAAAGAGTTAAATTAATAAGAGATTAATGTGAAATTAGATTCAAGTAAGTATTTATGGAGAAGATTTAAACCTATTTTCATTCTTATTTCTATAGTTGTTTTCACTGATATCTTTTGCTTCCTATTCTTCTTGTAATTTCATTCAACTGATTTTGGCAAGAATCTAGCTATCTTTACTAAAAAATTATCAACAATTTCTCCTTATTAAGGTAGCTTATCATAATTATTAAGTTTGGTTAGTAAATATTTAGGATTTTGTTATAAGAAAAGAAAATAAAGATTTAAGTTAATTATCTTCATCTTTGTGTTTAGCAAAGTAAACAATCACCCTTCAAGTTTCTCATCTTCTCCTCTAATATACAAGTAAGGAGATAATCTACTCAATCTAGTATATGTATGATTCATATGCAATTTGAATTTATATATTGTATGTTTTTAGGAATTTGATGATTTTGGTATGTAGTCTTGTTATTAGATGGTGATTCTTGTAATACTATATTGGATAATGTTTAATGATGTTAAGTTAATTATGGATTTAAGTTGGGTATTGTATGGAATGAATTAGAAAGTAAGAAATAATTAGGTGTTTTGTGAAAATTAGGAAAAACATGGTTATATTTGAATATGGTCTAGGAGTCTATAACTAGCAAATTATATTCAAGTATCATAGTTAAATATCTTAAAAAATTTCACCTCTGGATGCAAATATTTGAATACTAAATTCAAATATGACCCTTCTAGCAAGCCACATTCAACTATTCTAAAAAGGCTTCACTTCTAATTACAAATGTTTGAATATGGAATTTGAATATAGCCAAAAGAGTTAAATCCGAAAAGCAATACTTGAATACTATATTTGAATACCCTCAAACCAATAGTCTCTAAATGAGTTCATTCATGTATAATGCTTGAATATGCATTTCGAGCTTGTTCTCTAGAATCTTATATTCAAATCTCATACTCAAATACTTTAATTTGTTTTGTAGACTTAATTTGTTAATTAATATACCATGATGATAGAAATTTGTATCAGTATTGTAAAACCTGGCCTAGTAGATCTAAAAAAACCAGTGGGTCAAGATTGAACCAATTCAATTAGTTAACTTAGGTGATTGAATTGAATTATATAGTTATTATGTTTATGTATAGGTGTACATAAAAAAATTCAAACTATAAAACTTGTTATTATATGTTATCATTTTGTAATGTTATTTAAATTTTCTCAAATATACATATATATTTGAAATTTTCATTAAAAATAATGATATATATAATATGTGTTTAATTGATCAAACTAATAGTTGAATTGAACTAATATTATATATACATAATATAGTGTTTTGTTTATACATAAGTGACCGAGGAAGATAAATAATGAATGATTTCATTTTTTTAGTTTAAATTATATGTAAATAATATATATGTACTTGTAGTATGTATGAATAATAATAAAAAAAGTATAATATCTTAAAGTAATAAATAAGTAATAGTTTAACATCTTTATAATAATTATGAAATATTTTAAAACATAAAAAACTTTTTTATTATATATTTTATATTGCACAATAGAAAGTAATAAAAATACCTAGTGTAGTGGTAATGCTAATAATCTTGGTTTTGGCTCTTGTGAACTAGGTTTGATTCCTCAAACAATAATTATTGGTTTTAAACCTTTTTCAATAAGGATGCAGCTCGATTTTCAATTGAGTTATCAATTCATTCTAAGTTTCCAAGTTTTAAGCAGTTTGTATTGATTTAATTTAGATTAATTGCTTATCCAGGTTCAGAGGTTAATCTTGCTCGTATTACTTTTCAAGTCTTAATCAAACTAGTTCAACTAATTAGATTGGATCTAGTACATGGTAATATTATTTGATGAACTCTAGTAAGTGAAAAAATATTACCATTAATGGTGAAATCCCATTGGCATATGTATTAATACATAATCGAGGGAGATAGAATAAAAATGATATAATATTGAACCCGAGAAAACATTTATACCTAAGAAAAATAAGGATGGAGTTTGTGAAAATATAAGGTTGACCTAGGAATGCAAGGAAATTTAATGTTTTCTTGTATTTATTCTTAATGTTTGTCATTATCTTTTGATGCTAATATGATTATGGTAGAGTTAATTGATTATGAATTGGAAATGTTGAGAATGGGAATCATGATATCTTTTCTTGGGAACATATATATATACATATGTGTTTATTAAGTAAATTATTTACTTATTAGATCTCTAACTCATCATTTTAATTATTTTCTTTCTTTTTTTATTTTTAAGATATGCTTGTTAAAGCTCCTCCATCATCACCAGCATTTCAAGAGTAAAAATCACTTTGACACCATGTATTATTCAACTATAGCTAGTGATAGATTATAGTTAGAAATATTTTAGGCCTTATAGAAAGGATATAAGCAAAATTATTTTAGGTCTTGGAGAAAAGATATAAGCTTATGATACTTTGAACACTATTTATAAATATTTTCAAAAGTATTTATGAAATATGTTTATTGCTAGAACTTGTATGATGATACAAAGTTTAAAGTTATCTTAGGCTAGTGAAAATTAGTTCCACACTGATCATTGTTAAGGTAGATTATGACAAAATTGGTATAAGAATATGTTCTGGTGTTTTAGTGTGAAAAGAAGGCCCTAAGATAGTATAACTAAAATGTGATTATGGCTATCAATTTGATTGTTAGTCGAAACTAAATTAATGGTATATCTAGAATATCACCAATACCATTTTGATGCACCTTAATTATTTTAATGGTGTGGTGGTAAAGCTTCTTTATAGAACTGTTATTAGTGATATGTGTGTGTGTGTGTGTAAACTAAATGTTTTAGAATTTCTTTGAATTAGGAATAAGGCAAAGTCAAATGCAAGGTAGTGATCTTAATAATGAAGAGTTATTTAGGGGTTCTTCATATCAAAATAGGTTTAACATGCTTCATTTAGGGCATAATGTAGAAAGAGAGGGAATATCGTGGTAAGGGATAACAAAGATTATAACTTTCTAATTGTTTAATAAAGTTTAAAAAAGTAGATGTTATAATCTAGTAACTAAATGATGGTGAGTAAGAACCTAGGAAAAGTATGAAAACAATTGAAATTAAGTTAGCTTTTGAAGAATCTTATGAAGATTATAGAGTTATTAGAGTGATAAAATTCAAATTTGTTATATAATGAATCATAAGATTACTATAGGAAATGATTACATTGACAAAGTTTTTTAAGCCTTATAATTTAAGTAATTATTTGATTAAAATAAAGTTATTTGGAATATTAATGAATGTAAATGAAGAAATATCATATTTGACAAAAGTTCTATCATCTAAGTTGAATGAGTAGCAAGTTAACAAAGTTAGATAAGTGATTTTAGTTAAGATGGCTATAATTAATAGGAAGTATATGTTGGTGAAAGAAATAATGTTGTAGTACCCCAATTTATATTTAAATTACTTTATCTTAGAACTTCAAGAAAAAAAATGTTCATTATGATACTAAAATTACATTGGACTGGCAAAGGTTTTACCACTCAGATTTATTTAAATGGTTCAAATAGAGGTTTTCACATAAAATTTAAAGTATTTAATAAATCATGAGTGTGTTTGAAATTTTAGTTGTTATTTATTTTTCTTAAAAAGGAAATCTAGATATCAAAATTCCTATATGGAAAATTTTTAAGTTTATTAAAATATTATAGAAACTAATGGACATTTAGGATTAGCTTTATTTGAAATGAAAGGCTAAGATTTCCTAAAGAATATAAGCTTACATGGTATGAGAATCGAAATCCAAAGCTTTTTTTTTTCTATTTTTCCCTATCTTTTCCTTTACCTAGTTAGCCCTCCCTCCCTCTATTTCTCATGACCTCATTTCTTTCTTTTCTTTTTTTACTTTTTTCTCTCTCTACCAATGTTTAAATTGGCCTTTTTTCTAGCCGCCATGCAACCACTATCACTATGTTGCTTCACATGTACTGCCCATGGCTAGCAATAGTAAAGGTGTAGCAACAATAGCCATTAATTGTGGTGAAACTCACAATTGAAGCAAAACCTTTAGCCTTTTTTCCCTTGTCAGAGTTTTGGCACCTTACGACTGTTGTTGAGCTTTAACTAGCTACATTAAGAAATGGTAAGTTGGTCTACACCTTGAGCTTTAATATTTTTTGCTGATTTGAAATGAATCTAAAAAACTTATTTGTGTATGATAATATATGGGAAAAATATGATATAAAATGTTGAAATAATATAAGTAAGGTCATTATAGAGTATTAAATGATAATATTTTCAATGGCAATTGTATATTATAGAAAACCTATATTGTGAGTAAAAATTTGATACATGATGATGGCTCTATAAATAAAAGTTTATGATATAGATTGCTAAAAAGATATGACAAGAGTATATCTAAGATGTTATCTTTGAATGTTTCAAGGATTTGAACATAAGTTAGAAAACCTATATTTAAAAGTATTCTAGAAATAAATGATGATGTATAAGAAAAAATATGATTTTCATGTTATGGAATACTAAAATAATGCGGTTAGAATATATATATATATATGCATGTGTGTGTGTGTTTGTACATGCATAGAATATACATTTTTTATGTTTCGAAAAGTTCAAGCTTGGTTCAAGAAAATCCATAGGGTAAGTAATACTAAGGACACCCCTTGAAATAAGACTTTATGCTATGGAATGTTTATATGATATGATCAGAACCTCTCTAAAACATTATATTTTAATGACTAAGTTATTTTAAAATTATTGTAGAAAAACTTGATTTTATCACTATGATTTGATTAATTAGTATAAAACTGATAAAATGGAAATCTATAATTTTTCTTTTGATGATAAATGTGAAACTAAAGGAATGATGATATGGGATAATAAGTATCATGAAAAGAGCTCTTACGTTATCAATTTCTAATCTTTCCATTTATATGATTTGAAACAAAAAGTCCTTGAACAATGGCATAATTGAATTACAAGTTAATATAAGGAAAAATAAGAAAGAAAAATAGATAATATAGAATACTACACATTATGATTGAATCCGAATTTGTGGTGTGTGAAAAGATTATAGGTAATATTAATGTATTCATAAATTATTGTATAAATCATGAAGTAGGAAGAAAAAGTGAAAAGATGAGAATGGATATCCTGAACTTTCAAAAGCGAACAAGCATTATTAGGTGAGTATATATCCCACTCTAAATTAATATCTTATTATAAAGTGTTTAGATGTCATAATTTATAACTCTTCTTATAATAATATAGATTATATAACTGCTCATCTATGAATCTTAAATAATGTAAATTGTGAATCATAATATATATTATGAAATCAATCATGTGGCTATGTATAAGAAATTTAGAAATGATACTTGTGATGAGTTAGTAATTATCTATTAGAAAGAAGGATAGGTTTGTAAAGTATAGAGATAATGTTACTAATTTTTAATTGTTTGTGATGAAAATCTGATGACAAATGGTATTTGTATTACGAATGGTTTTACATTGTTACATATTAATATTTAATGGAATAGTAGACTATTAAGGTGTATAATATTAAATGAATAAGGATTAAATATTATGGTCATGTAAGAGAGCATGGTGATGCTAATATATATAATGTGTTATATACTTTGATTTACCCCATGACAATAGAATGATTGCTTGTGTTAATATTACATTTGATCCTATGATTCGTAGAGTTAAGCTCTAGTGAACATATTATAATATGAAATAAGACATATGATGGGATGATAATGTGAAAGTAGGATAGAAATTCTCGATAATAAAGTTAGTAGGGTATAAAGTTAGCTTGAAAGGAATAAGGATGGAAAGATAGGTAGGGTAAAAAGCTAGACTAGGAGTCAAAAAGTGGATGCATTTATTTCGATTATGATTTATATGCATTTATGATGTGACAGAGAAAACTTGTTGATGTTTGAATTTCTTTGATTGATGTGATTGTGATGATTTAATGTGATTTTAAAGACTCAATATGAATATGATGATCTTATTGTAACTAAGCCTTTATGGCTATTTGTGAATGTGATAACCATTTGAGATAGGTGCGAATGATGTGACGATGATATTGTATGCTAGTGAATAGTTAAGATTGCTATGACTTATAATATGAAATATGAAATCTAAGCTGTGTGTAGGTGAATACTCAACCCAAGGCTTGATTCCATATGTTTCAAAAACTTAAGAAGTTTGGATGGTTTTTACTCTTTTACTCAAGTATCTAATCAGCATGTGACCATTTAATATAATTGAATTGAGATTTAGAAGTGGTAGATATATGCTCACTAAGTTTTCATAACTTATTCTATTTTATTTTCAATGTTTCATATTAAGATAAGAATGTTTGAGCTTTATTGCATCTATAGAGAATCAAACATGACTTAGTTTAAGGATTTTGACAATTGAATTAGGATCAGGATAAATATATATAGATATTATGTTGATCCAACACTTGATGTGTTGAATCATTTATCTATATATATATATATCTATATATATATATATATATATATATATATATATATATATATATTGAGATGGTGTAGTATTGTGTATATTAATGATGCTTTCATATCTATAAAGAGTACAAGTTTTATGACAGGGTGAGTGACCTTTAAAAAATGTTTGAAAATAGGGGAAACTCTATTCATTTTTTTGTACAAATTTATAATATGATTTAAGTTCCCATAAAGGAAATTTCTATCAAATAGAATTAGAGAAATCAGTGGTGAGGCTAGTGGTTATCGAGTATTAGGATCCATACCGGTCATAATCAGGTTCAGGTCGTAACAAATATATAAGGTTAAAAATTGAATTTGTGATAAAGTTTAAGGACTTTAGTGAAACTAAAACATGAGAATTAAGGTAAAAAAAACTAGATAGAAAATTATCATGTGGATAAGCCAACATAACTAATTAAAGGAAGCAAATTAGTATATGAATATAAGGACTAATAACTAAATAGGGGTTGACTAGCACTATATCAAAATATTTATAAGCAAAATTTTAACTAAGTGTTAGGGAAAAAAAGAGGTGAAACTAAAGAATGAAGGAAGCTTACGATGGAATTAAACCTAGAATGTCAAATTAAAAATGGTAAAGGTCATAAAAGAGTCTAGGATTAAGTAAAAGGTAATAGATTTAATAAACGATGTCTAGACATAATATACTACGTGGAACTCTAAACTATTTAATAAATATTAGCCTTTAATATTAACGTCAACTTTTATTTCTTTATGCTTATTAGGTTAATCCATATTTTAAAATCCAATGCCTTCATTTATATATGTATTTGTATGTATAAATTAATTATAATTAGTAGTGTAATCAACTTTTTAAGAATTTAAGGATGAATTCTTGAAAGGGGAAGAACTATTGTGCCCCATAAAAAATTAGGATATATTCTATTTACTTTTATTAGTATTTATGTATAAAGGCAATTGTTTAATCTTTATAGATGCATTTAGGATTAGAATTTAATTGAGGAAAATATGATTATAAGATATAAATAAAAAGAGTTAAGTTAATAAGAAATTAGTGTGAAATTGGATTCAAGTAGGCATATATAGAGGAGATTTAGAAATCATTTTTCATTTTTGCCCTTAAGTTAATTCCAAATTATGAAAATGCCCTTATGGTATTAAAAACCCTAAACACCCATTTTCCTTATTATTTCTTTAGTCATTTTCATTAACTCCTTGCCCTTCCTCTTCCTTTTGTAATTTTATTTAACTAATTTCTACAAGAGCTAAGCTACCTTCTCGAAGAGATTATCAATTTTTCCTTATCAAGGTAACCTCGCATGATTACTAAGTTTGGTTAGTAAATTTCTAAGGTTTTGTTATAAAAGGGGAAAATAAGGATATAAGTTAATTTTCCTTGTCTATGTGCTAAGTAAGGGTAAACAATCACCCTTCTAACTTCTTATCATCTCTTGCAACACACAAATATGTAGATAATCTACTTAATCTAGTGTATGTATGATTTATATGCAATTTAAACTTATATGTTGTATATTTTTAGGAACTTGATGATTTTGATATGTATTCTTACTATTGGATGGTGATTCTTGTAATATTATGTTAGATAATGTTTGATGATGTTAAGTTGATTATAGATTTAAGTTAGGCATTATGTGGAATGAATTAGGAAGAAGGAAATGATTAAGTGTTTAGTGAAATTCAATGAAAACTAGGAAAAACCTAGTTATATTCATATATGGTTAGGAGTCAATACCTAATAGGCCACATTTGAGTATCATGTTCAAATATCTTAAAGAAACTTTGCCTTTAGATACAAATATTTGAATATAGTATTCGAATATGGCCTTTCCAGCATGCCATATTAAACTATTATATTCAAATACTCCAAAGAGACCTCATCTCTAGCTGTAGATATTTGAATATGGCTATAGGAGTTACATCCCAAGAGTTACGCTTAAATACCGTATTCAAATATCCTAAGACTAATAGTCTCTAAATAAGTTTATTCATGTATAGTGTTAAATATACAATTCGAGCTTGTTTTATAGAATCTCATATTCGAGTATAGTACTTAAATATTCAAACATGTTTTGTAGACTTAATTTGTTAATTAATATATCATGATGGTAGGAGTTTGTATACATGGTAGTGTTATCTAATGAACTTTAGTAAGTGAATAAATGTTACAATTGAAGGTGAAATCCCATTAAAGATGTGATATGGTATGTGTTGATATATGATTAGGCGATATGGAATGAAAATCATATGATATAGTGTCGGATCCAGAAAAACATTTATAAAAGGATAAGGTAAGATCGAGGAAGGACAAGGATGAAGTCTGTGAGGGGATAAGGTTAACCAAGGAATCATAAGAGGATTTAATGCTTTTCAATATTTATTCTTCATAGTTATTATTATCTTTTAATGCCAATATTATTATGGTAGAGTTGATTGATTATGAATTGGAAATGATGAAAATGGGTATCATGATATCTTTTCTTAAGAATACTTACACACACACATATACATACATGCATGTATTTATTAAATAAATTATTTATTTACTGAGTCTCTAACTCATTATTTAGTTATTTTTTTTAGATATGCTTGTTCAAGCTTTTCCACATTACTAATAACTTAAAAAGAGATTTAATGTTTTTAGTATTTATTCGTCACAGTTATCATTATCTTTTGATGCCAATATAATTGTGGTAGAGTTGATTGATTATGCATTGGAAATGATGAGATATCTTTTCTTGAGAATACATACATACACATACACATACACATACATTCCTATGTTTATTAAATAGATTATTTACTTACTGAGTCTTTAACTCATTGTTTAGTTTTTTTTTTTCTAGATATGCTTGTTCAAGTTCTTCCATATCACCAACAACTTAGAAGTGAAAGTATCCTTGACATCTTGTGTTGTGTAACCATAATCAGTAATAAATTATAGTTAGAAATATTTTATACCTTGTAGAAAGCATATAAGCTTGTAACGTTTTGAATACTATTTGTAAATACTTTCAAAAATATTTACAAAATATGTTTTTGTTAAAATTTGTGTGATGATACCAAGTTTAAAGTTATCTTAGTTTGGGGGAAATTGAGAGATGAGTTCCACACTAATTGCGACCAATGTGGGTTATGACAATGTGCCTTTACTGACATTCCTCTATATTACTCTAAAATGTCATGCAACCTTTCAAAGTAAAAAAATGCTTATTACCACTTCATAAATAGATAAAAAAATTTATGACTTTGAATGGCCTTTTATTGACAATTCTACCATATCATTGATATTATGCCTAATAAAAAGGTCAATTCTACCATACATCGAGTTTAAACTCATGTATGGATAAATTAACCTTGTTAGTGAATTGTAAGCCATTAGATTAAATTTTTTGGCTCTAAAAAAATGTAAAACTTAATGTAAGCTATTAGATACCCAATGTATAGATAAATTTGATGTATAAAAGAACCCACCTCTAGTATTTCTAGGGACACTATTCAAAGCTATTATTTTAAATATCTTGAAAATAGTTTTAGTAATTAGAAATATGGAAATCTTTGAAATAAATAATTTATATTTGATAAACCATTATTAGATATTATGAGAAATTAAAATGTTTATTTTAACATTTTCAAATGACTCAAGTTATTATAAATATATTTATATATTAAAGAAAGATTATAATAATTGAGTTAAGGTTTTTAAATTATAAAAGGAACGAAAGGCTAAGATATAATAAAGGAAAGTTTAATAACTAAAATCATTGGATGAGATTAACTTGAATGAATTTGAAAGGATGAGATTTGAGATAGAAGTTAAGCTCATTAAAGATGAGATGCATGGAATCATAGCTCATAACTCCTTTTAATTGTTTACCTCCCCCTATTCTTTTTTTTTTTCTTTTTTTTGGCCTCCTTCTATTTCTTATTTCTTCTTCTTCTTCTTTCTACTTCTATTACTTTTCCTCATTTTTTACCACCACGGCTCCAACTAGTTTTATTTGAACTATCTGACATTGCATTTAGTTCTTTCCCAGTGCGAACCCATTCATGGCAGGCAGCTACTTGTTTGTTATAATGGAAAAACCATAGGTCATGACAGCTAAAAGCTAATCATACTTTGTCGAAGATGACCTCGTCTCCACTGTCACTACTAGTTCACCTTTGGCCAGTTGCTGTGGATGGCATAGGATGGTAATTAGAAGCTAAGCTGGAGCCAGACCATTCCTTGAAAGGTAGAATAAGGTGGAATCTTCTTTTGTTGGTGAAGTGTGATTCCAGTGAGCTTTTGCCATCAGTAAGTTATAGGTAAACACTAACATAAAGTTCTAATTTTTATGATGATTTAAGGCTTGACTCCAAAAATCTTATTTTTATACATTTTGCAAAATCTAATGATCTCTTTAAAAAAATAGAAAATTTATGCTATATAATGCTAAAGTGCTATGATTAGAGCATTTTCGAAGTAAGATACTCATATATTTTGTAAGATTCCATCATAAATCAAGATAAACCTATTGTATGAATATTATGGACTCTTATTGGTGCTTTAAAAAATGATAAATAATAAATAACATTTTATTTCATGGAATGTTAAGATAATGTGATTGAAACTTATTTAGAGTACTATATCTTAGTTTTATAAATGATTGGAACTTAATCCTAGAAAACTTATTTTATGTTATATAAATACTTGATGATAACTCCATATAAAAAGGAAATAAATGCATAATTAGCTTAAAGGGAATTATTAAAGTCATTTTACATCAAGGATTTAATGATTTGATGATTTGAACTTGAGATAAAAAAACTTATTACTAAGAACATTTTGAATATACAGTGATACTGGTAAAAATATGTTTATATATATATGTGTATGTGTGCGTATGTATAAGTGTGTGAGTATATGTATATAAGAAACTAACTATATAGTATTATAAATAAGGTAACTATGGTACTTTCAAAATGTAAAGTTTTAATGTCTTGATGATTTTATATCTTATGAAGAATATCTAGATTCTTTATGAAAATTTTGGAAATAAGAAAAGTGATGATCTAGGATGATTGAGTGGGATAAAATGACCTTTTTTAGAGCCTCAAATTATAATAATTTTATTTATAGAATTTTAATTTAAAAGTTCATAAATTATAGTGTAGTTGATTATGAGAGTAAATATTGGAATCTATAAAGGGCCAATAATATAGAGAGTTAATACAATTATGAAATAAACCTAAAATAGTGATGTTAAAAATAAGAATAAGTAGTTATCATGCATTTATAAAGTTGCTATTGTAAATTATGAAATAAAAAAAATAGAAAGTGAAGTAAGATACTTAGAGATCTTTATAACAACGGATGTTACTAAGTGAGTATATGTCTCACTCTAATTTTAATGTTTTACTATTAAAGTATTTAAATATCATCAATTATAATTTTTCCTATAAATGATAAAAATCATATATTCGTTCATCAATGAACCTTAAAATAAGATAATAGTGAGTCATAATATATATATATATATATATATATATATATATATATATATATATATATATATTATAAATCGTATGGTTACAAATAAGAGAATTTGGAAATGATACTTATGATGAGTTAGTAATTATTAGTCTAAGAGAATGTTATTTGGATAGCCTTACAAGGCATAGTAATGATTGCTATCAATTGTTGATTAATCATGATTAAAATGCAAGGGTAAATGATATTTGTACATGAATGAACTTATGTTCTGATTAGTATGCCGAAAAGTGTAATGCGATTTATATTGAAATGTGAATGAATATTGTGACTATATAAGAGGGCATGGTGTTGCTATATATTATGTTATGTATGTTGATTTACCTCATGATGATAGAATAATTGCCTTGTATTAATATTGCATTAAATTTTGTGATTGTAGGGCTGAGCTTTATTATGTATGTTATGATGTGAAATATGCCATAAATGACATTTGAAATGCAGAATGTGATGGGGCAATGATGTGAAAGCTGAATGAGAAATTCCCAATGACAACTTGTGAAAGGTATAAGGTAAATCCTGAATGGATAAAGATGGATAGCTCGGGAAGGGTATAATGTCGACCTAGGAGATAAAAGATGGATGTATGTGTTATCTTATGTTTGATATGCATTATGATATGACATGAAAACTTATTTATGATTGGGTATCTTTGAATAATGTGGTTATGATCATTTGATATGATTAAGCCTTACTGGTTATTTATAAATACGATAACCACCTAGAATAGGTGCATATGTGATACGATAATGATAATGTGTGCCTATGAATAGTTGGAATCACTGTGACTTATGATATGTATTATGAAATCTAAGTTATATGCACGTAAATACTTGAATCTAAGCTTAATTTTGTGTGTCTCAAAGACTCTAAAAGTTTGGATTGCATCTACTCCTTTAATCAATTGTATAATTAGCCTAAGATCGATTTATATAATTAATATGAGATTTAAAAATGGTAGATCATTCGATTTGTTTTTCCATGTTTTCAAGTTAAGATAAGAGTGCTTAAGCTTTGTTGTATTTATGGAGAATTAAAGATGACCTAGTTGAAAAATTTTAATAGTTGGATTAGGACTAGAGTATACACATAGAGGTTATGTTTATTTAACATTTGATGTGTTGAATCATTTATCTATATATATATATGAGGTTTATAGTATTGTGTATGATGAGTATACTATTATATCTGAGAACATTATTTGTAAATTAGGGTGAGTGACCTTCGAAAAATGTCTAGAAATAAGAGAAACTCTATCCATTTTCTTTTAGAATCCGAAATGGATCTTAAGTCATAATGAAATAAGAAGATTTTTATTGAGTAAAGTTATGGTAAATAGTGTCAAAGTTGGTGGAAACTAGGCATCAAGATCCACTTCGATCATGAGTGGGTTTGGTTCGTGATGTCACCTAACAAAAATAGGGGAACCTTACCTTCTTACTATTTTTGTAATAATCTAAAAAAATTATAACTATTTTATTTAATAACATTATATTCAAGAAAAATAAATATTTTTTTGGTTTATATATTGATGCCTAACAAGATAATTAGTCAATTCAAGAAATAAACAATTAATAATAAATTGAGAAAGTAGTTTGCAAAGCACACTCTAACATTTAAGTTAGTATTTTACTAAAGATGAGTAACAATATTTGAGTATGAATATATGTAAAAGAATATACTTTTAGTCTTACATGGTTTAGGTGTCATGGGTCGCTAGTTCTATAGTCGAAATTGTGTAATGCATATTTGCTACTTTTGATGAACATGCTATCCTTTCTATTAAAACTCTCTTGGGGCACGCTTGGTAAAAATAATAGGAATTGAAGAATTATTGCCTATAAAATAAAATCCTATATACAACATGTTCGCAAGCTAATATTGAATATTGTCAAAGCAAATGTACATATCAATCCGCAAGATCGTCCTCATATGGAATCTTTGAACACAATGAATTGAAAAGGATAAATTTGAATAAGGAGAAGGAAACTTTGTTTGCTTAGTGTATGCCTCATTGTATAGTTTTGAATGTATAAGAGATTGCCACAAGCCAAAATACTCAAGTCCTTAATTTAGTGCTCAGGCATCCTGCCAGCCTGTTCGACACTCTATCCCCTAAAGAGGCATTTTGAATAAAAGCTCACCTAATATAAGTAAACATATTTTTTTTTGAATTGTCATAAGTACTTTTTGCCATACTTTAGGTGTCTAATTCACCTTAAATCATATTGACACGAAGATAAAATTGTGATGATAAAAAATATAGGCTTTTTGAATTCCTCTAAATTCTTAAACTATGCTAAATTATAAAAATACCCTTAACTTGAAAAAATAAAAAATAGTATACAAGTCAAATTTATCTCACATTTCAGCCATAGGACTATTATAACATGCTTGATTTTTCTTCCAAGTTTTGTCTAAAATCGAGCATATTTGCTTATTAGACTATTACAATTATTAGTTTGTGATTTCCTCCTTTACTTCAAATGCTAATGCCTTGAATGACACCTCAATCTAACATAACTCCATAAAAAATTTACTTATTTTCTTGAAATTTCATATTAATCTTTAGCTTAATATTTTAAATTATTACTTTGACCACTTGTACCTATCTTTTTGAATGTTAGAAATGTTCCTCTATCTCAAAATTAGTTTATTGCCTTTACAATGTCAATATCCTCTTGGTCAAATGCATCCTCCATAAATTTTTCAAAAGGTTTCCTCTATAGGTTCCTTTTAAAGTATCCTAACATCCTTTAATATTATTTCCCACTAGCTCTCCCAAACTCATTATCTTTATAACTTGTCTAATAGGTAGTTGCCTCTGTATTTATGTGTTTATTGACTGTGGACCTTGTACAAATGCCATCATTGCAACAAAAGTATATACTAACACTATAGCTCATGAATAATGCTTCGTACTATAGTGTCTTACACCTAATGTCTCATTCCACCTGTGTGAAAGCCAAGATTTACACTTGATTTATGCATAGGCCCTATAAACTAGCTCATAAGTCCACTTGTGTCACTTTCAATCAATTTATAATACTCCATAATGCTACTTTTACACCTAATTAGATCTTCTAATCCTCTTTAAATAGATACCCTTTAGCATCTCATCAGCTACCACAACCCATTCACAAAGTTAATGCACTCTAGCATCGTAATCCTCATGACTCCCTCTTATCCCAAATGACATCTAACAATATCTAGGCTCCCATAATCTTAACTCAAGTATGTCCTCTAACAACTAACATGAGCACCTCTTTTGATGGCTACCTAACGTTAATGGCTTGATGAGATTAAGTATAAAGTTTTCTCACACTCTAGCTTGAATTTCACTTTATCTATGCATTAGCAAATATAAACTCATGTTCATTGCCATAAAGTCTTTTCATAATGTAGCTATTTAATGCTAGTATGCTACCCCTTTTGAGTCATTATTACCATTCCAAAATAAAGCAACCATGTAGCTCAACTTACTACATCAAAGAATCTTGTAAAAAGATTGGCCACTCTTTATCCAATCTATAAATTATGCATATTACATTGATTCCACTAAATCTTTGCTTTACCTTCCAACTAGTCTCCCTTAAGTATTATGAATAATCCATTTAAACTACCTCAATGCGATATGGAATACTTTCTCTAAAGTAATCCACTTTGTCCTTTGGTTATGCTTTTCTAAGTACCAAGACTAATCCTTCAGGCCACCTTGACATGATTTTGGACTTCTTTCTTTAAAGTAATCCACTTAACATATTACTTTAATATGCCATCACTCATGATGTGTCCACTAGCTATGGTTATACATTTCTAAATGACCAAGGTTTTGTCTTCCAACTCTATCAATCCTTTAGGAAATGGTTAAGTCTTCTGACAAGATTGAGACTTTCCTATTGGATTGGTAGTTAATTCACTCATTCTTCTAAATGGTGGTTTGCATCCTTCGATGCCATTATTATAATAAGTGTATATCTAATGTCTTATGCACACAAGCAAGCTCTTTAGCATAAATGTTTATGCCTAATGCATTAATCCATAGTCACTTGAATGTATTATCCTCCTGTATACTAGCTTCTTAGACTAATCCAATCTCTTGCACCCTCTAGTCAAGTCTTTGGTAATGACTTCACTAAGTTTAAGAATAAAAGCTTTGCATGTCCCTTATATAACATTAGACAAGATGCATCTAAACCAGTTATAGCCTATTTGATCTTGACCCTCTCACACAAACCAAACTTTGATACCAAAATGTGATGAGCTGAATAACTTTCTAATTGAAACCACACAATGCATGCTTGCCTACTCTTGGACAAATATGTCAATCTTTCTATTAAACTCTCTTATGGCATGCTTTGTATAAATAGCAAGATATCGAAGAATTATTGCTTATACAATAAAATTTTATGTACAATATGTCCACAAGTTAATATCAAAATATTACTAAAACATTCATGCATATTGATATGTAAAAACCACATATGGAACCTCCAAGCATAATAGGGTCAAAAAGATAAATTTGAATATGAAAAAGGATACTCTGTTCGTTTGGTTTATATTTCAATCTATAATTTTGAGTATGTAAAGAATGATTATAAGCCAATACACTCAAGTCTTTAGCTTAGTGCCTAGGCTCTTCTTCAACTCTTCCAACACTCCACCTATTTAAAAAGTATTTTGAACAAAAGCTCATTCGACATAAGTAGACATATTTTTTTCGAGTTATCATAAGCCTTCCCAGGTGTTTGATTCATATGAAAACATATTGACATGAAAATAAAAATATGATAATCATAAATATAAGCTTTTCAAACTTCTGTAAATTCTTGAACCATGCTAAAATTACTAAAATACTCCCAAACTTAGAAAACTTAAAAAAAAATAATACCCAAATCAAATTGATCTCAAATTTTAGCTAGAAGACCATTATAATATAATTTTTTTGCTAAGTTTCATCTAAAATCAAGCATATTTGTCTGTTAGATTGCCACAACTATCAGCTTGTGGCACTAAGTCATGAAGTTTGGTGTAACTTTATGAGTTAGTAGGAAATGCATACATGAATGAAGTATTGCAAGAATCTTGTTCTTATAAAAATTGCTTGAATGGATCGATTGCCATGCTATAAGTATGATTTTATTTGGTTAAAACAATGCTTCCTAAATAAAATGAACTACTTTTATTGGATTGGTTAGCCGTGGACTTTGACTCAATAATTAGTAGACACACTTAATAGATCAAATTCAAGTTCAATTGAACTAATTATGAACTTGATTTGAATAGATTTAAATTGATCAAACATTTTGAATTGGATTTTATAATATATTTGCATGTGTGTGTGTTAAATTCCATTATATTTAATTATTGTGCGTAATTAATTTTTTTTAAACATGACTCTTTCTCGGCAATATATATATATAGGGGATTAAAATTCTTGTTCAACCTAAAGCATAACATTTGGTAATAAAGTGTTTGCTAACAAAGCCAACATGACATAACATGAAATGATAAGTTAACGAATTTAGTTGGGATCGGTATCATCGTTGTTGTCCAAACTCCAATGAAACACGACAATTAGAAGAATTAGTGAATATCCCATCCCAGATAACGAGGGTCTCCAAAACAGCTCAACAGTCACCACCCCGCGATGCTTGCTAAATTACTCAACATCGAAAATAGGCAGTGAGCCTTGATATTTAATATTTTTTATAAAAAATTTATATCTGTTATTTCATTTAAAATTTAATTTTTAATTTTATTTTATATATGTATATTCAATAATTTAATTAATCTTCTTATTAAAAAAATAATTAAAAGGGGACTGATTTTATTCAATAAAATAACCCGAAAGAAATTCAAACAATTGATAGACTTGCAAACCAACTACTTAGAAAGAACTTTTTTTTATTTAATGCATTATTAATGTAAATTTATTTTTAATAATAAAAATAATAATTCACTTAAAGGAATTCAAATAGTTGATACACTTGCCAACCAACTATTAAAAAGAATTTTTTTATTTCATGCATTATTAATGTAATTTATTTTTTTAATAGTAGAAGTGGTAATTTATTTAATGTATACAAATAAAATTCTGAATTTAAACTTCAAATATAATAAAAAGTAAAACTTTTAAGATAATATTAATGCTATTGTATCACTAAAAATACGGTTATTAATATAATTTTATATTTGTTATAAATGACTCATTTAAACCATCTTGTGTGAATATCCAAACAACAACCGTCTTTCCTCACAGAGGTGAAATCTCATTTACAATGGAAGGGACTTCAACCCCTCAAAAAATTTAAAATACAAATTATTTTTTCGAATATATATAACTAGCTACATCAAGAATTATAAAAATTTTATAAATTTTTTTAATAATTAACATTTTAATCACCCAAATCATTATTGGTTGGTTGCAACCCTATTTCCTTGACAAGACATTTCTAAAAATATGTATACCTGGTTGGATGTCAAAAACGAATTAATTTTAACGGTTGCTCCGAAATTAATATAATTTTATTTATTCTAAGATTTAGATTAATGTAAAAAGTGATAATAGTTGCTCGATTTAACAATAGACTAAAACAAGTTAACTAATTTTAACAGAGAATTGAAATTAATATATATTAATTCATTGGATTATTAAGTTAATTCATTAATTTAATTTTGTTAAGCTAATAGGTTGATTTGTTGGCCATTAACTTGGTGTGCATGTGTATATATATATAATTAAAAAATTTAATTAATTAATGTGTATATATATATATATATTAAAATTATATATATAAATAATATTAAATAACAGTTAATATTAAAATTAATAATTTTATATATTTGATATTATAAATATATATTATACAAACTTATTAAAATAAATAATTATATTAAAACTAAAATTTTGATAACTAAATTCTGTGAGAGAATTATTATCATAAAATTTAAAAATTAGTCAAATAATAATTACAAAAAAAAATATTATATATACATAAAAATAACTAATATAATTAAATAAATGATATATTAATAAGAAAAGTAAATTATTAATATTACAAATAATAAATTAAGAATTAAAATTTTTTAAAAATAATAATGATGATGATGGTGAATAATAATACAAGTTTTTATGTGATAATAAAGATAAAATATAATAATAATAATAATTATTATTATTATTTTTACTTAATTTGTTATCTGAAATTAGTCATAAAAAAATAATGATATATTAATAATATAATATAATATAATAAAACATAACAAGTTACGAAATTCTTCTAAAATTACCTAGTAATTATCAATCTTATCAATCTAAGATTAAGACTGAGACCGTGCCGTACCAAATCAATCTATTCTCGAAGGATGAAAAAGTGGCTAAATGTAAACTTGCTTGCTGCATAATTTTTAACCGTGATATATTAAACCGGCCAATTTTGTCATGTCCATATTGTCAACTTGGCCAATTGCCACGATACAGCATATACAGCATAACATTCCCTCGGATCATTTCCACCGAGTGGTTGATACGACTTCACATTAGTCGACTCGGAGAAGTTCCAAACGTTGGAGTTTGTTTGAATAAAAATGGCTTTGATAAAATATAATTATAAAATACTAAAATAATTAAAAATAATTTATTTAATAGTAAACAAAAACTGTGATAAAAATAATTTTTTTATTTAAAAATATTTTTATACAATATCATAAGATAATATAATTTTTAATTAAGATATATAAATATTATATCATATCAATATTTTATTTTTATAAATAAAAAATTAATAAAAATATCTTTTAAGAAATTTAGTAGCATTTTAATATTTTATCTACTTCACAAGCGGGGACAAATTTAGAATAAATATCATAAAGGAATTAAAAGATAATTTATTAGAAATTATAATAAATTTATTTAAAATTTTGAAAAAAATCACGTATAAATTATTTCTTTGAAAAAAATTTAACACTGAAGAATATTTTTATAAATTATTTTATTTTTGGGATCACCAAAGTCCAATGAGGCTTCGCCCTTGTCTAAAAGATCAAATTTGTGTGGGTTTTGAGTCAATTCAATCCCCTAAACGCATAAACTTCCCTAGCCCATCTGGTATTCCACCCTTTGATTCCTTCGCTACATAATGAGGAAAATTCTAATTGTAGAACACTCTGCTAACCCTTCATTTATACCCTTCAGGATCTCCTATTAATCATTAGGGTGTTTCTTTGACCTTGTCATATAACACAAAATATAGGATTTATTTCTTATATCGTCAATAATATACACACAATTAGGGGGAAAATCATTGATTTCATATCGTATTTCATTGGATTATATTTAATATTCCTTATTTTTCAAAAAATATATGCATTTATCATTGGAACATTCCCATCATTATAAAATATAATTACATTAAATTTTGGAATATAAATTTCTTCTTTAATTGTTCCCTATAATTGAAAGATTATTTTCTTACATATATATATATATATATATATATATATATATATATATATATATGTTCTTTCTTTCAAAAATAAAAACTCTCCCTTTTTTATGTATAATTATCTTGATAAAAATCTAAGAAAATAATCTTTTAACCAAAAAATAATATTAAAAATGAATTATTTTTTAAAAATTAACATTATTATGTTTTAAGATGATGAAAGAACTTGGGATGAAAGTATATAGGATTAAAAGACTAATCAAATTAAATTTCCATATAATTTGTCTATACAATCATATATATCAATATTTTTAAAATAAGATTGGACATTGAAAAGGTTTTCGATTCATGATTTAAATGGTTCAACAGTTAAATTAATGGTTAGGTATGATAATATTATAATTAAAAAATATATAAATCAAATTAATGTTAGACTTGATGATATTATAATTAAAAATATATAAATTATATAAAATTTTATGAATAAATTAAATACTTACTCTTAAAATATAAGTTTTAATCTATATAAAATAATAAATTTAACAAATAAAATTATCACAAAGTTAACATAAAATATCAAATAAAAAAGATATTTTTTTATTATTTTGGTAATATTTTTTAAAAAAAATATACTTATGGATTGAACTTTTGAAAGTGTTAAACCAATTTTTTTAAAAAAATTATTAAAATGTTTTTAAAAATAGATTAATTTTTAATTTAATTTAATTTTTATTGATTTTATCCCACTCATACCATTTTGAATTGATCCAATTTTTAAAATGATTATAAAGATTAATTTGAACCATTCTAAGTGTCGATCGATGATCCGACTATTCAATTCAATCTTGCAATTATTGATTTACACAATAGAAAAAGTTTACACCTACTTGATTTTTAGAAGTTGCTTGATTCATATAGGAAATAATTTGTTGTAGAAAATCTAATTTCTTACAAAATAACTTCTAATTTGAACTTTATAGGCAGTAGTCAAATTATTTGATTGATACATAGAAAGTATTAATACTTCATCAGAAGTAACTCTTTTTATCTTGTTTGGTTCAATTTTAAACATTCTAGGAAGTGTTAATAAAATGATTACTATATCTCAATATTATTATAATATAAAATAATAAATTTTAATTTCATTAATTAAATTTAATAAGAATAATATTATAATTTTATTATAAATAACATGAAAATTACAACTTACCTATGTTAGGGTTTGGATTAATAGATGCAGTGGAATTTTAAAATTTTTAATCCAATTCCTACCTAGGATCCATACAAAACAACATAAATCAGTATTAGGAATTTTACCTTATTTGTGTTCGTATTCTTTCTAATCGAATCTTTGAAAGATCGAGAAGAATCAAATACCGGTCGGAACGTACAGCGACTCCATGGTATCCACACGGAGTGAACAACGACTTCTCCCCTCTACGAAACTAGTTAGGATTCGTCTCTCTTACTAGGATTAGGATTGAGCATTTTCTGAGTGATTTAGGATTTTCTTGAAGGTTATGTGCGGATATCAAAGTGCTGCCTTCAAGTCCCTTTCATAGAAGTAAAACATGTCACAATCCTAGTCCTACTAGGATAATGCTTCAAAAAATCCTAATCACACTAAATAATTATTACCTTATCCTTATCCTAGAGAGAGTGAAGAGAAATAGGACTTATCTATTAATTATCTAATATTAGATAATTGCATTATCTCATAATATAATTATCTAATATTAAATTAGTATATAATTATTTTATATTAGATAATAAATTATCTCATAATATAATTATTTAATATCTAATAATATAATTATATGATATTACTTTAATATCACATAATATTATATATATTACATGAAAAATATATTATTATCTTAATAATAATATATATGTACGAAAATAAGTCCAATTAATTTGATTTTATTTCAACTAAAATTTAATTAATTATTATCTTATTCTTACTCCTTTTGTGTGACCTTGTAAGTTTTTACTACATTGACAATGACTCATCTTTGGGTCATAAATAGTGAGCGGCATTTAACAATACATCATTGCCATTCAAGTAGTAAGAATGTCTGTGATTCGATATTAACTTAATATGAGATCAACGCTTTGCATCATAATCCCTTTTATAATAATATCCAAATCGAACTGGAGGCATGGAGTGTGTCATCCTTATTAATGTTCAATTTGTATTTCTTGATACTGAGTAGACTTAAAATAAATGATTAATATTACATAATGATCTAATTGAGTATGGTCATGCATTTCTAAGTCTCACTCAATCAAGGGGTCCAATGATATTTCTCTTTTATATAAGAGTAATAAAATCCTATTTAAATCACTCACTTTCCTCTACATGATTTGTCACACACCTAATCAACACCTTACTCGTCATCCCGATTAATGATCTAATTCAGTATGGTCATGCATTTCTAAGTCTCACTCAATTAAAGGGTCCAAGGATATTTCTCTTTTATACAAGAATAACAAAATCCCATTTAGATCACTCACTTTCCTCTGCATGATTCATTACACACCCAATCAACACCCTACTCGTCATCCCGATTAAAGGTAACATAGGACGATATTAAAGTGAGAAACTTCTTATATAGGGAATCATAGTGACTTTAGGTTAAAGAACTATATGTATTTGTGGTGATATGAGAATAATTAATGACACGTTTATCCATGCAGTATTCTCACAATAGGTCGGTCCAGTACATTATTCACTAACAATGTACTTATATATTAACTTGATATTAGATATCTATGATTCGTAATCATTAGTTACTATATATGCTAGTCTCGATGTATTGTTACTATCATTTTCATAATAATACTTGATTAAGAGCATTTTAGAAATAGTGAAACTATTTCAAGGATAATTATTATATTTAAATTATAATTTACACAAAATAAATAAAATAAAATATAATAATTATATTACTAAAATGAAACGTAATACATTGTGTAATATTACAATAATCTATATGACTGACTTCTACGACACACACCAACAACTTAGAGGAAGGTAGGCAGTTAATTTCTAATATTTTGTAAGAAATAAAAATTTTATTTTTTAAAATTTTAAAATAATGATCAATCAAATAATTCATCTATTTTTTATTTTTTAGAATATAAAACTTTTCATACTATTGAAATGAATCAAATTACCTATTTTCTATTTTTCAGAACATAAAACTTCCTATGCTATTGAGATGAATCAACTTACCTCGTAATATAAAATGATTTCCATGTATCAAGTAAACTTTTAAAAGAGACATCGAATCCAATATTTCCAAAGCTTTCATTAACCAACAAAATAGAAAAGGTTTGCAGATGCCGTGATTGCCGACTTCAAACAACAAAGCATAAGCAGACAGGTCTCATTCTCCCCTCTGTTCAAAAATTCAAAAATTAGTTTAAAAAGACAACTTTGGAGGAGGAAGCAAAAAAGAAAAAGAAAAGGCAAGAGTGGAGCCAGGGAACCGTTGGCAACAGCTGTATGCCACAAAGAGCCACTTTAAAGACACCCTGTCCTACATAAAACGGGCAGTTTCGGCTGCCCCAGACGTTGATCATTGACAGCCTCAACAAAAAGTTTGGTCAGCATTGTGTTTCTGCCCGTTAACCAGCCCCATGATCTTCCCTCTCACAAAACCACAGTATAAAAAGGCCCTCAGCCGCACTTCTAATTTCACACCACCGCTGATTTAGCCGTTTGTTTTGGTTCCATTTTGCATCCCAACTTTTTGTTCATTTGCTCAGCTCAGAGGAAAGTAGTTTGACAAAATGGAGGCAATGAAGATGAAGCTGTTCTTGGCTGTTATGGTGGTTTTGATGGCGGTTTCAGCCGTGTCGGCGGCAGATGCACCGGCGCCGAGTCCTACTTCTGATGCCACCGCCCTCTTTGTGCCGACGGCATTTGCTTCTGTCGTTGCTCTTGTTTTTGGGCTTCTCTTCTAAATGGCCTTTATAAGCTATTTTGGTTGAGTTTTCAATTCATATTGTGTATTCCATTGGATAGATTCATTTCTTTTTTTTTTCCCTTTTTTTTTGGTGGTTGTATTATTATTATTATGATTTGCTTAATTAACTTATAAGCATCATCTTTCATTAACTGTTGTTTATGCATCTGGTCCATTATGTGTAAATTGAGAAATTGTTGAAGCAACTTGATTTATGAATTATAAGTTTGAGAATATGATTCGTATATGGAGTATGACGGTACAAATCCCTTCCTAACAGGAGTGATAGCAGAATTTTTCATTTGAGGATCGAGTATCAAAATTGTTATGTAACATATATAATTTTTAAATTTTTTTAGAAGATTAATCTAAAATTATCATACTGAAGACGGTAGAATTTTTAGGGCCGTGCTGCTGCCTCTCCCTACGATTTTCCCCTTTTTACCCACGTCTAGAACCCCTGTCATGATTGATAGCGGGCTTTTGGACATAAAAGCTCTTGGAATATGAATGATTCTTCAAGTATCCGAATAAAAAATAAGACTATGATAATTCACCAAGGATGGCTCTCCTGTCCAAATTAAAAAAAAAAAAGAATATTATAATTTTGAAACCACAATTACCAAAATCATAATTGCATTTAAATTGTCCTATTTTAAATCAGTAGTCCGGAGTGAAATAGGAATGGGAGTGCCGCTAACCTCATTTACTCCGGGTTATTTTCACTTAAAAAATGAAAAAAAAAATTGATTCTAACATGTTTAAATTAAAAATGAGTTTTGATATTTAAATTTTGTGACAAAATAGGAAACATTAGATTCCAATCAAATAAGAATTAACGATGAAAGAAAATGGTTAGAAGACCGGTGAAAGTGGTGAAGAAAAAATGATATAATATTTTTATTTATTCTCATAATTTTTATATAATTTCAAATCTAACAACTATCTTCTAAGTAATTTAAGCGGAAAATCCATATTGTTTTGCATATAAACTTTTAATAAAATAATAGGACTCAAAATTTAAATTCATTTATAAATAAATATATAGAATAGTTAAAACATGTATATATTTAAATTTTTTGGTGAAAATTTAGAAATTAGTTGAAAATGATAAGATTTTTTATATAAAAATACATACTTAATTAATTTGAAAATAAAAAATGGATAAAACAATTTTAAAATTCAACCATTTATTTTCAAAATTTAGCTATTTATTTTATACCCTCATTTGCTTGATTATAGCATTTTTCTCTAATTTAATTTTTACCACAAACATACAAGAGAGTTATAAATTTAGATTAATATAAATCCATCTCTAAAATCACTCAACTTATTATAAAAGCTTAATTTAATGTTATCTTAATCTGAAGCCGAAGATTCATTGATATTTCTTAGTGTAATAGTATATCTATATGCATTTTTTTCACATGACAGTTTCAATTAAATTGATCTAGCATATTTACAATAACTAAATCCAATTTGATTTAAAACAGTTTCATGTATTACATGTAGAAATATAATATGTTTTTTTTTCCTTCTTATGATATATATTTTATTAATTTAAATAATATATTGGTATTTGTAATTAAAAAATGGAAGTTAAGTTTCCTCTGGCAGAAAATGAAGCTATGAATATAATAGAAATAGAAGCAGAAGATAGCCTAACAATGAATAAAGCAAATGCAAGAGGGAATAACAAGAAAACTTATAATTGCTAACTGTGGGGAAAATTTGAAAAAAGTAATTAAAGTTGAAGTAACATTGAAATTTGTAGTTTCAAGTAAATGTGCAATAATTTCACTTATTGAAATAATTTTAAATATTTAGATATCAATCACATATTGGTGAGTGAGTTAAGGTATCCATACCTTAAATTGAGAATTATAAAAAATCATATTATTAATTTAATAATAACAAAATAATAAAAAATATAATTAATTTGTCATCATCATTGATCAGTTCTATTAATAAAAATATTTATTGTAAAGACGAGAAAAAATGAATAAACTTGGCTTCTATATTTTAAATTAATATTTTTTTAATAAAATTATTTAAATACTCATTATTATTTTAGCATTATTAAATTAATAATATAATTTTTTAAATGAAAAAATAAAAATTATTAACCTCTATATATAGGAGGTTTGCAATTCCATATTTAATTAACCATGTACTTTGAATAAATTTCATGCCAACACTATTCTGTGCCCTATTCATTTATTGCTCAAATTTTAAAAGGGCAATTTTGTTTATGCTTATAATGCCTATTTTATTCTAGATGACTAATTTTACGGAGAACTTTGACTCTTAGAGGAGCTTGTTTATTTTTACAATTGAATTATTTTTAATATATTGATATTTATTTTTATTTTGAAATTTTATTTTAAAATTTAAGAAAAGATAATTCAATAGTAAAAATACCTCTTAAAAAATGTAACTTTCTGTAAAATTATCTTTTAATTTTCATGTGAAAAATGATATAAATGTATATATAACATCATTATTGAGTAATTAAGCTTGCATTGAATTTGAGTTGTTGAGAAAAGAAGGGACAAAGAATAAATCGATTGTTTCGACGAAAAACATCTTAAAAAAATGTGAAAAATATTTAACCTCTTAAAAAAAATGTAACTTTCTGTAAAATTATCTTTTAATTTTCATGTGAAAAATGATATAAATGTATATATAACATCATTATTGAGTAATTAAGCTTGCATTGAGTTTGAGTTCTTGAGAAAAGAAGGGACAAAGAATGAATTGATTGTTTCGACAAAAAATATCTCTTTGGAAGATAATTTTATTTACTTATTTTTATAGTTATAAAATGTTAAAAAGTAATAAAATTTTACTAAAAATATTTTTTTAATATTATAAGAATATATATTATTTTTAATTTTTAAAATATATAGGTGATACAGAAATTCCTTATGATTTAGGGTTTGGTAAGTAAATCTAAAAATCTTTATTCACATATTAGTAATTGGAACTTTAATAATACATTATTTTTAGAATTTTATTTTTTATTATATTTAAAGTTCAAATCCAAAATCTTACATATATGCATTAAAAAAATTACCACTATTGTTATTAAAAAATTATGTATTAATAATTAATCTTAGATAATAAATAAGAGGTACTATCTTATGATGCACCAATAATTTTAAATTATTATTTATTTAATTTGTGTAATATTATACAGAATAAAAAATTTAAATAATAAAATTTGATAATGTATCTTAAAAATAATATATAGAAGTTCCTCTCTTGTATTTATCAAAAATGTCTTCCGACAATCCCATTGGAATTTTGACTCTCATAAGAATTTTTTTTTATTTTTTTATTAAGACTCTCATAAGATTCAGTTGGGCAAGAAAACCTTAGTTCAATTGCGAAATCACGAATAAAAAGAAAGTTCTGTGGGCTTGTAACCCTTGGTCCATTTAGATACCCTGGGCTTCGGAGAGGAAAGCTCTAAATATGGCTTGAGATTTTTCTTTCCCCCCTCGTTCTTCAGTCGCAAACCACTTCCGTTGAACGGCCCAAAATAAAAGGGGAAAAAAAATAAAATTTATGCACAATTTTATTACAAATAATAACATAGAAGTACAACTGTTAAAAAGGTTTAAATTCATATATTTAGCTTGAATCATTTTTTAATGATTAGAATAATTATCTCACTAAATTTATATATGTACAAAAATTCAAAGTCAATATAAAAAAATGAAAATAAAACTTTTCAAGAAATATTATATATAGCTTAGATTAAATACTTGCAAGTATTAATTATGGTGCATCAATTATATTAGTGTACTATTGTTATAAGCTGTTAGATTTTAATACTGCCTTTTTTTTCCCCCTAAACTTTTTGGTTGATTAGCCGTTGAGTTTTTTTTTTCCCTTATTTTTTTTCTGGCATGGTAACGAAAAATTCAACAGGGTGAGAAATGGTTGGCAAAAATGTGTGCTGGGCTCCCAAACTAACTTGTGCACAAAACCGCCTTCTGGCAAAAATTATAGTAAACCATTAAACACCATCGCTGTCTTTCCATGGATATAAATTTGATTTATTTTTAATATAAAGTAATTTTATATTTTATTTATTTATATATTATCATCTTTTTAAAAAATTATTAAATTTTTTTATTGTAATTACAAAATTTAATTATTATTACTCTTTAATAACATATTTTGTTTTTATTTATTAAAACTATAACATATTTTACATTGATAATAAATTAAATTTAAACTTTTTCATGAAGATTTCTATATAAAAATGGGTAGATCTTTGAAAAATGCTTTCGTACAATTTTAGATGATCAAATTGTAAATTATTTTGTATTTATTATGTGGACAATCTGTACACATTTACAACAGTCTTTATAAAAATCTGTAAGAATTTATATAAGAATTTACCAATTTAGTAACTTTTAAATTTAAACTTTCCTAACAACGTGTGAAATGTCTGCATTAGTCTTTGTTAATTTAGATACACAATTTGCCACTTCATTTGTTTTGGTACTTTTTGAAATAGTTGTTGGACTTTTTTTTTTTTAAATTGAACCCAAGATATTCTCACATAATTTTTGTAAAATATATAAGATTAATTTTTATCTAGGACAAGTACAATAGATAATAAATTATAATTTTTAACAAAAACATTTTTAAGAATCCAATTGAGATTTCAATGGAGCCTGTTGTTGGACGTTTCTTTATTGAATTGGAAAATTAAAATATTTGATGCGCTTTTGACCCTTGCAAATATTAATACACGTGTCTCTACACTGTTTGGCTTAGATCATTGAACGTTAGAAACATTCCTAATGGTATTACCTAATAATATATGATCTTTTTATCCTTAACTCTTTGGGCATAAGTTTTGCATTATTTTTTAGAAGTCTTTTACAACATACAAACTAGTAGTTTTATAGATAAAATTGATTTCGATATACTATGCTAATAAGATTAACACTCCCCTTACATGAAAATGACTCGATACTTCTTTTAGCTTTGACCATTTTACATGTTCATATATTTCCTATGTGCATGATCAAAGATTCTAGAATTTATAATGACATTTACATTAAAAATGCACCTTAAGCAAAAAAGAAAAGCATATCTATTAATATTTTTTAATAATACAATAATATATAATATTACTTTAAAATTTTATTTATAAATTAAAATTTTATATATATATTAATTAAATCTTTATTTTTATTATTAAAAAAATACCTAAGTAAGATTCCATTGCAGTTTATTTCCACGTACTGAATTTTAAGGATTATTTGATTTGTAGCAAGAGTATAAAAATATTTTTTAAAAAAATAAATAAAATAAGTTATTTAATTAATTATTATTTAATAAATTGAGAGAAATACAATATTTTTTTAAAAAATTCTTCTCATAAAATATAAAAAGTTATTAATCCATCTCCTTTAAAATAAATTCTACTTTACTTATTTTTTATAAATATAAAGATAAAATTATTTTTATTAAATTTAATTAATAACAACTAAATTTATTAATATATATTATAATAATATTAAAAGGAGAGTAACAATTTTGTTATAAAAATTTTAAATTAAATTGAATAAAATATAAAAAATTATTTCTTAAAAATATTATTTTTTAAATATCAATTAAATAATTTTATATATTTAAAAAATTATTTCTCCCTACCGCAAGTTAATTCCCATTGGAAACGTATCCCGCCTTACTACCGGAGCCATTCACATGGCCGACAGTCTGAATCAAATGGTTGAATAACAGCTAAGTGGTTGTCAGTGCCCTACAAATGCAAACACGCGGTGTTCATCAGATAATCCCGATGTGGCCAATCATATAATCCAAAAATAATATCGCGGGTCATTTCCGTACGTCCATAGAGCCATTGAAGGCAGCCATTTTTCAAAGTAGGTCATCACTGTGCTTGAAGCGGAGAGGTTCCACATCTTTCTCCCCGGGTTGAAAAAAATTCTTACTTACCATGAGGGAAATCGTGGAAATAAAGGCATGGGCCACGTGACAAGATGAATTTTATGAATTTTACTCTTTATTTTATCATTTTTTTAAATAAGGATTTTTCCTTATTTCTAAAGTAAGGTAGTATCTCTCGTTTAAAGTATTCACTGATTGGATATAGGATAATAATATTGATTTTTTTTATTATTTGAAATTGATTAGCTCCTTAATAATTGTTTATTTGTATAAAAAATAAATGAAAATTTCTAAGGAATAGAAAATAATAATTTTCTTACATGATTCTAAGGTTAAAAAAATAAAAAATAGGTGAAATCCACCAAAAAAAATTTCAATGACAGAAAATTTGGCTTATTGCAATTTTACTTTTAATTTTATTGAACTTGTTAATTTTTGAATTAAAATTTCTTTTACTGAGGTTAATTATGCGAATATCTTTACTATGTATTGGAGTAGTTATCCAAATAAGCATTTTATTGTAATTTCGTATGAATTAATATTGTATCTTTACTAAAAAAATTGAAAATCTATATAGGGAATTAAAAAAATATAAAATAAATGTACACTATTGTGTAAAAAATAAATTATTTACTTGAAAAATATCTCATAAAAATTCAACTACAATTAGTACAATTAAAATTTTCAATTTTTTAAATTTGTATAATTAAATTTTAAAAAATGATATTTACAATGGTTAAAATTTAGTATTTACATTTGTTATGAATACTTAGTTACTAATATTTTCATATTTTTTATTTATGAAATATATATTTATAAAAAAATTATACATAAATACGTTGAATTATGATAGTATATATTATTAGTCACAAACAAAATTTTAAATAAATATATTAATTGAGAGGTAATGTTGTTATTTAATTTAATTTTCTCCTACTTCTTCTATTTAGACAAGTGAAAGAAAATTTGTTTTTTCTTCTTTTCGATCTTCTTGTTTTTTTATTATTTTATTTACTCTTAATTTTTCCGCCTTTGCTTGGGAGTAAAGGGTAAATGATTCTCTATTTTCAAATTTGGAAAGAATAATCTTGACTTGAAAATTCTTTCTCTTTTGAGGCACCTGCTGTCTAAATGGAGAAAAATGACAATTCGAACCCCTTTTCTCATACTTTACGGATCAGTAAGCATACCAACATGCTACTCCTTTACCGAGGAGTACCGACTTGAAAACCGCAGCAGATTCATCAAACATCGGATTCCCAAAACTCACATGTGTCAAGTGATAACCGCAACACGGATGTTGCATGGTATCAACTTGCATAATGGGCTTCGCATTAAACTACAATAATTCATATAAAGATTATAAGAGCTGAGCCGCAGAAAAGGTCCAACATTTGTTCTTAAAGGTCCAACATTTGTTCTGTATATTCCTTAAATTTGACTGGGATTCAACACTCAGCAATATTAACTACTTCTGCATTGTATGAAATAATCAGAATGGAGTCCAAGTAGTTAAGCTTCGATTGTTCCCACGGGAATTTTTTTTTAATATAATTATAAAACATTAAAATAAGAAATTTTTTTTTATTTATTCAACATTAAACATTAAGAGTTTAAGAAAAGTAACTTCTTTTTTTATTTCAAAAAAATTTACTTTCCTCAATTATCATGATTTTAATTATTATTATTATTTTTAATCAAAGTTTTATAATGTATGTTACTCCTTCGTTAATATACACATAAATGAAACTTTTATACAAAAATACTTTTTGATGAAGCAAGCAGAACTTGAATTTTCATTATGCATTTTTTCCCCTTCTCAACATACATGAATTTTCAGACATGATAAAATACAATAAATAAAAATGTTGAGTAATCAATTAAATAAATTTCAAGATATGAGTGGCAAGAACTTGGATGGAATATTTGGCAGGGATGGCTTTCATGACATCTTGGATGCAGCTTTCTCAATCTTCCCGGTCGCAGCTAAAGCTTCATTAACTGCCAAGCTCAATCGGATAAAAAAATTAACTCCACCAGGATGAACTTCGCATTTTGGTCCTTACAATTCGCAATCGGAGCAAATTCATAATCAACATTGATGAGAAAATCACGGTCCACATTAAGAAAAAGCCGCTACGCTGATATGAAAATGGCTTTCTAATGTAGTGAACCTTGAAACAAAGCATCATCGATAACAAAATCTATGAAGATCCTCCAACTCAATATCTGGCCATTATAAAAATTGAGATCGTAACATATATTTTATATGATAAAGCTTGCTCAAGATAGGATTTTTGACACCACACATTGATTAAGCATGAGCTCGGTGCAAGACTGACTATTTTGCACAGTTCTTCACTAACTGTGCAGTCCTCATGATTACAAAATGCCATCAAAATCAAGCAATTAGTCTGAAAAATTAGGGTCTTAACTCTCATCCAATCAGTGTACTTAAGATTAACAACACTATTACACTTGAGCTTATACTCCCGCCCCTTTCTAAATCACCGAACCTCATAATAACTGAAGTGTAATTTTGGTATATAATAATACCATACATTGTTCTGGAAAATGAAATAGCAAGTCGCATTTCTGATGAAAAATGCATCAGAAGACCCAGGAACTTAACCAATGGAAAATACTCTAGATCCATGCAATATGGAATTTCAATGTAATAACTAGAGTTGACTGACAGGTTAGAAGTGGCAGGGACTAGTCATTCACAAGTTCTCTGAATTTGGGTAATTGTGCCACCTAAGCTTTGTGTCGACCGGGGTAACCTATACTTAAGAAAGGGAGCAACTATGATTAAAATATATATATAAAAGAGAAGTCCAATTTTAACAGAAACAACAGGACCTAAAAATTTAGGTTAATATTGTTGAAATACATGTATAGGTCCAACACAATAAAATTATTAATACTTCTGCATAAAATACCTCAATTCTAGATGTGGTAGCACTGTCGGATATTACCAATAATCACCGCATGAACACTGCCCTTCCTTAAAGCAATGAAATCTATGAGCATCTCTAACAGTAATTTCTCTACCAGCAATGGCTGAAATAAACTTGATTGCGTTATGGCAATCACCACAAATTCTTAGATTCTTCACCACAAGAATTGGCACCTCTTTTCTAGTCGAGATCAGCCCAAATGCTACTGCTAGCTTCTCGCTATGATGCACTAACCTCATTTCTTTCTCTTCCAACCCTGTGCCTGCGTCTCTCACTAATACCCATCTCACATCTGGCACATACCCTGCTTGCTTCATCTTCCTTAACATTTCCTCCAGGTACTGATGAATCTCCTTTATCTTAGGATGTGAAGTGTCTTCGGCCACAAATACATGCACCCTCTTATCAACCTCAATCCAGCTACAACCCGGTTTCTTCTTCAAACCTCTATCCCGCATTAGCCTTTTAATTGTTGCAGACTCTTCCCATCTGCCAGCACTGGCATACATATTTGAAAGCACGACATAAGGAGTAGAATTATGAGGTTCCAGCTGGAGGAAATGACTGGCTGCTTTCACTGCTAGCTCTATGTTCCCATGTTTTCTACAGGCACCAAGTAAAGCAGCCCATTCAATCGAACTGGGATCAAATGGCATTGTCTCGATAATCCTCTCAGCTTCAGTGAGTTTGCCTGCTCGACCCAAAAGATCAATCATGCAAGAATAATGCTCTGCTTGTGGTTCAATCCCAAACCTCTCCTTCATCATATTGAAATATTCCTGGCCCTTCTCAACCTTTCCAGTATGTACGCATGCAGAAAGAACAGATATGAAGGTTATGCTTGTAGGGGCAATATCCTTTTGCAGCATCAATTCAAAAAGATGAAGTGATTCTGCCTCAACACCATGCTGTGCATACCCTGCTATCATTGAATTTAGTGAAACAGTGTTATGTTCTGGCATCTTATCAAATAACCTTCTTGCATCTTGAAGACTCCCACATTTAGAGTACATTGCAACAAGAGCATTATTCACTGAAATAAGGTTGGAAGGGATATCAGATTTGATTGCTAAGGCATGAATCTGTTTCCCCTGAGAGGGAGATGACAAATTGGAGCATGCACTAATTACACAAACAAAACTGCAGTCATCTGGGTGATAACCTACCCGCTGCATCTGCCGGAAACATCCAAGAGCATCTTCAGAAAAGTCCACATTTTGGGAAAATCCAGAAATCATGGTGTTCCAAAGAACCAAATCGGGTGCAGGAATCTCTTCGAATACTTTCCTGCAATCAGACATGCCATCTGAACACTTAGAGTACAAATCAATTAAACCACTCCCGACATAAGAATTCTGATGGAATCCGCTCTTAATTAACTTAGCATGAAACTGCAGGCCTCCTGATAGATCCTGCACACACGTAAATGCTGTCAATACACTGGCCAAAGTGAATATGTCGACATTCAATCCCAGGCGAACCATCTGCATAAACAATTCCAGTGCTTTTGATCCTTCCCGGTGCTGCCCATATGCCACAATCATAGAATTCCATGACACCTCATCTCGAATATCACCCATACCAAAAAACACCCGCTTTGCCTCATCAAGGAAACCGTTCTTACTATAATACGTGACAAGCACATTGTTCACCGAAACATAAGAATCAAACCCACCCGAAAATGCAAAACAATGCAACTGCCTAATCAAATGAATATCATTGCAACAAGCTGTCATTAATCCGGACAAAGTGAAGCCATCCATTTCAAGTCCCCTTTCTCGCATGCCCTCAAATAAGCAAAATGCTTGCTCAGTCCCGCCACGGTCGGCATAGGCAGAAATAAGCGTATTGTAGGATACAATGTCCGGTTGCGGAATTTGGTCAAACAGCTGGTGGGCGACATGAGTCAGGGACTCTTTTGCGTATGCAGAAATAATAGCATTATAAGAGAAGACATTTGGGTCATGGGTACAATCGAAAGTGCGACGAGCAGAAGAGAGACGACCGCATTTGGAGTAGAGAAGGAGGAAATGGTTAGACATGTAAGTCGAAGAAGGAATGCAGGACTTGACGTAAAGCGCATGCAAAGATTTTCCAGTTGAGAGGTCTCTTTCCACAATGCATGTCTTCAAAAGGTGGCGAAAGCCTTGAAGTGTCCATGAGATTTGGTTCATCTACAGAACTCAGCTCAGCTAAACCAAGTTTACATACTAGTTCCTTCTGTAACCATTGCTTTCGAGAAAGAAAACAACCATCTTCATCCCAACGGTCTCAGGTGAGAACAATGAAGGGATCTTCTCATTCCCTCAGTTTGGCCACTGGTAAATCTCGGTGAAGGCAATGAACCAATGAAAGGGACAAAATTTATGTTTTCAGTCCGTTTGTCAACCGACAAAACTGAGGAGAAATTTAATATTCTGTTTTGGGGTGATGGGATTTATGTTGCATTCTAGAGGCGAAAGTCAGTATTTCTATTCAGCAATGAACCGGTTAGATGCAAAAATATCTGCTTTCGTCTGTTTGGCACCCGAGAAATTTAAACAGGAATTTACCATTCCGATTTCTATAGATGTGATTTCTTCCGGCAAAATCAATATTTCTGCCTTTTCTGATGCAATAAGCATACTTCCTGCTCGAAGAAACTTTTCAATTTTGCGTCAATTAAAAAAAAAAAGAATGGAAAAAATCCTTTATGTGTTCCTCAACTTGACAGAAAATTACTGGTGCAGGAATTCTGCAGGGGCTACGCTCCGTTCCGACGGTGGAAAGTCAGACTCCTCGGCGATCGATGTTATTACCGTTGCTATTGGCAAGCTCAATTTATTTATTCAGTCATTTACGTCAAAATTACAGTTTTTTATTTTTTGTTTTTGATTTTTGCTAAGAAGATAGTTTGCATTAAACGAGAACATTGAACAAGTTTTGAGCTACAAAGACACGTATAGAAGGTACATTAGAAAGATGTCTTCAACTAGTGCTTAGAATATTAGCGACTCAAATTGCAGCCTCATGTGTCATCTTATTACAAGAACAATAACACTAAAATAAACTAACATTAGGAACATCTCTATATAATTCTAAGATTGATTCAAAAATAGAATATGCTCGCCATGGACAAGATGAAACTTGTTGTAATGAATGAATAGTAGATTGACAATCACTCTCTATAATGATTTGTTGGTAAGTGAAATTGTAGGAGACCATAAGAACTTTATGAATAGCCAGTAGTTCAACGATTAGGGAAGTGGAACATGAATTGTTATCATACCAGAATCCCACAACTTCGGCCATACAGTTACGTGACCCGCTTTCCACGTAGCATCCACATTTAGTTTTAGTTAATGAGAAGGAGGTGGTACCCAGTTAATGGTTGCTACAGACAAACTTAAAGATGATTCGATAGATGAAGACTTAGAAGAATGTTCCTGCTAAAAACAACTTTTGTTGTCTCTCATGTCCTCCGCAATCTTCATGCAGAGTCGTTGAAGATCAAAGGGAATGTCACGGAACAGCAGATTATTTCTTGCCTCCCATCGACGCTTAAGGGCTATAGTCACGAAAGCACTGAGTTGTCGCCGAGCTTCATCATCTCCCATGGGGTAGAGGCGACCATTTCCAACCACTAAGGCCTCCATGAATTCAGAAGAGAAATGGATCCCAATTGAAGGATGTTAATATCCTTGAAACGGAACCATAGTGCTCTTGTTACCTCACAATTTTCAAGAATATGAAGTTCTGTTTCAGAAGCAAAGTGACAGAGAGGGCAAAGAATGTCACCTGAGTTGGTGAGGTTTCCTAGGCGAGCTCTGGTAGGCATGACTCTAGTAATATAGTGCCAGAGAACAACCTTCCATTTTTATTGAATTTGCAATGACCAGATTTTCGTCCCCATTTTTGGAGGGTTAGTGTTGAGTCTTGGAGAGACTGTAGATCTCTATGCAGATTTAACAGTGAAATTGCCCGAAATAGTTACTGTCTATAACAACCAATCAAACGTGTGCGAGGAAATGGGTGTATTGAGAATTGAGCACGCCATATTTGTTTGGAATAACTGCTAAATAACTTCGTGGTTCCACTCCCTCCTGCCATTACGCATGAGATTGTTGACCGTATAGTCAACATTTATGGTGATGCCATCCTTGAGAAGGGGAATAAAGTTGATACAGTGTGCCACCCATGGACTAATATTGGCTCTAATGTGAGAACCTGGTCCCACCAAGAAAAGAGTATGTTGCTTTATAATTGGGCTGCCGTCAAGAAGATCTCTCCAAGCCCAAGATTCGATCATTTGTAGTAGGGTTGAAAATAGGTGATTAGAACCAAGATATTTTGATTGAAAACACTTGACCCAATTTTTGTCATGTTCAGTAGCAATTTTCCAAGTAAGTTTGGACAGCAAAGCCAAATTCAAATTAGCAAATAATTTGAAGCCCCACCCCCATGTGATTTAGGTTGGCAAAGTGATAACCAAGCACGTGGACTAAAAAAATTACGTCAAAATTACATTTTATTCATTCGTATTTCACTTTTTTATATTTAATTTATACATAATTTTAAGTATTAAAATGTCTTCGAATGTATTTTTTTATTATTAATATTTTACTTATTCAAATTATTTTTATGTATTTTTCTAAAATTTCACTTGCATTGCTATTTCTTCATAAATTAAATCAACTTTGTGCTTATTTAAAGAATTCGAAGTATAATTTTTCTTAATTTATTTTCTATAGTTATATTTTATCTTATTAAGGCCTTGTTTCGTATAACAAATAAGATAATTTGACTTGATCAATAACCTATAAGTTAGTCTGTAAAGATATTTCTCGCATTAATTTATAAGTTATTCTAGGTAACTTATAAACTTTGATTTAATAAGTTACCTAAAGTAACTTATAATTTATAAATTACTATTCCTTCAAATTCTTTCTAAATCTATCTTTATTTTTTTTTGTTAATTTATAACTTATACTTTTTGTAATATAAATTTAAATAATTTTTATAAAATATGATTAATTTAATTTTAACATAATTATATATTTATTTTAAATTATAAATATATAAAAATATATATGTATATAAATAATATCATAAAATATAATTAATTATATTTTAAGTAATTATAATTTTATAATAAATAATAAAATAAAAATTATATAAATAAATATATAAATTTATAAAATATAATTAATTAAATATTAAATATTATATTTTTACTTTCAAATTTTTAATTACATTAATATAATTTAATTTTTAGATAAATATAAGTTATTTTAATTATATATCTATTTCTATTAATACGTCTTTTTATATCATTTTGTAATTTTAGTTAGTTCTAACAATTAAATTTATAAAATATTTCGGTTAACTTATCGATTATAAGTTATCAATTATCAACTATAAATTATCTTATCAATTAATTTATTAATTATCAATTAATTTATTAGTTATTTGTGCGAAACGAAATTTAAAAATGTGGTATTTATCCATTTCTATGATCAACTGCAACTTGGGATAGGATTTATTCCTTATTCCACAAGAGCAATTACATTCTTAACTACGACTTGAGAAAGGAAGTATACCTTATTCACAAGAACATTTGCATTCTTATACTACCGGTCACATTTTATATTTAAGTGACATGTAATTTATGATAATAAGATATTGATTAAAATAAATAACCTATAAACAAAAACCTTGATACTTGATACGGGGAATAGTGTACTAGAACGCAAAAACAGAGAAGTCAAAAGTCACAAACTTCTCATTCTAAATGGTTCAGATAGAAAACCAACCCATAAATACGATAAAGAATCGTAATCGAAATGCCAAGTACAAAATAGGAAGACAGCAGAGCATCCCAAACAACTTTATGTACAAAACTACATAATAGATCATCGTGCTAGATTTATGCTTTTTTTAATTGACTATGTGGAAAGTAGTCCAGCAGCATCATGAAGGCACTTGGCGAGTTCAAAGACCATCATAGTAACCGCCGTAGGTTGTGTGGGCTCTTGTCAGAGGAGAAGTTACTTCATTCAATTTGGTAGCACGTTGCACAACTTGCTCGAGTGTCTGCCATCACAATAAAGGGTCAGTTCAATTTCCATGAATCTATAGGATCATTTCCTCATTGGGTTGAATATCTACACCCAAGGGCAATGCTAATGACACAACACAACACTACCTTCGAATGCTGTTCATAAGATACAGTTTTCTTTAAAATTAGTTTTTGTTTATTTTAAACTAGTTTAGGCATGGCATGACAATTGCCGTTCAATATACACATGGTGAAACTTAAAATGGACGAGATCAATAAATAACTTAATTTAAATGAAAATGACATGGATAACGGCTTAAATAGACTTATTCTTATCGTCCTTGATTTACATTTTTCTCTCTCTCCATTAATTATGTGGACCAATTAATGGACCTGGATTCTATTAAAAGAGAATGCATCAAAGGCTTCTGGTGTGTAATTATGATGCAAGATACTAGAGTACTCAAAGATTTTAAAATTGAAATGATCCAATAAATTTTAAAATTATTTATTTATAATAATTTATTTATTAAATATAATTAAATAATTAATTTAATAGTAATTTATAAAATTATCATGTTACTTCAGATTTTGAAACCACGGTCTTGATAGAATTCACCACGTGCCCTTTAGTGTAATTCTAAAGTCACGTACTCCATTAACATTCGGGGTGGAGAAAAGCGGCGGGAAGAGGGGTGGGTTGAACCCCAGAAGGTGCAAAGCTAATCCCACAACTCTGCCATTTACACTCAGACTCACAATGAAATAAGGCAGTGGAGTTCCAAGTTAAAGGGAGACGTGTCTGGTTGCGAGTCCATCACTACTTTGGATGGGAAACAAAGAAGGACATAGGAAGGGGAAAAAAACTATTTTGTGATGCTGAATTATGAATGCTATAAATCCTATGATGCATAGCTACAGTAAATGAGGAATTCTGATAAATTTTCTGACCTGATCATCTGGATAGATCTGGAACCGAATCTTCCGATCCTGCTGAATCTTGTTTCTTTGCTGGCTCCCAAAATACATAATACAGAATGTAGTAGCTGTAGCAAAACCAAAGGAGCATATTGCTCCAATCCCAGTTGAGCTCCACTCCCAAAAGTTGAATCCACCGTTGTTCTCTTCCCATTTGGAATCAATAAGCATTTCCATGAATTCTCCTTTGTCCTCAAATTTCAGATTAGCTGTATCATTTGGAGGCAACATTTTTCTGCCGCCAGACTTCGGGGAGTCCATTTTCATGTCGATGAATTCATTCTCCTTCGTTTTGAAGAAAACTTGTGAAACTGTGTCTTGATCAGCTTCCACACAGGATTTGATTTTCTCAGCGGTTGCTGATGGGACAACAGAGAATTCGATAGGAATTTTGGTGTTTTCTTTCACAGACCCGCAATTTGGGGGTTTCTCAACATGGGGTTTCAATTGAGTCGGAACCCGCACAAGTTGATTAGGCACTCGTTGATTCCTCGGGGGCTCAGTGATTTTCCTGGAATTTGGTGGAGGGCATATGAAGTAATCCGCGACGAAAACTGTTTTCAAATCAGAATTTCGTTCTCCCGAGAAAATCTTTTTCTCGCCATCTTCCTTGAAATCAAGGAATCCATCATCAGGGAGGAATTCCCACTCATCGAGATCCATTTTGGCAAGGAATTTGGTTATGGAAGAGAGACCAAAGAAGGGATGTTGATTTACACCAAAAAAAAAAAAAATGGAATTCTGAATGATGGACGGTGAATAATTGGATCAAATGCGGTGGCTCCGGTGGAGTTTTGCGTGGAATTTGAATAGTATTAGAAGGAAGCCACCGCTCTGTCCTCTTGCTGGCTGAAGAGCGAAGTGATGAGAGAGCAAATCACACTCGGTGCTTATCCGTGTTAAAGATGACAAAGTGGAGAATACCCCCAACGGCCCACCATGAAAAATTAGCAGTTTGGTCATAGGTGTAGAATCCACATTTGTAACGAGTGATGGGTTGTTCATAATCAAGAAAGATTTTATATTCCATAAAAAAAAGGTAGTATTGGTGCATAGTTTGAGGGGAAATGTTAATCAATTACTCCCTTTAATTAGTTGTATTTACGTCCATAATAATTAATTTTTATAATCAATCTCAGTAAAATAATAAATTGCACAAACATAATGTATTTTTTCATATTTTTAGGAGAAATCTAAATGCTGTGTTGTTTCAACTCAAAGATAAAAATGTAAAAATAATAGTTATATATTTTTTACTTGCATTAAATAAGTAAATTATATTAAAATAATTGAAATACTCTTCAAATAGAGAAAAATAAAAAAAATAAGGTACAAGTTTGATTGCTCTCAAATTTGAGCCATAAGTCCTTCATACTATGCTTAATTTTTTACAAAATTTCATGTCAAACTAAGTACATTTACTTTATGAGATCATTTATAAGATGACTGTTGGGTTTTAAATACAACTATCTCAAAAATTAAAAGAGGTTAATTGCAAAATTTAATAATTATGGGTGTTAAATACAATTATCTATCATGACCTTTCTAAATTGTGACCATGTAAAATCCAATAACCTAATTTCTATCAACTTAATTTGATCATAATACTTGATATCATCACATGACTGCTAATAATGCAAGGTATTTTATATGCAAAGAACAAAATAATTACATCTAAGTGTGTTTATTCAAAATTACTAAGGAAAGAGAGTTAAACTTATTTACTTACCTTTATAATTTAACGTTAAGATGACTTAACTAAATCTAATATACATAAAGTACTTTTACAACAAAGAATTTAACTACACATTACAAGGCCTAAAAAGTATTTCTATTTATAAACAAAATAATTGTTGTATCTACTTTGTACAAAATAAGCCATGTAGGATTTACTCATGCCATTTTAGTAGTAGAGGAGCTTTTACATTGGTATCTATAAAATTAAACAAATAAAATAGTGAGTTTATGGTTCAGTAAGTAAAAATCATATCTCACATTAGGATTTTAGCAACAAAAATCAAATATGAATGCATCAATATGCTAAATATTTAAGGATAATGTTATAGGGAGCTTGATCTTTCAAGAAAGTAGGTGTTTCATTATTGAATTGTCTTTTTTTTAATCTTAAAGTAAATGAATTAAAATTAAAAATATAAATCTTAATGTATTAAATACAATCCAATGATAAAAACATGCAATCTCTTAAAAGTTCAAGTTTCCTATAGCATCACTTAATATATTAATACATGAACATTATATCACCACATTATCATAAAGTTCCAATAAATATGCAATACAAGAAGTAACATGGCAATAATTGATTATAAGGATTTGGAGACAAAATTTGACTCCTATAATCGACTATATAGTTAACTATAGACAATCAAAAAGCATATTTTTTTTATATAGTAGACTATCTAATCGACTATAAGTCCTTTGAAAATAATTCTCAAAGCTATAGTTAAGTATAAGTTCACAATTTGTAGATTTTTTTAGAAATTTACTTCTTATTTGGTATTAAATCTTCAAATTTCCAACATATACCATTATAAACTCAATTCACACATAAAATCAAACCTCAACAATAGCTTTCAAGCCAATTCTGACAAGGTAAACATTCTAAAAACTAGAATTTACTTCAATTGATTATTATAAACTCAATACTCATCATTACACTAAACCAATGAATAATCTCAGTCTAAGTAAATTGTTTTCTTATCTAGATATAGAGAAGAAGATTGAATGTTGAATTTAAGAGGGATTTGTTCATAATAAAAAAAAATTAAGCAAATTTCTCATTAGTGCTCTAATCCCTCATATAGAAGAAATTCTCGTTATTATCCATAATCATCCAAGAATGGGAGTCAAGAATTCTTAGCTTGCTTGAGTTAAGAAATGGAAGAATTGTCAGTGCTTGATGATTTGAAATTATAGGAGAAAAGAATAGTAAATGGGGAAAATGATGATTATAAGGCAAAATAAGGGTTATAGGAAATTTAAAGGGCCATGAATAATTTGGAGAAAAATCATTAGAGTAAGGAAAAAAAGGAAAAATAAGGTTTTTAAATTTCTTCTATACACTCTTACTTAATTTGACAATATACTAAGCTTTAATTATTTCATTCCTCATTCCCCCTTATTCACACTATTTTACCTTATTCAACCATAAAATCCTATTATTTTCTATGAAATTCTCCCTCTAAAAATAGTTATAACAAGTACACAATTCTTTCTATACATAAAATTTTTTAATTATTTTTAATTTTTTAAAAAGTATAACATTACGCCAAAGTTGACATGAGTAACTTGCATTTTTTTCTCCTATAAATTTTGTGAAAAATTGGCATATTTTTCTTAATCTCGTAGTTAAAAGTTATAAATTTTTTATATAACAATGGGAATAAGGTTTTAAAATTTTTAAATAAATTTTAAAAGAAAAATACATTTTATCTACTTATTATATGAGCTAAGTTTCACATTATTCATTTTCTTTAAAACGTCAAAAGAAGTTAACTTGTGAGTAGACATTAACATTTTTTTCATTCTGTAATTTTTTATTTAAAATAAAGAATTTGTTTAGTTCCTACGGAAATTTGAACTTATCATAAAGTAATTTTTTTTATAAATACTTCAGAAAATATTCAAAATTATTTAGTTAATAGTAAGAAAATGACATTTCCCTATAATTAATTTTGCATATTTTATTTTATTCAATTTTAAATTTTATAAAAAATTTTATTAAATTGACTACTATGCCTTTCAAAACTCTAGTACAAAAAAATTATAAATTTCAATTAGCTCTTTGAATTTAGGTCTTTGGTCATTTTTTAATCATAAAATTTTTTACTTGTAATTCCTAATTTTTAATTTACCATAGAAAATTAAATTAACTTAATAAATTACATATAAAAAATTGAAATGGTTCATGTATTATATCCCTTTTAAAAACTAATTATAATTATTTAAAATACATATAATTATTAAAAAATTATAATTATAATTCTTTATTTACCATAAAATTTTTAATTATTTAATAATTTATATAAAAATAAAATAATATGTTACATATTTCTTTTGAAATTCATAGTTATCACATAAAACACATATTATAATTTTTTTAATTTTTAATTTATCATGAAAAATCAAATTAGCTTAATGATCTCTTTTTTATATAACATACTATCATAGTTGACATTAAACTTATTATTTTTTGATAATTAAATAAGAGGATTAGGTTGTTATTAGTTAAATTAAGCAGAAATAATTTTATATCTGTATGTGTAGAAGGCATATGGAGTTCAACTTACCAAGAACAAGTATGTAAGCAACATTTTAAGTTTGTTGAAAAATAAAACTTATCAAAAAAAATTATTTCTTCCATTTTAACCTTATAGTAATCAATTAAATAATTCACCTATTTTCTACTATCTAAAAAGTTGTAGTTTAATAGAACTTTCTATCTACCAAACAACTACTAATGAAATTTCATTAGATTGTTCATTTGTAATTTGCAGTATTGGATACTTTGCCTATTTTTGTAAATTATAATTTTTTGAATTTGTCTACCTATAGGGTGGAATGATAATTATGATAATTTCATCCATTTTGAATGATGATGTTATATAAGTGGATAAAATGTTAATGGTACAAAACACCTGTTAACCTTTTTTAACATTATATGTGGATAATGTGAAGGTCAACCTATAGAAAATTATAATTTTTATATTAAACCTTTAAAAAAACTAACAAAATCTTTTAGTACGAATTGAATGCATTACCTAAAAAAATGTAAAAACAAAGTTTAAATGTGAAAGTCAAAATTTTCTAGTTAAAGATTATTGATGTTTTCATCTTTATTTCGTGTTTGTTTAAAGGAAGAATATTCCCAACTAAAGATGCGCCGTGATATAGTGGGGAGAGCTCATTTGCAATTGCAACTGCCTACATACGCGAGAGACACAAGTTGAAGTCCACCATAATTTTTGACAAGAGACAGTAATTTGATAAAAATATGAAATATATTATATGGATTTGGATTGATTTTTTTTAGAATTAGGTTTGGGTTGATTTTATACATATGAGTCTATGACAACATAATTTGACATAAATATGAAATATTTTATATGGTTTTCGGTTGGTTTTAATTTTTATGCATATTCAGATTGTAAACGGGATAATTTGTTTAATATAAATAATAAATAAATTATATTAAAGTTGATCAATAAGTAAATAATTTGGGAGCCAGCTTATTTAGTAGCTTATATTAAAATTTTAAAAAAATTATTTCAAAAAATCTAAGTTAGACAAAACTATATATAACAAAAAGATAAAGTTAATATTTTATTGAAACGGTAGTAAAACTTAATTAAATATTTGATCAATAATTAAAAGTATTTAGTAAACATAATAAGTAATTAAATATATTAAATTATTTATAATATAATATAATTTTCGAGAATGGAGTTATTAAACAGGTTAGGTAGATTAATCCATTAACAGAAAAACACTTTAGTAAACATAATAAGTAATTAAATATGAACAATGAGTTTAAAATATAATTTTGCCAATAAAATTATTAAACTTGTGTCGTCATGTTTAATATTTATGGATCATGTTATATCACCCCGTAAATAGTGCCAAATTAATTGTTCCGAATAAGCATTTCCCTTAGATTTACATCACACACTTAATTTGTTATTACATCAACAAAAAATAAATAGTTTTGTTTGTTTGGAAACCAATTCGGCTCTCGTATGTAAGTCGGGAGAAGTAGTATTTTCCATAAATTTATTATTCAAATCAAGTTGAGATCAAATTTATTCAAATTTTTATTATCCTTTTTTTTTATGAAAAAAAAAATAACAGCTAAGTGGGACAATTATTTTGAAGCCCTTCAATAAGCGTTGTTTTTGAGATTCGAATCCTACATATTAACAAAGAAATTTATGATTAATATATTTTCTACTAAACTAATATCTTATTGAAATTTGTTATTAATTATGTAGGGGAAAAATAAATAAATCCCCCAAAGTGTGATTTAATAGTACATAATTCCTTTAAAAGTTTAAAACTTATAAATAACCTTGAAGTTTTCACAAAAGTGAGAATATTGATAATTTAGTTAAAAAAATTAAAAAAAATCATATAAGTCACTTATAACTATTTTTAAAATACATTCAACGAATTTTTTTAATGGGTTTTCTTCAAAAATAATTTACTAATAACATTGATCCCATAATGCTTTTATATTATAATTGAAGACAAACATTTTATGTAAATTATTATTGAAACTCAACTAAATTGCATTTAGGAAAGTAAGATATGTGTTTCTTTTATTACATGTTTATTTTATTATTCTAAATTAAAAAAGTGTTAGATAAAGTAATAAGTAACTCATCTATATCTTTTTATATTACCCTTAATTGAAATTTCAATTCTTAGTTTTTTGAAAACTTTTTTTTTTTGTAAGTTTTGAAATTCTAAAATTTTATATTATATCAAACTATACATCAAGGATTTTATTTATATTTTTACCTAATTTTGACAAAAGCTCAACACAACAAAATACTATTCTTGTAAAAGCACATGGCGCGAATGGAAACATTATTTTTGTAAGAAAATTGTAAAATATATCCTTCAACTTTTGGATGATTATATTTTATTTTATTCAACTTTCAGAACATAAAAATCATTTTTTCAACTTTACAAAACTTAAAATTAGCACTCACTATTTATTGAGGTAATCATTTTATCAAATTATATATTTTTAATGAATTTTTTAAACAAGAATTACAAGATTATAATATATTAATTTATTTTATTATTTTTTACAAATAATTTTGTAACTCATTTACTCATATTTAACTAAAATTCAATATATATAATTTAATTCTTATTAATTATATCACCTAGACCCTAAACCCTAAATTCTAAACCTTAAAATATGTGAAAAGAATTATGAAATAAATTAATATATTATAATATAGTGATTCTTGTTTAAAAACTAAATAAAAATTATATAATTTAATAAAATAGTTGATTAAGTTAACAATGAGTGTTATTTTCAAGTTTTATAAAGTTTAAAAGAATAATTTTCAAACTTTTAAATTTAACAAGAGTAAAATCTATCCATTTTAAAGATGATAATTTATTTTTTTCCATTATTTTTTATTTTCAAAGATAACACTCTATTGTTTTCATTTTTGTTCATTCTTTTCCTTAAAATAATTAAAGTAACCTTATTTCTATATAATACCTTTTCAGCTTGACACAAATTAAATTAAGGGAGATTTTAAGATATATTATTAATAAGGTAATGTATTGATATATCATTAAATATACATTAAATTAATAATTTTTAAGATACATAATATAATATATTAATTATCAAGTTTGATAATATATTAATGTACTACTATATTAATAATATATTGTTGAATTCTCCTTAAATCAAAACAAATGAAGGTATTCATGATGATAATTAAGTGCAATCAACTTTAATTGAGATTATGTCACATGTAATATAATAAACAGTACAAAATATTATTTGTGTATTACCATAAAACTCACTTGTGTAATTAATATTTTTTATTCCTTCGTATTTCTTTTAACTTAATTCTCTGTTAATAGGACCCTAATGTTCCTGGAATAAAGTTGAGCTTTGATGGTATGAGTAGCATCCAAGCGAGCCGAAGGTTCTTTATTTCAATTTTTTATTTCTCATGGTAATTTAGTAACAATAAGTAACGGGCCTTTGCCGCTAAAGAAAAGATTCTTTCATTACTTTCAATTCGACCAAGGAAGAAAAAGATAAAAGGGTAAAAGCGTATCAGCCTCTGATCGGGGTTGGGTTAGATTGATGGTGACAAGTTGGAGAACTACAAGAAGAAAAAAGAGAGGATTTACCCCAAAAAAAGTGAAAAAAATGTGCCCATTCTTTTTTCTAAATATTGTTGCTTTCATAGTTCATTCGATAAATATTATTTTTGGGATAATTGACTAAATATATTATTGATATAATAATATATTTGTGTAATATTATATTTAATCACATATGAAATTAATAATTTTTAAAATATTTTATATTAATGATAAAATCAATAATGTCAGTAATATTGTTTATGATTTACCCGGATCAGGTATAAAAGACTGGAGATATCTGTATCCAATAAGCCCTGGTAATCTAGATTTGAATTTCTAGACACATGGAATAGAAGTATGAAATGGAAGTAGACATACAAAAGATAACAGAATTTGGATTATAATTCTATTTCAATTTTTGAAGTGTTTAATTTATATCCATTTTATTTTTGAAATAAAATTTATATTAATTTAATCCTTAAAAATTTAAGTTTAAATAAAATTTTAATCCCTCACAAGCATCAAATTGGTATAAATTTTAAATTTTGTAGGGATTAAAATTTATTTAAATTTAAAATTTTATGAATTAAATTAATACAAATTTTATTTCAAAAATCAAATTAATATAACCGACTATTTCACGAAGTAAAATAGAATGTTAATCGAGAATCTATATCTATATTTTAATTTAATTATTTGAAGGTGGACCTTGATGGATGACTTCTTCTCAAAGCATTGATATTCGGATTGCGGTCGAATAACTCTCCCACCTTTAAATTAGTGAAGAGCAAGATAAGCCAATGTATTACCAAATCGAAAGGAATTTTCTAGGCTATACCCAAAGTTGTAACCTATAATTTTAAATTTGGTAGCGTAAACCTTCAGCACCTTCAAATTTTTCCCACGAAAAACGTTTGTTGGAAAGAAACGATGGTTAATCTTTTGCCTAAACAATAGACTTAAGAAACTCCATTTCCATATGATTTTTCTCTGTACATGTAAATTCACCAAATCTTGAATTTTATCCTAGTCAAAATCATCCATTTTTAATTTTTCTAAAGTTATGGTAGCTTGTTTCTTTCAAACCCACCCTGAAATGAATTTACAACTTGATCCATAACAGCATTAAAATGGTAGGATCAGGAATAATTTACGGGTAGCTTCGGTTACAAACACATTACTTGTGAGGATCCGTCTGGGTTTTCCAATGGTCCAAATATTGGGCTGAAGGATACTTCTATCATATTTCAAACCTCTCACATGATACAAATATTTATATTTCAAAATACTTAGTAAACAATTTCAATACTATCCATTGCAAAAGTTTAACTTAAATAAAAAAATAACTTGTAATAAGAAATAATTATTAATAATTTGAATTTGGACGTGATTTGACAGAAAAAAAAGCTTTAGCTTCTCTAGATTTTTAAAATACAAAATTTTCTCTATATTTTTTAAACTTTCTTTTAAAATATTCACTTATCCCTCAAAATTGAAATAATTTTATATAAATTCTCAATAATTTGTATTGCAATCTCCAGTAATTTATCTCTAACTTCCACAACTTGGTAAGGCACCTCTTATATAGTAAAAATTAATTTGAAAAATGGGGCCTAATCGGCAGATTTAACTAGAAAACTAGTAAATTAAGTATCTGTTCAGTTCAATTCATCGTCATAAACGTTTTGAAAAAGATGGTGAATCAGCTATGTATCATTCCAATTTGTCACGATTATTTTCTTTTTCTTATTTTTAAAAAATACTTTTATTTTGCCAAATAAAAATTATTTTACTTAATGTTATATATTATATATATTATAATCTAAAATCTAATCTCTTATATAATCAAATATAACCTTCATACTTTATAAACAAAGCATAAAATTAAAAAATTCGACGCAATTATTGTTTAATGTGATGATTTGTAATATTGAAATTATAAATTTGACAGAGTATGAATTGTTTATTAATATTTTAATTATTTTCTTATTTATATGTCTAATTTTAAATTGCTTTGATATCTTATTTATTTTTAATTGTTATTTAATTTTTTAGTATAAATTTAAATTGTTGTTTCAACCACCGAAACTTCATTTTACGTTCCGGTGACCGATGGGATTTTTAAAAGCACGTTTTCTTATACCGAGCACGTTGAGTGGGCAAGTGGCGTAAGTAATATAACCATTATTCAAAGTCGTCTTCGTCCTCATCGCAAGAGGCCAAAACTGTAGCCAATGCCCAAAAAATTTCCACAAAGCCATTTGCCCAAGCGACCCTCAAACGTAAAAAACATACCAGAAACTGAAAGGGACATAATTTTGAACCAAAATTAAAACATCCCATCCATACAGAATGAGTTCATACTGTACCATTATGTTACGCCTCTTGTTAACGTCATAAAAAGATGAAAATAATTATAATACATTATTCATATTCATATTGATATATTATTAAATCTAATCATTTATATACTATAATGCAGTGCATTAATTTTGAATTTCAAAAAAAATATTCAATATATAATTAAATTTCATAATTACATGTCACATTATTTCATCCACAACCAAGAGGTCCATAGTTCTATTATAAGACAAAATAGAAAAACATATTCAAATTTACCAAAAACGTGGAGAACTTCGCTTCATTCCATAATATCAAGTCATTTTCTTTGTAAGTTGTTATCTTCATTTGTTTTTATGTTATTTTAGAGAATTGATCTTAATAAAAAGAGAAATTTTAGGTCTTTTTGTATATGTTTTTATTTTTATATTTTCAAAATTCGTTCCCACTTTTTTATTTTTTAAAATTATTTTCAGATTTAAAGAGAATAAAAAATATAAGATGTTTAGAAAATAAATTAAAAATATTTCATTTAATTATTAAATTAGCATTAAGAACAAATGAGTAAGTAAAAAAATATTTAAAAATTATTTCTTTTTTATTTTAAAGTTACACATCTAAATTTACCCTTTTAAAAAAAATAGATTTTGAACACATTTTGTCAAATAAAAATTTTTATTTTTAAAGAAAAATAAAAATTTATTTTTAAAAATAATAAATAAATGAAGTCTTTATTATTTTATTTTTAGTTATCTGTTATCTAAGCAGCATGAGTTCAGTATGTGACTCAGGCATGCAATAATAGTCATTATTCTCATTTGAAGAGGTTAAGTATCAAAACTTTTATAAAATATATATAATTTTAAAATTTTTAAAAGATCATTTTAAAATTATTATGGAGAATTGAATGCATCAAAATTTTGAGAGGATGGAGCCACTACTCGCCCCCTTAGCTCCACCTCATCAATATGATACAATAATTTTTAAAAAAAGTTAAGTTAACAAAATTAATAAATTTAATAAAAATTAAAAATTAAAATGAATATTAATTATTGTATTAATTATATATATTTTATTTAATAATATATAATTTTTTATCCCCTAATACGCAAATGGATCATGTTATATTAACGTTTTTTTCTATTTATCATTGTTTTTTGTCTTTGTCCGGCCGACACAATGGGCTTGAAAAAATTGAAGGGAGTCCATTGCCCACAAATTGGTTGAACAGCACCACTTCCGGTTGTTGAAGGGGACTGCTACCCTTTCCTTCTTCTGTACGGGGGAACGTCCGGAATTGGCTTGTAATTTGGGGGTTGGAGAGGCTGTTTCAGAGACAGATTTTGCTGTCATTGTTGACATCTCAGGCAATCCAACGGCAAGCCTAGTAAATATAGAGCTCTAATTAACAAATGCCCGAAAAATGTTGGGTTGGCAATAGACGATAAGTAGGGGTGGTAATTCGTATTATTCGAATTAATCTATTTATTAATTGTATCATTCGTATCCATCCATAAATTATTTATTTAATTTATTTAATAATTTTAATTAATAAAATATATATTATAAAATTATTTATTAAATTTAATTACGTATTATTTTTTTAAAAAATATTTTTAACTATCAATAAAATATTATTTTAAATTATTATTATTTTATTAAATAAATAATTTTATATATTTATTATATATATCTAATTATAATTAAAATATTATTTATTTTTAAATAAAATTATTAAAAATTTAATATAAATTTTTAAACAAATTTATATATCAAATCAAATTCAAATAAATATATTAAATTCGTATTAAGTTATTATGTCATATCAGAAATTGTCGCTGCTACGATAGCCATTGAAAAGCAAATTCTTGCAGTAGGCTTGGCTAGCAAATTTCTCTCTGACATGGCATGAATTCATTCAGTTTGTTAAATCAGGGGAAATGGAAAAGAGCGAGAAGTAAGGAAGGTTGCATTCTTTCCATTCTTTTGTTTCAAGAGAAAGAAATAAAAGTTTATAATTAATTTTTAAAATTTTTTATTTTTTTATATTTTGTATCCTTTTAAATTAGGAAGTTTTAAAATGCTATCTACTTAATTTATTATTTTGATTCTATTTTATTTTTTAATTCATATTTATATTTACATTTTTAATATTTTCATTTAAATAAAAATATATTATTTATATTTTTGAAAGATATCTGATATGTAAAAAATATATATTATAATTATAAAATTTTTCTAATAAAAAATATAAAACTATTATTTTTATTATTAGTGATAATAAGACTCGACAATTGTGATCTATACTATATACATTTATTCTTATTTTGATCTATTTATATTAGTTTTAAGATAAATATAGGTTGAGTTATATTATTGACCTTATTAAATAAAGGTCATATTAAGTTAATCTATAATAATTTTTTCAAATTCTTTTAAACAAAGAATTATAATATTATTATATATTCATTGACAATATCATTTTTCATAGAAAATTTTCTTAAGGAAAAAAATTTGGAGGGAGATATATGTTTGAAAAATTTCTAATTATAAAAATTTATTAATAAATTAACTTCTTTAAAAGGGATAAATTTATAAAAATATATATTATTTCTTCCATTCCATTTTAAGTATTACTTTGGAGAAAAAATTTGTTCTTATTTATCTATTATTCTAAGAAACCCAAATTACATTTATTATTTTTTTAAATATTATTCTTACTATCTATATAAATATTCAATAACTTTATTTACTACTCCATCCATTCCTTTTTAATTTTTGCATTTTGAAGAAATTTTTTCCTTTTTATTTGTTACTCTAGAATTTCAATAAAGTATTAAATATTCATTTTTCAATTTCATCTTTTTTATTAATAAATACTTTATTATTCTACACTCTCAATTGATTTGCATTTATTACATAATATTTTTCTCTCTATTTTTAACTATTTTAAATTTTATGTATAAATGATAATATTAAAAAGTCTGGTAAAAGTAAATAAATTAAATTATTTTTTTATTATATATGAAATCAGTTAATTACAATAGATAATAAAAAAATGAAGAGAATGGTTAACTTTTAATAGAGGATATATTAATAAATTATAACTCATATTTCGTAATATCAAAATTATTTATTATTATTTTAATTTTTATGCATTAATCTTAAATTACATTTAAAAAATAATGGAGAGAGCGATTGATTATATATTTTTGTTTGATTTTCCATTATCTCCATTTGTATAATTTTAAAAATAAAGGGAAGAAAAGTCATAACCTTTCATTCTTTCCTTTTTCCTTCCTCTCAATTCTTTTCTCACTATTTTTTTCTTCTTTTTTTAACTTTCAAACATTCTATAAGTCTCAATTAGAATTATTGATGCTATTGAAATCTCTACCCTAAATTTTTTTATATGTAATTTTTTTTATTTGAACCCTTTTTGTTAAAAAAAAGAAGGAAAAAGTGCACCATGAAGCATTTGGTTAGGGTCTAGCCTTCTCAAAGGGAGTCAAAATTGTATCTTAATTTCAAAAATTAAAAAAAAGAAAAATTGACATATACTTTGATAATATGAATTTTAACATGTCGTATTCATAATCGCATCAAACTTGCTTACAACCACAGTACTTTTATCTAATTGTCAGAGTTAGCTAGAAGTATTAAAATAGGTTAAGTTTAGCGGATTGACTTGAGATTAATATAATTTTATCTGACCTAAAACTAAGACTGGTACGAAAAATAATAATAGTGATCTAACTTGATAAAGAATTAGGACTAGTTAGTCTGACTTAATAAGGAATTGAAACTGATAAGTATTAACGCATCGACTTATTAGGTTAGCTTGATAGCTTGATAATAGTAATAATTAATAAATAATTAATTTATTATTCTATATTTAATTTTTATATAAATATTAAAATAATAATTTTGATATATTAAAACTATACTTTAATATATATAATATTAAAATTATATATAAGTAATATTAAAATTAATAAATTTATATATCCAATATTGTCAATATATATTATATAAGTTTATCCAAATAGATAATTATATTAAAATTTGAATTAGTACTTTAATATTAAAATTTTAAATTATTTAAAAATTTTAAATAAATAATTTTGATATTAATTTTAAATATATTATATACATACATATAATATAATACATTATTATTTATTTATTATTATTATATAAAAATTATTATAATTATTTTTATTGATATGTTTTTTATAAAATTAAATATTTATATATTTTATAATGCATAAATTATTAAATATATTTATTTTTATATATAATACTTTGGACTTGATCAATGTATACTTAATAATATATATTTATTTTATTAAAACTATAATTTTATTACAATTAATTAATTTATTATTATATATTTAATTTTTATATAGATATTAAAATAATAATTTTGGTATATTAAAATTAGACTTTAATCTATATAATATTAAAATTATATATATTAGAAATATTAAATAATTTTTAATATTAAAATAAAAAATTATATATCTAATATTATTAATATATATTATATAAGTTTATCAAAATAAATAATTATATTAAAATTTGAATTATTACTTTAATATAAAATTTTGAATTATTTAAAAAATTTTAAAAATAATTTTAATATTAATTTTAAATATATTATATACATATATAATATAATAAATTATTATTTATTTTTTATTATTCTATATAAATTATTATAAATATTTTATTAATATATTATTTATAAAATTATTTGCTTATATGAATTTGATAATATAAAATTCTAAATATATTTATTTTCATATATAATACTTTGGACTTAATCAATATGTATTTAATAATATATATTTATTTTATTTAAATAAAATAAATATATAAATATATAATATAAAATTCTTGATCAATATAAAATTAAAATTATTTTCTTAAATGTATATTAAATACAAATTCACATATTTACTAGATTTTAATAATATATATTTGTTTTATTAAATATATATTTAATAGCATACATTTATTTTTATATATAATATATATGTTCACTAATATATATAATAAAATTTTAAGTGACAATAATAAAATATAATTATATTTAATAAATAGTAATAATAGATTTTAATTAATTAAATATGTAAAATTAATAATAAATAAATAATAATAATAAAATATAACGGATTATAAAAACTCTCCTAGTAAATGTTGATTTGGGATTGGGACTGGGACTGTAGCAACTTAATCTAAATCTGATTTGATGAAAAAGTAGTCTTATCTGGGACTGACTCAATGTACAGTTTTTACCCGTTGGATTTGCTTGATAAGGTTGGGTTAGCCTATTTTGATAGGTTTAGAACCATTGCATTTTGTGATGTTAAGAAATTGAGAACATATTATCTTTTTTTTTTAACTTGTACCCCTATTATTTTAATATCTTTTCAATAATTTTATGTATCAATCAATTTTTTATAAATAATAAATTTGAACTCCTTTATTTTAAAATTAATGTTCTTAATTTTTATGCATTTATCTTAAACAATAAATAAAAAGGAGTGGAATAAGTATAACTCAAATTTTATATACTCATATAAATTTTATATACTCATATGACATAAAACTAATTATACATTAACACATATTACTATATTTAAATATTATTCAGTAGAGGTTTACCCATGATTAGGATGGATCTTGTTTATCTACTTTTAATTAAAAATTAGAAATTAAATGTGATTTTAATATTTAATATGTTAAAAATGGGTGACATTTATTAAAAATTATTGATTAGGAATAGATATGATTTAAGCACTATGATTATCTTAAACAAAAATAATTTTTTAGAAAATATAATTTTTGTGTGAAATTTGATATCCAAACTAGATATTATTGATCTAAATTTTATTTTATATAAGTTTTTCTCCTTTGTTTTTTTCACTCTTATTCTATTCTATTGAGATATTATGTAAGTTTTTTTTATGTTATTTTTATAGAAAAATTGTTACTCTATTAAAATATCAAAATTAGAAATAAATAAGGAAAAAATTAGTATTTTGATAAAAAAAAATTTGGGCAAATGTAGGGGTGCAAATGGGCCGAACGGCCTATCAAGAGCCTATAGCCTAACCTAATTTAGGCCTAGTCCGACTCAACCTATTTAGTTAAATGAGTCAGGTTAAGGTCAATATAAAAACTTTTTTAATTAAATGGGTTAAACTTTTTTACTTTAAGCCCAAATTACAAGCCTATTGGTCAGCTTATTTAACTTTTTTTATTTAAATTTATTTACTATAAAGATAATGACATATAGACTTTTTTTTTCAAGCTCATTATATAGATTAAATATTTTGAATATTTGTTATATAATTTATGGGAAACTAATTTGCCTTTGTTGTTAACCTTTGATGTTATGACAACTTAATATTATTTTACTTTTAATTAAATATTAAATATTTAAATTAGTAATTTTATGTTATGAGCATATTAATTTATTTCTTTATTAATTAGTTCTTATATAAAATTTTATATTAATTTTAGTATTATTAGAGGTATCTTAAAAATATATTGATACAAGCTTATATAAGTTATTAGCTTATTTAAGACCTTTTCATAATATGCTTATTAAGTCTTAAGTTATTAGCCTATTTAAAAACTTGTATTTAAATATAGGCTTTTAAATAAGCTAATAGGCTAGGCCAAACTTTTAAAATAGGCCAGACTTTGACTTGAAATAAAGCCTTATATAAGTTCATAAGTCAGGCTCAGACCAATGTTTTGTAATACAGGCTCGACCTATTTAAGGCAAAACTTAACATGGCTAGCGTATTTGCACCCCTAGGTAAATGAGGCAAAATCCTCCTTTACATTTTTTAATGTGTGATTTACTCCTTATAATATTATAATGTATTACTTATTCTCCTTTACTTATTTAATAATACACATAACTTTCCTTTATCGATTCTCTATTAGATGTATAAAGAGAATTAATATATGATTTTCATATGTTTTAATTTGTCTCCAATATTAAAAGAAATTACTGTTAATTTTAGAAAAGTTTCATAACTTTCTCTCTCTTCTTTAAAATATTGAAAAATGAAAATTATGATTTAGAAATTAATGAAATAATCATAAGTTCTATTTTCACTTAGTCACTCATCTCTAATAAGATAAGTATTATTTAAGTTATTTCATTTGAAGTATTCTTAATTTAATTTTTTTTCTTTTATTTCCTACCTCAAACATCAACAATTTTTTCACAAATTATATCTATATAGTCAAATTATTATTCAATTATTGCTAGGAAACAATAGTAATAAAATAAAAAGCATTACTATATTACAGAGCATCTTGTGAAAATATTTTCATAATGTTTATGTTGGTGTGTGTGTCTTAGGAGCTAATCATAAGATAATTACAATATTACATAATGTATTACATTTTTATTTGGCAATACAATTATTATATTTTACTTTATTTTATTTTGCATAAATTATAATTTAAATATAATAATTATCCTTGGAATAGCTTCGTTATTCCTAAAATACCTCTAATCAAGTATTATTACGAAAATGATAATAATAATACATTGAGACTAGTATGTATAGTGATTGATAATTATGAATCATGAATATATGAGTATATTGTTAGTGAACAATGTAATGGACTAATCCATTGTGAGAATACTATATAGATAGATGTGTCATTAGTTATTCTTATATGACCACAAATGTACATAGTCCTTTAACCTGAAATCATTAAGATTCCCTACATAAGGAGTTACTCACTTTGATGTAATTCTATGTCACCTTTAATCAAGATGACGAGTAGGGCGTTTAATTAGATGTGTCACGAATCATGCAAAGGAAAGTGACTAATGTAGATGAGATTTTGTTACTCTTGTATAAAAGAGAAATATCCTTGAGCCCCTTGATTAAGTGAGACTTAAAAATATATAGTTATGCTAAATTAAATTAATATGTGATATTGATAATTTATTTTAAGTCTATTCAGTATCAAAAAAATAAATTGAACATTGATGAGGATGACACATTCCATGCCTCCAGTTCGATTAGGATATTATTATAAAAGGAATTATAATGCAAAGTGTTGATCATATATTAGGTAGTATTAAATCATAAAAATTCTTACTACTTAAGTGGTAGTGATGTATTGTTAGATACCCTCACTGTCTATAGCCCAAAATGAGTCATTATCAATATAGTAAGAACCTATAGGGTCATACAAAAGGAGTAGGAATGAGATAATAATTAATTGAATTTAAGTTAGATTAAAATTTAATTAATTGAACTTATTTTCGTATATATATATTATTATTAAGATAATAATATATTTTTTACGTAATATATATATTATATGATATTATTTGATATTAAAGTAATATCAGATAATTATGTTATTAGATATTAGATAATTATATTATGAGATAATGTAATTATCTAATATTAGATAATTAATAGATAAGTCATATCTCTCTTCACTCTCTCTAAGATAAAGATAAAGTGATTTTTGTTAAATGTGATTTGAATTCTTTTGAAGTATTATCCTAGTAGAATTAGAATTGTGATATGCTTTAATTCTATAAAAGGACTTGAAGGTAGCACTTGGAATTTACGTTCATAAGTTTCAAGAAAATCCTAAATCACTTTAGAAAATGCCCAATTCAATCCTAGTGAGAGAGATGAATCCTAAGAGTTTTGTGGAGGAGAGAAGTCATTGTTCACTCCGTGTGAATACCATAGTGACATTGTACCTTCCAGCCGGCATTTGATTCATCTCAGTCTCTAGAAGATTCATTTAAAAAGAATACGAGCACTATTAAGGTAAGACCTTAATACTGATTTATGCCGTTTTGCATGGATCCTAGGTAGGAATTAGATCAAAAATTTTAAAATTTCGCTGTATATGTTGATCTAAAACCTAACAATTTATGCATAAAAATTTTTCAACCATATCATAATTAATTTACATGTATCTGATGTCTTTATAACAAAACTCTAAACTTACATGCCTTATTAAATTAGTAGGGCAAGAAGCCTTGCTTATGTGGTAAATTTGTAGCCATACATTTGCTATCTAACTATGCACACTGAGATGAACACGTAGGGGATTTAACTAAATTTTTTTTACAGTTTTGTCCTATCCTTTCTGCTAAGAAACTTGCATAATGGTCTTTTGAACTCGATAGAATGTAGTGTTTTAAAGGGGAAAACTTCGAGGCTTTAAGAAACTTTAACTTGAGCACAACGACAGGCGTCAATCATCATTGTCGGAAAGGGATCATTTATAAATCATGGTTTTGGACTGTGCTCTGCCTTGAATGTTGTCATGAAGTAAGTAGTAATTAATAGTTTCGATTAAATGTCAATTAATTATGGTTTTTGCATCAATATTCCAATCTTGGCCTAGGAAGTGATTGATAGGACCATCCTAATAATCTTGAAGCTAATGCTTGTAGGCTTTAGGTGTTTGAAAGATTTATTTATTAGACAAATTAACAAGATTGAGCAAATATTTGTTCAATTAGTACTTAAAGCAGTAAAGAGTCCTTAGTTATTAAGGCAAAATTTGAATCTTCTTTTCATTGTTATAATAAAATAGGATTATACATACATGTTAATTAGCTATAGTAGCTATATTAGTTTAGAAGGCTAAGCTACTATTTGTAATTGACATGTATTCTTATAATTTTTTTTCTAAGTATTTGTTCTTGTATGTGGTTGGGCTTGATAAAGTCTTTAGATTAGGAAAACTGCGAAGGCTTCCCAACACAACCAAGGAGGAAGAAAGGTTTGCTTATTAGGTGAAAAAGGTGCTAATCTTGGTCATACCTCCTTACCGTCCTCCTAAGATTAGTACTATTTGCTTCTCTAGGTTTAACGTGGTATAATTCTAGTTTGTGTTCCATTTTTTTTGGAAAAATTGGTCACTTCTTTAATTTATGAGGACCATGGTATCTAATTTATTTTTTCATTATTCAATTGTCGGCTACAATGGTGCTACCCTATGTATTTATGATCTAGTAGTTATGACGTTACACACACATACGTGCGTGAAATAGCTCACCGGTTCTACTCATTTGAAATTAGTTTTGATTTGTAAGAGGTTTTTGAACATGGTAGTGTGACCATTTAGGTTAGAAGCTTATTCCTCTAGAATAGGCAATTTAGTATTCCTTGTGATCCTCTAAATGCCAACTTAAGCTTTGTAGCCTTTATGGTAATAGTGGCCCAGAGATCGGTAATATTAAAAACTATGCATGGTTCTCCCCCCAGTTAAAATAGTTATTTAATACTTTGTGTGATAAATGTCTCAGCCATTCTTTAATCCATCAATTTATTAATTATAATTATGGTAGGTGTAGATTTGCTGAGAATATGATCATAGTCACTATAAACCACTTATTTTAACTAGCATTCTATGTTTTCTGCTTTAACTTACCTTGATATTATAAGATCACTAATGCCATATTAGCTCAAGAAGCCAAATTGTTATTTGTCATATTGTGTAATTTCAAAGTGACATTGGTTGATAAGTTGTTCTCAGTTAATGTTACTATTTGGATTGAAAATAGTAACATGTTAAATCCTTTTAGTTTCTTTGTTAATATTTAATTTGTCTATTTATTATATTTTTTGACTAATATTTTTACTCCTAGACCAAATAGTAACATGTCAGACGAAGAAAACAAGTTACTGTCATTACAACAAATCAACATTTGTATCATGATCAAAATCATGGCATAAGATGAAAATTTCTATGGCTATGCTATGTAGCCATGGAAATATTAATTGAATAGTCTTGTGGCACAAGCGTGGTAAGAAAATTGCCATAGAAAAAAAGTCCTATGGCATAAGTGATTTTTTTTGCCACGGGTTTACTTGTGGCTAATGGATTATTCTTGCCACGAGTACAAACATGACAAAAAAGATACATTTATGGCTAATAACTTATATTGCTACAAATAAAATTATAGCAAAAAATAAAATAAAATAAATATAAAAATTAATATAATTAGTTAAAATAATTTTTATATATCTAAATTAAATTGATTATCAAGACAATTCAATTAAATGTTATCTTATCATTTTATTTGTAAATTTGCCGAAATCTATTAATGCTTTTGATTCATATCAAGTTAGGATAAATTGTTAAAACTCTACCTATCTAGAAATTACCTATTGCATTTATAGAGAACTGAACCTGAATTTCTAAGTTAAGAAATGTCATTCCTTATCATTGTGCTAATCTTCTTCTTTAGTATTATAATACGATATATTTTATATAAAGTTTTAATTGACTGATGGACTTCAAAAATAAAACTACACTCATGTGACATTAATTATATAATAATAAAATATTACATAAATATATATAACAAAAAATATTAATACTAAAATATTTTATGATTTTATTTTAAAAATTATTTTTATAAACTAAATTCCCATTTATTTTATTATTAATTTTTCTTGAATCAAATTTATCCTTTACAAAATATTTTATATCAATTTTATTTCTTATAAATAATTAATTGGTTAATTTTATCATTTTATTAATATTTTTCTTTAATTATTATTAATTAAGATATTACAAAATAAAAATAAAATTTTTACATCTTTTAAGTAATTTTTTATTATTTTCTAAAATTTCTTCAATAAAGGTTGAATTATATGAAATGAATATCCATACAAATCATAACTTTGAACTATTATGTATATTTAAACTTTAATTATAAATTAAAATTAAAATTATTATAAATTACTTACTTTTAATTTTTTATTTATACATATTTATATCATTTACAAATATAAGTTAAATCATTTGATCCTTCACAAATTTTTTGTATTAATTTCATCTCTCATATGTTATTTATATTTAATTTTTATCCTTCCATTTATCAAGTCATTAACCTATCAATAAAATTATAAATGAATTTAGTATTTTTATAATATATATATATATATATATATATATATATATATATATATATATATATATATATGTTCTTTATTAACAATTTTTTTAGGAATAATGTGATGTAATAAAAATAATTTTTTTATAATATTTTGTACCTTGAATGATTTTTTTTATTGTATATGTATGTATTATATATATGCATATGTTAATCCTATTAATTTTTAATTTTAGTATATATAGAATCTAAATTTATTGAATAATTATATAATACAATGTTTAATATATGTAATATTTATTTTGTTGATATATATCAATTTTATTATATAAATTTAGTTGATGAAAAGTTAAATAATTATTTATTATTTATGAAAAATAATTACATTCTAATATATATTAAATTAGGTACATATATAAATAAAAATGCTTAAAGGTTTAATAATTAAACTCATTCTTACATATCTTAAAGTTTAAGGTTCAACTCCTATTTAAATTATTTTAAGAAAAATAATAAAATATATAACTATACAATTTATGGGTAGTCTATCTTTTTACATACATTTAATGAATTAGTTAATTGAAAATGTTATATTTTACAACATTCTTATCTTAATTGATTAGGGCTAATTAGTTAATTAATTGATGAATTAGTTATTTGTTAAATACCCGTAATGTGTGAATATTTGTATTTTTTTATTATTTACCATATTGTAGCATATTGCACTTGTTATAAATAATCTTTTTTATTTGTATAATTACTAAAAATGATATATTTGATTATAATTTTTTTCATAAAATTAATTCATAGTATAAGTAATACTTTGCTATAGATAAATTTTCTTAATTTATATGACAAAATAAGTAATACTTTATTACAAGAAATGCATATTTGTAAGTTATTGTATGGCGTAAGTGATACTTTGCCATAGGGAATGAGTTCTTATAACTTAATTTATGGCATAAGTGATATTTTGTCATGAGTAAAGTTTTCTGTAGCATAAGTGATACTTTGCTATAAGGAATGTATTTTTGTAATTTAGTTTTATAACACAAGTGATATTTTATCATGAATAAAGTTTTTTTATAGCACAAGTAATACTTTACCATAAAAATTATATTTCCATAGGTTAATTCATGATATAGGTGATATTTTATCATAGGTAAAATTTTCCTATGGCATAGATTTTTTAAGTTTTTGGACATTTGTTTAATTTTTTTTACATATAAATAGTAACATAACTTTTTTTATTAGTTTTATTGTTTATCGTGACTGATTTGTCCATTTATTATGCAGCTTGGTTATGTTACTATTTTCAAATTAAATAGTAACATATAAAATCAAGAAAATAACATGTTACTATTTATTCTAAAAATAGTAACATGTTGTCTTCTTATCAGTTTTGTTATTAATGATTCTTGATTTGTTAATTTATTTTATTTTTCAATTATATAATTATTTCTAGACTAAATAATAACATGTCAAACTAGGAAAATAACATGTTTTTGTTTGTTTTGAAAACAGTAACATATTATTTTCTTAGTTGGTTTTGTTGTTAATGATGCTTGATTTGTGAATCATTATAATTCCTGTTCATACTAGACCTTTTGTTTATATCTCATCTTGTGTTTTATTTACACATATTCATATAATTTAAGTTTAAGAATGCACGTAGGACTAATGAAGCATCTTATTAGTATGTAGGAATTTATTCGAATGATCGAGTTGCTCTGTAAAATCAATAGATGATAGGGATGGTGAAAGACACATGCCAATGCAAGTTGATTTATCCATAAATATTAATTACATTATTATTGCCAACATTGAAGGTATGAGTGTGCAAGGTTAACAAGCCAATGTAATGGTTGAATAGGTTGAAAATCCTTTGAATATGACAACAGACACCATTCTTAGAATAGAATTTAAAACACTAAAAGATGTATAGAAGTTTTACAGGGAATATGGTCATCTAAAAGGTTTTGGAGTGAGATTGGATGACATATATCGAAACAAACACGGTGAACCATATACAAGAAAAATGGTGTGCAGTGCTCAGAGTAAATGAGATAAGAAGTACATTGGAGACCTAAAATGATAAAAAAAAGCATAGGTCTTTGACAAAATGTGGATGCCCAGATGGTATGCGAGTTATAAAAAAAATGGCGTAATGGAAGGTCTTTTATTTTAATAATCAACACAACCATCCAACACTTAGACTTAAACATATACCACTACATAGATGTCATAAGAAAATAACAGACACAGAATATTGCTTAAGTTGATACCATGTAATGTTACAGTATTAAGGGCTCATAGATATATAGGTATATTGCAAAGCATTCTGGTGGATATGAAAAACCTAGTTTCACCAAGAAAGATACATACAATCATATCTAAATAAGTGATGTTGATAAAATGGCAGCTTTACACTACTTACAAGGAAAAGTTAATAGTAACCTAATGTTTTTCATGAAATATAGTGTTGACAAAGATAAAAGATTAAAGCACTTGTTTTGGGCAGATGGCAATAGTATAATTGATTACAAGTGCTTTAGTAATGTTCTAACATTTAATACCATATATAAGAAAAACAAATATAATAGGCCTCTAATTGAAACAATGAATAGAATGCGAATGAGACTAAGCAAACTCATAGGTGGTTGTTGAGAACTCTAATTGAAGCAATGAATGAAATGCAACCTATATTAATAATCACGAATAGTGATAAGACAATGAGAAATGCAATCAAATCTGTTCTTCTGCATTACAACCATCGACTGTGTGTATGACATTTAGAAATGAATGCAACCAGTAACATTGCTAATCCATAATTCACTAAGGCCTTCTAAGATTGCTTGTTTAGTGACATGATCATGGCACAGTTTAAATTAAAGTGGAAGGCAATGATTGAATGATTTGATATTAGTGGACATGAATAACTATATATCTCCAAGAAAAGTTATTCATGGGATTACGGACAACATCACAATGTGAAGGGATGAGTTCATACATTAAACTATTTATCAAGCGCAACTATAATTTACTAGAATTCATATATCACTTCCTATGATAGTTAAACTACTCTAGATATGATAAGTTAATTGCTAACTTCAACATTATGCATGGGGATCTTATGTTGACAATAGGTTTGAAGTCAATAAAGTGAAGATGCATATAAGTGTACACATAAAAGGCTTTTTGAATATTTCGAAAGGAGATAAATATATTTGTTGCTTGTTATGACTAATGATTGCAAATAACATATTATAATAAAGACATACAAAGTTAAAAGATTCATGGATCTAAATATTGTTTAGTTTATCCACATTGATAAATAAAAAAAAGTGTGAATTACATGTGAATGTAGAAAGCTGTAATCATTTGGGATTCCATACTAGCATATTATTTTTGTGCTGGTTCAAGGGGAGATTGATAGTTTGCTAGCTTGCTTGATTATTCATAAGTAAACAAAAAATGCAAAAGATATGGATGGATTATTGATGCATAATGAAGATGATGTTAATAAATTGGTAAATTTTTAGTTTGGGTCCCTTATTCAAGATTGCCAAAAAATGTGCAAGGTAGCTTCAAGGTTTAGAGATAGCTCTCAGCAAGTGAGAGATAATGTTTGAAAAATTGTTAAAGACTTTCAAGAATAAAACCAAATATGGGAAGCCATAGAAATGCTTATTTAATAAAGGAAAGAGTGTTGGACCCAAAAGTTGTACAAAGCAAAGAAAGACTAGCACACACAAGTTATTTAAGGAGGAAGAGAAGGAAGCAATGTGCATTGTGCCGCATTGAAGGCCATACAAAGGTGACATGCCTATTAAACCTAGGAAAGCATTCAATTAAAGCTATGACACTGGGTGAGGGAAGTAACAAGGGCAAAAAGGTAGCAGGACAGACTTTACTCTTAGAAGAAGAAATATCATCAAGAGATGATATAAATTATGAATCCCTTAATTGCCCTAATTACACCTTTGTTGACAACTTGATGGTTAGTTTGGTTAGTTTTTTAATTTCTTCTCTATGATTATCTTTCTCTTTATGTTCTTTTGATTTGAATTGAATTTGTGAAATGGTATAAAAATAATATGTTACTGTTTGGTATCTAAATAGTAACATGCAAAATGATTAGTCTCTAAACAATAACATCCATAAAATTCTCAAATAATCAAATAAATATATTCTCGCCAACAGCAAAACTGCAAAGAATATGTTACTATTTGATATCTAAACAATAACATGCACAATGATTGGTATCCAAATAGTAACATCCATAAAAAATTAAAATAATCAAAAAATGTATTTTCACTAACAATAAAATTGCCAAAAAATAATATATTACTATTTAAAGGCTAAACAACAACATGAGACTCATTAACAATCAAATTACTAGATAAATGCATATTGTTATTTAATCTCCAATCAATAATATTGACCAAAAACTCAAATTAAATAGACGAATCAAGTTTCATTAATAACAAAACTACTGAGAAATAATATATTACTATTTAGGATGCAAACAATAACATGTTATTGTTTGGTGTCCAAATAATAACATCGATAAAAAAATTCAAAATAAATGAATAAATCAAATCTCATTAACAATCAAACTATCAAAGTAGGGCATGTTGCATGTTATTGTTTGGCATACAAATAGTAATATTGACAAAAAACTTAAATTAAATAGATGAATTAAGTATTATCAATAATAAAACTATTAAAGAGTAATATATTACTATTTACATATTAAATAATAACATATTGTTGTATGGTATCTATATAGTAAATTAACTAAAAATTTAAAATAAATGAGTAAATCAAGTCTCAATAATAATCAAATTATCGAGATAGAGCCTGTTATTATTTAACATCCTAATAGTAGCATTAATTAAAAATTTAAGTTAAATAGATGAATTAAGTCTAATTAACAAAAAAACTACCAAGAAATAACATGTTACTATTTGGTTTGTAAATAGTAACATATTTCTATTTGGTGTCCATATAATAACATTGACCAAAAACTCAAAATAAATGAATAAATTAAATTTTGTGAACAACCAAACTGCTAAAAACTCAAAATAAATGAATAAATTAAGGGTAAATGAATTCTAATTGTGAAAAGAAATTGGTAAGAATGATATGCTGAATTTTTATTAAAAAGCCTAATTCAATGTTACATACAATTAAATTTTACTTATAATTGAATTTAATATGTTACATATAATTGAATATTATATATAATTGAATTCGACTTACATATAAAGAAATGGGAAAGTACACAATAATCATAAAAATCACTAATTTTTCATAAGAATCCTACAAATGTTACATATAATTTAGCTGGAAGGATTGAAATCCCTGAGGAAATTATTCATTAACTTTGAATTGTATTTCTTCACAAATTCCAAGAGAAATTATTCTTTAAATTATTTATTGTTGTATATATCCTCTATTTGTTTGCATAAAAAAATGCCATAATCTTACCTAAGATTATAAATTTATAAAAAGAGTTAGTTTTGTATCTCTTGATTGTGGTACTTGTAGATTAGCAAAGAAGATGTTACTTTTGATCCAAACTCTTGTTGTAGAGACCTTTTGTATGATATGAAATCAAAAGGTGGCTTTGTAGTTGCAAGTTTTACTCTCTTATCCATTTTGTTCTCATGAAGGATTTCATTCTTCTTATCCTTGTAGTAATCCTTTTATTATTTAATTACCATGTTACATAAGATATCAATTCAAAGAAATAACATATTACTATTTGGTCTAGAAATAGTAATCACTCACAAAAAAATTTTAATTTACCATAGAAAATCAAATTAACTTAATGATCTTTTTTTATAAAGCATACAATCATAGTTGACATTAAACTTATTATTTTATGATAATTAAATAAGAGGATTAGGTTGTTATTAGTTACATTAAGTATAAGTAATTTTCATATTTCAATGTATAGAAGGTACATGGAGTTCAGCTTCTCAAGTGAAAGTATGTAAGCAACATTTTAAGTTTGTTGAAAAGTAAAACTTACCAAAAAAAACTTATTTTTTCTCATTTTGACTTAATAGTTATCAACCAAATAAACCATAATTTATGAAGTTATACTTTCGTATAACTTTCTATCTACCAAGCAATTATTAATGAAATTTCATTAGAGTCTTCACTTGTAGCTTGCAATATTGGATACTTTGCTCATTTCTATAAATTATAATTGTGTGTTTGTCTACCTATAGGTTGGAATGTTAATATCTTCCCTATCTATCATATTATAATTTCATCAATTTGAATGAAAATGTTATGCAAATAGACAAAATGCTAATGGTACAAAATACATATTAATTTTTTTTTACACTACGTGTGAATAATGTGAAGCTCAACCTATAAAAAATTATGATTTTTATAAACCTTTACAAAAACTAACAAAATCTTTTAGTATAAACTGAATGCATTACTAAGAAAAAAAGGTAAACACAAAATTTAAATGTGAAATTCAAAATTTTCTAAACAAAGAATATTGATATTTTCATCTTTATTTTGTGTTTGTTTGAAGTAAATATATTTTCCAACTAAAGATGCGCCATGATATACGTGGGGGAACTCGTTTGCAATCGCAACTATACGCGAGATATATGAGTTGAAGTCCTCCATAATTTTTAACATGTGAGAATAATTTAATATAAATATAAAATAGGATAATTCTAATATGCCCAAACTAAAAGTTTGGGTATCGATACTTCAGATATTTATCTTTATATTTATTATTAGATTAAAATATTATTTAAATTTATGGTCAAGAAAGATAGATAGGAGAAGAAATTAACTTATGAAAAATGATGTATCATTTTTTCTATTCTATCCATATATTTTAACTTATTTATATATTTAGTAATGATTTAAAATGAACTTTTATAATGAGCTCTTAATATTGGGTTAATATTATTTAATTGGTAGTAATTTATATAATAATTTATTAGGTCATAAAGCAGATTCAATAATCAATATATATAATCTGCAAATAAATTATCTATATTGAATCAAAATTATAAATGGTAAACAATGTGCATATATATATATTAAAGAAAAATTTTATAACAAAATTTTTATCCATGAATATATTTATAATTTTGATGCTTAAACTATTTATCCAAAAATGTATGGCACTTAGAACAAATATTTAATCTATATAAATGAGTATTTGTGTTGAATATGTATATAACCACTTCATTGTTACTCTCGAATGTTTATAAATGAAGATTTGTGCATAAACAATTTATCTGTGAATATATATAATTAATACATTTTTATCTACATATTTCTATTCATATTTGTAAAGAAAAATGCTTTTTTAAACAATAAAACATCATAAGTAATTTTAAAAAAGATTTATCTATTATTTAAAATTTATTCTTAAAAAGAATTAGGTGATAGTTTTATTATTTTAAAATATTTAAATCATACATCCAAAACATTGTTTCAAAAATTAAATTTAATATATATATATATATATATATATATATATATATATATATATATATATATATATATATATATATTATGCAAATCCTAGCTTTCAAAATATCATCCTTAAATTTAAATTGAAATACTCTAAATATTTTTAATTTTTAGATTTAGATATAAAAGATTTGAAAGTTGATCAAGTCCACATTTTATTAAGAAAAATTTAGTTTTCATTTTATTTTTTAAATTTATTTTGAAATTTTAGTTTTTGTTTTAAAATTTTTCATATATATATGTAAAATAAAGTTTGGCCCAAACTTTAAATCTATATAGAAAAAAAATATTTTGGCCTAACTTATTTTAATAAACTCATAAGTTTATTAAAAAAAGTTTAGGGCAAAAATAAAATTAGAATAAGTATAAGTTTCAAATTGTAAAATTTACAAATAAGTGAATTGCATGACAACTCCTTTTATGTATAAATATGTGTCATTTATTCATTACCTTATCAGTAAGAATATAAATACCCAAGCTTTTAATTTGAATATGGAAGAACTATCTTGTAAAATATGTTATATAGGTTTGGGTCGAATTTTTTTTTCTTTTTGGAAGTTTGTGTTGATTTTATTCATATGAGTCTATGACAATATAATTTGACATAAATATGAAATATTTTATATGGTTTTGGGTTGGTTTTAATTTTTATGCATATTTCGATTGTAAGCAGAGTAATTTGTTTAATATAAATAATAAATAAATTATATTAAAGTTGATTTAAAAGTAAATAATTTGGGATTCCAGCTTATTAATATGTTTTTAATTAAAATTTTAAAAATATTATTTAAAAAATAAATAAAATCTAAGTTATAAAAACTATATATAAAAAAAGATAAAGCTTATATTTAATTGAAACGGAACGGTAGTAAAAACTTAATTAAATATTTAATCAATAATTAAAACATTTAGTAAACATAATAAGTAATTAAATATGTTAAATTAATTTGTAATATAATATAAATTTTGATAATGAAGTTATTAAACAAGTTATGTAGATTAATTCGTTAATATAAAAACACTTGTAGTAAACATAATAAGTAAATAAATATAAACAATGAGTTTAAAATATAAATAATAAGTTAAAAATATAATTATGCTAATATTAAACTTGTTTCAACATGTTTAATATTTATGAGTGATGTTATATCACCCCGTAAATATGCCAAATTAATTGTTCCAAATAGGCATTTCATTTAGATTTACATCACATACTTAATTTGTTATTACATCAACAGCAAATAAATAGTTTTGTTGGTTTGAAAACCAATTCGGCTCTTGCACGTCGGGAGAATTAATATTTTCCATAAATTTGTTATTCAAATCAAGTTAGGATTAAATTTATTTAAATTATTATTGACTTTTTTTATAAAAAAGAAAATAGCAGCTGAGGAGGACAATCATTTTGAAACCCTTCAACAAACATTGTGTTTGAGATTCAAATCCTACACATTAACGAACAAAGACAAACATTGTCTTTGAGTGTCAAATCCTACACATTAACGAACAAAGACATTTAGGATTAATTTTTTTTTACTGAACTAATATATTTGTTATTAATTTTGTAGGGGAAAATCAAATAAATCCCTTAAATTGTGGTTCAATGTCATATTACTACCTTAAAATTTCAAAACTAACAAATAAATTCTTGAAGTTTTCAAATACGTGTGGCAATTTAATTTTAAAAAATAGAAAGAAAGGAACTCCTAACTATTTCTAATTATTTTTAACATACATTCAACCAATTTTTAATGGTTTTTTTTTCAAAAATAAATTATTAGCAACATTGATCATACAATGCTTTTATTAGATTATTAAGGACTAACATTTCAAGTAAATTACTGCTGAAATTTAACTAAATTGCTTTAGAAAGGTAAGATATGTGTTTCTTTAATTACTTATTTGATTTTACTGTACTAAATTAAAAAATAGCAAAAAAAAAATAACAAGTGATTCATCTTTATCTTTTAATATTTCCATTATTTGAAATTTCAATTAATAGTTTCTTGAAAACTGTTAGAGATCATTTATAAATTTTGAAACTTTAAGGGTTTATGTGATATTGAATTGTACATTAAGGAGCTTATTTGTATTTTTACCTAATTTTTAACATGACAAAAATTCAACGCAGCAAAATACTATCTCGGTAAAAGCACATGGCAAATGAAAATATTATTTTTTTTGAAAAATGTAAAATATACCCTTCAAGTTTAAAATAATTGAATTTTATCTTTTTCAACTTTCAAAACTTAAAAAATCATCTTCAACTCTACAAAATTTAAAATTAACACTTACCATTCACTTAGGTAACTATTTTATCAAATTATGTATTTTTTCATAAACTTTTTTAGCAAGAATCATAAGATCATAATATATTGATTTATTTTGTCATTTTTTGCACATAATTTTGCAACTCATTTGCTTATATTTGATTAAAATTCAATATATACGATTTAATTCTTATTAACTCTACATAACATACAAATTATGTGTGAAAAAATTATGAAATAAATTAAGATATATATTATAATCTAGTGATTCTTGTTTAAAAACCACATAAAAATTATGTAATTTAATAAAATAGTTAATTAAATTAATGATGAGAATTGTTTTAAATTTTATATAATTTAAAGCGATGACTTTTAAATTTTCAAATTTAAAGAAAATAAAATTGAACCACGTTAAAATTGAAAATGATAGTTTACTTTTTTTTTCCATTGTTTTTTTATTTTCAAAGATAACGCTATGTTGCTTTCATTTTTTTATTCTTTACTTAAAATAATTAAAGTAACGTTATTTCTACGTAATGCCTTTTCAAATTAAATTAAGGGAGGTTTTATGATTCATTATTGATAAAGTAGTGTAGCAATATATTACTAGATTTATATTAAATTTATAATTTTTAGAACATGTCATACAATAATATATTAATTGTTAAATTTGACAGTATATCAGTACACACTACTATATTAATAATACACTATGGATTTCTCCTTAAACTAGGGATGCAAACGAGTTGAATTAAGTCAAACATCTACATATCCTAACTCAAGCTCAATAATATTAATTGAGTTCGAGTTCGAGTTCACTAAGCATAAAAAAATTGAGCTTAAACTCAATTCAAATATAAGTTTAATCGAATTTATTTGAGTTTAAATGAGCCTTACATTCCTTATTCTAAATTTCTAATTGAATCTAAGTATTCGAACTTAAACTCAAACTTAGGGAATATTCGATCTTAATTAAGTTTAAACGAGCCTAAATAATCTTATACGAGCCTAAACAAGTTCAATAAATTTTTAATATTTATATTATTTATAATATAAAAAATAAAAATATATTTTATACTAAGTTTATTTAGGCTTTCAAATAGCTTGAGTCAAAGAATAAAAAGGTCAAGCTTGGTTTATTTAATAAATGAGCTCGAATTGCTTAGGCTTAACTTGTTAAATTTCAAGCTTAAACTAAATTTTTTATAAATTGATCTTGAACTATTTATGAATAGCTTAACTCATTCGCACCCCTAGCTTAGACTAAAACAAATCAAAGTATTCATGACTAGCCTCTTTGCATGGCACTCTTGCACTTGTTTATAAGTTTTTATTTAAAGTTTATATACTTTGATTAAAAATATTAATTATATTATTTTCTCATAATAATAATATTTAATATATCATCAATTATGAACATTGACCATAATTCATGTTAGCCTCTCCATACATATTTTTCACATGCTTAAAGCCCTTTTGTCTCTTTTAAATAAATTAGAAATTCTAGTAGATAGCATTAATTAGTTCTTATTAGTTTATTTCATGCCAATTTTATAGGCCTTAGTAGCCCACATGCAAGAAGGGATAAATTGAGTGCTTTTAAAACTTTTTTCATTTTTAAATTCCTCATTGAAAAGCTTTTGATTTTGAAAAATCATGAGGATAATTTTAATTCAAACATTTCCAACAGAGCTTTATAAAGATATTTGTGCTTAAGATATGACAATTCAAATAATTAGAGCAAATTAACTCATTCAACTATCTATAAAAATCATCAAGAAATAAATTTAAGATAATTCAATGAAGATGTTTGCATATACTATATAATAATTTCAATGCACTTATGCAAAGTAACTCATTTAACTATGCATTGGATAAAGAATTAAGAAACTAATGCATTGATGAATTTTTTTTTAACTATTCAATTATTCAAGTATCAAGATCAACATTGAGCATAATATATTCAATAATTTTATCAATTATGCATAAACAAATTATTAAGAAGCATATGCATAGACATATGCCCCTTTTAAGCATTTAATCATCAAAGTATTAACATAAGTATTGAAATGTAATATATTTAACAACTAATAACAGCAAAAATAGAGCATTTAATCAAGAAAAATAGAACATATAAACAATAATAAATAGAGTAAGGGTAAAGAGATTAAACATAAAGATTTATAGTGGTTCCCCCATTAATATCCTCTCTAAAGTATATATCCATTATTTAAACATTCCAAGCTTGTATTTTAACCCGTTATCCCTTCAAGTTTCAATCGAGCACTTGAAGAAGTCTCTTTACAAATCCTTACTCTTCTTTAAACAATATCTCTCCTTACAATAGATACCTTACCCTCTTGAAGAATTTTTAATGAATACCTAACCTTTTACCATTAGAAAGTGATATACCAAAATATGCTCTCGTATAAAGTAAATGAAACAAACTCTCTTAACAAATCCTTGCTCTTTTTTTAAACAATATCTCTCTTTACAATAGATACCTCACCCTTTTAAAGAATTTTTAAGGGATGCTTAACCTTTTACAATTAAAAAGTGATTTAAGATGAATATTAACCAAAACAAACTCTCTTATAAAGTAAATAAAACAAATGAAACTTTTAAAATAAAGAAATTTAAAATAGATAACTCAATTCATGATTTTAATGAAAGAAAGAGTAAAATAATATTAAAAAATGAAGTTTAATTTTTCTCTTATTTATATTTGGTATTTATTAACTTATATAGAAATCTATTGAGTATTATTGCCATTTGGGGATAGTTAAGGATGAAAGCTAATGCTTATAGCCATTATATGCGCACTAGAATAGTCAGAATCAATGGATCAATCAATTTGATGAGCCTATCTAAAATCGATTGGTTAATCGATTCACAAAGATAAAATTACGGACTTAATTTTAAAAAGTCATAACTTCTTCATTTAAAGTCCATTTTAAGCAAATGATCAATCCTTAGAAAGTTATTTCAATTCACTTCCAAATAAAATTAGTTTCATACTCATATATAATGTGATTTTTGAGATATTTTTAAAATAATGAGTAAAAATTAGAAAGAGTGGATTGTGAAAATCTAATTTTAACAATTAATTTGTAAAATTCATAACTCATTCATATCTTAATCATTTCAAGCAAATAACCTGTCCATGAAAGCACTTTAAGTCTGTTTTCACATAAAAATAATTTCATGTAATTTTTGAGATATGGTCAAAATAATGAGTAAGGATTAGAAAAGATTGGAATGTAAAAAATTAATTTCTAAACTTAACTTGAAAGAAATAATAACTGTTTTATATATTAATTATTTTAAGCAAAAGATATATCCGTGGAAAGTTATTTAAGTTTATTTTCATATGGAAAAATTTTGACAGTCAAATCACAAGTATTTTATGAAATATGATTAAAGAAGGACTATAGTCAAAACTGAAAGGACTAAAACTACATACTACATTAGTTTTTAAAGTATCCCACAGGCTATTTTATAAAAATATGATTATAGGCTATCTTTTCAAAAGTTTTTTTTTCTGAAAAACTCTATTTTACAAGAAATTCTAAGCCTAAAATGAAAAATTATACCAATAAAGTATTTAGGCTTTTCTTGATACTTCCAAATTTTCAAAACTTGAATCTTATTATTCTTTAATACTTAGATCATATCTTCTTTTTTGCTTTTTTTCCTTATTCTTAAGTTAATCATAATATGATCTTCCATTTCTTTGTTTAAATGTTAACTCTCATTTTCCTTCTAAACTTTCCTATATAATAAATATAAACTTTGCAAGCCATTTGATTAATCTAATATAATATATCAAGATATTAATATCCATAATTCATATATAAAATATATAACAAATTACCATAAAAACATACATAATCATCATATCATATATCTTAATCAATCATATGTTTAATAATACTTATATAAAATATAACTCTTTTAGCATATAATCAAGCATTGTTACTATAACTACAATCTAGCATGTCTATTGAAGATTTTATCATATTTTGGTATAAAGACATGCAATACTAGTATAACATTCATTTATTATCACCAAAACTCATTATATATAACCTTGGAGTCAACACATTTCACAGGTGGCTTACAATAATCATTGAATCTTTATACAATTAAACATTAATTAAATAGAAAAATGATTTATTTTTTGTAAAATATGAGACACTTTAGTTCTAAAAAATTATAATCTCCACATACGGTTACTTAAAACATTATCTAATATTTTTCTAATAATTTGATCCTTATACTTTCATTATTTCATACATATTATCTATGAAAATTTAAGTGTGCTCTACCAATTGTTTGGACATATCTTCCAAAGTTGTCAAATAGGCAAGATCGATCCATCTATTGACTAATTCACACAATTAGATTATAAAAAGATTGATTCACAAAAGATATAGATATCTAATCTTTACAATTTAATTTTGAATCTAAGTGCTCTACAAAGCCTATGGACCATCCTATTTTTTTCCATAAAATATCATGTTAAGTCCTTACAAATCCTTTTTTAAGTCATTTTGATTTCTTCATTTAAAACAACACTTTTGGGCTTAACAAAGTCTAAAATCATATAAGTAAATAATTATAATTATGATTATTTAGTAAATAAATATATAATTTAATATATTTAATAGGTGGTTAATACAATAATTAATAGGATTATAGTTACTTAATTAATAGGATACCACATAATTAATAAATTTTAAACCTATACTATATAAGATTTAATTGCATACTTAATATGATTAATCCTATAATTATAATTAATAGCATTCTTTTAGATAGCTATAAAGGCCATTAATTGTAATATTCTATGAGTAATGTAATTCCAAATGTAGAGATATAATCACCAAAAAACATTGACTAATGTAATATATAAGAACATAAAATTGCCATTGTTACTTATTCACTTGATTATTATATAAGAAAAAGACAAATAGACTGGTGAATCAAATATTTCACTTTATAATCATAAAGGGTTACGTCATACTTGCATTGAAAAGGACCTTTGAAAATTAATTAAGAAAAGCAAAAAGATATTTTTCAAACATAGAATAGTTTGATTCATACATACAACCTTCTGAAGAAATGATGCAATCCATGTTAGGGGGATTCAAAATATTGAATAACAATGTTATTTTGTAGAACTCATTTTTTACAATAGATTTATATAATGTTGATTATGTCATATATAAAAAATAATTATAAAGAATGATAATCAATCTTATTTATAAATATAATAGATGAAATAGTTGGATCACAACCTATTGAGAAGATAAAAGAAATAAATAAAATGAATGTATCTTATAATAAATGAAAAGAAAAAGAGTCCAATTCTTCAAATAAAAGAATAAAAAGTTTCAATTAAAAAATACTTCAAAAAATATTTTAAATATAGAAAAGATGAAGAAGAAAAATAAAAATGAAAACAAACCATCTATTGATATCATAACATTTTCAAACTTAATGATATAATTATGAAGAAGCTCCTTCTTACAAGAAAAAACTTATAAAATGAAGTTTGAAACTAATTTATATTAAAATACAAGGAATGAAGAGGTGAATGAGGAAGAGAAACCAATTAATAAAGTCTGAGGGTTATGAGAAGTTTAGAATTTCAAATTTTGTAAAATTTGTTAAACAATTTAAAATTAAAGAATTTTAATTGTAAATAAATGTGTTAATATATAATTATTATTACTTATATTAAATTTGTAAAATTTTATTAGAAGTATTTTTGGAAAATGAAAAGTGATACTAAACTCACCGATTTTGTTTTTATAGTAGTATAGATCATAACTAAGTGCAATCAACTTTAATTGAGATCATGCCCTATGTAAGATAATAAATAGTACAAAATAATTATTTGTGTATTACCATAAAACTATCATTTGTGTGATTAATATTTTTTATTCATTCATATTTATTTTAACTTAATTATCTGTTAATAGGACCCTAATGTTCCTGGAATAGAGTTGAGTTTTGATGGTATGAGTAGCATTCAAGCGAACCAAAGGTTCTTTATTTTAATTTCTTATTTCTTACGGTAATTTAGTAACAGTAAAAGTTGAGCTTTCCGCTGCTAAAGAAAAGATTCTCTAGCTACTTTCAATTCGACCAAGGAAGAAAAAGATAAAACGGTGAAAGTGTGTCAGCCTCTGATTGGGATTGGGTTAGCTTCAGAGGGACAAGTTGGAGAACTCCAAAAAGAAAAAAGAGAGTATTTAATAAAAAATGAAAAAGAAAGGAAAAAATTTTGCTCATTCCTCTTTCCAGTTGTTGTAACTTTCATTCGATATATTTTGCTTTTAGAATAATCAACTAGTACTAATATAGCAGTATATGAATATAATATTATATTCAATTATATATTAAATTAATGATTTTTTAAAATATATTATATAATAAAATATTAATAATTAAATTTAATATTATATTAATATGTTATTATATTAATAATACATCATAATTTTTTCTTTTTATCCTCTTCATGTCAGTAACATTATTTATGATTCACCGGAGACAGGTATAAAACAAAGAAGATACCTGTATTTAATACACCCAAGTAATTTGAATTTCTAGACAAATGCAATTGGAGTACACATACAAAAGATAAAATAATCAAAATTAAGATTTTATTTTGACTCTTAAAATATTTAATTTGTACCAACTTTATTTTTAGGTAAGATTTATATTAATTTAATTTCTAAAATTTTAAATTTAAATAAAATTTTAATTCCTCACAAAAATTAAATTAATATAAATTTTAATCCTTGCAAAAATTAAAATTTTATTTAAATTTAAAATTTTATAAATCAAATTAATATAAATTTTACCTTAAAGATTAAATTGATATAAATTAAATATTTTAAAGATTAAAATAAAATTTTAAGTCAAGAATCTATATCTATATTTTAATTTAATTATTTGAAGGTTGACTGTGACGGGTGACTTCTTCTCAAAGCATTGTATCACCAAATGGAGTGGAACTTTCCAGGTTTTAACTGAAGTTACACTCTTTCCGTTCCTACTGTAATCAACTAATTTCATATATATTAAAAAAATATAATTTATTTATTTTTAAAACAATTTTCAAAATTATTCCTAATACATAAAATTTAAGATAATTAAAAATAGAAATAAAAATATAATAAAATGAATATAAATTGATTGATAGTATAAAATAATAAAATATTTATTAATAAAATATAAATTTGAAAAATAATATTTTATTAAAATCTTAAGGTGTTAATAAACATAAATAATTTTTTTAAAATACGATAGATAAAAAAATAAAAAGAATAACTTATAATTTTAAATTTGGTAGTGTAAACATTCAGTAGCTTCAAATGTCTCTCCCGAAAAACGTTTGTTGGAAATGATGGTTAATCACTTAATCTTTTGCCTAAACAATAGACTTAAGAAACTTCATTTCCATATTATTTTTCTCTGTACATGTAAATTCATCAAATCTTGATATTTATCATAGTCAAATCATCTATTTTAATTTTTCTAAAGTTATGGTAGCTTGTTTCTTTCAAACTTCAACCTAAAATGAATTTACAACTTGATCCATAGCAGCATTAAAATGGTAAGATTAGAAATAATTTACTCGTAGCTTCGGTTAGAAACACATATCTTGTGAGGATGCGTCTGCGTTTTCCAATGTTCCAAATATTGGAGTGAAGCATATATACATGATAAAAAGTTACAAATTTTTTATGATTTTTTATGTAGATCTTAAATTTTCACAGAAGTGCTATATAAAAGGAAGTGACTATGGTACATTATCAGCATATAGGTGTGCATTGATGCATCATCAAATTTTATTATATATTAATTTTATTTTTTTAAAGTTAAATCTAACAAGTTATATAATAATAAATTGATTATTAGATTTAATAGTGTGCAAATGGTACTAGAGGTGTCAAAATGGATCGGCTTGAACAGGTTGGCCTGAGACTGGTATAATTTTGCCTAACCTGAAACTGAGATTGGTACGAAAAATGATAACAGTGGCTCGATCTGATAAAGAACTGAGACTGATTAACTTGATTTAGTAAAGGACTGCGACTGATAAATGTTAACTCGTCGGGTTATTGGGTTATGCCGTTAGCATGATAATGGTATTAAGTAATAAAAAATTAATTTATTATTATATATTTAATTTTTATATAAATATTAAAATAATAATTTTGGTATATTAAAATTAAATTTTAATATATATAATATTAAAATTATATATATAAGTAATATTAAATAAATTTTAATATTAAAATTAATAAATTTATATATTTAATATTATCAATATATATTATATAAATTTATCAAAATAAATAATTATATTAAAATTTAAATTAATACTTTAATATTAAAATTTTGAATTATTTAAAAATTTTAAATAAATAATTTTGGTATTAATTTTAAATATATTATATACATATATATAATATAATATATTATTATCTATTTTATTATTATATAAAAATTATTATAATTATTTTTATTAATATTTTATATAAATAATTATTTATTTATATATATATATTATATATATTATTATATATAAATTATTAAATATATTTATTTTTATATAATACTTTGGCATTGATCAATATATATTTAATAATATATATTTATTTTATTAAATAAAAATAAATATATATTATTATATATTATATATTTATATATAATAAAATAAATTTTATATTAATATTTATATAATATATTTATTTTTATATAATACTTTGGCCTTGATCAATATATATTTAATAATTTATATTTATTTTATTAAATAAAGTAAATATAAATTATTTAAATATATAATATAAAATAAATATATAAATATATAATATAAAATTTATTTTATTACATATAAATATATAATATATAATAATATATATTTATTTTATTAAATAAAATAAATATATAATATAAAATTATTATTCAATAAAAAATTTAAATTATTTTATTAAATATATATATTATTAAATATAAATTCAAAAATTTATTAAATCTTAATAATATATATTTATTTTATTAAATATATATTTAATAATATGTATTTATTTTCATATATAATATATATGACTCATTGATATATATATAATAAAATTTTTAAGTCATAATAATAATATATAAATATATTTAATAAATAATAATAAATTTTAATTAATTAATGATATAAAATTAATAATAAAATGTAATGAGTTATACAAATTTACCTGGTAAATGTCGACTTAGGACTGGATCTGAGACTGGAACTGGTACTGGTACTGTAGCAACCCGATTTGGGCCTGACTTGGTGAAAAAGTAGTCCGATTTGGGATTGGCCCGACATATATTTTTTATCTGTTAAATTTGTCTGGTTTAATTAGGTTAACCCATTTTGATAGATCTAAATAGTATACCATAAAATTTTTCAAAAAAAAAATGTTTGGTGTGTTTTTTTTGCAGATGAATTATGTACTCCTGTCAAATAAATAGTGAAATTTACAAAATTATGTACAATATTGTTTGTGGGAGAGAATAAACGCAAAATGAGTTTAGGAGAATAATAGTATCATTATACTATATAAAATTTTGAAAAGTTTCTACAATTTTGTTAATCAAGTTTATACATACAAATTTGTATACCTTTAAAAAAGTTAAATCATTTTATTACTCTTTATAAATTTATTCAAATTTTAATTAAATTCTTAAACTTATTTTTATGTCCAATTGGAAATCATATAACATATTTTTTTAATTATAAGAGTAATAATTCACTTAATGTATATATGTAAGGTCCAATGTTTTAACCTCAAACATAACAAAAAATAAAGTCCCTAAGCCTAAGGTAATATCTATAAGAATGATAATGAGAAAGGTATGAGAAGGGGATTAAGATTCCTAAAATGCATCTCCATTCCAAAATATTCTATCTTTACATGTCTCCATATGCACATGCAGGTAGAGTTTTGACTACCCATCATGTTATATTTGAATTTTCGTATTCATTCTTATTTTTTAATTTTATTTAAATGATATATATTTATATATGCCTTATGTAATTTTTTAATAAAAATTAGAGATATCAAATTATTTTTACCCTACTTTTCCAATTATAATTTCTTTATATAAGAGTCGTTTGATTGGGATAATTAGAAAAGAAAATAGGAATGATAGGATTTCATTCCTTTTATTTTTGTTTGATTTAAAAGAACTTATTCTCTTTTTCATTTTTTCCTTAATAAGATTACCCCAAATGAGAAATAATGATTCCCCTCAATTTCTAGGGAATACAATTTTCTCATTTTAAGTTTTAAATTTATTATCTTTAATATAATAATAATTTATTATTATAAAATAATAATTTAAATAAAAAATAAAAATAATTATTAAATAATAGTTAATGATAGAAATAATAAAATATAATAAATTTAATTAAACAAAAATAAATAATTATATAATAATTATTATAAGGAATATAATAAAATATTTAAAAATATAAAAATTGATAATATTAATAAAATATTAATAATTTAATCATACTAATAAAATAATAATAAATATTCATAATAAAATAATAACTATCATAGTTGCAAAAAATAATAAGTAAATAATACACTAAAAATAGAAATAATAATAAAAATAATATACTAATAATTAAAATTAAATAATTATGATAATAATAATATTAGTGGATAACATAAAAATAATTAATAATATTAACAAAATGATAAGAAATATTAACAATAAAGTAATAAATATAATAATTATGAAAAATAATAAATAAACAAATGATAATTAGTATTATTGAAAAATATTAATTATTATTAAGATATTAGTAATAATTGAAATAATATTAATAAGATATTAATAATTAATATTAAATAATAATAAAATTATAATATTAGTAAATAAAATAAAAATAATAAGATAATAATTATAATAATTATTTTATAATATTTATAAGTTAATTATTTTTAATATAATAATTATTAGTAAAATAAATTAAAAATACTTAATTTACTTTCTTGTTTAAACTAAACAAAATGGGTAATCATAAAGTTTTTATTTCTTTTTCTCCTATTTTTTTTGTTGATTCCTTTTCATTTCTCTAAATAAATCAAGTGGTCCCTTATTATATTTACCCTGTTTATTTATATCTTATTATTTTTAATAAAATAATTAATAATTATTTGAAATTTTTAATTATATTAATACAATAATGAATAATATGAATTCTTTTATTATAATTTATCTTTAAAAATTTATATTTAAATTAAATAATTATACACATAATTTTATTTTCATTATATAATCAAATTTATGTATAAATAATATATATTATTTAATTATATATTATATAATATGGCTAAAAAGAGATTAGGTAATGTAGTCTCCATATCCATATTTGATAAATTTCCTACAAATTTTTTTTATCCATACTCATGTTTATTTTTAAGATCTCATACCCATATCTAAGTGGGTAAAAATTAAGAGTACCTATTAAGTATTGATCAAATTAAGGGTGTAAAACAAGTGGTCCATCACGGATATAAATCGACCTATGACAAATCGATCCGTATTATTTATATTAAAAAATAGATTCAATTTTAAAGGTCCAAATTAGTTGAATTAACTAGCAAGTTTTGATTATAAGTATGTGAATTTAGTGAACATAGGTTAACTTGTAATAAACTAGGTCAACAATTAACCAACTTAGATTGTTTACATTTAAAAAATGGACTTAATTTTAAAGGTTCAAATCCGTTAAAATTTGCGATAGATATAACTTGATCCATAGGTTATAACTTGTTTAACACATCTAAATCAAATTATCATTCCTAAACATTGGGTGTTACTACATCATTGAGGTATTAACATACATTATGTCATTTATTTCTTGAATTTTGTTAGTAATTAACATACAAAAATAAAAATCTACTAACAAATTTTAAAGTGAAAGATATGTGATTTCAATTTTTTAAATAAAATAAAATTACAATTTTATACAGGTTAATTATTTGTTGCTTGAAACGCTACTTACGTTAAAAAAAACGTTGCCCAGAAGTAATCAATTAGCAACTGAATTTAATCCGGAAGTAATGAGAAGTTTTCAATTACAAACGCAAAATGAGTATAAAGATGGGATTTCAATTTTTGAACTATAATATTTTATAATATAAATTTAATTATAAATTGAATAAAATTACAAAAAACAATGGAATAATTTCACTATTGGCATCTTAGTAATATAGTACAATAAATATTATTTTAAAAATTTTATTCTTCGTTATATTTGAAATTACTTAGGATAATGTATATTTTAAGTTGATTATCATTATTATCATTAAAAAAATAAAGTTATTTCACTTTAAAAAATTATTAAAAAAACTTACAAAATTACAAAAGAAGAAAAATTCTACAAATTATCATACAACTGTTTATTTGATATGTTGACGGCAGGGGGATTCAAACTTACACCTTCTGATATATTATCTAAATCCCTTACCATCAATTCATCATGTATACAAGATGAATTTTTATTATGAGGAAACTTTTATGGTTCCTTTTTTTCTCTCTTAATATTCATAGACATCGACAAGATTCAAATTAAGGGCAAAAAAATGCAGATGAGGAATTTTTACCAATTTCATGATTCATATAGTCGGTCAAATTGCCTGATTTGTTTCTCGCTGCGATTTATCATAATTTAGAGTGGTTGAATTGACCCAAGTGAATAGAAAGGAGGTGAAATTAAATAAAAAGGAAGGAAATTATTAATTTTTAACTTTTTGGTTCACTCATCAAAAGGATTTACTCTTTTTGTTATTGCTTTTGTTACTTCTTAGTTTATTATCTAGGAAATGAAATTATAATAAAATTTTAAATATTACAATTTTGGCAAATAGTGGTAGTGATGCCAATGATGAAAATTGTGCTAAATAATAGAGATAGTAGTGGTCAGGAGTGATCTATTGTAAAATGAATAAAATAAGGATTTTTTATTTCAACAAATAACATGATCTAAAATCTTAAAAAAGAAGAATTTTAAAGTAGGGAAATTAATTAAATATAAATAATTTATGTAAAGAATAATAAAAAAACTAATAATGAAATGGGATAAAATCTTGTGTGAAAAATGATTAGTTATTTTTAATGAAATTTGGAATAAAAATTTTGAATGAAATACCTAAAAAAAAAGAATAAAATGAGATGTTTAAAGGTTAAGGATAATTAAAGTTAAGTATATAAGTATAGAGAAGATTTATGATACTTTTTCAATTTTGCCATTGGCTATACTTCCTCTTTTATTCTCATTTATCAGTCATTTTCCTAATTTTCCCTAAACAAACCACACAACTCTCATCTTCTTCCTCTTCCTCTTTCCTTTATCTTCATCAATCATCAATCAATTATATTCCTTAATTCAAGGAGAGTGAGGCCTCTTAAATTCCAATCTTCGCTAATCTTCTTCTTCATTCTCTTTTGGATTTAGTGTGATTAAGGAATTCTAGTTTAAAGGAAAATTTGAGTCCTAACCTAGATTTTTGGGATTTTAGATGATTAGGACTAAGCAAACCATAATTCTATTCACCTAATATTTCTTCTATGTAAGGTGAGTAAACATTTTAATTGAACTATAATGATTCGAATGGGTTTAGTTGATTAGGAATAGGTTTTTTCCCATATTCCTTGATTCTTGAAGAAATAATATGTTGGATGTTTTTGGTGTGGATTTATTGTTGAATTAGTATAAATAATGATATAGATGTAAGATATGATAGTTGGATTGTATGTTGTAACTTATAGGATGAAATTTTAGTGAAATGATTTCAAGTGAACAATATTGTCACAAGGAAAACTTTGTAGAAATTAGGCTATAACCCTAAAAATATACTTTATAGGCAAGCATAATCGATTATGCCCTTGTAGAATTGCTTTTTGGAATAGCATATTCGATCACATAATTGACTATATGCCCAAAGCCTTATCTTTTAGACCTTTACAATTGATTACATAATTGATTATACCTTCAACTTTATGTATTGATTTCACCATCCATATTGAGTTGGGTGGAGTAGGTTATATTGAAAAAGTATTCCTTTCATCTATATAGTTTACCATAAAAGTCTTAAAGCATGTAATCCATTCAATGTTGATACCATAAGTTATTATGCGCTTGATGATATTGAATGGGAAGTTTGAGGCCATACAAAGAGACATGGTACTCCTTTGATATATGAATTGCATCATGAAATGTTTCTTATGACATCTAAATTTATTTTATTTTGTTATTCATGGGAATTAAGATAAGGATGATATGATTTTACTACGAATCAAATGCCAAATCTAGTATATACTTGTTAAGGGATAAAGAGGACTTAGAAGGACAAGGATAGACTCATATGGGATAAGGATGAATGGGAGTTATAAGAAGATTCACTTCTTTTCTTTGTTTTGTACTTTTAAGGTAACACTGAATTGTTGCTATTAAATTAAATAAGTTGTGAATTTTAATCTTATTACATATATGAAGATGTTATAACTACTAATGATTTATTATGAAATGTGTAAAAGTTAAGTTATAGTTAAAAAAGGTAAATCTAGTCAATATGGTTTTAATTATTTTATGAATCTTCTATTTTTAGAATGTTTACTCACTAAATTTCAAACTTACTTTTTTACATTTTTGTTCATAGATTCTTAGATAGATGCACTTCTACCACCAAAACAATAAGAATGGACCTTTCATGATTCTTTTCACACAATCTCAAACAATAATGGATATTTTCTTTTCTTTTTTTTTATGTATGTATATCTGTCTGTCTGTCTCTCTCTCTCACTCTCTCTCTCTCTCTCTCTATATATATATATTAGACTATATTCTTTCAAGCCTCCGATCATGATAGATGTACTAGGGGATAGGTACTATAAATAATTAGGGTCATAATATAATGGTGTTGGTTAAACTAGTTTATTTTGAAAGAATGCTAGCATCATAGGCAAATCTAACTCTTCTTTTTCTTTTAAAGTCAAATGCATTAATTCTCCATATTTTGAAATTATAAATATTAATACTCATATATTATTCTAAACTTGAACATAAATGTAATTTGTAAATAAGTTAGGCTAATAGAAATTAATAAGCTAGAGTTCACATTAGTCATATTTTAGTAAGAGTTGTGACAATTTTATAGCACATAAATTATGCACTCATAAAAAAATTGTTTATTTTTTTATGGATGAAAAGAAATCCACTATTAATTACAATTATATGATAATATATGTGAATGTTATTAATTGTAATTTTATAACTTTCTAACAACTATTCATATATTTCTCCAAAATCTCTGTGAGAGTTCCATATTATTCTCATAAAAACTTACATTATATCTTTAACCTTTTATCTAATACAAATATTTATAACTTAGAATACTTAACTCAAATTACTTACTAATTAAACAATCTACTCTACCATAAAAATCTTACTTAAATAAAAAGATAATTCATAATAAGAAATCACCATTAATTATTAATAATTTGAATTTAGGTGGGATTTGATAAAAACAAGTTTTGACTTCTCAAAGTTTTAAAAATACAAAACTTTCTCTATATTTTTTAAACTTTCTTTTAAAATATTCACTTACCCCTCAAAAGTTAAAATAATTTTATGTAAATTCTCAATAATTTGTATTGCAATTCCTATAATTTATCTCTAACTTCTGCACCTTGATAAGGCACCTCTTATATAGTAAAAATTAATTTAAAAAATGGGGCCTAATAGGCTAGTTTAACTAGAAAACTAGTGAATTAATTATCTATTCAGTTTAACTCATCATCATAACCATTTTAAAAAATTTTGGTGAATAAGCTATGTATCAATCGAATTTGTCACGATTGTTTTCTTTTTCTTATTTTTTAAAAAAATTCTTTTATTTTGGCAAATTAAGATCATTTTACCTAATATTAAATATATAATCTAAAACCTACTCTCATCTATAATTCTAGATATAAGATAAGGTTAATATACATTCATTTTTTCATTATAAGTTAATAAAATGAAAGAACTTTATATATTTTGCATTGAAAAGGTATGTTATGCAATTTTTTTTAGTGAAAGATTGAAGTATATATATGTTTGAATTTGTGCATTCGTCTTTTCATTCCAGGTTAATTTTCAATCTTTGACTGTATTTAACATATATATTTTTGTATTACAGCATATAATTTTTGGAGAGATTAATGTATTTATCAAATAGATATTCTTTATTTCAAAAGTATTTGGAAAGATTATTCAATAAATTAAATAATATTTACTTTTTAATTATCTATCACAATTTACATTTATATAGAATTAAGGATGGATATATATATATATATATACATTCTATTTCATATAAATAAATATTATTTCTTTTTAAATATATAATTTTATGTTATTTTTCTAAATTTGATTTGTTTTAATATTTAAATTGTATGTATCCTTCTAATAATCATTATTAATGTAATTTTACAATAATATAATACTTTTATCTATTAGCAATGAGTTATATAGTGCATTCTCTTATTTAATTTGAATATAATTATATTAATTTTATAATTATTTAATTAGTATCAATATGATAACGTATTTTACATTAACTATTTAAATATCTTATAATTTAAGATTCAAAATCATAATTTATATTATAAATTATTATCAATTAAAAATAATTAAACTCATATATCATACGGGTTACAAAATAATGAAATATAACCTTCATACCTTATAAACAAGGTGCGAAATTAAACAATCCAATGCAATTATTTTTTAATGCAATAATTTGGTTATATTGAAATTATAAATTTGATAGAGTGTGAACTTTTTATTAATATTTTAATTATTTTCTTATATATTTAATTTTAAATTGTTTTGATATCTTATTTAATTTTAGTATAAATTTAAAATTTTTGTCCAACCACTAGAACTTCATTTTACGGTCTAGTGATTGGTACGATTTTTTGAAAATACATTAACCTTATTTGGTAAATAACTTATTATATAATTGTTAATTGATTTGACTAAAATAGTTAGTTGACTTGTTAGATCAGCCAATATAAATGTTTAGTAATTGACTGTTTCAAATAGCTGATTGGGCTCAAACAGCCGTATTTTAAAATGTTGAATGTTGTAACGTTTTCATTTAGCTTTTCAAGCAGCTTTTCAACTGTGCTAGAATTGTCCTCAATCAATTTTTATATTTTCCTGTATGTCCTTCTAGAAAAAACTACAGTGAATCTCCTCCCTACTTCTTTGTTTCAGCACATGCTCTCCTCTCTTCCTCTATAACACGCACATAATTTTTGTCTGAATCCCTATCATTAATGTTTTTTCTCCTTGGTCTTCTATTTGAAATCATTTTCTTTATATTAATTTTAATTTCTTTTTTAAATTGTTAACAAAAATGAGCTTAATGATTAAAAATGTTATTTATAATTATTAATTTTTTGTTGATAAATTTATTAATTATAAAAATTATATTATTTTAATTTAAAAAAAATATTTAATATAATAAATTATAATAATATGTTATTTATAAAAAAAATTTAACTTATTAAATAATATATAAAAGTAAAAAAAATAAAATATTATTAAAATAAAAAATATTCAAATAATTCATAAAATATATTTATACCCATATATATCATTTTATATATAAACAATTAATTAGAAACAACTGATTTTATCAAATATTCTTATTCAAACAGTTAATACCAACTAATCAAATCAGTTAACACAATTAGACATCAATTAACAATTAATTGAATTAGTTAACCTCTACAACTACCAGCTGATTACCAAACAAGGTCGTTATCTTATACTAAATACGTTGAGTAGGCAGGTGGTATAAGTAATACAGCCATTATTCTTGCAAATTATCTTTGAGTACAAACTTAAAAGTTGTCTTCGTCCTCATCACAAGAGGCCAAAACTATGGCCAAAGCTCCAAAAATTCCACAAAGCCATTTGCCCAAGCGACCTTGAACGTGAAAAGCATTCCAGAAACTGAAAGGGACGTAATTTTGAACCAAGACCAAAAGATCTCATACATACACAATAAGTCCATACTATTATACACAATAGTACCATTATGTTACGCCTCTTGTTGACATCATAAAATGATGAGATAATTATATAATAGTATCTCAATAAATTATTATATTTAATTATTGATATACTATTATACAATATATCACGTTAGATTTAATTTTTTTTAAAAATAAATTTATTATATATTTAAATTTGATAATATCCTTCCCCACATTGTTTCATCCACAATCAAGAGGTCCATGGGTCTCCCCAAAGACAAAATAGAAAAACTTTTTCAAATTTATCAAAAAACCTGGAGAACTTTCTTTCATTCCATAATATCAAGTCTTCGTATGTTGTTCATTTCATTTTTTTTTATGTTATTTAGAGAATTTATCTTAGGAAAAAGAGAAATTTTAGGTCTATTTGTATATATTTTTATTTTTAAAAATTATTTCAAATTCAAAGAGAAGAGAGAATATGGGGTGTTCAAAAAAATAAATAAGAAAATATTTTATTTAATTATAAAGTTAGTATAAAAAAAGAATAAATAAGAAAATATTCAAAATTCATTTTTTTATTTTAAAATTACATATTTAAATTTATCATCTTTAAAAATAGATTTTAAAAATAATTTATTGCATATGAAATTCTGTTTTTAAAAATAAAAATAAAAGATTATTTTTAAAAATAATAAACAAACAAATTCTTTATTATTTTATTTTTATTTATTTATCGTTTAGGGGGTGTGAGTATGATACTGACCTAGATACTAGCCATTATTTTCATTTGAAGAGGTTAGGTATTAAAACTTGTATAAAATATAGATGAATTTTAAATTTTTAAGAGGATCAATTTAAAATTATTATAGAGAAATTAATATATTGAAATTTTTGAGAGGACGGAGCTAGTGAGAAATTCTGAATTAGTTAGTAGAAACATAATTTATATATTTATTATGAATAAAAATTAAAATAAATATAAAAAAAATTTAATTATTAATTTTTCATCATTCCTCTTTATATTTATTTTAATTCTTATTGATAATGGATATATAAATTATATACTCACTGATTAATAAAGAGTTTTCCTAAAGTCACTATTCGCCCTCTTAACTCTACCTTCGAATATGATATAATACAGGGACGAAGAAAAAGTAGTTTTTAATAAAAAATTAAGATAAGTTAAGAAAATTAATAAACATTAATAATTAAAATAAATATTAATTATTGAATTAATTATATATTATTTAATAATACATAATTTTTTATCTTTATTAAAGTTTTTTTATTTATCATTATTTTTTGTCTTTGTCCAGCCCACACAATGGGCTTGGAAAAATTTAAGGGAGCCAAGCCCATTGCCCACTAATTGGCTGAACAGCACCGCTTCCGGTTGTTGAGGGGGACTGCTATACTTTCCTTTCTCCTTCCTCCATACGGAGGTAGGTTTAGAATTAGCTTCAAATTTAGGCTTAGAGAGGTTGTTTGTTATAGAGGTAGATTTTGCCGTCATTGCTGACATCTCAGCAATCCAACAGCAAGAAGCCTAGTAAATATAGAGCTCTAATTAACAGATGTCCGAAAATGTTGGGTGGCAATAGAGCTGACAATTTATATTGTTGAAGTCAATTATTTATTAAATGTATTAACATAAATTATTTATTTAATTTATTTAATAATTTTAATTAATAAAATTTATATTATAAAATTATTTATTAAATTTAATTATTTATATTTTTAATTATTAATATAATATTATTTTAAATTTTATTAAAATAAAAATTTTATATCTTTATTATATATATTTATTATTTAAGATTAAATTATTAACTATTTTTTAAGTAAAATTTTTAAAATTTAAAATAAGTTCTTAAATGAATTAGTATGTTAACCCAAATTTAAATAAATATATAATCGTATCAAGTTATTGTATTAAATCAAAAATTATTATCCTAATAGTTAATAGCCATTAAGAAACAAATTCTTGTGTAAATTGATTGATAATTTTGTCTGTCTCACATGGTATGGATTCATTCACATATATTAACCCGGGGACACTTTAAAATTAGAATTTATTTCATTTTAAAATAAATTTTATGAAAAAATATGTTTAGGTTTAGATTTTTTTAGATTTTATTTTATTTAAATTATTGTCATTTTAAAATCTCATAAAATTGGATAAGATTTGGTAGGAATTCATTTTATTTTAAATATAATATTTTTATTGAATAATTTTACCTATAATTTTTTAAGTTATTAATAGTTATCTCTCTCACTTTGAATTTTCTCTTTGTCACTCTTAAGGGTAATATTGTAAATATAAATATTTGAAATGAATTTCACAAATTTTCATAAAATTTTAAATAAAAAAATTATTTTAAAATGAAATAAAATCATATTTTATATGATTTATTCCAAACAAAAGAATTCATTAAAAAATAAAATAAAATAAATTCTATTTTTTAGTGTGTCAAACGTTTGTTGGATTCAGGGAAATGAAAGAAAAGGGAAAGTTAAAGAAAGTTATGTTCATTATTTTATTTTGTTTAAAAGTTTGGTTTACGAAGAGAAAAATAATAAAAAATTCATGATTAATTTTATAAAATTTTCTACTATAGTACTTTATATTCCTTTAAATGGGGGATTTTAGAAGGTTATCTATTTAATAAACTATTTTAATCTTATTTTAACTTTTAATTTACATTCATAATTACTTTTCAATATTTTTATTTAAATAAAAATTTATAATTTATATTTTTTGAAAGGTATCTAACTTGTAAAAAATATATATTATAATTATAAATTTTAATAAAAATATAAAATTATTCTTTTTATTATTGATAATAATTAAACTTGATGATTATAATATATATATATATATATCTTTCTTTATTATGATCTATTCAGAGTAGTTTTAAGATAAATATGGATTGGGTGATATTGTTGACCTTTTCAAATAAGAATCATATTAGATCAATCTATAATATTTTTTTCACAAACCTCTTAAACAAAGAAATATAATATTATTATATATTCATTTATAATATCATTTTTCACAAAGAAAATTTTTAAGGTAAGTGGAGGGAGATATATTTTTAAAATTTTTTTAATTATAAAATATTTATTAATAAATTAACTTCTTTAAAAAAGGTAAATTTATAAAAATATATTTCAATTGAAATTCAGTTATTCACCATGTACGAGAATCCCTACTAAGTATCCATGATTGAATGGTTAAAACACTCAACTCATAATTGGCAAATTCCTAGGTTCAATTTCTACTACTTTCTTCATTTTTTTAAATGTTATTTTAAAAAAATTATTTATATTTATTTATCATTTTAGAAAATTAAAATTGTATTTATTACTTTTTTAAATATCATCTTTATTATCTAAATAAATGCCCAACAATTTAACTTATTAGTTAACTTTTAATGGAGAATAAATTAGTAAATTATAATTCATCTCTCTCAAAATCAAAGTTATTGATTATCTTTCTTAATCATTATATATTAACTTTAAACATTATTTAAAAAGAAATAAAGAAAGTAATTAGCCATATATCTAAGGGTGTAAACGAGTCGAGTCAAGCCGAGCTAAACATCTGTATGCTCAAGTTCTAACTCGCCAATATTAAATGAGTTCAAGCTCATCAAACTTGAAAAAATTGAGCTCAAGTTCGAGCTCAATTCGAATACAAGCTTAATCAATCTCATTTGAGTTTAAATGAATTTTAAATTTTTTACTCTAAATTTCTTATCGAACTCAAATATTTGAGTTCAAACTCAAGTTTAAGTTATATTTAAACTTAAATGATTCTAAACAAACTTATATGAGCTTAAAAGGACCTAAAAAAACTTAGTAAATTTTTTATATTTATATTATATATAATATACGAGTTTAAATGGGTCTAAAAGAGTTTAATAAATTTTTTATATTTATATTATATATAATATACAAGCTTAAATGGGCCTAAAAGAGTTTAATAAATTTTTCATATTTACATTATATATAATATAAAAAATAAAAATATATTTTATACTAAGCTTATTTAGGCTCCGAACAATTCAAGTCGAGTAATAAAAAGCTCAAGCTCAACTCGTTTAATAAATGAGCTAAACGAGCCGAGTTTATTTTGGCTTGACTTGTTAAAATTCGAGCTCGAACTGAACTTTTTACGAATCGATTTTAAGCTACTTACAAATAACTCAACTCGTTTACATCCCTACATATATCTTTGTTTGACCCTTTTTTCTTCCTTCCTTCCATTTTTTTTTATTGTCTTCTTTCTCTTTCTTCTTTTAACTTCTAAACATACTATAAATCTTAGATAGGATTAATGATGCTATTAAAATCTCTACCCAAAATTTGTTTATATGTAATTTTTTTCTTCTTTTTGGAACTTTAACCCTTTTTGTTAAAAAAAAAAAAAATAAGGGGCACCTGTCAATGGAGGGCATGTTAGCATGAAGTATTTAGCTATATCCAGCCTTCTCAAAGGGAGTGAAAATCGTATCTTAACCGCATCCTAATTTCAAAAATTAAAAAAAAGAAAGAAAAATTGACATATACCCCGATAATATGAATTTTGATGTTTTCTATTCATATCCTTATCAAACTTGCTTACAACACCGGTAATTTCACCCAAATGTCAGAGTTAGAGCGTTTTGTGATTTGAAAAAGTTATGTATTATCTTTTTTTTTAACTTATACTCTTATTATTTTAATATATTTTCAATAATTTTATGCATCAATTAATATTTAATAAATAATAAATTTTAACTCCTTTATTTTAAAATTGATCTTCTTAATTTTTATTTATTTTTCTTGAACAAATAAACAACAAATAAAAAGGAGTGGAATGAGTAGAAATCAAAAATTTTATATACCCATATGACATAAAACCAATTATACATTAACGCATATTACTACATTTAAATATTATCCAGTAGAAGCATCTACTTTTAATTAAAAGTTAGAAATTAAATGTGATTTTAATATTTGATATGTTAAAAATGGTTGACATTTATTAAAAATTATCGATTAGGAATGGATGTGATTTAAGAACTTTGATCATCTTAAATAATAATAATATTTTGCAAAAATATAATTTTTGTGGAATTCGATATTTAAACAAGATATTATTGATCTAAACTTTATTCTGTGTAAGTTATTCTCCTTTGTTTTTTTCAATCTTATTCTATTTTATCGGGATATTATGTAAAGTTTTTTTCTTTTTTCTTTTCGTCATGTTATTTGTATAAAAGATTTGTTATTCTATTCCAAAATCAAAATTAGAAAACAAATATGACAAAAATTAATATTTTGACATAAAATTTTGGGTAAATGACAAAACCTTCCTATACTTTTTTTAACATGTGATTTATCCTTTATAATATTAAAAGCATTACTTATTCTTCTGTACTTATTTAATGTTGCACATAACCCTCCTTTATTAATTCTCTATTGGATATCTAAAGAGAATGTAATTTTCATGTGTTTTAATTTGTCTCCAATATTAAAAGAAATTGATATTGATTTTAGGAGAATTTCATAAATTTCTTGCTCCTCTTTATAATTTTGGAAGATGAAAATTATGGTTTATAAACTAATAAAATAACCATAAACTCTTTTTTCATTTAATTACTTCTCTCTAATAAAATAAGTATTATCTAAGCTATCTCATTTGAAGTATTCTTAGTTTATAGAGAATTTATTTTTTCCTGCCACCAACATTGATAATTGCTTCACAAATCATATCTCCATAGTTAAATTATTATTCAATTATTGCTAGCAACCAATAGCAACAAAATAAAAAAATTACATATCATAGAATATCTTGTGAAAGCATTTCCTTGATGTTTATATATTAGAAATTTTCAACCATCTTAGAAATGATCTACATGTATGTGATTTTTACGCAACAAATGATAAAATTCATTTTCCTTTAATAGTATGAAAAAGATTCTCTCATTTTAACTCAATTTTATATTTGAAATAATAGAAATTTGCTCCTATAGTCAACTTGAATTTTTTGCAAGTTAAGATAAATTTACAGTGAAAAAAAAGTTAAATTATTACATTAGAAAATAAAAGTTAAATCATACCATTTAAGGATGAACACTTAGTAAAAATTCTCTTTTTTTAACCTCAAATAAGATAATTAGAGTTCAAAAATTTTGCTTTAATAATGGGAAAGTTTTACAATGACAGTTAAGATGCTAACTAAATTAGAGGAAAATTTTAAGAGTCCTTTTTAAAATTAACATCAATTTTTTTAACATTGAAGCAAAATTGAATCAAGTGAGAATCATATCTTAATTTCATTAAAATCTCTAATGAAAAATTAACATAGGAAAGTTGTATGCATCATTAAATAAATATGGAGGGTTAATAGCACATTTTAATTATTCGTGGATATTTATTTTTAATTACAAATAATCAAGAATTGTAGTTAAAAGTGGATTGAAATAGTCAAATAATTAAAGTAAAATAATTTTTTTAAAAAATGAATAAGGAAGGTCTGATCAAGAAAATTCCTAACGGATTTTATCTCGCCCGAGCTCATCCCCAGTTGGCATGCCTAAGAGGTACAAACCCCAAAATAACTATGAATACACACACACACACATATGTACACCCAACTAGCCTTTTTCGTAGTTTAGTTGTAATTTTGATTTGATTTTAATTCCTTGCTTTACAAATTGATCTTAAATAATATATTATATGATTAAATTAAATTTTTAGTTGCTATAATTTGATTTAATTCATAATTTTATTCCTTCCTAATTAAGTTTTTAAAATATATTTTTATTTGTAATTAATCTTTTATGCTTATTAATTTGAAGACTTTCATATATGATTATACGACATGGTTAACATGTTTGTGGATTTATATAGTTATATGGTACCACAGTAATGAAAAGTTATATATTGGAATATTAAATTATTTCAATATGGAAAAAAATAAAAAAAATATAATAAAATCAAATTCATTGTATTATTGAAATGATTATTTTTTTTATTCTCTTAATTTTTTTTTATAACAAAGGTCTACCTTTGTCAATTGAATATTATATGGTGTAACAATATAACTCAATCAATAAATATTCATTATATAAGACAAACAACCCTTGCCTAATCACGGGATGAACATCGTCTCTTCCTATCCCATCACAGAGTTGCTAGAAGAAAATCCCTTAGATGAGTACTTGGCCAAAGCTTTGGATGCGTCTATGGCCAAAGCTCTGTTTAAATCCCTTAATTTCTATCAATTCTTCAACCTAATCGATTTTGATGAACAGCGTGAGCACCAAGCCTCTTTAGCAAGAGTGAATATTTCTCAAAGCAAAGGAGAGAGGCGATCCATTGTTAACTTGAGTAAGGCGGTCCGAACCCAAATATGATGCCATTGTATTTTGTGAGATAGATAAGTTGCCCTTGTTGGCCAAAGTCGGCCTTTATATCTAGAAGCTATAGTGGAAAGAAAAAAAGATCACTAGAGACCATTGGTTATGCGCATTCTCAATTTAGGGGTTGATCCATAAGATGTTTAACAAGTTTTTTTATCATAGAAGAAACTTCGAGCTATCATTTTGTGGAGCAGCCTTGGTTGCATGCGTATAATTACGTTCTGTCCACTTTGCACCAATGTGCCAAAGCTAATTTCATAGGGAAAGACTTCGAACTTTATGCTTCCAATGCACCTTTTGATAAGGATAGAGCTCGTTTCGCCGAGATCAACTTCTTCAATGAACTATTTGAACCAGGAACAAATGCAATTGTCAAGTCAAAGGGTATATCCCCTTTAATATAAAGTGTAAACAGATTGTTAAGTCGGAAGAGACCTCAACACACACAAGGAAAAAAAAAAAAAAGGCCTGATACCATGCAAGCTCAAAGCTTCTCAACATAAAAGACCCTAACACAAGAAAAGACATCAAATTTCTTCCACCATCAATATAGGTCTCCCTTAAGACAGAATCGAAAAACTTCTTCAAATTTATCAAAAACAAGGAGAACTTTCCTTCATGCCACAATACCAAGTCACTGTCTTTGTACATTAAACAATTAAATTTTCACTTTATGGAAAAGGCAGCCATCAAACCCTAGATCCTCATTTCTGATTACGCTTCCATGATATATGCCATTGCTGTTGGCCACACCCTTAACCAATTTCTTCCTCTCAGCCCTTTCCCTAACCTTTCTTCCAATATTGCAAACCTCATTGTTGAGGGCTAGTAGGGACGGTGGTTTTCTTTTCCCTGTTTCTGTTCTATTTTTTAGTACTAATGTTTCTAGGTTCCTCCTTTTTCATTTTAATTTGTTCTATCTACTGAGTAAACGTAGTGACTACAAGGATTAAATTTTTGTTCAGCCTAATTGAATTCTAATTCCAACATTCAGCTCTTTAGGTTTGAATTTTAGATAATCTCATCATATTCAACACTCAAATTCTCTTTAGAGGCATCACCAAGCACTTTACTCCTGACTATAAGGATTGATTTATGTTGTCTACTTCTGATTATGCAATTGTTTGATTGATTGGTTGTAGGAATTAAAAATAGAAAGTGAATAAATCAACTTGTAAATTATAAAGGGTTTCTTATGAAAATATTCTAGCAAAAAGAATGATAAAGCAAAATTATTGCAAAAAGAGAAGAAATTGAAATGGCTAATGGAGTATGAGTTTGAGCAATCTATTTGCACTAATTTTGAAATTGTTATGTTACATTTAGTCTCAAAATTAAAGCAATTTGAAAATAACAGTTTTGATGAATTTAGCTTATTGTCAAATAGTGCTAATGATTCTCATAGTGGGTAATCAATTACTATTTTAAAGTTACACTCAACAAAAAGATATCACTACACTTTGATTAGTGATATGAATTTGAAAATGAATAGCCAAGTAGGTTACTATTGAAATCTTAAGGTTGAATTAAAAATTAGAAATAAGAGTTGAGCCTACAAGTAGAACAATTAAATATCAAACTGAGTGAACATACCAAAGAATTTCAAGTACTAGAATCTCAAAAGATAGAACTTTAGAATCAAGTAAAAGCCTTCATTCAACAATGCACTCAAAATCAACTTAGGGTTAATTGAAGAAAATAGTTTCAGTTAAATGCTTTAGGGTGTTCACTCCTACCGATACCAAACAAACCATGTTAATTTTTTTCCAAGAAAGAAAGATTGAAGAAGTTTTGCACTAAGTACGGTCTATTAAGACATTTTGATGCTCAATCTATACATCTTACTTCCAATAAAAGTATGATTCCTAAGATTCAGCGTTGTCCTTTCTATTTACAAAGTCCTAATGGACTTTTTTTGCATAACGGTGTAGTTTGACTCTTTTCATATGACTTTTGAGCTAATCACGGTGTCATAGTACCATATAAATTAGGTAGATTGGCATCACCTCTCCAACCTTAGCATCAAACACTGCATGGCAAGTTAGAATGTGATGAGGTTGAAGAATTAGATGACATAAAGAGTGTATAACAAAGCCTAGTTACTTGTCTAGCTGAATCACAAATGGAGTTGGATTTTTAGAGATCTTATATACGCTATTGATGTGGTTGATAAGACTATTCCACCCCTAAATGTGTATCATAAAAAAAGGGAGAGATTTTAACATATTATTGAAAAAGTGATGGATCAGTACACCATTGAATTAATGGTTGAGATTCCATTGTACAAGAAATTAGCTAGTTTTAAAGAACTTATACAACCAGGTTTGTGTACTTTTGTATTTACCTTTTGTTACTAAATCCAGTGCTGCTCCTATTGGGTTTATGTGTCACGACATTCTTCATCAGCATGTGGCTGCACAAATGCAGCAACCACAGTGATGATGATGCCATAGGCCATCGGCATCACCGAGCGGCGGTTCTAGTGCGTTAATCGCTACAGGAGTGAACTTGATACTAATCGAAATGCGGAAGAGCCTGGTTCTCAGAGCAAAGCCAATCAACTTCAACACTTGGATCTCCTTCAGATTCCCTTTTGCTGTTTTGATGTTAATCTCGTTTTCGTGCATCATTTGTTTGATGTGTGCGAAAAAGCGTTCAGGTTAGGCACTGGCATTTTGCAAGATTCAAGACAAATCTTGGACTCATATTTCAAATATCACACCACTGACTCCTAAATTATTAATCTCCTTCTACTTTGGTCACTTCCCTTGCTTCTCTTCCCTATCTTTGTTTTATGTTAGGCTGCATTGCAGATTAAATCTATGGCCAAAAATGATAATGGATAATTTTTTTGGGTTGTTTAATAAATATTTTAGTTTTAGGTTCCCCACATCATTTCATTATATAAACAAATTGACTATTGATATTCTGATGCATCGGTATACTAATAAAAAAGTGGTACACCAAAATTGTCTCCTATAAAAAAAAATATTGTTTGAAAATAATGAAGGTCTGTCATCAAGCATTTAAGAAATCAACCTTGTAGAGGACCAAAATCTAGGGAGATTTTACAATAATAGAACTCCTATAATTATATTTCATTGTCAGGATAAGTTTGTTGCCCATGCCGCTCAGCATGAATTAAAGCTGCAGTGGGAATTTATGAACTAAGGTTACCCATTGGATTTGTCAGGATGTTTTAAATATTTTGTATGAATGTTTGTATTTCCCCTTTTTGTTTGTTTTGTTTTCAGGGCCTGGTAGCTATCCTTTTTAAGGTTATTCTCGGATAAAATACCAAATTACGCGTATTTTCTAAACAATTTACCGTTTTACTGTAGTTTGGAATATTTTACCAAAGTACGCAGGGTCAGAAGGGGTTGGAGGCGCCATTCAGAATGGTGTCCTCCCCCTTGGAGGCGCCTTTTGAAGTGGTGCCCCCATGCGGGAGGCGCCATTCAAACTGGCGCCCTCCGTAGGGAAGGCGCCATTTCAAAGGTGCCCTGGGCACCATTTATTTGAATTTTGAATTGGGAGGCGCCATTTCATCAGGCGCCTCCCCCTTATATATCCCCTCCCCCACGCTCGTCCCTCCTCACTCAAACCCTCTCACTCAGAAACCATTTCGCAGCCGCTCTGCTTCTCTTCTTTCTTCGCCAAAACTTGCAGCCGCAGTTCTTCATATTTTATATTCCTTCATTCATAAATTTTCATCCGTTCTTTCTTTTGTGCATTTCATTCGGAAGCATTTTCTGCTTTGGAGCAAATCTGATCCCAGTCAATTCTTGTTTGGTTAGTATATTTATAATTTTTGTTGTTATGTTATATTTTTTTTAAATTAATTATTATGATTTATGATTATGAAATGATGATTTAGGATTTAGAAAGAATTTTCTGTTATAATTTATAAATTTTTATTTGTTTAAATTTTGATAATTTTTATATTTATATTATAATATTTATTTTATGTTAATTATTATGATTTATGATGTGAAATAGTGATCTAGGATTTAGAAAAGATTTATATAAATTTATATGATATGTGATAGTTTATATTTTTTACTGGTTAGTATTTTTATAATTTCTATATATATATTATAATTTATATTTCATGTTGATTATTATGATTTATGATGAGAAATAATGATCTAGGATTTAGAAAAAATTTATATAAATATATGTGATATGTGATAGTTTGTGATTTTTACTGGTTAGTATTTGTAGATTTTTTACATTTATATTATAATTTTTAATTTATTTTGATTATTATGACTTATAATGTGAAGTGATGTTATGATGAGAAATGATGATCTAGGATTTAGAAAAAATTTATATAAATATATGTGATCTGTGATAGTTTGTGATTTTTACTGGTTAGTATTTGTAGATTTTTTACATTTATATTATAATTTTTAATTTATTTTGATTATTATAACTTATAATATGAAGTGATGATCTAGGATTTAGAAAAAATTGAAGCTTTAACATATTATATTTTTTAGAAAACTAACATGCTATTAACAATATTTTTTTTACAATCATTAATTACATTTTATAATTTATGACAATATTTTAAGTGAATTGAAGCTTTAATATACTTTTTTTTAACAAAAATAAATAATTTCATATTATAATCTATAGAAAAAAGTTAGTGATTGAATTAAATATTATTTATATAAATATCTTTAAATTTTTGTTAATGATAATTTTTAAATAATATATTTTAAATTTAAAATACATCAACTGAAAGTTCTCAGAGGGTTTACAGTTCGTACATAATTTATTCTTCATTTCATGTACCTTGCAGATGATTTTCTTCTTTATTTCTTCAATCATTGTATTAAAAGTTGAAATGGAATATATTGAATAATATTAATATAATATAATATCATATTTTGACATAAAATTATTTTTTAATGATCAAATATGTTTTTTTGAAAAATTCATGTTATGGAAAACGCTGATTGAAATAACTAACTATATATTTTAGTTTTAATGAGATGAGTTAAGAATAAAAATTAATTATCTTTTAAAATTCATTAATATTTTCTTGATATAAAAATTCGAACACTATATTTTAAATTGAATATACATCAATAAAAATATATATATATTGTTATTTTTATTCCTTTAATATATTATCTTACAAAATATATTTAATTTAGCGTGATTTTTGCATAATTTTTTAATTGATACAATAATATCTAATAACTTTTACTTAGAGATTGAAGTTATTAAATTATCTAATAAATTTTTCTTTCATGCAGAGGCTTTTTTCTGTTTACTTCTCTGAATACTTACCGGTTAGTATTTTTAAGAATTTTATGCTTATACTATAATTTTTATTAGTCATAGTGAAAATATTTTTTATATTAGTAAAGAAATTTATTTAGAATGTTATGATATTAATAATATAGATTTATTTATTTTATATTGATTGTTATGATTTATGATGTGAAATTATGATTTAAGATGTGAAGTTATGATTTATGAAAATTTTGTAAGAATTTATATGTAATGTGATAGGTTGTGCTATTAAAAGAATAACAAATGAGATAAAGAAGGATGTCCTAATATAGGTCTTACGACCTAGGTGAAAGCTATATTTAGAGAATTTTTTCATGTGAAATCTTAATATATCATAAGAGAGGTACTAAAAAAGATCCTGAAAAATGTGAATGTAACCAAAAGCCTTAAAAAAGTAGGATATTGTTATTGAAAATTTGGACTTTTTTGCATTTAAATAGTAGATATTCTAAATGGAAGAATAGTAAACGTACCTGAAAAAATTATACTATACATAAGTTTATTTAGGAAGAATTAAAATATATATGGAGGCATTGGCAATAATAATGTGTACATAATTTTGGTTGCTATTTGATAGTAGGTGTGAACGGAGAAAAAAAGTCGTAAAAATAAGAAAGATAGTGTATTAAAAATGTTAACTAATTTAATTAGTATAATTTGTGTAAAATCACTAAGAAAAATGATAATTGAAAGAGATAAACAAAACCATCGATAAGATTATATAGTCAAATTTTATATTAGTTTTGGAAAAGAAATAACATTTGCTTGATCGAAAAAATAATCCTATTATTACGTAGAATTAACAGAATATCTTGCAAATAGTAATACATCCCGTTCATTTTTAATTATAGTATTAAATACTAGTATACTCATTTACGAGAACAAAATTTGTATATGAGACTATCTGTCAGTTGTGGGGTGCAGCGAGTATTGTGCCAGCTAAAAGTAAGAAGATGAAGAAAAGTTTAATTGCCTTTATATATTCAAATGGTACAATTATTGAGGGATCAATGGGGATAATGTACGATGGACCTCCCCAAAAGGCATTGAAATTAAGAGGATGCAGCACTATAGATGTTTTGCGAGAGAGAATTCATGCTCGACTGAAGCTTCACGAAAATCAAGCTGTGGGGAAGATTGTTTACAGGTTTCCACAGCATCAAACAGAGGCTCAATACATGGCATACGAATTGGATGACGATGAAGACTTGGCATGTGCCATAGCAAGCTCCGAACAGCATCTGACAATGACAGCAATGGAGTTATACACGGAGGTCATCACATCCGAACTGCACGCTGCCAACCTGGGTTCACAAGAAAGAGTTCCAACAACTAGATCACCTATGGTTGCAACGACTAATGTCAGTACTAGTTGTTCGATGGTGCGAGAAGGCCTTCCTTACACGGGTGGAATCGAGTTCCACATTTCTGATAGTTATACTCCTGCATTGGACTCATCTATTGTCGGTGTTTTCCCTGAGAAATATATCACATACCATGATGGATTCAACAAGTGCCTTACCGGTCGTAGAGGAAGAATCCGCTGATCCTATATTGATGGATGCCCACCTTGAGTCTGGTTTTAAGGACGATGAGGTGTCTTGCAGCAGCGATGATGATTGTGACACTGATGATGAAGAACACGCCATTACACATGGAGACAGTGTTGCAACGCGGCAGGTGAGGAGTGACAATGCTGCACAGACATCATGTGGTATCCTCAAGCTGCTGTCTTCTCTCACATTGATTGGGATGCCATACGGAATCCTAATGAATTTTCCAGAAATAATGAAACCATGCTATGATTACGACATGGAGGACTTACAGGTTGGGCAAGAGTTCGATTGCAAGGAGGCTTTAATTGCTGCGGCCAAGCATTACCACATCAGAAGGCACCACAGTTATTACGTAGAGGAGTCGGATACCAGAAGATTAAGCGTGAAGTGTGATAAATTTGGGGACCAATGCAATTTCCACCTCAGAGCGACGAAACCGAAGAATTGTAACACTTGGACAATAACTAGATTTTCAGGGCCTCACACATGTGTTAATGCCAGTTTGACGCAGGATCACAAGTCTCTAGACTCCGAGTATATCAGTTCCTTGATATTGGAGATGATTAAAATGAAGCAAGATGTTCCAATCTCGCTTATACAAGAGAGGGTGGAAGACATGTACGGGTATAAGATTTCGTACAGGAAAGCATGGAAGGCGAAACAAAAGGCAATTGTCAAGGTGTACGGTGATTGGGATAAATCGTATGAAGTGCTCCCCAAATGGTTGGACATTTTAGGCTACTGTGACCAGGTGCTGTTCAAGTTGGAGTCATAAGAATTCGTCACAGCTGACAATCGTGTCGATCTGCAGAAACATGTTTTCAACAGAGTTTTCTGGGCTTTCAAGCTATGCATTGCCGCATTTCCCTACTGCAAACAATTCATACAAGTTGATGGCATGCATCTGTATGGCAAGTTCAGGGGTGTGCTACTGATTGCTGCAACCCAGGACGGTAACAAATGCCCCTGTTCCTCTTGCCTTTGCCATTGTTGACAGGGAGAACTATGAAAACTGGAGTTGATTTTGGCATTACTACGGGTAAATGTTACGAACAAGCAAGGAATATGCTTGATATCAGATCGACATCGAGCTATAAAAGATGCTGTAGCCACCGAAGGCCTGGGATGGCAAGCCTCCTTATGCTTATCACCGGTATTGTATCAGACATATTGCCAGCAACGTTCGCAAGAAGTGCAGGGATGACAATGTGAGAAAAGTTGTCCTTAAGATTGGTATGTGTTATAGCATAATTTCTTTGTTGAACCTTTCATCTATAATTTTGTGCACCTGGTAGTTCAACCCGGTTAACCTATTTGTCTCCTTCTGTTCAGCGTATGAGCCCAGTTGGGAAAAGGCCATGGAGAGATTTGGACAATCTTAGCAAAGTCAATGAGGAGATCCACAAGAAGTTGTCCGCTATTCGAACGAGAAGTGGATGTTTGCTTATGACGAAGGCAGAAGATATGGTCATATGACGACTAACATTGTAGAGTGCATCAATGGCCTCTTCAAAGAATTAAGGAAGCTGTCAATCACAGGCCTTGTTCAACAAACATACTATAGATGTGTCAAGTACTTTATAGAAAGGGCAAGAAGAAGCATATGCTGAACTGCAACAAGGTCACATAGTACGCAAGCAGATTCAGACAGGAGCTTGCGACTATCTAGTCACGTGCTTCTTCTTACCACATTCGTGCTTATAATATACAAGGGATTAGGTTTGAGGTGGTAGAGGGCCCTGATATTGGCCAGGGGGTCATGTGGAAAGGTCGTCCAAGTGTTATTAGACAAAGGGCAATGTGAATGTGGACAATTCCAAGCATATAGGTATCCTTGCGCTCATATTATTGCTGCTTGTGCCTCAATCAACATATCTGGGAACGATATGTCGATGTTGTATACAGACTTGACACACTACTCAATTGCTACAAATCTGAGTGGTGGCCTATCGGGGAAGTGGTCGCAATGGAATAACCTACCACCATTCCCTGTCCTAGTTCCAAATTATGGAAAATTACGTGCAAGGGGATACCAAAGTCAACCCAGATCAGAAATGAGATGGATTGGCCCCTAAGAGAGCAGGTGTAAAGCAAAAATGTAGTCATTGTAAGATGGAAGGACATAATCGTAGGCGCTGCCCACTGCTACATGGGGAGGAAGGCCCTTCTTCACCTTGACCATTATTATTTACTTTCGCATTTATGTTATAAAGTATGTTAACCAATATCATAAGTGTAACGGTCGAATGATGTATTTTTTTATAGTTGTAAAATTGCATGACTTATGTATATATATGTTACCCCACCACTAGTAATGTGAACCGACCATTAGTTAATCGGCTAAGTGTATACAAATCAGTTAAAATACCAAAATACGGATATTTTATAAACTTTTTTCCGCTTCAATGGCTTTTCGAAAGTATTTACCAAGGTACTGCAGGACGCCACACTGTATTGCGGGATTTGGCGTGCGCTGGAGGCACCTTTCAACATGGCACCTTTACTGCAGGCGCCATTTCACTTTGCACCCGTTCCACTTGGTGCTTCCATTTGGCAATTCATAATATTTTATATTTAATTAATTAGATTTTTATAATTTTTTATATTTATTTACATAATTTTTAGGTTATTATTATTTAAAATGAATTATAATTTTTAAAATGCAATGCTTGTCGTGGCAGATGGCATCCACATCCCGGCGCGTTAATCCTGAGACCATGAGATCCTTCACTGCTGATGGCTCAGGCCTCACATATATCCCAGTCGATTTGGGTAGGCCACGTATGGAGAGTAGTTAGATCTTAATAAACTTGGTTAAGCCGTTTCTGAATTGCCAGACATGGTAATTAGTGATTTTTTTTGCAGCCTGACCGTGTGCTCAGGATTCGACGAGCTCATCACTACCATCACCAGCAATCGCAGAGTTGATTGTCCCCTTTTTACGAGAGGCGGGCTTTACGGCTTGGCGATGTGCGAGTTTGTGCGATCGACCATCAGCTGATCAGTGCTTTTGTAGAGAGGTGGAGGCCGAAGACACACACCTTTCACATGCCGCAAGGGAGAGACGACTATTACCCTACTAGGATGTTGCTTTTCAGCTCGGCCTACCATTGACGGTCGAGTAGTGACGGGGCCTACTGTGTGGGGATGGCAGCCCTGATAGAGGAGTATTTGGGACTCCAGTTACCAGTGGACGAGAATGTCATCAGAGGGGGGCGACTGAGGATGAGTTGGTTAGGAGAGACATTTCACTCATCTTCCAGATGATGCGGATGAGGTGACAGTGCAGAGATTCGCCCGGGCTTACATTTTATGTCTCATTGGTGGAACGTTATTTCCAGACCATTCCGGCACATATGTCCACCTCATGTACTTACCCTTGATCGAACACTTACATGAGGACTGGGACGTAACAGTTTGGGGATCTGCTTGCCTATCCTATCTGTATAGAGAGCTTTGCAAGGCCACCGCCCCGAATTACAGGGAGATAGGAGGGTGTTTGCCTACTACTGCAGCTCTGGGCATGGATAGATTTCCCACTATTGCCCCCGGGATAGCTGTTGTAGACATACCAGAGAGGGATGCAGGGATCGGCCCCTTAGCACGCAGGTTAGGAAATTTTTTACTTTCACTAATAATTAAACTTACTATTTTTTTGTTTAACTCAGTTATTATACTTGGTAGATGGCACTATCAGAAGACGTTCCAGGATAGTCCTGGCACACAGCCTACCCCATTACAGATAGTGCTGGATCGTTTTCGACTTGACCAGGTATGTAGGGGATAATGGATTTTTTTACCTCAAGCTTTGTCCATTCCATTATTATATTTAAATGATAACCTATATTTGCACTTCAGATCGCCTGGATCCCGTACACTGAGGAGGTCACCTCATCACTGCCTCAATACTGCTTTGACAGGAGTGACACGTGGATAGCAGTGGTGCCGCTCATTCACTTTCAGATTGTTCGAGTGGCACCAGCCTGATAGGGTTTTACGGCAGTTTGGACTACGCCAGGCTATTCCAGAGCCATCGAACTAGTGGCAGAGGTCCACTGCCTTCACCTGTCCGGTCGGCATGATGAGGAGTGGCACATCCGCCATCAGCCGTACATTGTACTCTGGGATATCGGCGAGACTTGTGCGCCACCGCCGAGCCGACCACACGTCCTAAGTTCTAGGACCACGATCCGATTATATGACATGGTACAGACGGGTTACCAGGCGATGCATTACATCCGTTGGGGGAGCGCTAGACCTTGTGGTAATATTGCGTGCTAGTTTTCTATATCTGATTTTCTTTAAATGCATTAGTATTATAACTAACTTTAATGTTAAAAATTTGCACAGGTAGATGAGGTTTCCACACTACAGGACTTCACTACCCCTGAGGGGCAAGCTATATTCACCTTCGATGCGCTTAGATCAGCGACGAAGTCCATCCTCCATTGCCATTCAGCAGGTTGATCATGTGATTATTGACTCATATGCGGAGCCAGCTCCTCATGCCCATCATATCCCAGACCCTGCAGAGGGTGACCAGGATCAGCTTCGCTCTCGCCGACGACGTCACACTGCTTCCACGACATACGTCGCAGGTTGATGTTCCGTCCACTTTGACAGTGCAACAGATTCCACCTTCGACTGCCCAGGAGACCATGACCATGATGCCTAATGTTACTGCCTCTCATCATGTGTACCCTACTGCACCTGATGATCCTTCATCCTCGACCCATGTTCCCGGCTGCACTATTATGGGCCGTCATCATCCCAGATGTCCCAGTTTTCTCCTAGTGTTCCATCCACATTCCAGGCATTTCCACACATACTGGGAGTTTTATCTTCATTTCATGCCTTTCCTTCCAGTGATGCTAGGTGCATTGCAGCCATATCGTCCTATATTTGATTGGACATACTCAGGATCAGGGATTAGCACATGGTGGCATGATGACAGACGACTCAGAGCTTCTTGATAGAGGTAGAGGTGGAGGTAGAGCGGGAGCCAGGGGCAGAGGCAGAGCGGGTGCTGGAGGTAGAGGAGACACAGACACCGGAGATGTGACTCCCGAGCCTGCGCAGAGGGTTAGTAGATATGGTCGCCACATTACCGATCCTGGATGTATGACTGGACATCACTTACGTAGACATTAGCTTTTTTTTCTATGTTATTATATATATTTATGTACATTTATCTTACTACTTTATTGCCAAACATTAACATTTACGATGATTTTAATTACTACAACATTTTTAATTGCTTGCGTATGAATAATTATAAATAATAATAAACTTCAAAATCATTGCAAATATTTAGTTTTTAAAAAAAAAATGATGATAATGACATCTCCCAAATATAATAACTAACATTATTAATTATCATACATTTCACAAATGTTATAATTATCTACTCTTTTTTTATTCACCATGTGAGAATAAATAAATAATATTAAATTAATTAATAAACTTTTATATTCATAATGTGAAATATATATTTATTTTTTAATTAAATTTTTTCTCATTATCTATTTAAATATAAAAAATAATAATATTAATTATAATATTTGAAGGATAAATAACCATCATCCTTTAAGTGACATTAAATGCTGTGTTTATTCAATACGTTATAAGTCGAGTTCACCAAACATTTAAGAATAAAAATATCGTAGCACAATTGTCAACGTAGATAGGGATGCTACCCATGCACAGTACCAAAATTCAAGTCTCTTAGATTCACAGTCAGACACGGTCATCGGCTAATTAACTTACAAATGAGGAGCGAGGGTGTCGTAGGCCAAAGGCGCCATATCGCCTTGCTGTCCCTTCCTTTCAACGCCTAACGACGTCATTTCGTCTAGCGTATCTCCACACAGCCATTTGGTGTCTCTCCATCGCTTGTGCGTATCTTCTGTGCTTATTTCGATAGAATGTTTCAAAGGAACAATAAAACGAATAATAGTTTCTTAAAAAATAGTTAATCGGTACTTTTCCCTCTCATTGTCTAAAATATTTTATCATTGTGACTGAAATAAAAAATAACTAATTCATGTTACAATTTTGATTTCATTACAAAATGAAAAGATTATTGTAACGAAATAATCACTATTTTTTAAAATTTTCAGCTATCTTCAACCTCGTCATTTCGCATTTACTTTGTTACAAAATAAAAATAATTTTATTGAGATAAATAAAAGGTGACAAGAATATTATTGGAATAAATACAAAATAAAAAAATATATTTATTTCGTTATATTTCTTTTCATTTTTAATAATTTTTAACTTCGTATATAAAGAATATTATTGAATGATCTAATAAATTTATTTATGTGTAATAACGTATTAAATAATTACTTGTAATAATATAATTTCAAACGTTAGAAGTCTATAATTTCAAAAAGTGATATATATTAACTGTCATTTGATCAAATTTTGAGAGACATTAATATAAATTACATAATTATTCTTTATTGATCCTATATTTTTAAGTAATATTTAATTATTTACTAAATATTTATTACTTTTATTAATTATATTATTATCATTAACTACTTTCTTATTTAATTCCTATAATAAATTTATGTATTAGATATAAAGTGGAGTTAACATATTTTTATATGACATCAAATATAATTATAAAATGAGTAATTTATTTTTATAAATTTATTTTGAGTCACAATTATATATTATTTATTTTTAAAATTTTTATTTTCAAATGATATCAAAATTAATTATTTTTGAAAGGAAAAATTGAAAAAAATGGGACTGAGGGCGCCATCTTGAATGGCGCCCTCCGAGTATGCCAGAGGCGCCATCCCAGATGGCGCCCCCCCTTAATAGCGCCAATCCAAATGGCGCCTCCCGCCTCCGTGCGTATTTTGGTAATAAGTTTCGAAAAGACGGTAAAACAGAAATAAGTTTCGAAAAAAAACATTAAAATGGTATTTTAGCCGAATATCGATGTTGAAATTTAAGGAGAAAATTGGGAACTCCAAACAAATTCAACATGAAATTGTTAGATGGAAGAATTAATGGTGTAGTATTGATACAATGGTACACTAGTACATTATTAAATCTAATGATATATCAAGTTGATAATTTCCTAAAATATATCATACAATAACATATCAACAATCAGATTTAGTATATTGTATTAGTAGTACATTGTAAATCTCTCCTTGTCAATTTTTTTTTTCAAAAAAAAAATTCTTTTCCTCATAAATCAACTATAATTATGTTTGTTTTTGGGTTGATTTCTCCCGTTTATACATGATAGTAACATAGATGGGAATTGTCCACCGCCTCTCCTCCTGTGGCCTAATACTTTGCCAGGACATCTTCATTTTAGGTTAGCCTCACAATGACCACCACTTTTTCACAAGGAAAGAACGAAGACTGTAGACCACAATATCGTTTTCATGTAAATGCTTTTAAATCCTCCTTGCATGGTTGGATTGTTATTATGGAGAAAATGAACGTGATTAGCATTCCATCCGAAAGTATGATAGATTGATGTCCCCTTCCAAGTTCCATACACCCAGCATATCGAGGAAGCTCCAATTTGATAATTGTCCACACAAGCTCACGTCCTAAATGGGTAATATTAATTGGGATCGAGGGAATTCACGATTAGTTTGCATTTTTTTTCTTTACTATTTAAAATGTTTAAATCATTAAAAGTGCATGTTCAAAAATTAACTATCGAATCCTAAAGACATGTTCAAGAAACATTGAATTGAATTAGCTTTAAAAAATCATATTTTTATAAATTGTAATTAATTAATAATTTTTTTTATTTCATATAATGAGTTAATTAAGCTAGCCTCAAAAAATTATATTAGATCATTACATATTAAATTAAAAATTCAATTGAATCAAAAAAAATTTAAAATATTTAAAAGATTATTAAAAAATAGAAACAAAAACTAAATAAGCTCACAATGAAAATGCACTTAAAAAATGAGACCCAGATTGTTCTGTATCTACAAGCTACGCGCAAAACACGCGATCCGTTTTACATTTCTAAATGAAATGCATAACTGCCATTAAATTCATTATAAGCCATTAACTTTAGTTCTTCTCATGGAAGTCTTGAGCTTGGCACCACTTGAATGAATCTTAAAAGAAAAAAGAAAAAATAAAAAAGAGAGACCACCAATTTATATTTCTATTTCCGGGTGTCAATTTTTGCATCGTCCCGTTTTATTCAGTTGGTGACAATTCAGAATTCACTAATGCACTTCAAGTAATAATCGAACATTCACCAGCAAAAACAATCATAAGCACGCCCAAAACAATTAAGGGACAGGGTACAGTTTTATATTACTGCTGTTTCTAGACTTTCCTTCCAACTAATAAATGGAAGCTCAGACCTATCAGTTTCAAAGAAGTGGTTCTCAAGATTATTCCTTGACGTAATTATATATCTCCCTATCAAAAGGTAAGGGCTAGGAACCCACAAGCAACCTAAAACTATGATTTAGAAAATATTTCAGCCTGACCTTCTGTTGTAGAATTTGAAAGCAAACAGCAACAGCCGCCACAGCTCCAACAATAGCAACGGTTGTAAGGATATTACGGTCATTTAGTGGTGCAGACCAACAGACCCAACTTTTGAGCCCCCGCTTTTTATGCGCTTCACCCTTTTCCTTCGCATCATTGTTTTGTTCAACACTTGCAGTTCTGCAACAAGAAAACCCATCAACACCCTGGCAACAACCAGCCACATTTTCATTGTTGCTCAGCTTGCCATTTTCTGGATCATTCCTCTGGCTCTTGCTGGTATCCTCTCCATTAGGAAGTTTCTGATTATCCATAATCTTGCCTTCCTCCACAGATGGCCCCATTTGGCCCCTGCATCAATCATTAAATAATAAAATTTAAATTATTTAATTTTTCCATTTGATATAAGGTTCACCGGTTGACATCTTTACTCCTGAACACTGAGATTTGACCAGTTTGGTAAATATTTCAGTATTCAAAAATTAACTAATTTTAAATAGTTTTTTCTCTCAGCTCCAGCAATAAGTAGTCTGGGCACAGAAAGCCATGCCATGCGCAGGTAGACGGATAAACAAATTGGTAAATTGAATACATATAAAAATGCACAAACATATGTCGATGCAATATCATGGTTTTGTTGATTTCAGAAAATGCACAACTAAGAAGGATACTAGCGTTCTTAACACACACTCACGATTCAACCAATCCTTCATCTTTCTAATTTTATTTCCCTCATGGAGTTAAAATATTTCAATAACAGGCCGATGCAGGACCAATACAAAGTGGACAAAGCATCCCACTAGGACAATAATTTGGTCACTGGCATTTTAGAAACACATTGAATCATTTATATTCATCTAGAGATCCAACAGGGAACATTACCTTTGTCAATCTGTTTAGCATATCCAGTAACCAAGAGCAGAAAACTTTCAAAATAAAATACAGAATAAGGTATTTATAAACAAAGATAAGAATCATGATGAAACCAACCTCCAGAGACGTTGTACAATCTTTCCCTTTGCAATATGCTCCTCCAACATATCAGGTACATCATCATTTGTAACATAGCCATACCTGTAAGCAATCACCTAGTACTATAGTTAGACTAGCCATGTTAATTTTAAGTCATAACTATAGGATAGCCGGTGGCTGTAACTGAGACCGTACCAGTGACCCATAATTTTTCCGTCAGGTCCTGGACTGTATATGATCAAGTTTCCAGCATATTTTGTGTCCACCAAACATGAGAACAAGCTGTAACAAATACTTGATCCTTCAGCCCTTGCAGTTCATTTCCTCATTAAATTTCTCAATAAGGGCTGGTCCGCAAACACCACATCTCATATCACGGCTCCCATGGGCGCATACAAAGACTTGTGAACCAGTCAACACATCCTGAACACCAGCAGACCACGGTTTACCATTCACCATAACATCCTCAACAAAGCTCTTAATATTTGATTCCTCCAAACTCCTTTAAGCCAAATCAAAATAGAACAAAGCCTCAGGAAGGAAAAAAATGCATAATATACATACAAATCTTAAAACCTCTACATTACCGGTGTAGCCAAAATTTAATAGACAGATTTTGCCAAAAATAAAATAAAATAAAAAGTTTGGAGAAGTTTGAATTCTTCGTCTTGGAAATAAAGTTTCTATGTACCTATCATGATTACGAAAAGGGGAAATTACACATTACCTGAAGTTTGGTCAACTAACAAAAATAATACATAAACTTTAAAATTCTACACTAAACCCTCTTGAACTTGTAAAAGATTGAAACTGCTAAATTTGTAATTAAAACTAACAGCAATCATCTCATCTTCTATCTTTCTCTCTCTTCCTTCCCTATCCCATAATAAAAGGGAATTATATTTTATTTGTACAACTTTTATACATGCATAGAAACATCTTAATATAAGTTAAACAATAAAATTGAAAAGAAATAATAATTATGTGGAAATAATCAAAGTCTGTAAGATTATGTTGCAATAACCTAAGTGACGCAAGTGAGGGCATGTACTATTGTGGTGAAATTTGTAACTATTTTGCAAGAGAAATATTAGCTATTTTGCAAATTGTAAAATGATGCAAGCAAATCCTAAAGTTTGCTTAAAATTCATTAAATGAAATTTGTACAGAGACATTTTGGAACAATTCTAATGAAGTCATCTTTGAAGAAACATTATAATTTAGGTGGGTAATGGTTCAATTAACTTAGCTTTCTCTTTTTTGTTGACAGTGTATAAATTTGTTAATCTTGAACTTTGTTCTTATTGGATATAAATTCCAGTAAGGAAACAAGGTGGAGATGAAAGGAAGAGGAAAAAGATAAAAGATGAGGTCTTTGTTATAAATTCTAATCATAAGCTCAAAGCTTCACTTTTTTCCAAAATCTAGAGGGGTTTTAGTGTAGGATTTCAAAGATCATGTACCCTTATGAAAATTCAGGCAGTTGCTTGCTTTGAACTCAATTTTTAAGATCCATACACACACCCTCAAACATGTATTGTCCAAAAATTTATTTAGTCGCACTTCTATCGGCTAAAATTAACTCCTGCTTAATACATAGAATTCCCATTTTAAGTTATACATCATTTCAAAGTAAGCTCTAGGTTCACTTCAATAATGAACAACTCCAAGATAGCCAATTAATCACTGTTTACTCGCATCAAAGATACTGTAACGAACTATTACCCCAAAATATATATATATACAATAACGAAAAGTCAAAGTCAATACCAAAGCAAATTCACCTATATTTGATCATTTCCGGAAAAAGCAGCACGTCCCCGTCAGAGAATCCATTCTCTTCACGCGCCTCGCATATTGTAATCTTAGTCTACCAAATCAAAACCAACCCTGAGATCGTTGAAAATCACTATAACGCAACCGATACAGCAAATTAAAGGCGAAATACGGCACTAACCTTGATGGTGATATCCTTCTTCCGACTTTTCACAGTGGTCGCGAGCAGCTTCGGAAGCGGATCCGAGTCGGAAGCCTCAACGCGAGGTGCCAAGAATTGTGGTTCTTGTAGCAGAGGAACACGTGACGGTCGTAGGCGTCGACGGTCCCGGCGAGTTTCTCCAAGTCCATCTCCGGGCGGATGAAGCCGTGCTCTTTATCGGCGAAGGCGGCGGCAGATGCTGTTGAGAGGTTTTCCGATGCCATGGCCGGAAGGAGAGGAAGAGAATGACAGAGCGGTTCAAAGAGTTTGAAAGAAAATCGAAAAAGTGGAATTGCTGATGATATGAAGGACCGGCTATGGTGGGCGATGCACATGGATGAATTTTATGTAGCAGTGAGTGCGTGGACCTACGCGCGCATGCTATTTAACGAATGGAATGTATGATTTCAAAAGAGGAATAGATAGTTATAAAAAAAAATTAAGGAGAAACTAACGTGCACGGCGCCATTGGAGTTCTCAAAACTCTCTAACCCAATTCTATCAAATTAAATCAACGATTATTTTAAGTTAGGATACATTTTTATTAGGTCGAATTTAAATAGAATTGTTAAAATACCAATTTCAATGTTAATCTCAAGTAAATATTTATTAGGAAGGATAAAGTAATTTTTTATAATTCGTTATATTTTATTATTATTATTATTATCATCATATTAATTATTTATTTATTATTAATTATTTAAAATTTATTATTATTATTTATTAAATATAATTATATATTATTATGACTTAAAATTTTATTATATATGTCAATGAATTATATATATTATATATAAAAATAAATATATATTGATTAAGTCTAAAGTATTATATGTAAAAATAAATATATTTATATTATCAAATATATAAATAAATAATTATATAAATAATATATTAATAAAAATAATTATAATAATTTATATATAATAATAATAAATAAATAATAATATATTATATTATATATAAGTATATAATATATTTAAAATTAATATCAAAATTATTTATTTAAATTTCTTAAATAATTTAAAATTTTAATATTAAAGTACTAATTCAAATTTTAATATAATTATTTATTTTGATAAATTTATATAATATATATTGATAATATTAGAAATATAAATTTATTAATTTTAATATTAAAAATTATTTAATATTGCTCATATATATAATTTCAATATTATATATATTAAAGTATAATTTTAATATATCAAAATTATTATTTTAATATTTATATAAAAATTAAATATATAATAATAAATTAATTAATTATTACTTACTACTGTTACTAAATTAATGGGTTAATCCAATAATTCGATGGACTAATACTTATCAATCCCAATTTTTTATTGAATCGAGCTAATTAATCCCAAACCTTTACTAAGCCTAGCTACTGGTATTATTTTTTATACAAATCTCAATCCCAGTCTCAGATCAAGTAAAATTATATCAATCTCAAATTAACTACCTAACCCATTTTAGGATCTCTAAGTGCTATGCTGACAATCCAAATTTATTAATTTATATGATATTGTATAAGTTGAATAAAATTAAATAATTTATATTTATTAACATGTCATAAGATGATGTATTTTAACTTCTTTTCAAAAAATTGTTAAAATGATAGATGTAGAAATGTTTAAAGGATTGAGTTTAAGCTTAAGGCTATACTATACTGAATAAATAAATTAATTTATAATTTATTATCTCAATTAATCAGTTATAAATTAATTTTTAAAAGTATTTTATATACTAATTTATTAAAAAAATTTGATTTAATAAACTACTTTAAATAACTTATAATTTATAGCTTTTCAAGAATTTTTCAAATTTTTCCTTGTTATCTTTTGTTAATTTACAACTCATGCTTTCAATAAATAATTATATTTTTATTTTAAATAATAAATAAATAATAAATATATGTTTTTAAAATTTTGGTATAAATAATTAAATTTAAAATAAATATATAAATAAATATATGATATAATAAAATATAATTAATTTAATTTTTGTTAATTATATTATTTTTTATACTAGAAATATATGAAAATATATATGGAAATAAATATATAATGTCATATAATATAATTAATTATATTTTAAGTAATTATATTTTTGTTATAAAATAATTGAATTAAAAATATGTAAAGTCATAAAATATAATTAATTAAATTTTAGGTAATTATATTTTTTAATATTTTGATTGCTTTAATGTAATTTGATCTTTAAACAAATGTAAATTAATCTAATTTATATATCTATTTACATTAACATGTTCTTTTATGTCATTTTTATTTTTAATTAATCTAATAGTTAACTTTATAAACTACTTCTTATATAATTAACTATCTTATTAGTTAGTTACACAAAATAAGCTTAAGATTCTTATAATTTTAATTGGCTTAAAATTGAGATATATATAAAAAATGATAATAGAAACCTAACTTAATAAAAGACTGAAATTGATAAATATTAGTCTATTTATTTGTCATCTACAAATACTCTAATTTAGATTAATGACCAAGTAGGACAATATGTTTATTTGTAATAATTGAGTTTTGAATATATATATATATATATATATATATATATATATATATATATATATATATATATATATAAAGCATAATAAATCTATTGGTTCTAAATAAAAAGAAATTCTCAAAATGAAAAATGATCAAATATAAAATGACCTTATTGTGAAATAAAAGACTCTTGAAGAGATTTAAAACATAATAATAAACTTTTAGAAAAAGTCCAAGTACCTAAAATTTATGAAAATAAGAAAATTTTGATTAATTATGTCTCTAATAAGAAAGATGAAACTAAAATAGAAATAATTATCAACAATGTTTATTATTATAGAAGATGTAGTACTCAAAATTATGAAAGATAATTATTATTGAAGGTTTTAAGTTTATGAAATGATGATGATTATTGGCCAAATGAAAAGGGAAAAAAGATGCAATTTAAATAAAAATAAAAATTTTAAATTTATTTATGAACAAAAAAAATTAGAAGGAGTTAAGTTGACAAACACCTCAAAGGTGTAGGTGTAAAACTAATAGAGTACAAACGTATAATTATACTAAGAAAATTAAAAAAATTAAAATTACAAAGAAAAAGTCCGATTTGTAATATAAGAATTTTTACAATGGTTATATACTATGAGAAAATTTTATTTGCATGTACTAGGTACAATTTTTTTTTCTTGTAATTTATCAATACATGACAAACTTTTGGTGGATTTAATTATATCATATCGTATTTCAATCATGATAATTGATAACAAAATTATAATCCCCAAAGAATTTTAGATGTTAAAACTATTTAATTTGAATCTTTGAAAAAAATATTCAATAAATTATAAAAATATTTGTATGAATTAAAGTAATTAAAATGAATGTGTAAAATTATTTTATTAAATATTTGTTGAAACAAGTATATAAAAATCTCTTGTGCTTTTATAAAGAAATTTGAATTTGAATTTATTGTAATTGTTACATATAATGATATTAATGAAATGCTTCCAAAAGTGACAAAATATTTGAAAAAAGCAATAAAGTATTTGAAAAGAAGAATTTGAAATGAAAAATCTTGAGAAAATAAAGCCTTGCCTTAACTCACAAATTGAATATTTAGAAAATAGAATTCTTGTGCATTAAATAACATATACAAGAAAGGTGTTAAAGCATTTTTATATGGACAAAATGCACCCATTGAATACTCTAATAATTCTAAAGTTATTAGATGTAAGCAAAAACCATTTTCAACCTTGTGAAAATGATGAAAAACATGTACTATATTTGAGTGCTATTAAAGCACCAATGTATTTTGCTAATTATGCATGACCCAATATATCATTATCTATAAATGCATTAACAAGATATAATTCTTTCCCATCGCGAAGGAATTGAAATAGAATTAAGCATATACTTTGATATATTTGAGATACAATGAATATAGATTTGTCATTCAAATAAAAATCACCAATAATCTTGTATGAAAATAATGCAATATGCATAGTCTAATTGAAAAAGGGATGCATTAAAGGTGATAATGAAATATATCACACCAAAATTCTTTCTCACACATAATAATTAAAAGTGTAGTAATCCAAGTGTTTCACAAACTCATTTAAGTGCTAATCTAGCATATTTGTTCACCAAGACACATCCTAATATAGCGTTTGAAATGTTATCTATAATATTAAATTACATCAATTCAAAGATCTTAAGTGACATTATTAGAAGGAGGAGTAAATACACACTATATTCATTTTTTCTTAACCAAGATTTTGTCTAATTAGTTTTTCCTAAAAAAGTTTTTAATAAGTTAATATCCCATTGCATATTACACAATAATGTACTTGTTTATATAATGAACATCTAATTGGGAGTGTTATAAATAATCATCTTTAATGTGGATGTTTGTAATTTATATAGATTTTTTTTCTCCCTTTATAATCAATTATTATATTTCCTCTATGGTTAATTATTTGATTTTATTTTCTTTTATAAATCATTATTATGAAATTGTAATCTATGATTTATCTACTCTATAAATATGGAATTGTAAGAATTGCAAAATTCTCCTTCATATTTTTTTTATTTCTTTAGTTTTGATTTTTTTTTTATAATACGTAATTTTTTGGACATAAGTTATTTTAATTATTCTGGTTACTTTATACCATTATAATTTGACCTAATCTATTAGACGGTAATCTGAAAAAAAAAATGATTATTATTACTTGACAATAAAATTTAAAAAGCTGTTTGATTAATTCCCGAAGTTTTTCATATCTTTCTACTTTGTGCTAGTATTCTTTTCCTTTTATGAAATTTAATATTAATTCCTTGATAGAACTTTGTCTATATTTGAATGAAATATTATAAAAGTGTTATTTTATGTCGCCATATCTATCAAAGTTTAAAAAAATGTAATCTTAGAATATTTGGTTTTATTTATATGATTATTCCGGAATTAAGTAGCCAATTTATCATTTTTTGGTCTTAATCCAACTTCAATTTTAGTCTCTTCCATTACAAAGAAGAAAAAAAGAGTAATAATAACAGTTTTTTTTTTTTTTTGAATTGTTCTTTCGTCTTCTTTATTGAATATTGCTTACTTTCTTATAGCATAATGTTGATACGTGTCGTTTCAATATTCATCTAAGCTGCTTTTGTTTATTTGTTATTTTCTTCTTCAATTTGCTGCTTTTGCTTTGTGTGAGATATTTGCAAATAGCTATTTCTTTTTCTAGCTACATATTGACTTATCAATGCTTTTCCCTGATTTTCGTTTGATTTGTGTTATTTTACTTATTATTTATTATACCTATTTTTATTTTATTACTTAATTAATTAATACTTTCTTTTATTTAATTTGTTCTTGAAATTTTACAACTTTACTAAAAGTTTTATTAGTTTATTACTTTTTGTTCCTTTCTTTTATTTCGTTCATTTTACTGGTAGAAGTATTGCATTGCAACTTTACTTAAACATAAAACATCTCTTTGTTTGCATGATCTTCCTCAGCTTAATTCTAATTTCAATGAAGACTGCGGTTCTGTTTGCTTGGGTTGTTAGATGAATTTGGTGTTGTTGTTCCATGATGTAGTTCCGAAGCTGTTTATTCTTTTGCATGGTGTTGCTGATTGATAATTTTGGTTTTATTTGCAAGTTTTGAATGTTCTTTGCTCTCACTGGTTTTGTTTTTTGGACTTGTGGGGTCATATTTGGGTTGATTTATTGCAAGAATTTGTTATTATTTTTGCTTTCGTCAGTTCTTCTTAAGTTGTTCCTGTTGTTAGATGAATTCAAAGATGGATCGGGTTAATTTGTGATTCACTTCTGGCCACTGGAGAAGAAGGAGGTATTTAAAGTTGAAATTTCTGAAGTTTGTATTTCATTTGTATTTTCTATTTGCTCTGTGTATTTGTGTTTCCAAAGTATTAGTGTTTATTTTAGTTACTTATTGCCTTCGTTAAAAATATCTTTTTATTATAAACATTTATTCTTTATATAATAATTATAATTATAATAAAATAACAAATATTTGTGTGTAGCACAGGTCATATACTAGTTAAATGCAATTTATTTTCGATTGATATAATTGAATCTATTGTTTTTTTTTAATATATGAACTTTACTTTTAAATTGTGAATTATTATATCATAGGTGATATTTATGATGTCAGACCATTTTTCAATTGTTATCCAAGGACAAAAAATATTTATTTGATTATTTCTTATCTCTCTCTCTCTCTCTCTCTCTCTCCCCCCCTATTGGCTATAATGATAATATAAGCATCAAATCTTCACACTCTATGTTTTAAGAAATATATTTTAATTCTTTTATGATCCGAACTGACGGTAGTTTCTATTTGATCAAATTGTTCATTACCTACAATAATTTATCCTATCTCTGATCATATGTTATTATTGTTAGGAATTCGGATTATCACATGCAGCGGAATTTTAAATTTTGATCCGAATTCTACCTAGGATCCATGCAAAAAGCATAAGTCAATGATTAGGGTTTTACCTATTGGGCATTCGTGTTTCTACTGATCAAAACTTGAGAGCGGATGAATCAAACGCCGGCCAGAAGGTACAGCATCTCTACGATATCCACACGGAGTGAACAACGACCTCTCACCCTCCACGCGTCTGTTAGGATGCGTTTTTCTCTCTAAGAATTAGGATTGGATGTTTTCTGAGTGATTTAGGGTTTATATGGAAGCTTAAAACGTGATTATTAAGTGCTGCCCTTAAGTCCCTTTTTATAGAACTTAAGCAAATCATAATCCTAGTCCTACTAGGATAATGCTTCCAAAATCCTAATCACACTTAACAACTCATCTTATCCTTATCCTAGAGATAATGGGAAGAGATAAGACTTATCTATTAATTATCTAATATTAGATAATGATATTATCTCATAATATAAATATCTTAATATTAGATAATTGCATATAGTTATCAAATATCAAAATAATATTATCTCATAATATATTTATCTAATATCTGATAAGATAATTACTTGATATTACTTTAATATCAAATAATATCACATAATATATATATATATAAAACGTGAATTTATTATTCTTAATAATATATATGCACGAAAATAAGTCCAATTAATTGGATATTAATATAATTAAAGTCCAATTAATTATTGTCTTATTCCTACTCCTTTTGTGTGACCCTGTAGGTTCTTACTACGTTGACAATGACTTATTATTGAGTCATAGACAGCGAGCGGTATCTAGCAATACATCACTGCCACTCAAGTAGTAAGAATGTCTGTGATTCGACATCCACCTAATACATGATCAACCTTTTACATTATAACCCTTTTGTAATAATATCCAAACTGAACTGGAGGCATGGAATGTGTCATCCTCGTCAATGTTCAATTTATATTTCTTGATACTGAGTAGACTTAAAATAAATAATTAATATCACATATTAATTCAACTGAACATGGCCATGCATTTCTAAGTCTCACTCAATCAAGGGGCCCAAGGATATTTCTCTTTTATACAAGAGTAATAAAATCCCATTTACATCACTCACTTCCCTCTGCATGATTTATGACACACTCAATTAATGCCCTACTTGTCACCTGATTAAAGGTGACATAGGACAATATTAAAGTGAGTAATTCCTCATGTAGGGAACCGTAGTGACTTCAGGTCAAAGGTTTATGCGTAGTTATGATCATATGAGAATAACTTATGACACGTTTATCCATACAATATTCTCATAGTGGGTCAGTCCAGTACATTGTTCACTAGCAATGTACTCATGTATTGACTTGATATCACATATCCATGATTCGTAATCATCAGTCACTATACATGCTAGTCTCGATGTATTATTACTATCCTTTTTCATAATAATACTTGACTAGGGGCATTTTAGAAATAGCAAAGCTATTCCAAGGATAATTATTATATTAAGTTATAAATTACGCATAATAACAATAAAAATAAAATATAATAATTAAATTGCCTAAAATAAAATATAATATATTGTGTATAACTCTAATCATCTTATATGATTAGTTCTAGGACACACACCAACAATTATGTCCACTAGATCTTGATGCTAATGAAACTTTTCTCAATTTTAAATTATTTATTGATTCAGTTTGATTTTAATATATTTATCCTTAATCTTTTATTAATATTTTTAAATTCTTGTTTCTATTAGTGTATGCCCATTTTGTAATGTTTTTCATATATAAGTGATGTCAGAATAATTAAGAATAAATCAAAACTCAAATTAGATAAGTGATTTAAAAAAAGGTGCATATAATAAAATACTTTATAAACAGATGGTGCTACTTAAATTATAACCTATTCTATGTGTAAGCTCTTGAATGCTATTACATTATTCAGGTGATGCTTTACCTTATTATAGGTTTTTGAAATATAAAAAGTAAGTATATTCTTCTGCATTCTATATTTTGTGCTTTCATCATTATGCACCCTGATGAATTTATCTTCTTTGCATTATCTACTTTTAAAACATTGATTTTAGTGATAAATACGAGGAAGGAGAAGAATGATTACAATAATATAATACATATAATTATTTTATGTCCTTTATAATGTTTGACTTAGTTTATTGATCAATAAGTTTGTCTCACTCTAATTAAAAAGAATACAGATATTTTAGTCTTGATGATAGCTACTGGAGAACTTATTTCTTTACTGACATTTTTCATTTTAAGTTGGGGAGTTTCTTAAAAACAATTTGGTAATCCCTCTTAAAACATTCTTATAATATTTTTTATGCTCGATAGTTGCATGTAAATATTGATATTGATGACAGGGCTTATAAATGTTAAAACTTAGAAATTTTGACCAAGCTCTACATACATACATGATGGTAAAAAATAGACCAAATGAAAATTTAGCATAAAAATTCTTTCACACTTGCTTAGATGTATTAATTTTTATTTTTAGCCTTCTTTACAAAGTTTAAAACAATTAAAAATACAATTTATATTTCTTTATTGCAAAAATCCTTTCAATAATTTTCACTTTTGGTTGCACTCCCTAGTAACCTTTGATTAATTTTTAATAACTTGCATGTAATGATATTTTCCAAGCTTGCTTGATAATTTTAGTGCTTTGTATATCATTGGTTAGCCAAATAAAAATAACTTGTCCACTTATTTAGTTGCAAATTATTTGTAAGTTCATGATCCACTTATTTAACTAAATTATTTAATTGCAAAATAAAAATTTAGCAAATATAAAATGACCTTATTGAGAAATAAAATACTCTTGAAAAGATTTAAAACATATTAACAAACTTTTAGAATAAGTTCAAGTGTTTAAAATTTCTAAAAATAAGAAATTTTCAATTGATTATGTCTTCAATGAGAAAAATAAAACTAAAAAAGAAATAGTTACCGATAATGTTTATTATTACAAATGATGTAGCAAGCAAAATTAAGAAAGATAATGATTAGTGAGAGTTTCAAGTTTCTAAAATGATGATGACGATTATCGATCAAGAGAAAAAATAAAAAAGATGCAATTTAAATTGAAATGCAAATATTAAATTTATTTGTAAAATGAAAAAAAGATCAAAAGGTATTAAGCTGATGAAACACCTTAAAAGTGTGAAGCTAATATGGTACAAATATACAATTGTACTAAAAAAATGAGAAAATTAAAATTAAAAAGAAAAAATATGATTTGTAATATTGGAGTTTTTACAATAGTTGTTATGTTTTATGAGCAAATTTATTTGCATATGCTAGGTACAATTTTTTTTTCTTATAATTTATCAATACTTGACATACGTTCAATGGATTTAATTATATCATATCATATTTCATGCATGATATTGACAATAATAATATAAAGCTAAAGGATTTTAGATGTTAAAACCATTCAATTTGAATTCTTGAAAAATATACTCGAAAAATTATAAAAAAAATATATTTGTATGGATTAATGTAATCAAGATGAATGTGTATAATTATTTTAGTGAATATATGTTGGAATAAGTATATAAAAATCCATTGTACTTTTATAAAGAAATTTTCATTTAAATTTATTATAATTGTTACATATATTGATATTATTGAAATCTATGAAATACTTTCAAAGGCAGTAAAGTATTTGAAAAAAGGAGCAAAGCATTTGCAAAAAAGGAATTTAAAATAAAAAATATTAAGAAAACAAAACTTTATCTTGATCTATAGATTGAACATTTAAAAAATAGAATTCACATGCATCAAATAACATATATAAGAGAGGTGTTAAAGCACTCTATATGGGCAAAGTGTACCCACTAAACACCCTAATGATTCTAAGGTCATTGTATGTAAATAAAAACAATTTTCAATCTTGTGAGGATGATGAAGAACTTATTAGTTCTTAAGTACTATATCTGAGTGCTATTGAAGTACTAATATATCTTACTAATCATTCATTACTCAATATATGATTACCTATAAATGCATTAGCAAGATATAGTATTTTCCTAATGTGAAGGCATTAGAATAAAATTAAACATATACTTTAATATCTTTAAGATACAATGGATATAGATTTGTCATTCAAAAAAATGTCCCTAATAATCTTGTATAAGGATAATGCAGCATGCATAGTCTAATTGAAAAAGGGATACATTGAAGATGATAATGAAACATACTTTATCAAAATTCTTTTTCACACATGATAATCAAAAGAGTGATGATGTAGGTATTTAACAAATTTGTTTAAGTAATAATCTGGTAGATTTGTTCACCAAGACACTTACTAATCTAGCATTTGAAATATTACTTTATAATATTGGATTATATAGATTCAAAGGCCTTAAGTGATATTGTTATGTAAGGGAGTAAATATGCAATATGCTTATTTTCCCTTAACCAAGGCTTTGTCCAATTGATTTTTCCTAATAAGGTTTTTAACAAGGTAATATCCCATTATATATTACAAAATAAGGTACTCATTTATATAATGAACATTTAATGGAGAGTGTTATGAATAATTATCTTTAACAAGGATATTCATAATTTACGCAAATATTTTTTCTCCCTTTATGATCAATTATTACATTTCCTCTATGGTTAATTATTTTCTTTTATAAGCCTTTATTATGAAATTATAATGTATAACTTATTTGCCCTATAAATATGGGATTGTAAGAATCACAAAATTCTCTTTCATGTGTTTTTTTTTCTTATTATTTCTTTAGTTTTGAATGTTTTTTCATAATATGTAATTTTCTAGACATAAGTTATTTTACTTATTCTTATTACGCAATACTAATATAATTTTCCCTAATCTATTTGATAGTAATCTAAAAAAATTATTTAATTATGGCTACTTGATAGTAAAATTTAAAAACTATTTGATTAAGTCTTGAAGTTTTTCAAATCCTTCTACTTTGTGCTAATATAGTATTTTTCCTTTTGTGAAATATAATATTAATTCCTTGATAGAACTTTGTCTATATTTGAATAAAATATCATAAAAGTGTTACTTTGTGTTGCCATATCAATCAAAGTTTAAAAAATATAATCTTAGAATATATGGTTTTTGTTATGAATCCATTATTATTAATTGTTGTAGATGTCCATTTAGTTTCTCAACTCCTAAATTCATTGAATCCTATTTGTAACTCTTAATCTTTAGGTTATCTCTCATTGAATTTAGATTATAACTATTAACTTTTAGAATAACTATCATTATGGTTGTATGCCTTAAAATAGAGAGTTCCATGGATCATTTATAGATAAGCAAGAAATTGAATAACAAGTTCATCACTTCTTCTCAATATGACATCTTTCTCTTACTTGTCTGTTTTCTAGTTCTTCCTTACATAAAATCTCCCTATTTTCTAATATGTTATCAGCACGAGTTGCTCTTGATCATTCAAGCCTACTCAAAAGAAAGTAATTGTATTGGTAAGATCCTTCCCTTGTACTTTTTACATTTTCTATTTATTTTTCAATCCTACCATCACGTTAAATCTTACAAAACTTGAGTTTGTAACCCTTGATATTTCTAGCAAGAACTATTTATCTTGGATATTAGATGTTGAAATTCATCTTGATGATATAGGTCTTGGGAATAACATCAAAGTAAGAAATAATGAATCAATGCAAATTTGCACTAAGGTGGTGATTTTCTTACATTATCACTTCTATAATGGATTAAAATATAAATACCTTATAGTGAAAGATCTATTTGTACTCTAGAATAATTTGAAAGAAAGGTATAACTACTAGAAAATTGTTATTCTCCCAAAGGCTCATTATGACTAGATGTATTTACAATTGCAAGATTTTAAATCAGTTAGTGAATATAACTTCACAATGTTTCATATTAGCATTCAATTAAAATTATACGGAGAAGAAATTACTAAGAAAGATATGTTAGAGAAAACTTTTCTACTTTTCATGCCTCAAATGTGCCTCTAAAGCAACAATATCGAGAAAAAGGATTTAAAAAATACTCATAGTTAATTTCATACCTTCTTGTGGCTAAACAAAATGACAAGCTATTAATGAAAAATCATGAAGCTCATCCAACTAGTTCTGTTTCATTCCTTAAAGTGAATGTAAGTATAAGTAATAATAGTGGACGAGGACAAAGATGTGGTTGTGGATGAGGCCATGCACATGGCCAAGGAAGAAATAATTCTTCTTATCATAAACATGTCCTTGCTACTAGAAATGGAATAGGAAAGAAGAAAACAAGCAAGCATAAGTGCACAAAAGAAGCATATTCAAAATTTAGAAAGTTCATGTTATCGTTGTGATATGAATAGACATTGGTCACATACCTGTCATATAGCAAAACACCTTGTTGATCTTTATCAAGCATAAATGAAAGAAAAAGGAGAAAGATGTTGAAATGAATTTTGCTAATCTATATGATGACTTTGCTAATGATCCCATAAATACTGCTAATGAGAAAAATATTTATTATTCTATTTTCCTCCATTTTATATCTTTTAAGTGTTATATTTGCTTAAGTTCACTAATTATACCTTATTTTATAATTTTGGGTTGATTTCACAATATTGTGAATTTATTCAGTAAATGCTAACTTTTGACATTATTTCTATTTTCTAGTTATATCTTAGGTTCCAAATCTCGGATTGAGACAAACTTTATATTGTTAGAAATCTTAAAGAGAGAACTATAACTTTTATACTTCAATCCAATCCCAATCCAGGTGTTTTAGAGGTCATATATGATTGAGAAATTGAAGTTATGCCTTTATCTTAATTGAGCCCACCTCAATTTTTAGGCCATAATTAGAGCTACAAAAGTCAAATTAACCTAAAATCAATGCCTAAATTTTCATAAGATATAGGACTACAAGTTTTGTGTTTATAGGTTTTCCAATTTACATTGATTTCATGGTCAACATATGGTTAGAAGTCAGACTTAGGAGAATTTACTAATATAACTGTTGAATTTAATTATCTTGTTAAAAACAAGTCTGGACTTCTAAAAATTAGGAAAGACTTATTATTGTAATTCTAAAAGTTATACAATCCAAGTCCAAAAGGGTCAAATAAATAAGGAGAACTCTTTATACTTTAGAATTCATTCAAACAAACTTAACAAATAACTCTTTCTTCTTCTTGTTTTCCTTGTTCTTCATCAATTATCTTGTTAAATTCTGGTTGGAAGTTAGACCTATGAAAATTTACTAATATAACTGTTAGATTTAATTATCTTATTAAAAATAAGTCTAGGCTTCTAAAAAGTAGGAAAGACTTATTATTATAATCCTAAAAGTCATATAATTTAAGTCTAATAGGGTTTTAGCTTAATTAGGTATAAACTAGGAGAACTCTTCATACTTTAGAATTCATTCAAATAGACTCAGCAAACAACTCTTTCTTCTACTATTTTCCTTATTCTTCATTAATAAAAGCTTAGATTTGTGGTTAATTCAAAGATTTTGAGACTCTCATCTTAAGGAATATAAGATCATGAATTGTAATTTAACTTTTTTTAATTGATTTTCCTCTTTCCTTATTTATATGTGTTGAATTCTTGAGATTACATGTGTTAGATGTTAATTTAGTATAATTGATATTCATCCCTATGGTTTTTAATTTCTTTACTATTTTGATATTGAATTATGGTTGGTAAATCATGTTCTTACACATAGGGTCAAAGGATTGAGGGATTAATTTAGAAGTTTCTAATTTAATTTCTCAATACAATTGAATTCTATCATTAAATCAGTTTCGATCTACCATAGGGATTATAGTAGTTGCTTAATCGGCTAATCTTAATTAATTAAATCCTATACAATCATATAGTATAGGATTCACAGATTATTGCAAGGGTTCCAAGTAATCCAAGATTAAAGAATTAACTAGAAAAGTTAAATCCTTAATTGATCAATGATTAATCTAAACTAGAGTTTTCAATTCTTTGAATCGGTTATTTTTTTCCATTAAGTTCCTTTTTGTTTACTTTTTGTTTTGCTTTTATTTTATGTTTGTTTAGTTATTGCTATTATTTTTATTTCATGCAAACAACCCTCCAATTTTGCATCTGTGTTTTGCATAATTTTCATATAGCATATAGCATATTGCATCCATACTGTTATAGCATTCTATTTTATTGCATTTACATTCTATTTGCATTAGTTTCTTACATTTTTATTGCATAAATAATTCAAAAATTGTATAGATATTGTTAGGAATTCATTAAGAAAAGATAATATCAAGAGATTACTAAGAGTACGACCTAGTTATACCATTTTTCTACATTATTTATTCAGCAGATCAGTTTTATCTAATTTTAATACATTGTGACATGCATATCAACTACGCATTTAGATATGTTGGACTTCTTTATTGATTCATAAAAAATAATGATGCTATTATTAGATAGAAATATTGAAAATAAGTTTATATGTTTTAATTTTTTTCATTTAATGTATTTTATTGAAAATATGAGTCAATTTGAAATTATAAATTTTAAATATGAGTTTTATTTCATATTCATTTACTTACTTTGTAATACTTTTGTTTTAATTTGTTTAATTTTAGAAAAAAATATGAATTGAGATCTCACAAATGATGCAATAACTCATACAATCCTGAAAGATAAGAAATATTTTTCTCAATTAAACATAGGTGAAGCTTATGTTACTACAATTTCTGGTAGTACAAGATTAATTGAAGGATTTGAAGTAGCTATTATTCCATTACCAAAAAGAACAAAATTTATTATAAACAATGCCTTATTCTCTTCTATGTCTTAAGAAATTTATTGAGTTTTAAAGATATTTATCGTAACGGATATCACATAGAGACTATATGTAAGGAAGATAATGAATACCCTCATATTACATGTGTTGTTTTAGGAAAGAAAATGGTACTAGAAAAATTACCCACTTTCTTTTTCAGCTTGTACTACTTAAGAATTAGTACAATTGAGATTCATGCTATAATAAAATAGAAGTTTATTAATTCCAAAACATTTACTATTTGACATGAACATTTAGGGCATCCTAGATCACTAATAATGCAAAAAATTATTGAGAATTCATATGGGTACCCATTGAAAAATCTAAAAATTTTCATGCACTAGATGTTTTCTTAATAAATTTATTATTAAGTGATCACGAGCTAAAGTTGGAACTAAATATCCAACATTTCTAGAATGTATATAGGGTGCATATGTGAGGTTATTCACCCATAATGTGGACTATTCAAATAATTAATGGTATTAATAGATGTATTTAGTATATCGTCTCAAGTATGTTTACTATCAACTCATAACTTTGCATTTGTGAGATTACTCTATCAAGTCTATTCATCTTGATAATGTTAATAAATTCTTTTCTTAAACTTTTAACGACTATTACATATTAATCAAAATAAATGTTGAACATCCTGTAACTTATGTTCATACATAAGATGGCTTAGCTAAATCGTTTATTAAATGAATTCAATTAATAGCTAGACTCATGCTTATGAGAATAAAACTCTCTATTTGTTTAGGGATATATAATTCTACATGCAGTAGCACTCGTGCACATCAGACCAATTAGTTATCATAAATACTCCCTTCTACTATTAACTTATTATCAGAAGCTAAATATTTCCTATCTTAAAATTTTTAGATATGCAATATATGTTCCAATAACTCCATCATAATGTACTAAAATGGGACCTCAAAGGAGATTGAAAATATATGTTAGGTATGATTTTCCTTCTATTATTAAATATTTTGAACCAATGATAGGAGACTTATTTACAACACATTTTATTGATTGTTATTTTAATGAATCAGTTTTCCTAACATTAGGGGAAGCAAAGGACAAGCAGTTGGTTAAAGAAATTATATAGAATACTTTGCAACATATTGATCTTTGTATAAAGTAATATAAACTTGAAGTTCAAAAGATAATCCACCTATAAAGAATAACAAATCAATTGTCAAATGCATTTACTAACCTAAGGAGAGTGACTAAGTCACATATACCAGCTACCAACACTCTTATAAGGATTGATGTCCTTGAAAAGATAATCCATTAATGAAAAAGTTAATGAGTCTAAGACATGCTAGAAGCATGGTAGACCAATCGATTTAAATGATAAAAATCTCCGTAAAAGGAAAGAAGCAATTATTCAAGATAAGCCTATTAAAGAAATAGATACTCCTGAAGAGTCTAGAAATATAACAAACAATATAACTCTAAAAGAAGTTAAGGCATCTAAAAATGATAAAGATAATGAAAATGAGGAAATCTCAATAAGTTATGTCTCTATGAGGAAAAGATTGAACTGCAAAGAAATAATTGTTGATAATATTTTTGCATATAATGTAGCGCTTAATGTTATGATTGATAATAAGGATCATGAATCTAGATCTGTTAATGAATGTTAACATAAATAAAATTAGCCAAAATGAAAAGACACAATTCAAGCAGAATTCAATTCACTTGAAAAATATGAAGTTTTTAAACTTGTAGTCTAAACACTTGAAGGTGTAATACCTATTAGGTACAAATGAGTATTTGTATGTAAATAAAATGAGAAAAATAAAGTTGTGAGATATAAAGCATGACTTGTCGCCCAAGGTTTTACACAGACACCTAGAATTAATTATGAGTTATTTTATTCTCTTGTGATGGATGCAATCACATCTCGTTATCTTATTTGTTTGGAAATACATGAAAAACTTTATATGTATCTTATGGATGTTGTTACAGCCTATTTATATGGTTCACTTGATCATGACATCTCCTGTAATAGATGCAATCACATTTTGTTATCTCATTTGTCTGGCAATACATGAAAAACTTGATATGTATCTTATGGATATTGTTACAACCTATTTATATGGCTCATTTGATCATGACATCTACATAAAAATCCTAGAAGATTTAAGATGCCTGAAGCATGTAATTCAAAGTCCCATGAACTTTATTACAAAAATCTTTATATGGACTAAAGTAATCTAGACAAATGTATTATAATTATCTTAGTGAATACTTGTTAAAGGAAGGGTATAAGAATAATCAAATATGTCCATATGTTTTCATAAAGTGAACAAATTCTGGATTTACAATTATTATTGTATATATTAATTATTTAAATATTATTGGAACTCCTAATGAAATTCAAAATGCAATTGATTGTTTGAAGAAAAAATTTGAAATGAAAAATTTTAGAAAAATAAAGTTCTGCCTTAGTCTATAAATCAAGCATTTAAAAGATGAAATTTTTATACATCAATCAACTTACATCCAAAATATCCTTAAAAGATTTTACATGAATAAAGCATATCTATTGAGTAACCTAATGGTTATTCAATAACTTAATATGAAAAGGATATCTTTTGACCTTGAAATGATAATAAAAAGGTTATAAGTCCTAAAGTATAATATATTAGTGCTATTAATGCATCGATGTATCTTGCTAACAATACAACACTTTATATAGCTTTTGCTATTAACTTGTTAGCAAGGTTTAGTTCCTATCCAACTTGAAGACATTGGAATGGAAGTAAACATGTCTTTCAATACCTCTAAGGTACCATTGATATGGACTTATTGTATGTAAATAGATTTAGATCAAAGCTCATAGGTTATGCAAATACTAGATATTTATCTAATCCATACAAAGCTCAATCTCAAATGGACTATTTATTTATAAGTGGTAATATAGTTGTTTCATGGTGTTCTAACAAACAAGCATTTGTTGCCACCTCTACCAATCATGCAAAGATTATAGCAATTCATGAAGCAAGTTGAGAATATGCTTGGTTGAGGTCTACGACTTAATATATTCAAAAGACATGTGGGCTATCCTCTTGTAAAAGAACTCTAACTATATTGTTTGAAGATAATGCTACATGTATAACTCAATTGAAGGAAGGATATATCAAAAGAGATCGAACAAAGCATATTTCACTAAAATTCTTCTTCACCCTTGATTTAAAAAAAAAAGTGATATTGATGTTCAATAAATTCATTCAAATGATAACTTAGTAGACCTATTTACTAAGGCATTACCAACCTCAACATTTGAAAGATTAGTACACAAAATTAGAATGCATTGACTTAGAGATCTTCAATGATATCGTGAATAGGGGGAGTGTACAATGGATGGTGTACTCTTTTTCCTTCACTAGGTTTTTTGTCCCATTGAGTTTTCCCTAGTAAGGTTTTAATGAGGCATATTCTTTGTATAATAGACATCCAAAGAGGAATGTTATAAATCCATTATTATTTATCATTGTGGATGTTCTTCTGATTTCTCAACTCCCAAATCTATTGAATCTTCTTTGTAACTCTTGATCTTTGGATTACTTATCATTAAATGTAGATTATAACTCTTAACTTTTAGAATACCTATCATTATGGTTGTATGCTTATAAATAGAGGGTTTCATGGATCATTTATAGATAAGCAAGAAATTGAATAACAAGTTCATTACTTCTTCTCTATATACCATCTTCCTTTTACTCATCTATTTTCTGGTTCTTCCTTGCATAAAATTTCCTTATTTTCTAACAATTTTATTTACATGATTATCTTAGAATTAAGGAGCCAATTTACCATTTTTTTTTGTTTTAATCCAATTTCAATTTTAATCTCTTCTATCACAAAGAAAAAAAAAAGTAATAATAAGATTTTCTTTGAAATTGCTCTTTCATCTTCTTTATTGAATATCATTTTCTTTCTCAGCGCCCATAATGTTGATACGTGTCGTTTCAATTTTCATCTGAGCTGCTTTTGTTTATTTGTTAATTTCTTCTTCAATTTGTTACTTTAGCTTTGTGTGAGATATTTGCAAATAACTATTTCTTTTTCTAGCTACATATTGACTTATCAATGCTTTTCCTTGCTTTTCGTTTGATTTGTCTTATTTTACTTATTATTTATTATACTTGTGTTTATTTTATTACTTAATTAATTAATACTTTCTTTATTTGGTCCGTTCTTAAAATTTTACAACTTTACTTAAAATTTTATTATTTCATTACATTTTGTTCCTTTCTTTTGTTTCGTTCATTTTACTGGTAGAAGTATTACAACTTTACTCAAACATAAAACATCTCGTTTGCATAATCTTCCTCAGCTTAATTTTGGTTTTGATGGAGACTGTGATTTTATTTTTGGGGTTTCTGGACTTCTATTTGCTTTGGTTGTTGAATGAATTTGGTGGTGTGTAAGATTTAATTTCGAAATTGCTTGTTCATCTAAATGATGTTATTTATCGATAATTTTGGTTTTGTTGGCGAGCTCGTTGTGGATATTTTGCTGGTTTTGAACGTTCTTTACTTTCACCAGTTTTTTTTTTTTTTTGTTATTAGGATTATATTTGATTGATTTGTTGCAAAAATTTGTTCTTGTTTTTTGCTTTCATTAGTTCTTCAAGTTGTTCTTGTTGTTGGTTGATCTTAAAGATGGACTAGGTTAATTCTTGATTCACTTTTCGCTATTGGAGAAGAAGAAGAAGAAATTTTGAAATGAAATGTACTGTTAAATCCATGGAAAAATATTACTCTATTATTTAAATTTAATTTTATAATTTATTATTTGTATATATTATATTATACACACATTATATTATATTATATCTACATATATATATATATATATATATATATATATATATATATATATATTTTGTTAATGTTAATTATTAATATTTTTTGTAAACGAATAAATTTGATTGTGCCTGTCTGCGCCTATTACCAGCAACCTCAGGAGTCTACTTTTATTTACTATAGCTGTATTTTCCTGCCATTGAAAGAAAGTTTTTATACTTTTCCAAAGTGTTGGTGTTTATTTTAGTTACTTATTGCTTTAGTGAAAAGTGAAATTTTTGAGGTTTGTATTTCATTTGCCTTTTCCCTCTGCTCTGTGTGTTTGTGTTTCCAAAGCATTGGTATTTATTCCAGTTACTTATTACCTTAGTTAAAAATACTTTTTATTATATATATTTATTTTTGATATAATAATTATAATAAAATAATAAATATCCGTGTGTATAGCATAGGTCATAAACTAGTTAAATACTATTTATTTTCAATTGATATAATTGAATCTATTGGTGTTTTTTTTATATGTGAACTTTATTTTTAAATTGTGAATTATTATGACATAGGCAGTATTTATGATGTTAAGCCATTTTTTAATTATTATCCGAGGATAAAAGAATATTTATATAATTATTTCCTATATATATATATATCTTTTTATCTTATTGGCTATTATACATTTAAGACTGTATAATAATAATATAAGCATCAAATCTTTACATTTTATGTTCTAAGAAATATGTTTTGATTCTTTTATAATCAAAACTGATGGTAGTTTCTATTTGATCAAATTATTCAACATTTACAATAATTAATCCTATCTCTATTCATATGTTATTGTGTCAATTGGATCTTGATGCTAATGAAACTTTTTTTTTCTGCTTTTAAATTATATATGGATTCGATTTAATTTTAATATGTTTATCCTCAATATTTTACTAATATTTTTAAATTCTTGTTTCAATTAGTGTATGCTCATTTTGTAATGTTTTTCATATATAAATGATATCTGAATAATTAAGAATGAACAAAAACTCAAATTGGATAAGTGATTAAAAAATGTGCATATAATAAAATGCTTTATAAACAAATAGTGCTACTTAAATTATAACCTATTCTATGCAGGCTCTTGAATGATATTACATCATTCAAGTGATGCTTTATTTTATTATAGATTTTGAAATATAGAAAGTAAGTATGTTCCTCTGCACTCTATATTTTGTGCTTCCATCGTTATACACCCAAATGAATTTGTCTTCTTTGCATTATCTACATTTAAAACATTAAATTTAGCGATAAATACAAGCAAAGAGAAGGATGATTACAACAATATGGTACATGTAATTATTTTATAGCCTTTATAATGTTTGACTTAATTTATTGACCAGTAAGTTTGTCTCTTCCTAATTAAAAAGAATATAAATATTTTAGTCTTGATCATATTTATCGGAGAACTTGTTTTTTTACTGACATCTTTCATTTTAGGTTGCGAAGTTCCTTAAAAATAATTTAGTATTCGCTCTTAAAACATTCCTGTAATTATTTTCATGCTTGACATTTGATCGCAGGGTTTATAAATCTTAAAACCTAGGAATTTTGACCAAGGCTCTATATAAATAGTACAATTATAACTGAAATGGTGAAAAATGGACTGAATGAAATTTGGCATAAGAATTCTTTCAAACTTGCTTAGATGTATCAATTTTTATTTTTAGCATTTCTTACAAAGTTCAAAATGATTAAAAATATAACTTTTATATCTTTATTGCATTTTCAATCTTTTCAATATTTTCTATTTTTAGTTGCACTCCCTAGTTATCTTTGATTAATTTTTAATAACTTATGCTTGCATGTAATGAAATTTTCCAAGCTTGCTTAATACTCTTAGTATTTTATATATCATCAGTTAGCCAAATAAAAATAACTTCTCCACTTATTTAGTTGCAAATTATTTGTAAGCTCATGATCCAATCTTTTTTTCTTTTTTTCTTTTATTACCTTAGTGTTTCATCATAGTGATCTTTGCTTAGAATTCTTTTCATATGTTAATGGGGGAATTTTAGTATATATCATATTTCCATTCTTTCTCCCATATTTCAGAGTTGATATACGAGCTTTATATGAGGAGGTGGGAGCCACCTAAACTGCCAACTTATTTTCAATATTCTTTAATCCTGTGTTCTTTAAATACTTAGATGCTTTGTGATTACATACTTGTATGTCTCTAATATATGGTATGTAAATGTATAGTCCTTGGATCTTATTTCCATTTTATATATTATTATCCGTATGAAGAAATTTTCAAATTGATATTCTAATAAGTCTCAAAGAAATTCATTAAACTTTATGGATATCTGCCGAAATAAGTATCGTATTGAGGGAATAAATGAAAAAAATACATAATAGATTACATGTATATTACAAATATTGTATCAAGTAAAATTGAAACACATGCCATAATAAATTAAAAATCTATAGATCACAATAATTTTCTTGTTTGGTATGATCAATTGGGTCATCCTATATTAATAATGATTGGAAGAATTGTTGAGAATTCATGTGCACATTCATTGAAAATTAACAAATCTTAAAATATTATTGAAATAAAAAGATCTCATTGATTATATTTCCATTAAAAAAGATAGAACCCAAAAAGAAAATATTTATTGATAATATTTATTATTATAAATAATGTACAAAAGATAGTGATTAGTGTGAAACTTAAGTTTATGAAATGATGATATGCAATTATTGACCAAAAGAAACAAGAAAAGATACTATTTCAAATAGAAACATAAAATTTAAATTTATTTGTAAAGTGAAAAAAACACCCATAAGTTATTAAGCTAATGAAACATCCAAGAGATGTGAAATAATAAAATATAAATGTACAATTGTGACAAAAAAAATAAGAAAATTAAAATTACAAAGAGAAAGTATAATTTGTAATGCAAAGGTTTTTACAATGGTTGTTATTGACCATGAGATAAATTTATTTGTGTATGGTAGATACAATTTTTTTTGGTAATATATTAATGGACAATTCTACTATACCCAGATTAAATGTCTGGGTATGGATACCTTGATTTAGTAGTAATATAATAACCATCAAATTTAAGAGATAAAAAAATATATGATTGTATAAGTTTGTAGGCTACTTACTGAAAAAATAAATATAACTTATATGATATGAATTTTCTCACTTTCATACTTTATGCTTTTTACAAAAATGACCATATATATACACTAACATAATGGATAGGCTTAGTTTTATATTTTTTATAATTTTCTAAATTTTTTTATTGAATATGCAAATAAAAATGCATTAATTAAATTTTTAATAAAGATCAAACACTTAATTTCTCATTTAACATAATTAATCTCACTCTCATACTTTATACTTTTTACAAAAATGACCATATATACACCAACATAATGGATAGGCCTAGTTTTATATTTTTTATGATTTTCTAAATTTTTTTATTGAATATGCAAATAAAAATACATTAATTAAATTTTTATTACAGACTAAACACTTAATTTCTCATTTAACATAATAAAAAAGCATGTAAATAGTTTACATTTTGAAAAGGAATATTGAAATAATATTTTTTTACATTATCATACTTTTAGATATAAGAGTATGATTGTTAATTAATTTTAATTATAGCAATACTATCATTTTTAAATTTAATACTCAATTTATCTAGATGTTTTTCACATTAAATATGAATTTGTCATTTTATTGTAATTTGTGAAATAATTTTTTGATTTTTTATAAATTTTTTCAATGTTAAAATTTACATATCTAATAATGGTTTAAAATGAACTTTTATAATGGATTATTAATATTAGGCTAATATTATTGGATTGATAGTGATTTGTATAATAATTTATGGGATTATAAAATATATTCAATAACCAACACATGTGATTTGTATATAAATTATTTATATTGAGATAAAAATATAAATGATAGATTATGTATATAATATATTAAAAAAATTATAATAAAATCTTTTACTTATGAATGTATTTTCAATTTTAAATGTTAAAAAAAATTTATAAATTTTCTATTCTCAATGAAAATGAAAATAGAAAATAATTAAAGCAAATACACAAATTTTTTATTTTGATGAAAAATATGCACTTCTAAATTTTATATACATAGGTGTATAATATTAAAAAAATAGTATTACTGATCTCGATGTATTTAATTTTTCATGTTTCCAATATCGAGGTAATGATGAAGAGATTCAAAATTAATAATTTAAATATAATGCTATTAGTATCATTATTATTTCTTAAGGAAGCATGTAAGATATTAAAATTGAAATTCAAAATTAAATTTTAAATTTTTTATATAATGAATTTATGATATTTTTGAAATTTTAAAACTTTGGATAATTTAATAATTTTAAAAAATATTAAATTCAAATAATTTAATCACACCTATTAATATATAAATAGTTATGATTAAATAATTTTAATTTAATAATTTAAAATTTATTATATCATTTTGAGTATCTGTACATAAACTATTTATCCATGAATGTATATAACCAATACATTTTTACCCATGAATGTTTATAACTAAGTATTTGTATATAAATTATTTATCCGTAAATGTATATAACTAATACATTTTTATCTACATATTTTTATTCATATATGTAAAGAAAAATATTTTTTAAACAATAAAATACCAAAAATTATTTAAAAATTATATATCCATTTTTTAAAATTTATTATTAAAAAAATTAAAATGATAATCTTGCATACTATTTTTAAAATATGACATATAAAATTAGATTATATATATAAGTACCAATTCTAAAAATATTATTTCAAAAATTAAATATAATATATATATTATGCAAATCCTAACCTTCAATGTATAATTCCTAAATTTAAATTGAAATACTTCAAATATTTTTAAATTTTAGATTTATATACAAAAAATTTGAAAGTTGATTAAGTCAACATTTTATTAAGATAAATAAAAAATAAATTTAAAAGAAAACTTAAGTTATATATTTCTCTTTACTCTTTTTGAGTCATAAAACATATTCAATAATCAATACATGTGATCTATATATAAATTATTTATATTGAGCTAAAATTATAAATAATAAATTATGTATATAATATATTAAAAAATTTAATAATAAAAATTTTTATCTATGAATGTATTTTTAATTTTAAATATTAATTTTTTTTTGTAAATTTTCTATTCTCAATGAAAATGAAAATAGAAAACAATTAAAGTAAATGTATGATTTTTTTTATTTTGATGAAAAATATGCACTTCTTAATTTGAAATTACAATGAAACATTTTAGTTTTCATTTTCCTTTTTAAATTTATTTTGAAATTTTAATTTTTATTTTCAAAATTTTCATATATATATATATATATATATATATGTAAAATAAAGTTTGGCCTAAATCTATAAATATATATAGGAAAAGATATTTGGATTTAACTTATTTTTATAAACTCATAAGTTCATAAAAAAATTTGGGAAAGAAATAAAATTAAAATAAATTTAAGCCTTAAATTATAAAGTTTATAAATAGGTAAATTACCTAAAAACATCTTTCATACATGAATAGGTATTATTTATTCATTGATTTATCAGTAAAAGTATCAATACCCATACTTTTAATCTGTGTATAGAAGAACTATCCTATATCAATATTTGATATGCATCAAATGAATTTAATTATATCATATTTCATATGTGACAAGTAATAATATATTATAACCCCTAAAGGATTTTACATACTAAAAGTATGCAATTTGAATTCTTGAAAATATATATTCAATAAATTATAAAGATCTTTGTATGAATTAAAATAATCAAAATAAATGTATGCAATCATTTTAGTAAATATTTGTTGAAATAAGTATATAAAAATATATTTTTATAAAGAAATCAAATTTTGAATTTACAATAATTATTGTATATATTAATATTATTAGAACTTATGAAGACTCTTGAGAAAATAAAATTTTGTCTTCATATATAGATTGAACATTCAAAAAGTGAAATTTTTGTGGAAAATTCTAAGGTGCCCCAGGATTTTTAAATCCTGGGTGGTATGGTACAATCTCATTCATTAGATGAGATTATCTAAATCTTTGGTAATCTCATCCAATGGATGAGATTATGCCACATATCTAAAGTTTAGAAACCCCTAGGGGCATTGTAATCTTCCCTAATTTTTGTACATCAAACATATTATATAAGAAATGGGGGGTTTCTACGGTACAAATTGCATTTGTTGCGTGCTATGCAACACTACTTTGCCCTATAAATAATTGCCAAGTGTCCAATTTGTACTTTGGAATGCAACTTTGCCGGTTTGTAATCCGTACCAGGTGGGGTTTTTGGTTTTACCTAGGAAATATTAATAAAGGGGAGTTATTGAATTCTCTCGTGCTCATTAAAATGTTGTGTATTATTATTATGGTGAAATTTAAAATATCTATTAATTTTTAAAATTTTAATCCTGTAAAATATTAAAACACAAAATAATATTTTTTTAAGTAAAAAATGTAAAATATATTTTACAATTTTGTGGTTAAATTTTGTTCCTTCAAATTTTATAAATTTAAAAATTAAAATTTTAAATTATAAAAAATTTAAAAGTAACACTCGTTATGTACGTAATTAGTCATTTTATTAAATTTCATAATTTTTTATTAATTTTTAAATAAAAATTATAATATTATTATATATTAATTTATCATATAATTTTTTTACACATAATTTTATAACTCATTTTTACACATATTTATGAGTAAGGTAACCAACTGGATACTAAGAAATATAATGTTTTAACTCTTTTTTAAAAAATTTGAATATTAATTAAATTTTTCAATGGCTATATTAGTATTTGAACTCAACTTAAATCATAATTATATGAATTAAATTAGTTTAACCTGACTTAATTTAATAAATTTATTTTTATTAATATAAATTTATGATAAACATAATTATCTTTGTTTATTTTTAAAATAAAAATACTTAATTTTATATAATAAAATGTTTTATATATTAAAATATCTTTTTATTTATTTAAATATATTTTTATCCAAAAATATTATTTATTATTTAAAATAGTAATAAAAATAAAAATAATTAAACTTTTGAATTAAGCTTCGATCTTTTTATAATTTTAATCTTCTTTAAAACAATGAATGAGTCGCCGCGAGCTTAAATCAATGTATTTCATGCAAGCATATATATGAAAGATTAATCTAAAAGTCGACGACGCAACCCATGGATATATTTACTCATTTTTATATATTTATTTAAATTTTCATTTATCTTATTTAATTTTTATTAATTATATAATAGAATTTATGTCCAAAAATTATAAAATAAATCAACATATAAAAATATAGTAATTTTTTGTTTCAAAATTTCTTTCAAAAATGAATTTATTCAATAAAATTGTTAATTAAATATATCATAAGTATTAATCTCATATTTTATATTGTAAAAAAGTTTGATTTTGAAGTTTTTAAATTTGGAGGTGGTAAAAATTGAAGAGATTAATTTGTATTCTTCCCTTTTATGGGATTCAAAATTAATCCTAAAACTTTAATAATTATATTGAATTTAGTTTTTACCTTCTCTTAATTTTTTTTTGTGTTAATAAATAAAAATTATTAAAATAATATAATAAATTCATTGAAAATAATGTAACTTGGTAGTGTGGATTTTTAATTTTTTCCAAATAAATATTAAGCGGACTTAATATGTAACAACTGCTCAGCCCTAACTTTACCTATAATTACAAATATACAATGATCGTGGGGAGAGTATTTTCTGAAAACTTGTGAAGAATGGGATAAGTAACGAAATGAGAGTAAGAAAGACGAGCGGGTGAATAATTAGGATTTAAGTTTGATTTCTTGTTGGTATAAATTAATTTTAGATTATTATTTATTTATGTGTTATTATATTAATAAAAATTATTAAAATATTTTTATTATTAGAAAAGAATTATTAAATTTTTAATGACATGTCATCATCTTATTTATTTATAGTGTAAAAAATAATATTCTAATAGTAAATTAACTTTAAACTTCTTTCATACATTTGTATTTAACACCTTGGTTTGAGGATTTAAATTTAATTCATCTTAGTATAAATTAATTTTATACTATTGTCCACATATTGTTATATTAATAAAAATTATTAAAATATTTTTTATATTGAAAAAATTATTAATTTTTTAATAATATGTCATATTCTTATTTATTCACAATATAAAAAATTTTACATTAATAATAGATCAAATTTAAAGTTGTGATTTGATTGCATAAAAATTTCAAAATATAAAATTACAATACTGATATAGTACAAATTTATGTGTTGATTATAATAAAATAATATGATTTTTTCTAATTATATATTTTAGTGTTCCCTAATTTACAAATTTTGTCTCTATTATAAAAATTTTATCTTTTTATATAAAATGTTTATGTATATTTTATGTATTATATTAAGTTATTTAAAATAAATCCATAGCTATCATATCAATTAACCTTGTAACATTAAAATAAAGTATTATAAAACTTAATATATGTATTTATATATGTCTCAAATAACTAATGATTTAATATAAACTAATATACAAACATAGATAGCAAAAATTTCTTTACATATATCTATCGATTTCGTTATAATGATGAAAGAATTTTTTTGTTGGTTTAAATTTTTTTTATCTAAAAGGAGAAACAACCAAAAGCGAAGATTTTAAATAAAAAATTCTAAAGGCTGTACCAACCGGTTACCATTTTCAAGCCATTTATGGTTCAGATTACATCTTACTACATTGGGAACTTAAAGTGCTACTATGTGTGTTGTTGCACGGGGTACAACAATTTTCCCATATTGTATCATAGAACTTTCCATAATAAATATGTAAAATGCTTTTATACGGACAAAACACACCCATTGAACACTTTAAGATTATTAGATGTGAATAAAAACTCTTTTTAACCTTGTGATAATTATGAAGGACTTCTTGATACTAAATTTTTAAATTTGAGTACTATTAAAATGCTAATGTATCTTAATAATCATATACAATTTGATATATCATTGTCTATAAATGTACTAAAAAAATATGGTTCTTCCCAACACAAAGGCATTGGAATGAAATTAAACATGTACTTTAATATTTTCAAGATACAATAGATATAAATTTGTCATTCAAAGGGGGAAAAAAGTCCACAAGTGTGTAATGAACATCTAAGGAGAGTGCTTCGAATAAATATATTTAAATGTGAATGTTCATAATTTTATAAATATTGTATTCTCCCTTTAAAATGAATTATTATTTCTTTTTATAGTCAATTATTAAGTTTTATTTTCTTTTATAAATTATTATTATGAAATTGTAACTTATGATCTATTTTTCCTATAAATATGGGATTATAAGAATTATTCTTTGTACAATTGAATCAATTATTCTTCTCTTCTCATAATTCTTCATCTCCTTCCTATATTTCTTTAGTTATTTTTCTAGAGTGTTTTTTCCATATCAAAAAACAAGTAACAAATATCCATATTTGAGGGTGTGTTTGGTTTTCAATTAGTGCAGCACGATTTGTTTGCCGACATTACATATGCACGTTGAAGCAAAAGCCGAATATGCCTTCGAAGTGGTCCACGGAGAGTGCCTTGCTGAATTGGGCTCTACTGCTATCCCGCGTTCAAGATTTGACCCCAATCACTATCCCATTGTAAGGACCATTTACAACATACTCACAAATAACAACCGCTGCATGTGATTACAGACGTAAAGTGACTATCCACCCAAGCTGTGCTGGGCACTCCACATTGTCACCCAGAAACAAATTCTTAGTCATTGAAAGCATACGCCTCCTCTCCCTTTAGTTTCCCCATTTTAAGAGAGATACGAGGTGTTTGGATCAATGTTATTTAAATAGTTCTAGACCCTTAGTGGATCGAAAATGTTTAATTGATTTAATTTATTTTGGCGAATTGATTGGTCAGTCTGCTAGTTTAAATGTTTGTTAGATAAATTTTTTTTTTATTAGATTGGCTCATTCGGACAATAATATCAATTTTCATAGCAGATTAGTTTATTCTGACAATCATATCAACTTTAAGCTAATTGCTAATAATGTAATTAGTCAACCACAAATGCAATCCATTAAATAGTAAACAAGGCCATAAAATCATAGACACAAACCAACTTATGGATGTTACAAAAAATTCTGAATCTTACTGCACCCAAAAGGACATTTTTCAGTCGAGTTGTTTTATACGCACTTTAAGATAGATGTACTATCTAATTAAATGTATATGAGAAGGGAGATAAGTCCGTAGCTCAATCATTTTCTCTTCAATTGTTCGCTATGAACATCAAAGGGAGTTTCATATATCAACAAGTTTTTGGTTGCATTGATTTCAAAGAGTGAATCTATTCAGTAGTATTGCTATCTAGAGCCGTAGGACTCTACATGATCCTTGTAGGCTTCTGTAGCAAAATTTTATTTTGTTATATATAAATGAAGGAATATTATATATCTTTATATTTTGTAATTAAAAAAAATTCTAGAGCCATGGTAGCAGATAAAAATAATTTCCTTTTAAAAGGAATAAAAATTATCTTCCACTAAATTCATTGTATCTAATATTGAACATATAAATTATTTTTCACCCTCTTCATTAAAAAAATATAAACCATACTCCTATAAAAGATATTTTCCCTAAAAAACAATATAACCTCAGCGAGAGTCTAAGAGACTCAAATGTATCTTCTCACACTAGAACTATGGATCTTTCTTTCGACTATAATGTAGAATTATTTTCAATCTCAGTTATACACAAGCCTACCATCTCTAGAAAATATCATTCATTCAAATAGTTATAAAATATTAAAATAAAAAAATATATATATTTAATATTAAATATTGAAAATTTGATGGAAGACAACATCTTTTTTTTTAAAGAAGTTTTCCTCCACTACAATGGTTAGAAGACGTTACTCCTTTACTTTATATACAACCAAATGAGATTTTTTTTATAGAAAATATCTTCTAACAAAAGAAATGGAGCTTCATTACTACGTTCACTTGTACTTTGACATTATACACTAGTAGCTGCTAAAATTTAAGGTGATTTCCTCAATCATAAAAGAAAACAGGAATCTTCCTTTGGCTTCCACAAAAGAGAATTCACGTTGATTTTTTTTTATCACATTTTTTTTTCTTTTCAAGATCCAGCCTCAAAAAATAATGCGACCGTTGGCAAATTCACTTCTTCATTAGTGATTAGCTATCGTGATGACTCCCCTACGTGGTAATCATTTTGTATAATCATTCTGTAAAAATCCTCTATAAACATACCACCACTCAATTTCTGATCACTTTTCCAGGGAAAGGGTACAGAAAATTTTCCAGTACACAACTTTTGGAGATCAACGGATGTTTGAGTGAGAAACAAGAAACTTTGATCTCTCAATTTAATGCATTTGCAGTTTCTTACAGCAATTTATAATGGGAAGTTACAAGTGCTGATGGAAAGTATGTTGAAATAGTTGGATCCCATTTATACAATGGGAAGAACCATGGACAAACAACACAAATGAAGAGCTAGAAGCTGTTTCAATGGAGAAAGGAAAAAGAAGATGATGGGGTCAAAAGAAATCAATATCTAAATAGTTACCAGAAGGCTTCACACCAGGCGCCTTTTCGGCTGCCAGTGCATTCATGGCTGGTCTAGGCACCTCCGGTGGACTTGCACAACGGATCAGCGCCCAGTTAATATTCTGAAAGAATGGATGCTGTTTGATTTCTGTAGCACCGCGTCTATAAGCAAGACGATGCTGCGGCTCTTTCACAAGTAAACCCCTTATCAAGTCCCTGGCAGCAAAGCTGACAGTAGGGGATTCTGGAAATCTCAAGGGTTGACCGACCACATTAAACAATGTTGCCCGGTTTGCTGAACCCTTGAATGGCGTTCTACCAAACAAGAGCTCATATAAGAATATGCCAAATGTCCACCAATCTACAGCACTGCCATGCCCTTCACCTTTGATAATTTCTGGCGCCAAGTACTCATGTGTACCGACAAAAGACATTGATCTGGCATTTGTGGGCTCGGCTACAAGTTCGGGGAGAGGGGTTACCTGATGTTGCATTTCACTCTTTGGTTTTAACCTTTTTTCTTTCTTGGATTTTCCTGATAGAAAACGTGGCGTGAAACACGAAGGTTGGATGCAATCTGGCGCCATTACACAAGTTGGCTCAATACAAGTAGGTTGAATGCAATATCCTGATGTTTTTGTCTCCATACTCGAGTTTGCGGACTTCACCAGAGTTGGACTGACTGCGCACCTTAGAGAGAGGTCAAAATCTGAAAGCATTATATGACCATCTTCTCTTACCAATACATTCTCAGGTTTAAGGTCTCTGTAGATGATCCCAAGCATGTGCAAGTACTCCAAAGCAAGGAGGACTTCTGCCACATAGAATCTGCATGGAAAAGTACACATTAAAGAAATGACAGTATAACTAGTGGTGCCGGTACCACTGGTAATCCTCTAGTTGTAGGCATGTTCAATTTAACAAAACTACATCTTCATCATTGTGCATGTCACCTTCGAAGGTTGGTAAGATCTAAAGCACCAGTAGACTTAAATCTATTTATCATTTTTTGTTGCGCAAGATAGATACCACTTAGGAGTAGCAGTCAACTAATATTTATGAAAAATGAAGGGTGACCAACTTAAAAGCTATTCGAAGGGGCCAGAGGAAAGAACATCAGATATCTCTTTTGATGTTGATCAAGTTCAGAATTTATTGGGGTAAGCTATAGATAATAGTTACTCAAGCAATCCCCCTAGAAAAGAGCAAAAACTGATAATTTTAACACCAAAAAGCTTGCAAAAGCCACAGTAGCAGGTCTCTAGGTAATAGGAGGACTTAGTCATAGCATTCACAAGATTCTGAGCAAAACAAGAATCTTTAAAATCAATACTCACAATAGATGGTAGACAGAGGGGTGTTGGAGAACTAAAGTAAATGTGAATGCAGAAAGGTAATAGGCATTAACTACATGCAAGCAAGAGATACTTCTTATCCAAATTAGTATAAATCCTTAAAATGAATTTGAAGACCAAGAGTCTTCACACTATGACGCATGAGTGGAAGAGCGAACATATCATGGCTACTTGAAAAAATAGGAACCATCTTTTCTTAACATAATTGATTTTATGCAAGGGATATAAAGTCATAGCTAAATGGCCATTCAGATCAGCAGCAATAACAAAAGCTTCTCGCAGCCCTCAAGAATCAAGAGTTCAAGACACAATTTATGGGAAGGCCTTCCCTACTAGTGGCAATTTCACACGACCCTCAAAGTCTGGCATTTCATTCATATTTATTAATATTCATAAAAAGACTAGATGGCACAAAACTAGTCTGGCATATTCATCCATATTGAAATTCTAGTGTCACAGAACAGTCCAGTCCATTTCATAAGTCCGCAGCATATAGCATTATTATCTAAAATCAGAATCACCAGTTCTTGCATATGTATATTTCTGCTTATCAGATATATGGACATAATTGTTGGATACAAGCATTAAGGGGAGTAAAATGAAGAATTCTTGACCTGGCAGCATGCTCAGAGAAATGCTTCCCAGGTTGTCTTTGCCTCAGTGCATGCAGGTCGCCACCAGGGCAGAACTCCATTGCCAAGCATGAGAATGTCTCTGTCTCAAAATGTGTATATAATGTGGGTAAAAATGGATGATCCAGAGACTGCAATATCTCTCTTTCTGTCTGTGCCCTCAAAAGCTTCTTGCGATTCGCCAGCTCTGTTTTATCCATAACTTTCATTGCAAAACATGTCCTTGTGCCAGTCAACTCTGCTAGATAAACAGTTCCTATGTCCCCACATCCTAATTTCTTCAATAACCTGAAATGTCTCATTTCCAACACCCCATCACGAGCCCGGATGGCTTGAATCGCTTCCCATCTGATATCATTAGCTTTGTGGGGTTTATACAATGCGCTGCTCAAACTACTAATGCTGCTCTCATCACTAACATCACTTCCAGTGCTCCCTCTACAGATACTAGTCTTCCTGCTCTCGATGAAATCACAAGAATTAATAATTTCAACACCCTCATTTGACTTATCAACACTAACACGTTCACTGGCTTCAGTATTGGTGAAACTCTGTTTGGCTTCTGAATATACGGTGGCAGAATAGAAACTGTTCTGCGGACTTGAACAAAGGGTAACTTCTGACGGGCAATAACTCTTTGTTTGATCAGCTCCTTTAAAATTGTCCGAGCCTTCCAATATGCCATTTGAATGACAGTGCTTGGAATCATCAACGGGTTTCTTGCTGGGGTGTTTTATTTCCACTGGAGAGATGGTCTTCCCTGAACAACTTCCTCCTGTTTTATTGACAGCATCACCACCAAGGCTCCCATAGCCAGATTTCCCACTAAGATTGAGATAGTGCTTTCCAATATTTGGTAATGCTTCATGCTGCAAAATGTCAGAGTGCTGATTGGAAAGCTTGTGATTAATTACATAGCCATTCTGATTATGAAAGGTCTTCACACTATGATGACCGGACAAATGAGATGTGGAGGATGCTGCATGATTTCTTGGTGCTCTTAGGGGAGGACGGGAAGGCCGAGGACAGGATGTTGAAGTAGGATCGTGATGCCGAGGACCGGATGTCAAAGGAGGATCATGATCAACCCCAGAAACTGAATTCTGAACTTCTTGTAGAGACTCGATTTCATTGACAGGTGATTCCATTCTAGAAAATCTGAACAGCTACTGTGATTGCAAAATCCGATTAAGCAGGGTGAATTTGAATACTACTGCCAGTATGAACAAATTTATAAAGATCTGAAATAAATACAATAACTATAGAATCTGCTGTGCTAAAAATGTCATGGAATTATTAAAACGATAATTGGGGAAAAAAAAACTGTTACCACAATTATTGTGGTTCAAATAAAAACATTAATTGGCATGACCCGGAAAGAAAATTTTAAATTCAAAAGGCAAGAAATGAAAACAACATCACAGAATCTGCAAGATACCAATTACAGATACCATCATTGGAAAGCCATGTAATAAAAAAGAAGAAGAAAAAAATACCCAATTATTATGGATAAAATTAGACAGTAATGGTGACCCAACATAAAATCAAATGCATGTGAAAATACGAGAAAGTAAAATCCCCATCCAACCCCCCCCCCCCCCACAAAAAAAAAAGTATTGAAAAAGACAATTATCCCAGCCATCAAATTAAAATTCAAGAAATCTCAAGACTTCATAATTGCAAGGTTAAGTTTTTACAAGTTTCTGAAGAAACAAATCAATTTCAGATAGCTATGAGATTCTGGAGACAGAAAGAAGCGAGCAAAATACAAACCATAAAAACCCAAAGACGAAAGCTTTTCGTGCAGTTGATCCCAAATACATCCAACTATAACCCCCAAGTTAAAGTTGGATTCTCTAGAAACCCAATTCAGCTTTCTTCCATTTCATTACCATTCCCAAAGAAGCAACGAATAAAAAAATTGAAAATTCAAAAGCAACCGGCAAGAACAAGCAAGAGCACCTGATCACAGCAGAGAAACAGCAATGCGGCGCAAGATGAAATCCTTCATGGCTTCTCTGAGCAAGTGGGTATGCCGAGAAAACCACAAAACACTGAGAAAGTGAAACAACTTCTGAAGAGCTTTCAGATCAGATCGTCGAAAAGAAGGAAGGAAAAAATGAAATAAAAAAAAAAAAAAAGAGAGAAGAGGGAGCCAGCAATAACTGTAAGAATAACAATAACTATAAGAAAAATGGACCCAGAAAAGAGAAAAGGCTTTTCGATTTTCCTTCCTTTCTGTTAGCTCTCGTCGTTTGTGAATTGGAAGTAGAGAAAACCGAAACCAACTTCACAAGCAAAGCTGTAACAATGAAAAGCCGTCCTTATCTTTGGATGTTCCCTCTAAATTCTAACAGAAAAGCCACTTGGCCTTGTTTCTTGCTCTTGTTTTTGCGAAATTGTAAGCCTTGGGAGTTTTGAGTGCAGAGAATGGAGAATTGTTGTGTTGGGCACCTCAGTCTCCTTCACGTGCCACTCCTTGTTTTAGTATCTAATTACAATATAAATATAAATTACGCTCACCTTCCATAAATTGAATTTAATTTCGCACTCATAATTCTTCTATTTTCACAACTATATACTCACATTATTTATTTTACTGTGGAATTAAGTATATATTAAAAAATAAATAGAGAAAAAAATATCAATCTATATTTTTAAAAATAAAAAACATAATATAATTATATGAAATTAAATTTTAAAGGAGGTCAGAGTAATTTAATTTTATTTAAAACTTTATTTTTAAAATTTTCATCTGTTATTTGAATTTCATTTAAAATTAGTCTTGGTTAAAAAAGGCGAATAAGTTTGGCCATTGATAACTTAAATTGAAATTATTTTTATCCCAAAATTAAATTTAATGATGAATAATTTTTATTTTTTACTTTATTTTACTTCTCCTCAAAATTATATTTAATTAAATAATTTTGGATTTAGTTTTCTAAACATTGTTTTTGCTTATTTTGATTGTCCAGAATTTAATTTTGAAGAAGTTTTCGAAGAAGCTCTTGATTGAATCTTGATAAAATGATGTTGATCAGATTAGCTCTGTGTAGTGTACATTTATTTTTAATATATGCTTTTGGCTGTTTATATCAATTAGATTATCTCTTGGGAATCGAATCCCAAGACGCCCTTATTAAATAAAGTGACATATCACAATTATAATTTTTAATAGAAATTGTATATTTCAGTAAGTTTAAATTTATTTGCTACCACGATAAAATATTTATATTATAATCAATAAATAAAAACATTACAGAGAAGGTAATATACTTTTTTTTTATCTGTCGTATTTTAAAAAAATTAATTTTTTTATTTATTATTTTAGAATTTCAATGAAGTATTAAATATTTTTTTTCAAATATACCTTTCATTTTCATTAATAAATATTTTATTATTCTATACTATTAGTTAACTTGGATTTATTCCTTTATATTTCTCTCTTTATTTTTAATTATTTTAAATTTTATGTATAAAGGATGATTTTGTAAAATTTATTATAAATAAATAAATTAAATTACTTTCCTCATATATGTAAAATAAATTAATGGTAATAAATAAATAGGAATATAGGGAGTAATATTCAAAATATAATGACGTGATGACAAAAAATGATTAATATAAAGCACATTTAATGGGATAAGAATGAAATTTAATTTGTTTCCAACAATATCTTTTGCAATAAAATCATTAATTGAGGTGATCCAGAAAGAAAAATTGAAATTCGAAAAGGCAATAAATGAAAATAACATGACTTATAAATCAAGAACTGAATTTAAATTTGATGTAACGTGGGTGTTTAACTTTTTAATAGTCACTAACTGTAAAAAGATGATACATAATTAAAAAATAATAAATTTTATTAATTTTTGAAAAATGTATTTTTATTAATTTTTATTTTTATTTTTTACCTTATTTAGTAATTAATTGATAATGATAATGTTAACAATTTGAATAAAATTTAATAAAATTAACTTCTTATATTTAAAATAATATATAAAAGCATGATTTTTTTATAATTCATTCCAATGTGTGTGTATATATATGTGTATGTATTATTTATGTGCATAAATTAATCTTATTTGAGTACATATACAAGTTCATTAAATAATTATATGACAATATCATTAATATATTATAACAATTATTTTATCAAGATATTACTTTTACTATATAAATTTAAAAAATAAAAATTTAAATAATTATTTATTATTTAAAAAGAATTGTTTCATTCTAATATATATTATATTAGTACATATAAGACTAAAAATATAAAATAGCATGGCTGTAGGGTTATAGGCATTATATATTAAGAATATAGGGTTTAACTACTTCAATTTATATTTTTTAACAAAATAATGAATAGAAATAATTATTATATGATTTGAGAATAGTCTTGACTTAACATTTAATGGACAACCGTTTAAAAATGTTGAATTTTTTAATTTTTTTAAATTAGTTAATTGAAAATTAATAAATTACTTAAATTAACTACTTTTCAAACATAAATAATGATTGAATAATTTTATCAATCAATTAAAATTTAATAAAAAAACTATTTGCTAACATGCAGAAATAATAATGTCAAATTAATTAATTAATAATGGGTAAATTTTAAATTTTACAAATCTAGTGTTGCTTTAGTTGACAGGAATGAGAGTGTAAAACACGTTTAACGGAGTGTAGCGAAATTAAATTAAATTGTTTTCAATAATATCTTTTGAATATTTTCTCATTCGCGTCGCAGATGCCAAATTTTTCATTGGATGCAGATTCATTCAAGAGTCAGATCGCAAACTTAGAAAGATTAGCCAACGTCACTTGTGCAGTAAATATTGGATTAGTCAACGGAAAGTGTGTTGGAAGAAATATCAATTCTCAGTTATTAAGATATCCCTTGAAAGATGGTAGAGATTTTTTTTTTTTTTAAAATAGGGCATGGAAATTAAATGATGGAGTCTTTGTTATGAAATGATAGCAATTCATTTTAAAGATTATTTTTGCCATATGTAAAAGGTTTAAAAAATGAAAAAGCGTTGGTCAATGAAAAATATACAAATTTTAAATGTATCTTATCTGCCAATAAATAAAAGCATAATTTTGAAAATAATTTTTATTAACAGGAAAAAAGTCACTAATAATTTAACACCGAAATGGTTACCCTGTTTGATATTAAAAAAAAAAAGAATGAAAGGGACACTCTCCTGTTGAAGTTGATATCTTATGCTTAGCTGCCAATTAAAAATAATTGAAAGCAAAGTAAAAGATTTGAAAAATAACATACATATTAAGCAATTTTTATAATGAGATTGTAATTTACATACAAAATACGTACAAACATGCAATTTTTTATAAAAAAAAATTATTAAAAATACTTCTAAATTTTATGATTTTTATATTATATTTTTACAAAAATTCACAAATTTTTTTAATAAACTTCAAAGCATCATCCTATCCTATTTTGGATTGCTCACTTTACAACAATTATTATGATGTCATACATCTATAAACTATAACATATTACTCTCTGATTTTATTAGTCAGGACTGATTAAGATATTTCACACATTACATTGAGAAATGGGAAAAGGATGGGAAAAAAAGGTGTTGAGGTTTTGTCACATGATGAAAACGACATGGAAAAAAATGGATAAATAATCGTTCTCTTCGTTGCCTTGTCATTCATCAAAATCTAGACCAAATTTGCGCTCCAATAATGAGAGAATTTTTTATTTCGATAAAAAAATTCTATAATTTTCTTTTACGTAATTCATTTGTTGAACTTATATAAAGGTTTAGATTTAAATTCGGACATGCTATGATTGGGAACAAAATTTTTAAAATAATATCTTATATTATTATATCATTAAGATGTCGTAAAAAAATTTTCTATAAGTTTTTTTGTTGACATATTTGAAGCATCTAAATTTAAGTATTGCATGTGTGATATTTTTATTAGTAATATAATATATATCCAAAATAAAATTTGTAATTAAGTTATAAATATAAATTATTAATTATTAATTAAAAATAAAATGATGAGATAAATTTATAAAATTTGATTTAATAGATATAAATAATTTGGAATCAAATTTTAAATTTCATTTCGTATACATTTCATATTTTTGTATTTTTAACTGACTTATGAACTGATTGAAAATCTGATAAATTTGGATCTGCACTAGTTACCATGAATTTCACATATATCGACTCTTCTGGACACTAACTAGAGGTTTTGATTATTATTTCTTAATAACGTCCGCCAATTTAGTCGAAATTATGCTAGTAACTGTATTATTAAATTTTAACCCTCCGAAGCTATTGTAAAAAATAAAATATAAAAAATTGATACGCATAATATTTGTGCTAACTAGCAAAAACGAACTTCAATTTACAGATCATCATATAAAATAATAAGACATTAGACTTTAGTTTAGCAAGACAATTATCAGATGGTACGATAGTGGTTTTTAATTTCAATTTGTATAAAAAAAAGACCCTGTTTAATGAGCAGCGTTTTGCATGGCTGATAACTTATTTGATCATGCTTCAGCTGATTGACCAACTTTTTATTTAAAAAGTCGGATAGCTGTTTAAACAGCTGCTTTCCACCAAAACGCTATTTATGAAAACGCTGCATATTGCAGCGTTTTAGTTTAGCATTTTTAATCATTATTTTTAAATGACAAAATTATCCCATTTTCATCCAATTCCGTAAATCTCTTCCGGTCCGTAAACATCATTAATTTTTTGGGTTTTTTTTAGTCCCATGAAGTAGAGTGAATGGATTACGGGCCACTGACTAAGGTGAAGTGGTTTTTTCAATTTTTTGCATTTTTAGGCATTATTTCTTTCTTGTTTTTTGGGTTTTTTTAAAAAAAACTAATACCTATAAATATCATATTAATTTATTTTAAATAAATTAATAACTATAAATATTATATTAATTTTTATATTTCTAATTTTATCTTTTCATAAAAAATTATATTATTTTTAAATAAAAATTAAATAATTATATTTATTAATTAATTATAATTATTAATTTTTTTAAAAAATAAATAATAAAAATTATAATAATTTAATTTTAAATAAATTTTAATATATAATAATTTATAATGATATATTATTTATAAAAAAATTAATTTGTTAAATAATATATAAAATCTAAAATATTAAGAATAAAAGAACACTTCAATAACTTATAAAATATATTTATGTCCTTATTTGTCATTTTATGTACAAACAACTAATCATAAACAGCTAATTTAACAAACACTCTTATTCAAATAGCTAATGTAATCAGTTGGTCAAATCAGCTAATACAATCAGCTAACAGCTAATTAAATCAGCTAACAGATACAGCTATCAACTGTTTGCCAAACAAGGCCAAAATCATTCATATCCATCATATATAATTATAATAATCACTATTTTTAATGGTGCAACTTTTTTAAAAAAATTTTTCTCATATAATCTGTTTAGTTGGAGGAAAACAGAGAAAAATGAGAAAGAATAGAACGTTAAGTAGTAAGTTGGTAACCATCTATTTGTTTAGAAATTTTGTTCAGAAAGGAATAGAATAAAAATTTATAATTAATCCTTTAAATTTTAATATTTTGTGTTCTTTGAAATTTTAAATTGAAAGTTTCTAGATGATTATCTATTTAATTTATAATTCTAACCCTAACTTTTGGCAACTTTTAAGAACCAATAAGATCCCAAACCAATCGGTTTGACCCATTAGAAAAAATATAACTGTGATCTTTCCCAAATAAAAAATATAATTTTTTATTGTTGACAATAATTAGGTCTGATAATTGTAACCATATTTATTAATCTATACACATTTATCAATATTTTTGTTTATCCATATCCATCTATAATAGTTTTAGATTGAAAATGTGTTGAATGATTATTAATATTGTTAAATAAAGATTATATTTGATTAACTTATAACAATTTTTCATAAATTGTTAAATAAATGTTATAATATTATTATATATTGACTTATCATATTATTTTTTAAATTTTAGATAAAAATTTGGAGATACATTTTTTGAATTTTTTTAATTGTACAAAACTCATTAATAAATAATTTTTTCAAAAAGGTTAAAAGGAAAAAAAATGCATACTAATAAATTATATGTTATGGTTTAACTTTCTATTATCTTTCATTATATAAGTTTAGACACTCAAATAAGAAAAAATCATGACTTAACTATAATACCCAGTTCATAAAAATTATGACTTCTTTGAATAAAAATTCAAGTCTTAAAGTTCGCAAATCAAGTTTGTGAACTTTTCTTTTTAAAAAAATGATTTTACATTTAAAATAATATTTATAAATTCAAAAATTATATATTATTTAATAAATTTTTAATCGACATTAATAATTTAATATTAAATAAATTATAATAAAAATTATTTAATTTTAAAATTATTAATTTAAAATAAAATTATTAACTTATAATTAATATATTCAAGTTAAGTTGATTTAAAATTTAGAAAATTGAATTTGAGAATAAGTATTGAACTGATTGAGTGAAGTTTTTTTTTTAATGTGATAGTTTAGTTTAAAAGTAAAAATAAAAAAAAAGTGTACTTATTCGCAACAGATGAATTTATTAAATGAAGTAGTTGCTAATTATAATAAATTGATTATAATTTTTATTATTTTATTATTATTATTATATTAATAATATAATATTTTTATTTCAAATAAAAAAGTAAATGCTGCTATACCCTACGCATGGTTATCTTAAATTTACAAATTTAATGTTCCAAGAAAATATATATTACAATATAAAAAGTGCCCAAATCACCCTTGTCCCCCATTTATTTTCATCATTTTCTCGTCATCCCAGTCCTCCTCGACCAAAGCATTTTTCTCACAAAAAAAAATAATAATAATAATTGAGGATGGTAGGACAAACAGTTGAAAAAGGTTGCAATAATTCTGTCATGGTAGCACCAGCGGCGGTGATCTGGCTCCATGACCAACAAATTTCATTGGATAAGAGAATTTAATTTTTCGACCTATTTTTCTTTGGCCAGAGTGACCAAAATTCTTGGACCAATGTTTAATAAAATTAAAAATAAAAGGAAGAATTGCGACAAGAAATTGCGGGTAATGGAAGAAAAAATCTTTGTATTAATAGTAGTCACATGGCGCCAAAAACCCATTAACTATATTCGCGGGAATAAGGAGAGCCCTCCTCAGCCCTCACATGCGCGCACGCGAACCTGACCGTACCACGTGGACGGCTGTCTTTCCGGTGCATCGCGCTAACCTACGCTTCTAGCTGTACTCAGTTGTTAAAATTATGTTTGGAAGATTTTTGTTATTTTTTATTTAAAAAACTTTTTATTTCTGCTTTTTTTTAATAAGAAGTGTAAACTAATTATTCTAGAATAATTCTAAAGGTAAGAATTCCACTACCATTAATTAGAAGCAAAATTTAAAGATCTTCAGAAATCCTATCAAATTTATTAAAATCATAATGAATGAATTAAGTTTTTCTAAAATGTAAAATATATTTTAGAAAGTAAAGTAAAATATTCTGATTTTTAATGAAAAAATTCATGTGTTAAGAATTAAATAAATAATAATAAATTAAAAAAGTAATTTTTTAATTTGTAAATAACTACATTTTTTATTTTTTCATCAAGAATTGCAATATTTCACTTTACCGCATAAAATACATATTATATTTTAGAAGAGTTGGATCATATAATAAATTATTGTTAATTATTAATAATCCTCACCTTTACGGTTGCCATCACAAATAAATTTATAAAAAAAATCCTATTTCAACAGTCAAAGGATGACACTTTATTAAAAATATGAGGCGTTATATCAGTATATATATTAAAAAATGTGTAGTTTTATATGGAAATATAATATAAAATTAATAAATATTATAATTTTTTACTAAAAACTTGTAATTTTTATAAAAATTTGCAAATGTGAATCAATTCTATACATAACAAGTAAACAAAAATTCAAAATTTTATTATGAATTTAAATTTAATTTATTATTAATATAAATTAATTTTATAGTATTATTTATTCATATTTTATCATGTTAATAAATAAGTGGATACTACAATATAAAGATCATATTCTAGAGTGTTCCCACCCCAAATATTTAAATAAATATAAGCAATTAGATTAATCATTTATTAAATGAGCAATTTGATTTAACTTTTTAGTAACTTGGATTTTAATTTCTTAAGGAGTTAATACAAAATCTATTGCAATATTTAGAATAAATTCAAAAAAAGTTTCTAATATGAGTTATTAAAAAAAGTCAGAGGGATGATAGAAGAGTCGGATGTGGGGGTGTCATACAAGATATGCATGGTAATTGGATAGTTGGATTTGCTAGAGCATTGGGGGCTTGCTCTACTTATATAGTAGAATGCTGGGGAGCTTTATACGAACTTCAATTAGCTTGAAATTTTGGGTACAAAAGGATCATACTTGAGTATGATTCTAAAGCTCTCCACCATTGTTTAATTAATCCTAACCATAAACATAATCAACTAATCCAAGCAATACAAAGATTGCTGAAGAAAGATTAGGAAGTGCAAATTCAGCACACCTACCGAGAAGGAAATACTTGTGCTAATGGACTAGCCAAATTAAGCATTTTCATGGAGTTAAGAACTCATATTTTCCACAGTCCTCCAACCTGCCTTTCAACCATAGTTCTAGCTAATGTGTTAGGAGTCGCAATGACTTGAGTAATTTTTTTTTTGTTAGTTTTTCTTCTTTACTTTTTGGGTCAATTGACCATTTCTATTTACCAAAAAAAAAAAAATTGTGTCTCATTAATTACTTATTTAAAGTAAATTATTTTGACCTCTCATAAAATATACGAAAATTATATGGATCTCTCTTTTATTTTCAAAATATACACATTGCTTTATTATAATAGAACAATTAGGAATATTGCTTGAATATACTTTACTTTTAATTTCTTTTCTATTTTAATATATTAAAATTATGAAACAATAATTACACCCTTTATTTATTTAAATTACAGTTCAACTTCCATGCCACCTTCATATTCTCTACATTGTTCTTTTTCTTTCTTTTTCTACATGTTTACTAGAATTTTTAGTAAATGTTTATACTACTTCTATCAAGTGAGGTTTGGGCATTGGTGTTAACTTTGATCGTCTAAGAATTATGCAACACTCATCTAACATATTTTATTAATTCTTTATCTAAAAATCAAATCAAAATGCCTATTTTTTCTTCATTTTTTGGAAACATTCCATTCTTATGTACTTTTTGAATTAATTGCAACACAAAAAAATAAATACATGAAAATTCGTAAAATAAAAAGAGACTCGTTTGAAGTCATATCCTCTTTTAAACTGTCACCAAAATTGCACTTTCTTCTTTGTTACAAAATTGTATTACTATGTCATTTCATTATAATTACACACTTAAATAATTTGGTAAAATGGGTGCAAAATTGATAACTGTCAGAGAAAACTTCTTCTTTCTTTCTTTATTGAAATATTTTTATAAAAATATAAAATTTAAATCTAAATAAAATTTACTAGAAATTTTTGTAATTTTGTTAGCTAAATTTGATCTAAGTATTTAATTCAATTCTAAATTGATTATTGAAATTATGTCATTAGTTAATTATTTATTAGATACCATTTTTAATACAAATATTTAATTTCATATCAAGTTAATCGTTGAAATCATATCTTATTAATTAATTATTTATATTTATCATATATAATTTATAATCTAAATATTTAAATTCATGCTAAATTAATTAATTCTCTATCGTTGTTTTAATTAAATGGTGAGTTATTAAAATCGTTATATTCCATCTTTAATCTATCTATTTAATATCATACTAAATTTATCAATCTTATCTAATTGTTTTGTTTGAATGCTAAAAGTAATTCTTTATTTATATAATTAAAAATTAACTTAATTAATTCGTATCTCAAAAAAAGTAAAGATCTTAAGTTACAATAATTGAGGTATCTATTTTGCTAAATATCTGATAGTATTTCATATTTTTACTCTTTCTTTTGGTAATCCATGGCTACTCATTTAAGGAAATAAATAGGTCTAATCAACTTGTTACTCAAAAAAATTGGAAAAAAAAAGTACACCATACTAAAGAAATAAAGTAATGCAATACCATTTTTAACAACTCAATAAAAATTTTACTCTATAATTAAAATAATTTAGGCAATAAATTTAAAATGAAATAAATATTGGGTGATGTTAAAATAATCAATTTTAATGGGGTGGTGTATTTTAACAAGTTGTAGAATCAAGTTTCTGTTGACATGGGTATAATTTGATATAAGTATCAAGTAAAATGTCAAAGTCCTAGAAAAATATCTAAGGTATGGAAGTCTAACCTAATAAATATTGTTAAAATTATTTTTATTATTGGTAAAAAATTACTAGTTATCATTATATCTTAATAACATGTTATCTTCTTGTTCATAGATGATAAAAATGTTTATACAAATAATAACTCAAATGTAAGTTTGTTTATCATTTATATTCACATGAGAACAATTTAAATTTTTTTATTTCATGTGATATTACCTTTAATGAAAAAAAATTTTAAATTGCACCAATTGTCAACATTTTTTTAAGAAACTTGTATGATAAAAAAAATCACGTGTGTTAAATTATAAGCAAGATACAATTTGATTTGCACACTATTATAATTAATGGCATTCATGTCTACATAATAAAGTGTTTCAATTAGGGTTAAATTCTATTAATTATTATGACCACTATGTATTAAGCATGAGGTTCAATGCTACTAAATATGCAATTAAATCCTATTAATAATGTACCTAAATTCTATTAATTATAAGACTAAATCTTGCTAAGTATTAAGTTAAATTCTATTAAGTATGAGATTACTCCCTCCATCTATTATTATTTATTGCATTTAACTTATTTCAAAAAAATTAAAAAAATAATTTTATTTATTTATTTTTACTAGACTTTTCAAAACTACCTTTAGTTCAAATCAAATTTTATTTCATCATCTATTTTATGCACAGAGTTCAAAATAATTAAAAATAGAGAGAGAAAAATAATAAAATAAATTTGTTAATACATTTTAAGATGAATGTGTAGAATAATAAAGTATTTATTAGTGAAAAGAATAAAAAATTAGGAACAAATATTTAATATTTCATTAAATTTCTAAAATGACAAATAAAGAAGGATAAGATTTCTTTTTAGATAATAAAGGATGAAGGAGGTAAATCATATTAAGGCTTCATTTCACACAAATAGCTGATAAGCTAATTAATAATTGATAAGTTAACTGATAACTAATAGTTTATAATCGATAATTGATAATTGATAAGTTAATTGAAGTGTTTCACAAAATTAGTTATTAAAATAGTTGAAATTATAAAATAACATAAAAAATATATTAATAGAAATAAATATATAATTAAAATAATTTATATTACTCTAAAAGTTAAATTATATTAATGCAATTAAGAAATTTAAAATTAAAGTATAATATTTAATTTTTAATTAATTATATTATATAAACTTATATATTTATTTATATAATTTTTATTTTATTATTTATTATAAAATTACAATTACTTAAAATATAATTAATTATATTTTATAATAATATTTATTTACATATATATTCTTATATATTTATAATTTAAAATTATGATATAATTATATTAAAATTAAATTAATTATATTTTATGAAAAATATTTAGATTTATATTACAAAGGGCATGAATTATAAATTAATAAAAAAAATAAGGATAGATTTAAAAAAATTAAAAAAATAGTAGCTTATAAAATATAAATTACTTTAGGTAATTTATTAAATCAGAACTTATTTTTTTTTAATAAGATAGTGTGAAAAACACTTCCGAAGATTATCTTATGACTTATTATATGAAACAAAGTCTAAATATTTGATTAAATCTTATTAATTATATAGGTAAATCCTAACTCATTCTATCCTTTATTATCTGTCATATTTGAAAGAAATTTTTATCTTTTTTTATGTATTATTTTGGAAATCTAATGGAGCATTAGATTTTTTTTTTCAATTTGAACCTTTTTTAATGATAAATATTTCATTATTCTACACATTCATATTATAATATCTTAATAAATTTATTTTATTATATTTCTCTTTTTACTTTTAATCATTTTGGATTTTGCGCATAAAATAAAAGATAAAGTAAATTTCAATTTTGAACGAAATGGTAATTTTGGAAAGCTTAATAAAAATAAATACACTAAACTACATTTTATTTTCCACGAAATTAGTTAAATGTGATAAATACTAAATGATGGAAGGAGTAAGTATATTGATTTATTCATTTATTTACTAAATAATCATAATTATAATTGTGCAACTTCATTATTAAGGTAGATTAATACTCATTAACTAAAATTTTGAGCACTCTTCATATTCCTTTCATGGAAGAAATAAGTAATTGTCACGACCTATCTTTAAGGTATGTAACCAACATAGGAAGTCATTACAAGTGATCATGGATTTGGCTCCTCTAAAGTACAGAATGCATTTTAGAAAGTAAAGTGCATCATCAAAATCATTGATGAGAAAATTAAGAGAGTAGATAATCGTAAATTTAAAATTTATTTTTTTATTTATTATTATTTATAAAATCATTAACTATTGATTTTCTTATTAATAATTATGATGATGTACTTTACCCTCTAAAATACATTTTGTACTTTAGAGGAGTTCAATCCAGGTGACCACCTACTAATTTTTCTTAAACTATATCAAAAGCAAGTATGTTATGATCTTAAAGAGCATACAGTTTTCAATATTCAAATACAAAATGTATCAATGTCCCCTCATGCAAGACAATTGCAATTATCCCAACACTTATGTTAGCATTAAAGTCTTTGAGTGAATCCATTTTCATCCCAACCAATGACAACTAGACACCTAAATAGAAAGATCCTTAAGTAAGACAAATAAAGAAAAATGAGAAGTGAGTTTCTTTGAAACTTAGTGAGTAAACATTTAAAAATCAATAATAATATAATTAGATTAAAACAAATAATAAAACCTATATTCCCCAACATGTGCATGTATTTATATTGCAACATGCCCCTATGATGGATGGTGGAAGGTGAATAGTTTCATACCTTCTCGAATGTTGAAATGTGAATAAAAGGAAAATAGAGTCACTACCAATCATTTTAGAATTATGTGATTGGAATAATTAAAGAAGTATATATTTCTAAAGTTTAAATTTTGTAGTTAGTTATGTATAGAGAAGATGTTAACACCTTATAACTTTCATTCAAAGAGGAGTTGTTTGCTTATTCTAATTTTATTTTTTTTTAAATGAATTATAATGGTTCTTATTATAATATATATGTATTTTTCTAAAATGTGATTGATATATCTCACTTTACATTTTAATATCAAAAGTGATACATGATCTTTATAAGAATAGGTAACACAAAACTATTACTTTCTCGAACAATATATATGCCTACAACAATTACTATAAAGAAATTTTTAAATTTTTTTTTAATAAAATAAAGAAAAAAATTTAAAACACCACTCTTGTTATGTTGTAATAATACTCACATGTTTCAATTAATTTTGTTTCTAAGATTTAAAAAAAATATTTGTACGATTATTTTAATTTTAATTTTCATTAATTTAGTTATCAAATTTATCCAACTTCATAGTAGGCTTAAATGAAATAAAATACTATAATAATGTTAAGTACCATCATAATCACACATGTAATTAAATTATTTAAGTTCTATACGTCATAAACACAAATTTTATATCTTTAAAATATTTTTAATAAATAATTATAATATAATATTAAAATAACAAAACTAAGGAAAATTATTTTAAACAATTTTATTTTTGAAAGTATCATATTAATAATTTTTAATTTAAAACATCAAATTTTCCAACTTCATAACCAATCTAAATGAAGAAATTACTCATAAAAATTAAAATTATATTTATTGCACTTACAATAAATTTCAATATTATTCTATAATCTTTAAAGTATTAAACTTATTCAACTTCATGACTCAATTTGAATATAGAAATTGCTTAGAAAAATTGAAATTATATTTATTGTACTCATGCAATTTATTTCAATGTTATTCCATAATTTTAAAGTATTAAATTTATTTAACTTTATGATCAAATTTATACAAAAAAATTATGAAAATTAAAATTATATTTATTACACTTGTAATTAATTTTAATATTATTCCATCATCACAAAGTTTAAAATTACAAATATAAAATTCGTAAAAAGAAAGTGGGGATAAAATAAGTTACCATAACAGTAGTTTTACATATAATATAATCAAATTTTTGTGAGTTTCATTTTTATCCAATTAACTTTAGTAAAATGTACAACGAAAACATAAGTTTAGTTAATGTTGGGATTGTAGTAATTATAAAAAAATCACATCTTTAAATAAAAAATAATTGATATTTACATTAATAGGAATTAAATTATTAAAAATAGTAAAAAATAAAATTAAAAAATAATAAAAAGAAAATTGAAAAACATAGGATGGGATATCTTTTGCACTCTACGCATGCCATCTATCACAAACTTTTTTTATTTTGGAATTTTCTCCCAGTTTGTATGTTCTCTATAATTTTGTTATATTCGTGGCCCTTTTATTTTTTTTTCTTTTAACTTACATTTTCATTTTGTTTTATAAATTTAGTTTACTAACCCCATAAACAAATTTGAATAAAATACTTGCCAATGGAATGTTGGGATCATTGTTATTCCAATTACATGGATCTTCGAATTTTATTGATCATTGCCGAAAATATTAAATAATTTTTTAAAAAATAAAAACAAAATACAAATTATAAGTGAACATATAGATACAATAGAGCGCAACATATCATATATAAAATAATAAATGTAAGATAATTTTTATGTATAATAATATTAAACGTTTTCTTAGTTTAACCAACTCATCTAATTTAATTTTTTAAGATAAATCTTATCTCAAGAATATTAAAATAGATTAAAATTTTAAATTATTTTAATTTATTCTATTATAAAAATTGTACAAAATAATACATTAAAAATATATAAATAACATTATATATCAAATAAAAAAATATTAAATTCTTTTAATACAAATAATAAAAAAATAAAAAAATGAAGGTGAGATGGGATATACACAATGCATAATGCAGTCCCATCCCATTTTTTCTTTTAAAATGACTTCCTTCTTTCTTTTTGAATTTTCCAACTCATTGTTTCTTTTATCATCTTTCACCTCTTTATTCTTCCTCGTCTTCCTTTTTCATTTTACAACATAGTTAAGCTTCAAGATAACTCTCTTATGGACAAGGTAAGATTTTTTACCTTTTTTTTCCTCCAATTTTTATTCTTCTATTCTTCTTACCATACAATTTCTTTTTAAAACAAATAAAAGTTACAAAATCAATCTGGCACGTAAAAAAAATATTGTGAAGTGTGCTTTATAAATGAGAATAGAAATTTACTTTTTGTGTCTGAAATAATATACGAAACTTTAAGGTGAAAAAGGTTTTCATATTCTTAAGTGTGAGCTTTTGAAAAAGAGGGTGAAAGATGTGTATCTAAGAATGAAAATTTTTTGCTTTCTTTGCTTATTCCTCTTTCCTATCTATCTATCTTATTGTGTTTTTTTTCTTTCTACCTCCTCTCCTTTCTTTTTTTTTTTTGTTCTCTTTATTTTTTTGAATGCCTTAAACTGGCTTTTACTTTTCTTCTTATTGGGAAAGAATTGGAAGCAACTCTATATTGAAAATCTCTTTTTAATTGGCTTGCCAGAAAAATTAAAGAATCATCACCTATTGCGCATACTAAGTTAGAAAAAAAAAAGGTAAAAAATTAATATTTTATTCGTTGAAGGAGAAAAATGAACTCTTCATCAACTATTCTCTCTAAAAAGTTTGACTCATAAGGGTAGCATGGTGAAATAAATGTTGGCTTTATTAAAATAAAGGAGCCAACATTTATTTCACCATGCTACCCTTATGAGTCAACTTTTAGAGAGAATAGTTGATGAAGAGTTCATTTTTCTCCTTCAACGAATAAATATTAATATTTTTTACCTTTTTTTTTTTCTAACTTAGTATGCGCAATAGGTGATGATTCTTTAATTTTTCTGGCAAGCCAATTAAAAAGAGATTTTCAATATAGAGTTGCTTCCCAATTCTTTCCCAATAAGAAGAAAAGTAAAAGCCAGTTTAAGGCATTCAAAAAAATAAAGAGAACAAAAAAAAAGAATAAGAAAGGAGAGGAGGCAGAAAGAAAAAAAACACAATAAGATAGATAGATAGGAAAAGAGGAATAAGCAAAGAAAGCAAAAAATTTTCATTCTTAGATACACATCTTTCACCCTCTTTTTCCAAAAGCTCACACTTAAGAATATGAAAACCTTTTTCACCTTAAAGTTTTGTATATTATTTCAGACACAAAAAGTAAATTTCTATTCTCATTTATAAAGCACACTTCACAATATTTTTTTTACATGCCAGATTGATTTTGTAACTTTTATTTGTTTTAAAAAGAAATTGTATGGTAAGAAGAATAGAAGAATAAAAATTGGAGGAAAAAAAGGTAAAAAATCTTACCTTGTCCATAAGAGAGTTATCTTGAAGCTTAACTATGTTGTAAAATGAAAAAGGAAGACGAGGAAGAATAAAGAGGTGAAAGATGATAAAAGAAACAATGAGTTGGAAAATTCAAAAAGAAAGAAGGAAGTCATTTTAAAAGAAAAAATGGGATGGGACTGCATTATGCATTGTGTATATCCCATCTCACCTTCATTTTTTTATTTTTTTATTATTTGTATTAAAAGAATTTAATATTTTTTTATTTGATATATAATGTTATTTATATATTTTTAATGTATTATTTTGTACAATTTTTATAATAGAATAAATTAAAATAATTTAAAATTTTAATCTATTTTAATATTCTTGAGATAAGATTTATCTTAAAAAATTAAATTAGATGAGTTGGTTAAACTAAGAAAACGTTTAATATTATTATACATAAAAATTATCTTACATTTATTATTTTATATATGATATGTTGCGCTCTATTGTATCTATATGTTCACTTATAATTTGTATTTTGTTTTTATTTTTTTAAAAAATTATTTAATATTTTCGGCAATGATCAATAAAATTCGAAGATCCATGTAATTGGAATAACAATGATCCCAACATTCCATTGGCAAGTATTTATTCAAATTTGTTTATGGGGTTTAGTAAACTAAATTTATAAAACAAAATGAAAATGTAAGTTATTTTAAAAGAAAAAAAAATTAAAAGGGCCACGAATATAACAAAATTATAGAGAACATACAAACTGGGAGAAAATTCCAAAATAAAAAAAGTTTGTGATAGATGGCATGCGTAGAGTGCAAAAGATATCCCATCCTATGTTTTTCAATTTTCTTTTTATTATTTTTTAATTTTATTTTTTACTATTTTTAATAATTTAATTCCTATTAATGTAAATATCAATTATTTTTTATTTAAAGATGTGATTTTTTTTATAATTACTACAATCCCAACATTAACTAAACTTATGTTTTCAATGTACATTTTACTAAAGTTAATTGGATAAAAATGAAACTCACAAAAATTTGATTATATTATATGTAAAACTACTGTTATGGTAACTTATTTTATCCCCACTTTCTTTTTACGAATTTTATATTTGTAATTTTAAACTTTGTGATGATGGAATAATATTAAAATTAATTACAAGTGTAATAAATATAATTTTAATTTTCATAATTTTTTTGTATAAATTTGATCATAAAGTTAAATAAATTTAATACTTTAAAATTATGGAATAACATTGAAATAAATTGCATGAGTACAATAAATATAATTTCAATTTTTCTAAGCAATTTCTATATTCAAATTGAGTCATGAAGTTGAATAAGTTTAATACTTTAAAGATTATAGAATAATATTGAAATTTATTGTAAGTGCAATAAATATAATTTTAATTTTTATGAGTAATTTCTTCATTTAGATTGGTTATGAAGTTGGAAAATTTGATGTTTTAAATTAAAAATTATTAATATGATACTTTCAAAAATAAAATTGTTTAAAATAATTTTCCTTTGTTTTGTTATTTTAATAATTATATTATAATTACTTTATTAAAAATATTTTAAAGATAATAAAATTTGTGTTTATGACGTATAGAACTTAAATAATTTAATTACATGTGTGATTATGATGGTACTTAACATTATTATAGTATTTTATTTCATTTAAGCCTTACTATGAAGTTGGATAAATTTGATAACTAAATTAATGAAAATTAAAATTAAAATAATCGTACAATATTTTTTTTTAAATCTTAGAAACAAAATTAATTGAAACATGTGAGTATTATTACAACATAACAAGAGTGGTGTTTAAAATTTTTTTCTTTATTTTATTAAAAAAAATTTAAAAATTTCTTTATAGTAATTGTTGTAGGCATATATATTGTTCGAGAAAGTAATAGTTTTGTGTTACCTATTCTTATAAAGATCATGTATCACTTTTGATATTAAAATGTAAAGTGAGATATATCAATCACATTTTAGAAAAAATACATATATATTATAATAAGAACCATTATAATTCATTTAAAAAAAATAAAATTAGAATAAGCAAACAACTCCTCTTTGAATGAAAGTTATAAGGTGTTAACATCTTCTCTATACATAACTAACTACAAAATTTAAACTTTAGAAATATATACTTCTTTAATTATTCCAATCACATAATTCTAAAATGATTGGTAGTGACTCTATTTTCCTTTTATTCACATTTCAACATTCGAGAAGGTATGAAACTATTCACCTTCCACCATCCATCATAGGGGCATGTTGCAATATAAATACATGCACATGTTGGGGAATATAGGTTTTATTTTTGTTTTAATCTAATTATATTATTATTGATTTTTAAATGTTTACTCACTAAGTTTCAAAGAAACTCACTTCTCGTTTTTCTTTATTTGTCTTACTTAAGGATCTTTCTATTAGGTGTCTAGTTGTCATTGGTTGGGATGAAAATGGATTCACTCAAAGACTTTAATGCTAACATAAGTGTTGGATAATTGCAATTGTCTTGCATGAGGGGACATTGATACATTTTGTATTTGAATATTGAAAACTGTATGCTCTTTAAGATCATAACATACTTGCTTTTGATATAGTTTAAGAAAAATTAGTAGGTGGTCACCTGGATTGAGCTCTCTAAAGTACAAAATGTATTTTAGAGGGTAAAGTACATCATCATAATTATTAATAAGAAAATCAATAGTTATGATTTTATAAATAATAATAAATAAAAAAATAAATTTTAAATTTACGATTATCCACTCTCTTAATTTTCTCATCAATGATTTTGATGATGCACTTTACTTTCTAAAATGCATCTGTACTTTAGAGGAGCCAAATCCATGATCACTGTAATGACTTCCTATGTTGGTTACATACCTTAAAGATAGGTCGTGACAATTACTTATTTCTTCCACGAAAGGAATATGAAGAGTGCTCAAAATTTTAGTTAATGAGTATTAATCTACCTTAATAATGAAGTTGCACAATTATAATTATGATTATTTAGTAAATAAATGAATAAATCAATATACTTACTCCTTCCATCATTTAGTATTTATCACATTTAACTAATTTCGTGGAAAATAAAATGTAGTTTAGTGTATTTATTTTTATTAAGCTTTCCAAAATTACCATTTCGTTCAAAATTGAAATTTACTTTATCTTTATTTTATGCGCAAAATCCAAAATGATTAAAAGTAAAAAGAGAAATATAATAAAATAAATTTATTAAGATATTATAATATGAATGTGTAGAATAATGAAATATTTATCATTAAAAAAGGTTCAAATTGAAAAAAAAAATCTAATGCTCCATTAGATTTCCAAAATAATACATAAAAAAAGATAAAAATTTCTTTCAAATATGACAGATAATAAAGGATAGAATGAGTTAGGATTTACCTATATAATTAATAAGATTTAATCAAATATTTAGACTTGTTTCATATAATAAGTCATAAGATAATCTTCGGAAGTGTTTTTCACACTATCTTATTAAAAAAAAAATAAGTTCTGATTTAATAAATTACCTAAAGTAATTTATATTTTATAAGTACTATTTTTTTAATTTTTTTAAATCTATCCTTATTTTTTTTATTAATTTATAATTCATGCCCTTTGTAATATAAATCTAAATATTTTTCATAAAATATAATTAATTAATTTTAATATAATTATATCATAATTTTAAATTATAAATATATAAGAATATATATGTAAATAAATATTATTATAAAATATAATTAATTATATTTTAAGTAATTATAATTTTATAATAATAATAAAATAAAAATTATATAAATAAATATATAAGTTTATATAATATAATTAATTAAAAATTAAATATTATACTTTAATTTTAAATTTCTTAATTGCATTAATATAATTTAACTTTTAGAGTAATATAAATTATTTTAATTATATATTTATTTCTATTAATATATTTTTATGTTATTTTATAATTTCAACTATTTTAATAACTAATTTTGTGAAACACTTCAATTAACTTATCAATTATCAATTATCGATTATAAACTATTAGTTATCAGTTAACTTATCAATTATTAATTAGCTTATCAGCTATTTGTGTGAAATGAAGCCTTAATATGATTTTACCTCCTTCATCCTTTATTATCTAAAAAGAAATCTTATCCTTCTTTATTTGTCATTTTAGAAATTTAATGAAATATTAAATATTTGTTCCTAATTTTTTATTCTTTTCACTAATAAATACTTTATTATTCTACACATTCATCTTAAAATGTATTAACAAATTTATTTTATTATTTTTCTCTCTCTATTTTTAATTATTTTGAACTCTGTGCATAAATAGATGATGAATAAAATTTGATTTGAACTAAAGGTAGTTTTGAAAAGTCTAGTAAAAATAAATAAATAAAATTATTTTTTTAATTTTTTTGAAATAAGTTAATGCAATAAATAATAATAGATGGAGGGAGTAATCTCATACTTAATAGAATTTAACTTATACTTAGCAAGATTTAGTCTTATAATTAATAGAATTTAGGTACATTATTAATAGGATTTAATTGCATATTAGTAGCATTGAACCTCATGCTTAATACATAGTGGTCATAATAATTAATAGAATTTAACCCTAATTGAAACACTTTATTATGTAGACATGAATGCCATTAATTATAATAGTGTGCAAATCAATTGTATCTTGCTTATAATTTAACACACGTGATTTTTTTTATCATACAAGTTTCTTAAAAAAATGTTGACAATTGGTGCAATTTAAAATTTTTTTCATTAAAGGTAATATCACATGAAATAAAAAATTTAAATTGTTCTCATGTGAATATAAATGATAAACAACTTACATTTGAGTTATTATTTGTATAAACATTTTTATCATCTATGAACAAGAAGATAACATGTTATTAGATATAATGATAACTAGTAATTTTTTACCAATAATAAAATAATTTTAACAATATTTATTAGGTTAGACTTCCATACCTTAGATATTTTTCTAGGACTTTGACATTTTACTTGATACTTATATCAAATTATACCCATGTCAACAGAAACTTGATTCTACAACTTGTTAAAATACACCACCCCATTAAAATTGATTATTTTAACATCACCCAATATTTATTTCATTTTAAATTTATTGCCTAAATTATTTTAATTATAGAGTAAAATTTTTATTGAGTTGTTAAAAATGGTATTGCATTACTTTATTTCTTTAGTATGGTGTACTTTTTTTTTCCAATTTTTTTGAGTAACAAGTTGATTAGACCTATTATTTCCTTAAATGAGTAGCCATGGATTACCAAAGAAAGAGTAAAATATGAAATACTATCAGATATTTAGCAAAATAGATACCTCAATTATTGTAACTTAAGATCTTTACTTTTTTTGAGATACGAATTAATTAAGTTAATTTTTAATTATATAAATAAAGAATTACTTTTAGCATTCAAACAAAACAATTAGATAAGATTGATAAATTTAGTATGATATTAAATATAGATTAAAGATGGAATATAACGATTTTAATAACTCACCATTTAATTAAACAACGATAGAGAATTAATTAATTTAGCATGAATTTAAATATTTAGATTATAATTATATATGATATATAAATAATTATTAATAAGTATGATTTCAACGATTAACTTGATATGAAATTAAATATTTGTATTAAAAATGGTATCTATAAATAATTACTAAGACATAATTTCAATAATCAATTTAGAATTGAATTAAATACTTAGATCAAATTTAGCTAACAAAATTACAAAAATTTCTAGTAAATTTTATTTAGATTTAAATTTTATATTTTTATAAAAATATTTCAATAAAGAAAGAAAGAAGAAGTTTTCTCTGACAGTTATCAATTTTGCACCCATTTTACCAAATTATTTAAGTGTGTAATTATAATGAAATGACATAGTAATACAATTTTGTAACAAAGAAGAAAGTGCAATTTTGGTGGCAGTTTAAAAGAGGATATGACTTCAAACGAGTCTCTTTTATTTTACAATTTTCATGTATTTATTTTTTGTGTTGCAATTAATTCAAAAAGTACATAAGAATGGAATGTTTCCAAAAAATGAAGAAAAAATAGGCATTTTGATTTGATTTTTAGATAAAGAATTAATAAAATATGTTAGATGAGTGTTGCATAATTCTTAGACGATCAAAGTTAACACCAATGCCCAAACCTCACTTGATAGAAGTAGTATAAACATTTACTAAAAATTCTAGTAAACATGTAGAAAAAGAAAGAAAAAGAACAATGTAGAGAATATGAAGGTGGCATGGAAGTTGACTGTAATTTAAATAAATAAAGGGTGTAATTATTGTTTCATAATTTTAATATATTAAAATAGAAAAGAAATTAAAAGTAAGTATATTCAAGCAATATTCCTAATTGTTCTATTATAATAAGCAATGTGTATATTTTGAAAATAAAAGAGAGATCCATATAATTTTCGTATATTTTATGAGAGGTCAAAATAGTTTACTTTAAATAAGTAATTAATGAGACACAATTTTTTTTTTTTGGTAAATAGAAATGGTCAATTGACCCAAAAAGTAAAGAAGAAAAACTAACAAAAAAAAAATTACTCAGTCATTGCGACTCCTAACACATTAGCTAGAACTATGGTTGAAAGGCAGGTTGGAGGACTGTGGAAAATATGAGTTCTTAACTCCATGAAAATGCTTAATTTGGCTAGTCCATTAGCACAAGTATTTCCTTCTCGGTAGGTGTGCTGAATTTGCACTTCCTAATCTTTCTTCAGCAATCTTGTATTGCTTGGATTAGTTGATTATGTTTATGGTTAGGATTAATTAAACAATGGTGGAGAGCTTTAGAATCATACTCAAGTATGATCCTTTTGTACCCAAAATTTCAAGCTAATTGAAGTTCGTAAAAGCTCCCCAGCATTCTACTATATAAGTAGAGCAAGCCCCCAATGCTCTAGCAAATCCAACTATCCAATTACCATGCATATCTTGTATGACACCCCCACATCCGACTCTTCTATCATCCCTCTGACTTTTTTTAATAACTCATATTAGAAACTTTTTTTGAATTTATTCTAAATATTGCAATAGATTTTGTATTAACTCCTTAAGAAATTAAAATCCAAGTTACTAAAAAGTTAAATCAAATTGCTCATTTAATAAATGATTAATCTAATTGCTTATATTTATTTAAATATTTGGGGTGGGAACACTCTAGAATATGATCTTTATATTGTAGTATCCACTTATTTATTAACATGATAAAATATGAATAAATAATACTATAAAATTAATTTATATTAATAATAAATTAAATTTAAATTCATAATAAAATTTTGAATTTTTTTTACTTGTTATGTATAGAATTGATTCACATTTGCAAATTTTTATAAAAATTACAAGTTTTTAGTAAAAAATTATAATTTTATTATTTTATATTATATTTCCATATAAAACTACACATTTTTTAATATATATACTGATTAACGCCTCATATTTTTAATAAAGTGTCATCCTTTGACTGTTGAAATAGGATTTTTTTTATAAATTTATTTGTGATGGCAACCGTAAAGGTGAGGATTATTAATAATTAACAATAATTTATTATATGATCCAACTCTTCTAAAATATAATATGTATTTTATGCGGTAAAGTGAAATATTGCAATTCTTGATGAAAAAATAAAAAATGTAGTTATTTACAAATTAAAAAATTACTTTTTTAATTTATTATTATTTATTTAATTCTTAACACATGAATTTTTTCATTAAAAATCAGAATATTTTACTTTACTTTCTAAAATATATTTACATTTTAGAAAAACTTAATTCATTCATTATGATTTTAATAAATTTGATAGGATTTCTGAAGATCTTTAAATTTTGCTTCTAATTAATGGTAGTGGAATTCTTACCTTTAGAATTATTCTAGAATAATTAGTTTACCTTCTTATTAAAAAAAAGCAGAAATAAAAAGTTTTTTAAATAAAAAATAACAAAAATCTTCCAAACATAATTTTAACAACTGAGTACAGCTAGAAGCGTAGGTTAGCGCGATGCACCGGAAAGACAGCCGTCCACGTGGTACGGTCAGGTTCGCGTGCGCGCATGTGAGGGCTGAGGAGGGCTCTCCTTATTCCCGCGAATATAGTTAATGGGTTTTTGGCGCCATGTGACTACTATTAATACAAAGATTTTTTCTTCCATTACCCGCAATTTCTTGTCGCAATTCTTCCTTTTATTTTTAATTTTATTAAACATTGGTCCAAGAATTTTGGTCACTCTGGCCAAAGAAAAATAGGTCGAAAAATTAAATTCTCTTATCCAATGAAATTTGTTGGTCATGGAGCCAGATCACCGCCGCTGGTGCTACCATGACAGAATTATTGCAACCTTTTTCAACTGTTTGTCCTACCATCCTCAATTATTATTATTATTTTTTTTTGTGAGAAAAATGCTTTGGTCGAGGAGGACTGGGATGACGAGAAATGATGAAAATAAATGGGGGACAAGGGTGATTTGGGCACTTTTTATATTGTAATATATATTTTCTTGGAACATTAAATTTGTAAATTTAAGATAACCATGCGTAGGGTATAGCAGCATTACTTTTTATTTGAAATAAAAATATTATATTATATATATATAATAATAAAATAATAAAAATTATAATCAATTTATTATAATTAGCAACTACTTCATTTAATAAATTCATCTGTTGAAGTACACTTTTTTTTTATTTTTACTTTTAAACTAAACTATCACATTAAAAAAAAAACTTCACTCAATCAGTTCAATACTTATTCTCAAATTCAATTTTCTAAATTTTAAATCAACTTAACTTGAATAATTAATTATAAGTTAATAATTTTATTTTAAATTAATAATTTTAAAATTAAATAATTTTATTATAATTTATTTAATATTAAATTATTAATGTCGATTAAAAATTTATTAAATAATATATAATTTTTGAATTTATAAATATTATTTTAAATGTAAAATCATTTTTTTAAAAAGAAAAGTTCACAAACTTGATTTGCGAACTTTAAGACTTGAATTTTTATTCAAAGAAGTCATAATTTTTATGAACTGGGTATTATAGTTAAGTCATGATTTTTTCTTATTTGAGTGTCTAAACTTATATAATGAAAGATAATAGAAAGTTAAACCATAACATATAATTTATTAGTATGCATTTTTTTTCCTTTTAACCTTTTTGAAAAAATTATTTATTAATGAGTTTTTGTACAATTAAAAAAATTCAAAAAATGTATCTCCAAATTTTTATCTAAAATTTAAAAAATAATATGATAAGTCAATATATAATAATATTATAACATTTATTTAACAATTTATGAAAAATTGTTATAAGTTAATCAAATATAATCTTTATTTAACAATATTAATAATCATTCAACACATTTTCAATCTAAAACTATTATAGATGGATATGGATAAACAAAAATATTGATAAATGTGTATAGATTAATAAATATGGTTACAATTATCAGACCTAATTATTGTCAACAATAAAAAATTATATTTTTTATTTGGGAAAGATCACAGTTATATTTTTTCTAATGGGTCAAACCGATTGGTTTGGGATCTTATTGGTTCTTAAAAGTTGCCAAAAGTTAGGGTTAGAATTATAAATTAAATAGATAATCATCTAGAAACTTTCAATTTAAAATTTCAAAGAACACAAAATATTAAAATTTAAAGGATTAATTATAAATTTTTATTCTATTCCTTTCTGAACAAAATTTCTAAACAAATAGATGGTTACC